>CM029600.1:31305790-32505790 GCA_017311375.1 Mytilus coruscus
CCACCACAACTGTTTTTTCTTTCATTTGTTATGCTTGCTTAAACAAGAGGGACATTCCTCTGAGTTTTCATCTTGTGCAATAAAGAAATCTCCTTCATTTGACTTATTTTTCTCAACACTAGCATTTTCACTAGATATGTCTTTAAATTCCCAATCATTGTGGGCCAAAAAAAGATATATTTATTTCAGAATAAATTGTCAAAGAAATTTTGCTTTTTATCACACAATTAATTTTGCTGATAAATTTCCTTTTACATAAAACATGTTATCTTTTCTAAAGTAATATTTAATTAATTAAATATTTTATTCATTTATAATGATAACCTTTAAGTAAGCCTCAATTATTATATTACACATACACATGTTTTGCTTACTATCAGAAATATTTGGCGGGAACATTCCACAGCATCGTACACCTGCTGACTTTTAGTATGGAACTGTGAAGAAGGGGGAAATTACCAACAGTTGGTTTAAGATTTTAAAAATTAAAAAAGAACATGACTAAATAAAATATAAAACTATATTTATTTATAATCAACATTAAAAAAAATATGTCTTCATGATTTAGGCAAAATATATTACTCATGGTTTATCCCTGAAAAAATGTCTTAGGCCTCATTTCATGTATCCATTTCATTTGTAAAATTTTTATACTTCACTTAGAAAACGTCAGAGAATGAGAAGAAAATTCGCAAAAGAACTCCTAGTTTTAGGATTGAACTTTCTGGAAGTGAGAAGACAAATATCGTTTTTGATAAACTAGCTCAAATTCGCAATGAACTTTTAAAGAAAAGCAATAGGCCCATGTGAAACGTACAAGTACTTAAAGCTTTGTTTGAAAAATGGTTTGACAATGAAGATGAAAATCCTGGGCCAGAAATGTGTCCAAGCACATATATTAGGACCAAGAAGACTGATGTAAACCAGAAAATTTTCTTTATTTGTGAGGAGTCATTTCACCGTTGCATTCAAGTTTCAGAATGGCATGCAAGACAGTGCAGTCATAAAACGAATTTGAAATGCGGAAACCAGGAGACCACATATTTTTTCTTGGTCGTCTTCTCCTTGTTTACCAACAAATGAGTATCTAATAAACAGCAGGGTAAACCAATGTATTGTATGCAGAGGTATTCTTCCTTCAGACTACAAACGATTTGTTAGGAGTTCCGGAATAGGCATGTTAAGTGAGGAAAATAGAACAAGCATTTTCAATAAACAACAACAACATGTACAAGAGGAATATAATGAATGCATTGACACTGCTTTATTGGAGGAAATAGCTTCATTTGAAGATCTTGACTCCATAGACATTATGTTCGATGCACGCCATGCATGGATAAAAAATGCAAAAGACACTAGTGTAGTAGCAATGGGAGAAAAAAACTCACGAAGTTTTGAAAGAGGGACGAAAGATACCAGAGGGACAGTCAAACTCATAAATTGAAAATAAACTGACAACTCCATGGCTAAAAATAAACAGACAAACAGACAATTAATAGTACAGAAGACACAACATAGAAAACTAAAGACTAAGCAACACGAACCCCACCAAAAACTGGGGGTGATCTCAGGTGCTCCGGAAGGGTAAGCAGATCCTGCTCCACATGTGGCACCCGTCGTGTTGCTTATGTTATTACAAATCCGGTAAATAGTCTTATTCGGTAGGTCACATTCGTGAAAAGGGAAGGGTATTGTAGTTACGACATAAGGAACTTATATGATATCATCTGTGAAACGGTTATTCCATAACGGTCAACCAACTCGTGATGGCGTCCGTAAAATTTACGAAGGATGATTTCACTTCACCATTTGGAACTCTTGGTTTAATAGCTTCCTTGTGAGGAGCAATCCTCTATCAAGGAAATCATGATAGAAAATGCAAGCCCGGGAATATCGTATCAATTGGGAGATATATACTCCGTATGCAGGCGCTGCTGGAATGTTGCTACAAAGAAATGGAAAGTTCACAATTGGGAAGCTGAAATCATCTCTTTTGTCGTAAAGTTTTGTTTTCAACCGACCCTCATTGTAAATTTTTAGATGTAAGTCAAGATATGAGGCAGACTTATCTGTATCTGTATTATCGTTTATCTCTAGTTCAATGGGATAGATTCGTTCAACATAGTCACCAAATTTTGTATTATTTAGAGGACATCATCTATATAGCGGAACGTAAAATTAAAGGATATTGCTAACTTCTTATCTTTCTTCCTAAGAAGTTCCTGTATGAAGTCAGCCTCATAATAATAAAGAAACAAGTCGGCAAGAAGAGGGGCACAATTGGTTCCCATTGGAATTCCGACAGTCTGTTGAAAAACACGTCCTCCAAACGTAACAAATATGTTGACAATCAAGAAATCAAGCATCTTGATAATGTCAATTTCAGAGAATATTTTGTTTGAATCAGAGTGATTCTTTACAAAGTAGGATTTATCCCTCCCCAAGACAAGATACTTGTATCTACGTTCGCCATTCTTTTTAATGAAACAAAGTAATACCAACTCTTTCAATTTGTCTTTTAGTTTGGAATTGGGAATACTTGTGTAAAGTGTAGAAAAGTCAAATGTTTTAATACTATTGCAAGATGAGAGAGTCTTAGATTGTATGTACTCTAAAAGAGGGGACAACAACATATTTGTCATGGAGGTAGGACAAGTGTTTTGCAACATTTGGGTCTTTAAAAATTGACGTAGCGTGGGTATTGATAGACCCATTTAGTTTCTTAATTCGGATTTGTATCAACGACCTCACAGCCTTAATCCATTCGGAAAGAGTATCTACGTCTTCTTTCTCGCGTTTAGCCCATTGTCTGGCATAATCCTCGACTGAATCCATCAGTATTTTTAAGTTGTATTTCCAATTGATGGATTTAGGCTCGCGATATTACGGACCTTTGGATAACAAATTTCGCAGGGAAGTGTTATTGACAATGTTGAGGTCTCCGGTAAGAACGTGGCCAGCCGGATTATATGTAAATTGGGAACTAGCACAGATGCAATCAGGAGGTTTAGACTTGAAGTCCTCAATGTTGAGATCCGGCAAAACGTGTTTGTAATTGAAAATTTTAGTTGCAATTGGTTTGGTATAGGTATAAGAAATTATTGGTACAGACTGATCTTTAAAATAAGGAGGTATTTTCGACTGAACTAATTTATGATGAAGGATAAAATATGAGCATGTTACAAAGGCTCATGATATCGTTTCACAGCGTCAGGAAAAAGTCGGAACCGTGCGTATTTACCAGTACACGAAGGATACAAATGTACGAGTCGGTGTTCATTGCCACAACAGAAATTTGTCAATAAAACAAATACATCCGAGAAGAAACTGAAACGCTCAACCAAAATAATACTTGGCATTGTGTGAAGGCAATGAAAACAGCAATGAAAACGATTTCTTCCGGACCTAAATATTTTAAATGCAAAACGTGGTCTTTTCAGTTGAGTGATAAAGAAGAGCCAGTGGCAACACACGCACATTAGTGCATAAGAAATTGTAACCAACAGAAGGAAATGTTGAAATCATCCTTGTTAAATATTGTAGACCACTACAAAAATATCCACACTGGTTGTAGATCAAGTTCTAGATACCGGAAAGATAATAATTACGAACCTTCACGGACTGTGAATTCGGATCAAGTAGCTGATAAACTACTTGTGAATGCCATCCTCAGATCGAACATTTATAAGTACGCAAATGACTAAACTCTTGGAAGAAACATTTTTTATGTGGAAAGTTTTAACAATGTTATAAACATCTTTCAAAATAAGAGAATTTCTTTTGAGGATTTGCAGTATAATGCAAGAAATAACTTAGCCGTGTGTCATTGGAACGAATACGTTGATCGTGAATATACACCAGTGTCCCATCTCAATAATCATTGGAGACCGCGGAGTAAAAAGAGGAAGAAAAACTACAAAACGCAACGTATAAATTAAGGAGAAAAATTCTGGTCTCGCTATATTAACAATATATACAAAAAGACAAAAAACAAAACAAAACAAAAGGAAAGGAAAGGGAACAATAATTAATTACAATTTAGAGACTTGAAGTTGAATGTAATTGTACTTGTTTTATTAATCATTTTCTTTCATTGAAGTGTAATATTTATGATAATTAGAGGTAAATTCTAAAAATTATTCCTTGTTTATTTCATTGATTGGAATTTTATTACTGTATAACCTTGTATTATTGTCCTGATAAACTTGAGTTTAGCCATGTATTGTTTTGGTCAACAGAGGCTGAGTGTGATATTTATAACTTAGCTCCACCCATCATTCCAAATATGGTTAATTGCTAACCACCTGGTTAATTTAATAGGTCAGATCCGGTCTTAATGAAACGGTGCATTGATATTTAAACAAGATGACCTTTAACTATCAATCGTCCTAGATACTAGAGAATATAAACCACATGAAGGAGATTTGCTCATTTATTGACCACGTGTATAATTTTTTGTACATTGGTTTATTTTAACGGGGTTTCTTCTGTGGTAAATATAAGCAGATCGTAAACTAGTAAATGTAGTCACTCAGAAAAGTAAAATTCATGATTGCAAAGGTTGGTAATTACTATTCTTTACTCTGTTTCACTAGTATTACAGAGTCAATACTCCAATTGAAACTAAAATTAAGTGTCCATATGGTTGTTATTGATAAGTAAAGTGTGAAGATATCATAATGGTTAATAATTAGAATAAATATATAGATTCAAAAAATGAAATCACATTATCACAACGATAATAAAAACAAAACCCAAAACAAAAGCTCGTGCTTCGGAAAGGTAAACAATGTCCTGGTCTACTAGATGTAAGGTAGCACTCCACAGTTAGAAAATAAGATTAAAATTGAACCACAAAATGTTTTATCATCTTCTATTCCTGGCTTTCTCATACATTAACCTAACTGTTTGTGTTATACATGTGTATATGTATGTAATCAGTATCTTCCATAGATTTGATTTTCAAAAGTTAAAAGGGTGAAATATAATTCCTTTTTTGTGTATCCATGGCAACATTCTGCATTTATTTACCATAAAATATTGCAAAAAGGGGGTGAAAATGTCACATGTCCCCCAAAATTTGGATCAAACTAGAATTTCAATGCCTTTGAGTGATACCTTTTCAGAAACTATTGAAATTAATCTACCTAATGATCAAATAAAAAATGGGTGTCTTTTGCCTCATTTTTTCGTAAAATTTTATCACAAAGTTCGTGCGACAAAAAGTTGGAAAAAAACATTACAATAATTGTCGGACCAATGTTTGGTATGGATATGCAAATACGGACTGTCATTCAGAAAACAGCCTATATTACACACATTACATAATCTTGATGTTCATATTAACCCACTTTTAAGGCTATTTTAATCTACACTATCCAAAAATGAATTTTATTGCACACTAGCTCTCATATTTGAAAAATCCACAGGGGCCAACATGCGAAACTACACACCTAACTGTGGAGTGCTACCTAATCCTATCAAAACATTGTACGTCATATCCGGTTTTATACGAAAAAGTGTCGAAAAAAAATGTTCCCTTGAATTGGACTGTTGTAGGAAATTCAATCAGCATTTCATTGCAGAACAAATTTCTGAGTCGTAAACATATATCTTGGATGTTTCAAAGCACCATTCGTCTTTATCTCAGCGTTTTATAAAATATTTTGGAAACTTGAGGTGACATGGTTACTAAAGCTTTTAAACAGGGAAAAAGGGGGTGAAAATTTGATTGGTTTACTTCCGATGAAGGTTATCATTTGATTGTCCCTCTGGTATCTTTTGCCCCTCTATTATATGCAATGAAATGGTATAGGAAATTGTCACTGTAGTACAAGACAGGATAAAACTCTACTCATGCTAAGTACTTCGTTATTTGAAAAAAAAGATACATTCTGTACATTTTATTTGAAAAATGCCAATTTTACAAAGACTAATAGAGGAAAAACAATAGTGGTATTACTCCTACTAGCGGAACCTATTGTGATGCTCTGATGATAAGTTTAGAGATACGTTGTACATAAGAAAGAAAGGTGTGTAATCGTAGAGGTTTGCATTGACTACAACAAACGGAATATTTTCATATGTGACACCGATATTCCTAATTATCAACTTATTCGCAGCTTTTTATTTGTTTAAAATTCGAGGAGACAACTTCCTCTTCATCGTTAAAACTAACAATTTTGACAAGAACCGAAAATCAAAAAATGACATATTAAGACCATAGAAACAAACTAAATCACAGAATGAAAATGAAAATGAGCATGGCCAACACATGCGGAATGGTGCCTGTTCGGAAACCATACTATTAGGTTTTTCAAATTCCGTATACATGTGATAAAATCCGATAATAAACAATAACCTATGAACGACAAAGGATGCAAAGGCAATAACAACACACTGGGTACGTTCTTTGTTATCTTCAATTTCTGATTCTGTTAATCTTTAAACTGGTAAAACTGCAGTAATGACGTTATAGACACGCGGTTTACCCAGTTATATAACAGTTTTTATATGATCCTTGAATTAATTTGAAATAAAATAGAAACCAATTAAATAGTGATAAAACAGATTTCTCCATGTTTCTTTAACCGTGTTTCGGTCTAGTCTGCTTGCAAACCTAATTTATATCTGACGATTAAATAAAACTAAAAAAGACATACTCAAGCTTAAGGTACTGTTAGCCTTAAATACTGATAAACGTCGGCAAAAGTTAATCAAACTGAATTTTGTTTTGAAGCAAAAATTTTCGGCGGAAAATGTTCTAACATGACATATAGCAGACATTGTTATTCAGGAATAAGATGCTGGGGTACCAGAAAGATATATGTCACCTTACAACTCAGCTATAGCATGATAAGTGTCAAATATCAAATAAATGTGACAAATAAGAGACGAAACTCTTATTCTTAAATTTCCTGTGTGAAATAATATGTGAATATGAATAGCAAACATGTTTATCAAAGAATAAGTGAACAAAGATGTATTAATGCTTTACACCTGATAAATTATCAATTTGATACAAAGTTTAAAATCTCAAACATTGTAATGTATAGTAGTAGAGTCAATTATCAACAAAAAATGTGATGGAAGAGAAGACTGAAGAGCGTACGATCTGTCAAGAGTCAAAAACCACTTCTTTGAAGCAAGGTATAAATGAAACCAAAAAAACAATCAGAGTTTTGTTTAGACATATTTTAAATGGGCCGTTTGTCTTGTAAAGATATTTAATATAACCTTTTATCATATCATTTGTAGATAATTTTGTTAGATTTCTTACTTTGAATAAGGTATTCCATCTTCAATAGGAAGGGTAATGTCGAATTTCGGTCACTGAGATATCGTGACACCAAATCGCCTGCACTCTATCCGACACGAAAACTGACGAGGAAAGGTAACACCCGGCCACCGAAAGCTTTATTTTGAAGCCTAGGTGGTCGAGTTGTCTAGCGTGTCGGATACAGTGCAGGCGATTTGGTGTCACGATATCTCAGTAGCATGAGTTCGAATCCCGGCGAGGGAAGAACAAAAAATTTGCGAAAGCAAATTTACAGATCTAACATTGTAGGGCTGATGTTTAGACGAGTTGTATATACAGAATGTACACAGCCATGTACCACCATCACTGCTGGTGATCCGATGGATCAATCTGTTGTAGAGTTGTCACTGGTTCAGACGTACTTATAAATATAATTATTTCTGTGACTGTATCTTGCATTAATTTGTAGGATCCTTTACAATTGATATTTCAGCTGATCTGTAACAGTTCCATCTTCATGCCTTATATATCATGTACTGTATTACGACGCTAGATTAAAACTGACGAGGAAAGGTAACACCCGGCCACTGAAAGCTTTATTTTGAAGCCTATGTGGTCGAGTGGTCTAGCGTGTCGGATACAGTGCAGGCGATTTGCTGTCACGATATCTCAGTAGCATGAGTTCGAATCCCGGCGAGGGAAGAACATAAAATTTGCGAAAGCAAATTTACAGATCTAACATTGTAGGGCTGATGTTTAGACGAGTTGTATATATATATACGATTTACCATCTTCTCCGGAAGTTTATTGCTTTCTGTTTTGTATTAAATTAATAATTAAGATCCATGTTACATCTCGTGATCAATTTATTTGGCAATCGTCAATGGCAGTCAGCAGGGTTTAAGAACATCAGTTGTTCGACCTGTTAGTCAAATGCGGTTTGTTAAAATATACTTTTCACTTTTTAGTCTTTTGGAAATGTTGTTTGTGCTGTATTTAGACCCTCTACCAAGAAATTTGTTTTACATGCACAAGTATAAAATTGCAGTTTTATCCAACGCAATCAGAAGTTTGAACGTCGTTTTCAATTTAGATTTATCTCTCTCTCTCTCTCTCTCTATATATATATATATATAGAGAGAGAGAGAGAGAGAGAGAGAGAGAGAGAGAGAGAGAGAGAGACTTCATACAGCTGATAATTATAATACATTTTAAAAGTACTGATGTCCAAAACCCGTTTTGTTCCACGTTTTTATTGTGTGTACCCTCGTATTTATATTTTACTCAATATGTACTTTTTGGGGATATTCTGCATATGTCAATATATTTCACTAGTGTTGTAAATTATTTTTACTACGAACTGCAAAAATGTTTATCGGTGTCTTTGTTAGATTTAACTGTATGCTTATTTGGATTTATAACTTGTGCTGTACTTATGTTATAAATCTAATGCGTATGTTTGCACAGTTTTGGCTGAAACAAGGTTTTACCCAACATTTTTCGTTGGAAAATGCCTGTACCAAGTCAGGAATATGACAGTTGCTTTCCAGTCGTTCAGTTGGTTTTATGGACTTCCTCCTTTTTAAATTCTCAATTGAGCGCAGAGACTTAGACAAAACTATTCATCACATGTTTGCATATACACCTCTTTAATAACTAACAATTTAGCCCCTCGATTAAGTCAATTCAACTTCAATTTATAGAGGTTGTATTGCATAACCACATTCAAAACTTTATGTTAAAAGGAGTAATTAGTTCAGACTGGGAAATGTAATTATTTTAATGTTTAAAGATAAAAAATGTTTTAACTTGATGAAAAGACATGCGAGAAAGTTAAATAGAACTACTTCTTCAGTCAAAGTTGCATTTTGAAGCGTTGATTTTTACATCCCAAATATGACAAAAATGGAGATTTTCCTGCAATTTGACAAAATCAGCCAGATTTCAACAAAATTAAGGCCTAGGAAACATAGAGCGCAGGCGTTGACATACTAAATATTCAAGTCAGACATGTAAAATGTCATAACAAATATTATGTTAAAAGATTTTTTTGTCGACGTATGCGCTCTATGTTTCCTGTCCTAAAAGCAATAGAAAATTTACCCGTTTTCATTAAATTCTCATGGAAAATCAAAATGAGTGCTATTTGTGACGTTATAAATAAAACGCATGTACGTAAATTTTCAATAAAAAAATTCCTATCTAGTCACTGTATTAGCTATGATTCATTGTGAAATTAGTCAATAAATCCCGATTTGAAATATTACATGTAGCTAAAGATAGGGCCATTTTAGGGCCTTATCGAACCTACTCCTTTTATAAAATCTTCATTATAGTCCTTGCCATTTGGATATGGTCCAGGACATTTGGAGAAACCTCATGATAAACCTTTCTTTGTGTGCCTGTCCCAAGTCAGGAGCCTGTAATTCAGTGGTTGTCGTTGGTTCATTGTCTGTCATATTTGTTTTTCGTAAATTGTTTTGTTACAAATTAGGCCATTAGTTTTCGCACTTGAATTGTTTCATATTTGCATGTCGGGGCCTTTTATAGTCGACTATACGATATGTATTTTTCTCATTGTTGAAGGCCGTACGATTGCTTATAATTGCTTACATCCACTTCATTCGAACTTTGATGGATAGTGGTCTCATTGGCAATCATACAACATATTCTTATTTTTATACTAGTTATTTATTCATTTATTTATTCAGCTTAATTTCAAATATTTGAAAGTACCAATTAGAACTTACAAAGTAGTGAACACTCACATAACATACAAAAGTGGCATGGGAAGCAAGCAATCGCTTTAACTTTGTTTTAGGGACATAAAATACGTCCTCATCACTTCATTAAGTTTATATTTGAGTAAACTAATTAAAATAGAAGTAAATGTAATTTTGTCATTTATATTTCGTGACACGCTTTCCAATTTCAATGGATTCCATCATTCAGCAGAAAGAAGTTACCGTAAAGACATATCACAAATATTGCTTTAACACTGGTAAATAAATAAAATTCAATCTAAATTCCTTTTACCAACGAAATATACCCATGTTTCTTTTATTACATCAATTGCATATCTATAAAGTTACTGTTGCTATATAAAAATAAGCTTTCGTAGAGAGAGAGAGAGAGAGAGAGAGAGAGAGAGAGAGAGAGAGAGAGAGAGAGAGAGAGAGAGAGAGAGAGAGAGAGAGAGGGAGAAGGCATACTGCATACTGCTGATAATGATAACACATTGTAATTACTACTGATGTTGAAAACCGTTTTGCTCTACGTTTTTATTTTGTGAAACCTCGAATTTATATTTTACCTAATTTGTACTTTTACGGGAAAGTGTGCATAAGTGATTATATTTTCACTATAGTGTACTATATTATTTATACTACCAATTAAAAAAAAACGTTTTTGTTGGTGTCTTTGATGGATTTAGTTGAATGTTTTTAAGATGATTTTGTGTTCTTATGTTGTATATTTATGATGTTCATGTATGTCCACATAATTTTGGCTGAAGGATCTCAATTATTGTCATGTTAACCAATAATGACTGTTTTTGGTTTACTGACACAATTTTGTCAATATAACGGAACTCCATACAACTGTCACACAAGTTGGAGGTTTTTAGCTAGTTACGAAACCAGGTTTTACCCAGCATTTTTCTCCGGATAATGCCCGTACCAAGTCAGGAATATGACATCTGTTTCCCAGTTGTTCAGTTTGTTGATTTAGTCAAGCGTTTGGTCTTATCAGTCAGTGTTTATGGACCTTAGCCTTTTTTTTTTTTAATTATCCTTTGTGTTGCATGTGCTACATTGTCATTTGAGCGCAGAAACATAGACATAATCACTAATCAAATGTTTGTATATACATGTTCTTAAGTTCTTAATAATTTACAATTTGGGTTGAATAACTCGATTAAATCTCAATTTGTAGAGGTTATGTGGCAAATAACAACATTCAAAACTTTTTGTGAAAATTCAAGAAAATATTCATTAAAGTCTAGGACCTTTGGAGACACCTCATAATAAAACCATTATGGCCGTACGGTTGCCTATGATTGCTAACATCCACTTCATTTGAACTTTGGTGAATAGTTGTCTCATTGGCAATCATATCACATCTCATAGCTAGTCAAAACTGCGGTGTGTGTTCGGTGACAAGTGCGTTCCAATCAAATCTTAATTTACTAGGATTGTAAATTTTCGTGTTGAAGGTGGGTGATTTTTCTACAGGAACTAAGGCTTCCTCCAACAATAAAAATATGAAAAAAACTGACGATATAGCCAATACTATTTTCATACAGGAAACCTTATTAACTGCGGTAAATACTTAAACAAGTTAAAGTGTGAACGGCTATAATCTAGCTATACGTTTCTGTCCTTAAACCAAATGCATATTTTTTTTCTGCTGGATAATTGACAATAGTTAAGCTTATCATTTTGATTATATAAAGTCACATCTTCAAGTATTCAGGATAAAATTATGCCTGAAAGATAACAAACACTGAAAACCATTAACAATAAACTAGGAACTAATAAGCATTAAGTTGCATTATATAACATTTTCTTCATTTTGACGTACAAGTTATAATAGTTGAAAGTATGTCTGTAAGGAAGAATTATAGCACTTTTTCAACATTTCTACAGTGCAATATGGCAATTTTAAGTTTCATTAAACTGCAAATATTCAAATCAGAATTGGTAATGAAAAGGTGCATCGGTACACTTCGCAAAGCAATTTATATTTTAAGTCATTGTTTAACCTAGCAAGATGACCTTAAACAACCAATCCACCTCGATACTAGAGACTAAAATCACAATTTAGGAGATTGGTTTATTCATTAATCAAGTGTAATATTTTTTGTACATTTGTTGATTAAAAAGTGGTTACTTCTGTGGTAAATACAAGCAGATCGTTAACTGGGAAATGTATTTTATTGACATTTTCAAGATCCTCCATTTCTGGATTGACATCATACTGATTACTCTTGGAGGACGTGTTTTCAACAAACAATCGGCATTCCCGTACGAACCAACTGTGTTCCTATTCTTGCTTACTTGTTCCTTTATTCATATGAGGCTGACCTCACTAGGTTTGCACTTGAGCATTACGACGGGTGCCACATGTTAAGCAGGATCTGATTACCCTTCCGGGGCACCTGCGATTACCCCCTGTTTTTACTGAGTTCGTGATACTCAGTCTTAAGTTTTCTATGTTGTGTTTTGCATACTGATGTTTGTCTTTTGGTCTTTTTGCGTTTTTCGCCATAACGTTGTTAGTTTCTTTTTGATTTATGAGAATGTCACTTTGGTATCTTTTTCTTCTCTTTTACATTCGAGGAGACGACCAACCAAATATGACACATCTTGATCACGGTAACAAGTTTTACATTGGAGTAGGCAATCAACCAAAAATGACATATATTGACTACATTAACAAAATAATTCACAGAATGAAATGAAAATGACCGATGTATCTACATAAGACTCGTCAGTGACGTTTGAATAAAAAAATTTAAAGGGCAAAATAAAGTACGAAGTTAAAGAGCATTGAAGACCCAAATTCCTACATTTATCAAACAAACTTTTATTGAAAAATCCAGCTTTTTACGAGATTAAACGAAGATTAGCAGGAAATCAAAACATTATATCCTGCGGTAAATACTTAACAAGTTACATTGTGAACGGCTATAATAAAGCCCGTAATTACCATTAAAACAGATGAATAATTTTGTCTACTTTATAATTAACGATAGTTCTGCTGCATCATTTTAATTTTATAAAGATACAATTTTAAGTATTATGGATATAACGTACACAGACAACCATTAGCCATAAACTAAGCAATAATAAGCATTGGGTGTATTATATAACATTGGCATCACTTTGACAAACAAGTAATATTGTTGAAAGTTTGTCTTTAAGGAAGAAATGAAACACTTGTCAGCATTACTGGAGTGTTATGTGGCAATTTCCAGATTGAATAAACTGCAAATATTCAAAACATAATTGGTAATGAAAAGGTGCATTTTACTCATCGCAAAGCAATTTATATTTTAAGTCCTTTGTAAACTTAATAAGACGACCTTTATGAACCGATCCATCTTGATACCGATAAACATAATAAAGGAAAATTGTTCATTCAGTAACCACGTGTTATATTTCTTTTATTTGTGTATCTTAAAAGGTAGGCGAAAGATGCCAAAGAGATAACCAAAGTCGAAAACGAACTGACAATGGCATGGCAAAAGACGGAAAACGACCAAAAAACAAACAACATTATAAAAATACAACATAGAAAACTTAAGACTGAGCAATACGAACCCGAACAAAAACAGGGGATAATCTCAGGTGTTGCGGATTGGTCAGCAGATCCTAAAACACATGTTGCACCCGTCGAGTTGCTTGTATAGGTACAAATCAGGTGATAAATCTTATTCGGTAGGTCACATTCAAAGAAAAAAGGAAAAGAGGACAGGATTGTGGTAACAACAATTGGAACATATCCGGCGTTATCTGTGAAACAGATATTCCTCAACGGTAAACCAACTCGTGATGGCGTCCGTAAAATTTTCGAAGGTATGATTTAATCTTCACCACTTGGAATTCTTGTTGAAAAGCTTCCTTGTGAGAAGTAACCCATAAGTAAGGAAATTATGATAGGAAATGCAACCTCTGGAATATCGTATTAGATGGGAGTAATATATTCCGTATGCAGGCGCTGCTAGAATTTTGCTATGTAGAAATTATGGATAGTTCAAAATTGGGAATCATCTCTTTTTGTCGTGAAGTTTTGTTAGCAAACGACTCTCATTGTTAATGTCAAGATGTATGTCAAGATATGAGGCATGAATAAGGGAGCAAGTCGACAAATAGAGGAGCACATATGGTTCCTAAGGGAATACCGATTGTTTGTTAAAACACGTCCTCAAAACGTAACAAATATGGTGTCAATCAATACATCAATATTCTACTACTTTATTTTGCAAGAGGAAAAAAATAAAGATTTAATGTACTCTATCATAACGTTTGTAATGTGGTTATTACTTGATTCAAGTGACTTGGTTGTGTTAAATCGGTTTCGCTGATTATAGATCAGTCTACCATGGTGATTTTCATTGGTCTGGTTAGAATAATTACACAGGTGATTTTCATTGGTATGGTTAGAATAATTACACACTACAATGTGTACTTGCAAAGTAAATTGTCATTATTTTTTTTTTTTTTTAGTAAAGCAGTGTTTTGATAAAGTTTCAATACATTTGTCACACTACGGTAACATAAAAATGAGTTATGACTATGATGTTGGCAGTTGCAAAGTATGTATATACATGTCTGTATTCTATAACGTTTTAATAAACTTTTGTTTTCTATTTATTCCTACATGCATTTTAGGTGGGGACTGGGGGCATAATGGTAAACGGTAATTCGGCCTTATTGATTTCCTTTCTAAAACAGCTCGAAGAATTTTCTTTAAAGATATGTCATCCAGATTTTTCAAGACTATAGAAACAAAAATATATCTGAAATGATATAACGATGGGTAATATACCATTCGGATTGGCACTCGTTAAAATACCATTGCATTACCAATCTTTCACCATCCGGATATATGTTCCAAATCCGATAATCAACAACAAGCCACAAACGGCAAAGAACGCAATGGCAATTACAACACACTGTTCATTTTAATTTCTGATTCATTGGTTAACAGTGAAAGACTTTCAAAGACTTTTTAGACATACGGTTTACCCAGTTAGATAACAATGTATGATTTATGGTCCTTGAAATTATTTGAAATAAAATAGAAATAAAATAGTACTAATTCGGATGCCTGTTTTTTAAACCTTGCTTCAGTCTGGTCTGCTTGTGAACACCTAACTTATATTGAACGAATAAATGTAACTGGAAAAGACATACTGTACTGGAAGGAGGGTTACACTAATGTCCTGATAATGTCCTGACAATGTCCTGACGATTGTCCTGACAGATATGAAAATGATAAATACTTTTTTATTATTGAAAGGATTAACCTTAAATTTGGAACCAAGCAAGATGACATCATTTCTTAAATAAATACAAGAAAAAAATTTAAAAAATTTAGTTTTAAGAGTTAGAAAACTTGACCTGACCAACTTCGACTTTGTATTTACTAATGTCCTGTCCAATATGAAACTGCTAAATACTTTTTTGATTTTAAAAGAATTGACTTCAAATTTGAAATCAAGCAAGATCATAACATTTATTAAATTGTTATTTGAAAAATAATGGAAAAAAAAATATTTTAAGTGTAAAAATCTTGAACGATCGACTCTGCCGTGACTAATGTCCTGACCAACATAAAAATGCTAAATACTTTTTTATTATGGGTAGGATTTACTTTTTATTTGAAACCAAGTCGAATTATAAAGTTTTTTTATACTTATCATAAACAAATTGGAAAAATGTTAATTCTTGCATCTAGAAAAAATGACTATGCATTTACTTAGTTATTAAGACTAATTAAAATCGTTATTATAGGTAGCTTATGATTATTTAATTGGGTTTAATAATTCAGTAATTAGTTTCATTACTTGCACTTAATCAAATTAACAAATAGAATTATGAAAGGAGGGGTAAACAATACTCACAGTCAGCAACCTGTACTCATATTTCCCCTATCTTTCATTTGACAATATTTATTTGCTTTGGATGTTGTGCTTTATGGATAGGATAAATATAATTTCAATGATAATATACGGTAAGACTTTATTACGTTTATGTTTGTGTATTAAGTTTAATAAAGTTGAAGCTGGTCAGGTCAAGTTGTTATTACCTTTGAAATATTGTTTTCCAATTTGTTTATGATACAAAAAAAACTTTGGTTCCAAATTAGAAGTCAATCATACCCATAATAAAAATGTGTTTAGCATTTTTATATTTGTCAGGACATTAACCACGGCAAGTCAATGTTGGTTAGGTCAAGTTTTTTTTTATTCTTCAAATATTATTTTTCCACTTTTTTTCGAATAATTATTAAATATATGTTATTATGTTGCTTGGTTTCAAATTTGAAGTCAATCCTTCCAATAATAAAAAAGTATTTAACAGTTTCATATCGGTCAGGACATTAGTCAGCAAAAGTCAAAACTGGTCAGGTCAAGTTTTCCAGCTCTTAAATTTTTTTTTTTTTTTTTTTTTTTTTTTTTTTTTTTTATTAAAAAAATGTTGTCATCTTCCTTGATTCTAAATTTAAAGTCAATTCTTATAAAAAAAAAGGTATGAAGCAGTTTCATATCGGTCAGGACATTAGTCAGTACAAAGTCGAAGTTGGTCAGGTCGAGTTTTCTAACTTTTAAAAATATTTTTTCATTTTTTTTTTTTTTTTAGATAAATGTTCTCATCTTGCCTGGTTCCAAATTTAAAGTAAATTCTTTAAATAACAAAAAAAGTATTTAGTATTTTCATATCCGTCAGGTAACCCCCTCTAGCATATAAAACAATCGCACCGCTTATTTTTTGTGCAAAAAAAAAAGAATCCGCCGAGAAACGTTCTAACATGACATATTGTAAATAGTTAACACTAGATACTGTTATTCAGGAATAAGGTGCTATAGTACCTTGAAGAAATATGTCACCTTACAGCTCATCAAATAGCATGATGAATGTCAAATACCACATTAATGTGATAAATAAGTGACGAAAACCTGACATTGAAATTCCACTGTGAAACAATATAGGCTTATCAAGAACAAACATTTATTACCAAGGAATAAGTTGAACAAAGAAATAAAAAGACTGACACCTTAGCAATTATCAGTTTGATACAAAGTTTAAAATTCGAAACCATCGAAATGCATAGTAGTCGAGACATTCATAAACGAAAAGTGTGATGGAGGAAACGACGGACGAGAGGACGATTTGACACGAGTCTAGTAAATTAAATGTTGTCATTTATTTTGTTACACGCTTTTCAATTTCAGGAGACGCCATCATTCAGAAGATTGAAGTTACAGTTCAGACATAACACAATTATTGCCTTGACATCGGTAAAATTAAAACGAAGTTTTCTTTCATATACGATAAACCTTGATTTTGATTCTTTGACGGTCGGTTTTTCTTGTGTTTTCACATCTTTTTTTTTTCTTTCTTCTTACTCCTACCAAGTGACTATACTAAAGTTCTCTTATATATTTGCTATATTTGCATTTTAATAATTTTTCGTCTTTTAATCAAAATATTCATTATCAATGTTTGGCGCGAAAATAAAATCATTTTGTAGAATTTATTAATAACTGCAAGTGTCAATTTAAACTAGTTTAACCCCACCACATTCTGTATGCGCCTGTATCAAGTCTGGCGCTTGTAATCTAATCGTTGATGTTTGTTTATATACATTATCATATTTGTGTTTCGTTTATTTTGTTAACATAAATTTGGCCGTTACTTTTCTTGTTTGAATTGTTTTACATTTGTCATGTAGGAGCCTTTTATTGCTTGGTATGCGGTATGGTTTTTTCTGAGTGTTTAATGCCGTACGAACCTTTATATGTTTACTTCTACGCCATTTGATCTCTATTAGAGATTTGTCGCAGTTTCTTTTAATCATATTAAAGAGATAAACATGTAGCTGTAGGACTATTGTAAACTAAGTTTAAAATTTATCTATGCGAACACATTCTTAACATACCAAAATCCTTTTATTTGTGTTACAGTTGTGTACATTTATGTAATAGAAACTGATCAATACTTCGAATATAGATGACCTAACAAAACTTCTTCAAAGGCTGGTAATTTGGTCCGCCAGACCATGGAAGATGAAAGACTTGCTGCAAAGATTAACAACTTTCAATCTGAAGTGTGCAAGAAAAATTCAAATGGAACTAAATCGGACATAAATTTCATTTTAACCACAAATAAAATACAGACGGAATAGTCGAATCTAATTATAAAAAAAAATTAAATAAACCATTTATCGGATAATCTTTTTAGTCAAATTAGATTTTGCCTTTTCAATACAAATAGACATGACTAAGTTTTTAATTTGAGAAATACTCTCGCACATCTGTCTATCTGGTATAAGGTTAAAGTATTTAGTTCTAGTGACACTGAATATCGAAATGTAATATTGTGAATCTAATTTATTTTCACGTTAACGTTTTTGGTCAAGGTAGTTTACCATGCAATTGTAGTCGCATCATCTGGATACTTAGTACACATTCATATATGTTCATTATATTGAACTCGAACATGATAGTGCGAGAGGGGCATCGTGTCCTATGCGTCTTTAATTCCTCTGAAAATAGACAAATAGTTGGTGCGTAAAAACTTTGTTGTTTTTAAAATGGCAATTAAATTATGCTGCATAAGGCTATGTGAAAAACTATGAAACTCATTTATTAAAATATTTTCAGATACTGAAGGTATACATTTCTACTCGTTTATTTATAACAATGAGTACATTGTGTAGCAAAGAATAACATGTTAACGCTGTAACAAGCCTCTTGTGCAATGTTTCGATAAATAAAAAAGTAGAAACATATGCATCTGAATGAGTGTATGCTTAAAATAAAATAGTTTAATAGATTATTAGAAGAAATTATTATTGTAGCATAAAACATACTTTAAATTAATGCGTTTACTGATTAAGAAGTAAAAAATTAGTCACTTTTCTATCTTGTCGCTTGAAGAGCTACTTTTCCATTATTCTTGGCTCAATAGTTGATCTTTCAAAGATATAATAGAAATGCAGGGACAACCATGGATTGCTAAAACGTAGACATACAATATCTAAAAAAAACCTATACATAAATAGATATTTATGATAAAAAGATAAAATAAAATAAATCCAAAGGAGAACTTTTGTTTCTTTATTTTTACTGGATTTAAAACCTCAAAACAACTTCACCAAGCTTTACATATGCCAATACATTTTTCCCTTTATTTAACATTAAACCATTAAGTCATTACATACCCATACTAGAATAAATGTTATTGACATAGGAATATGTATTAAAATCAAAGCAAAATTCACGCCAAGTCTTATTTCAATATTCTATATCTACATTTCAACGCGACTGTATTAAACCATGATATAAATAATGAATGAATATGTAAATCATAGATAAGTTGTATTATGTGTCAATAAAACGACCAATTCGATAGAACATGGACAACATGAAAAATTAAGTTTTGAAATCATCATATAGTTACGTCGCAGCAACAAGTCACTCACATTAGAGATATTTTATACAATTATACACTGAATTGATAACAATCTGTACGAATAGACACTATTCTGTAAAAGTATCCTGACTTCGCGAACATACGAAACATAACAATGTACACTTCCGTTCTTACACTGTGAGTAGCAGTCAAAGTAACATGATGACAACTATGAATCTTGTAAAGGAACAATTGTATTCATTATTCAAAATAATCTTGATGAAATAGTTTGTTAAGTTAATTAAATTCCCCTGCTGGTTAAATCGCCATAAACAGAACAAGCCATAGTATGAAGAAACTCATC
Source organism: Mytilus coruscus (assembly GCA_017311375.1). Lineage (NCBI taxonomy): Eukaryota > Metazoa > Mollusca > Bivalvia > Mytilida > Mytilidae > Mytilus > Mytilus coruscus. The sequence continues at coordinate 31,325,556 of CM029600.1, forward strand.
AAAGATACCATGCTTATAACTTTGTACGCCAGACGCGCGTTGCGTCTTCACAAGACTCATTAGTGACTTTTGAATAAAAAAGTTTAAATGCCAAATAAAGTTTGAAAGGTAATAACATTGAGGGCCAAAAGTTCCGAAAGGTTTTGCAAAATACAGCTAAGGTAATATATTCCTGGGTCAGAAAATCATTAGTATTTCAAACACAAAGTTTTGTAAACAATTAACTTATAAATATGACAATATCAATGATAGTTCATTTCAACGCAGAAGTGTATCTGAAATACGAAAACGCAATAGGATTAGGCAGATGGTATGTTACTTCCAATTACTTGGAAAGTAACAATTGGAAAACTGCAATCAACATGTTTGTTATTTATACTAGTTGTTATCAGCATTTATTTCAAGAGAACGTTTTGAAAACAAAACAGATTTGCTTGAACCTTGAGTCAACTTATTTCTAAGCTCATAAATATATATGAAAATGAAAGTACTCACCAGAATAGGATTACTCCGTGTAAGGAAATATCTCAAAAGTCTGAAAGTGAAATTAAAGAATTTTCCTGAATATGTTTTATTCTTTTCTGCATGAAGGTTGTGTATAAATTGTTCTGCCTTTGAGAACAAGGCAAGCTACCGAGGGTTGAAAACAAATAAATTTACTTTATTAAGGTATCAGTGGAAAAACTAATCCCCTTACATTTACCCATATGCCGTAGATAAAAAATTCAATCATTTAATAATTTCTTTGATGTATTAGCAAAGTAGGACATTTTTAAAAAAATGTTTTGACAAGAACAAGTTATACCTTCCGAAAATAAGAAACAGTCAACGGAGAAGATCGATCGATTGATTGATTGATTGACTGATTAAAGTTAAACGCCACTTTCAGCACTATTGGTTATTTCGTGGCGGTCAGTATTTTTGGTGGAGGACGCCGGAGTGCCCGGAGAGAAGCATCAATTTTAGGTAGAAAATCTGACAATCTGACAATCAATTAAGATAGTTGAGCGCACCTGCCACGTGCGGGGTTCGAACTTACAACATCAGTGTTTACAGGCTATTGATACAGTAGTTGATCTTCTCAAACCACTTGCCACCGAGGCCCCTATACAAAGAAAAAGTAGACGATCATTTACATTACATTAATAATTTAGAATGTAAGTTGGTTTCTTCCGTACATATTCAGTATGCTTAAGGTATATACAAAGTTGTCAAATACCGAACGGTTACCATACTTTCTTGAAAGGAAAAAAGTAGTTGAGAAGTCGCTTTTTGTATAGTTGCGAAAAAATTACGATATTTATTAAGTCCAACATTTATAGAATTGTTTTATAATTTAGGACATTCGTATATAAGAATATATGTTTCAAAATTCCATTAATTAAATGAATAAAGGTCGAGCTGGACACATCATACTAGTACATGTATATAGGTGCGCGAGGGGATTCCCAAACAGTTTAGGTACCATCATGGATTGCTACAATAGTTTATGTACTATGTTACAAATAACAGATTAATGAGAAAGAAGTGAAAAATTCATAACTACTCGAATTAGAAAAGTAGACAAATAATACAGAATTATTTGATCTAACTATTTTAGAAATATTATAACTTTCATCGTGATTTTTGAACAAAATAATGTAGGATCTATCTTCACTATTTCATATTATCTATGCCCCAGAAGACATCTGGTTAACATGTGGTCGTCAACAGCGTTTTAAAAATTTATCAAGCTTTAATCGCCCCAAGACTTTTAAAGTGAAAAAAAACGAAAGATTATCAAAGATCTGCCATTAAAACCACAATTCCCGAAATAAAACAAGAACACATAAAATGTAACAAAAGACATTCACTGATAAGGTTACTGAATTTGAAAGAACTGTGAACTTGAAGTTGGGTTTAAATATTTCGATTAATAGATCGTGATCCTCCCTACTTAATTTCTATCAGTGATATTGTGAAGGTTACAAATTGAGCGTCATATAATCTAATAAAAAAAATAAAGTCTTTAACTCTATAACAACAGTGTGCAAAAAATACAAACACCAGAACAAGTAAAACATAAATGCATATTACTCTTTATTTATTCCTTCCGTCATATGATTTATCTTTTGTTTTGTTGTGTTCGAATTGATCGCATGAGGAAGTATCCATAATACCAGCCAAAAGGATTGATTATTTATTTTCATTGTCATCGAAGGGTATACACCAATGCATTTTAATTTTACAAGTTCTCTAATCAAATCTCTTTCTTCATCAAGTAGGATATATGCCAAAGCCATTTTAATATTATACTGATATTTCCTGCTTTACAATATGGCTTTTACATGTAATAAGTTAGCACGGCGTTAACGTCTGCAAAAGACATGTTACCATACCTAGCTATACAGACATGTTTTAGGCTGCTACCTGACCAGTCATTGCATTTAAACCTGGTAAACAAGATAGTTAGGCCTAAACTTAAAACCAAATACTAGGGCTTTTATGATTTACAGTTATTTCTTCAAATAAATATTAAACAGACCTTGTATATTTATCTCTACATTCAAATGGGACATAATGTAGCACTTATTGCAACTCGGGAAGCAGTCATCTAATTTTTCTAGGAAGAGGTAACATTTGCAATTTTATTTATTTTACGATATCTTTTAACTAAGCTTCTATCGATAAAAAGCAGAACAAATAAGTTCTAGTTAGAATGCGCCGAGACAAAAAATAAAAATTGTGAATACATTATAATTTAATTAAATTATAGTCCCAATTAGGATTTAAAGAGTAAATATTTGTGGATATCGAATTAGTGGGCAGCTCTTACGTGTTGATCTTAACAAGGGTTCTATATTAATATAGCTTGTACATGAAAGACTTGTCATTAGTATTCCTGCAATCAACAACCCATGTTAGATACATTTGACATTTATTCTGATACTAATCACTATATAGTATAGATGTCTAAATATATATATATACTTGACGTATAAAGTAAGAGATGTGCATCTACATGCGTGTCTTGTTGGTACTATTGGACGAATACCTATAATGTCTCATTAGGTTCTACTCCTCAAATTGTTTTATTTTATCTAACTTATTATGTTTAAGTTTGATATTTATGAAAATTTACTTTCCTGATCCAAATATTTTTGTCTTAAAACACCACATTCAGATTCAGTCATTATTGTTCTTGTATTTTTACGTTGTTAATTAAAACAGATTATGAAAAAACTTCTTAAAAGATTTAAAATCGTTGCTATTGTTTTTATCATCGTTTGAAATAGCTAAGTCAAAATCGTTATGTTTAAAACAGTGAAGCTGAATTGATTGAAATTTGACTCGACAAACTCTTATCAATCGATTGAAATTGTTAAAATGATTCAGATAATTGATTGGCGTCAATTATGGATTCAAATTAGTTGTGAATCATTGAAATAGAACAAATATATTCAAATCAGGGAATTCTGAGTTAGCTTTTAAATTAGTTTAGTAAATTTCAGTAAGAATTGTGCCAATTATTTTATAAGCTAAGATTTCTTCCACTTACTTTGTTATGTGCATGTGAAATCAAGAATATATAATAAAACAAAATAGTCGTTGAACGATCAATGAACAATTCATCTAATTGTTTTAATTTGTATAAATATCAGTCTGAAGAATAACTAAGTACATATAGGCGAATGACATTTTTTTCAAAAGCCTCTTTATTAACGCACTCACACAACATACGGCTTCATTATATATCTATGTATGTATCATCCAAAAAGTTATCATCTGTGCTATATGTTTTGTTTGGTCGTCAAAAACGCGTGCTCTAAATACTATCTGTTTTGTCTGGTCTTCAAAAACTCGTGCTCTAAAAGCAGGATCAAAATGTATGTGCCAAAAATAAAGCAAATTTATAATTTATAGGTAAAGGAAATTTTGTCATAAATTTAAACTGCATTTAATATACATCTGCAAATAGACATTATCATGTTTTTCTGAGTTTAGACAACACATCGTATGAAGAAAATAATTTGCTATAATCTAAAAAGGGTAGATATAGTGTCAGTTTTATAAAGTAAACTATGCTTTTCGAAGTTTAACTTATTTATATTTAGGATTCATGATTGATTGCTAACATGGAATTGCTCCTTAATTAGTGGCGAAACTAAAATCAATTACTTGTGTTTGAAGTACTTTTTTGTCCTTTGCATGGTATCAACAAACCAGACAAAATTCCTCTGCTGTTTTTGATTGAAAGTGTTAGACATTAATAAGAAGTTAAATCTCGTTCAAAATCTAACAATTATAGTTTGCATTATACGCCATTAGTCACAAATCTTTATAAATTATACGCTAGCATATTATTTGTTGTATGTTTTTATTAAATATGGATAAAACTTTAAAATACGACAGATTGAATACCCGTTCCTGAACACTTTAGGATATCCCCGTTTTTAAGTAGTGTTTGTTTTTCAATCAGTGGGATGTTTTGTCTGTTTGCCTTTTTTGCGGTGGTAATTGTGTTATCTGTGTTTCTTAGACGTTTGGTTTGCTATTGTCCTCTTGATATCTTCTTTCATTTTTTTCAAACAAGGAAAATAAAATCAGTTTCTTAAAATCACAAAGGATTCTTAAAAATTCAGATGCAATATATACATGTGTGCATATGCGTTTTGCGGAAATGTAGAAATCTTTCCCGACCCCAAATTGTCTTTATTATTTCCATCCAAATGTCCGTCTATATATTTATACTCTTTGTAATAAGCAGAAACTCACCCCACAGTGCTTACAAGGTGTAAGTGATAGTTCACAATTCTAAACTGCACCTATAGAAATGTTCTTGAAGGGATTTTATTCATTCTTTCTTGAATGGGTCCGTTTGGTGGTGTTACATCTTACAAAGTCTACCCGAATCATTTTGCAAAGAATTCTGCTCAAACCGTCACCAGGGGCCATCATAAACTTGCAGTGAGGTGAGAGTTTTTTTTTTTTTTTTTTGCTCCGTGTTTAAGGCCTCACTGCTACTTTGAGATGAAGAATAGCAATACAAGCGCTGTTCCTTTGCTCTTTGTGTGTTATTTTGCTCTTTTTTTCTATTAAATTAAAAAAGACTTTAATAGTAAGCAATTCAATTTCATCATTACAGCAACTGAATTTCAAGTTATATCCTTTGTTACGCCTGTCTCCATATCTAAACATGCTTTGTGTAAACGTTTTTAATGTTAATTTATATGGAATATCTATTACAGAAATGGAATCAAATCAACAAATTTTGTTTTTGGTTTATTGTTTTGTACATAAATCAGGTCATTAGTTTTCTTGTATGAATTGTTTAACATTTGTCATTTCGGGGCTTTTTATAGCTTTCTATGCGGTATGGGTTTTTCTCATTGTTAAAGGTCGTCCGGTGACCTATAGTTGTAAACAGCTAAGTCATTTAGTCTCTGGTGGAGATTGTCTCAATGGCAATCATACCACATCTTCTTATTTTTAAATTATTTTATTATGTAATACATAGTTATTTTTCTTACGTTTTGGAAACAGTTTCAGGAAATTCTGTTTAATCTGATTTTTAGAAAAGATGATATTTCAAACCAACTTATTGTGGTAACCATTTATTTTTTCTGCCGAAATGTATAGGTAGAATGATATTGAGAGTATAATAAACTTTAATCTTATATTATCACTGCAAAGTTAACGAGAGAGGGGTTAACGCAAAATAGGTAATACATTCGCAAAAATAAGTTGGTTAATATTCTTTCATTTTACGACAAAAAACCCTCCGCATGTTATCTTAATTCTGCTTTAATTCTGAATACTTTATATTTGTAATACAAAATCATAAACAAGTAAAGAACAGGAGACAGAATCCTATTTTGGCCTAACCTTTTAATGAGTTTCTCACTAATGAGTCACAATAAGTGCACAAAAAACACATTCTACGTGTATTCGTGAAAAATACAACGATTTTAGTCAGTGTTTTGTTGAATTATTTGTCTTGGTATCTGTCTTCTTTTTTTTTTTTTTTTTTTGGAACCGTTTTTGGACCAATAACTATAGAGCGCATGCAAGTATCAACTAAATGATTTACTACAATGTTTGTCTATATGACCAACAACTTTCTTGATTATATGTGTGTGGTACCTGCGTGAGCTCAACATTTCCCAATAGCAAATATGTGTAAAATAAAAACTTTTGTAAAAATTTTAATTTTGCTTTCTTTAGATGCTAAAATCTTCATGATAATACTATTTCAAAGAAACAACATTTTTAACTTCATACGCAAGGATTGTGTTTAAGCTTAAATTATTTAGTTTGTAATACAATTTTTACCTCATTTTTGTAGGCCAAAAACGGACTTTAGCGCACACACCACTTTGGTCTCAAATTAGTCCACATATGCATCTTTCAGCACTAGTTTCATTTATGCAAATGTTTTGGTACATAGAGTTTTATTAAACAGTAACATTAAAAGCAATACAGATAAAATTGAGAATGGAAATGGATATGTGTCAAAGAGACAACAACCCGACCAAAGAGCAGAAAACAGCCGAAGGCCACCAATGGGTCTTCAACACAGAGAGTAGGCTTACTTTTACAAAATGATGCTTAAGTTGATTGTTTGAATTGGGTTTTGACACCTAGACAGTAAATTTGTTTTTGTACTACTGATATTCTAACAAAGTTCAAGTACAGTCTAATTATTACAAGAAGTATTGCTAGAATTTTGTTTTATCTAAGATTAAAGATCTAAATATAGACTGAAAGTCAATGTAACTACTACATGTCAAAAATATTTTCTAGAATACTACCTATTCTGCACTGGTTTCCTACTTCAAGCAGGCAAATGTAACAAAACAGTATTTAGTAATAATAACTTCCTTCTTTGATAAACTTATATTATGCAATGAACCATGAGTTATGCAGTTACAGTAACCAAGAAGATTAGTTAACTAACTTGTACAAGAAAATTCTTTAAATCTAACCAATTGATTATTGCTAATCTGTTAAAAAAAATTTGTGAAGTCTTTTGTTTCTTTTAATGGTGAAAATTAAATTACAAAAAAAAAAAAAATAAAAATAAAAGTCGAAAGATTTTTCTTTTCATGTCGGCAGTTACAATACATATCGAAATATCAAAGTTTCCACCTCTATATTCCCATCTAATGTATAAATCACTTTTAAAATATCATTTAAACTTTTTAACTGTGCGTCAACTCTATATTGACTACAATGTAGAATCAATTTTCATATCGATTTCAGCTAAAATACTGTATTTTTGCAGATGGCGGGTTATTGGGCAACTATATAAGATGTACTGATCTGCTGTTCAGTTTTCAATAAGCGCAATTGTGAGGTCAAAAACTTTCTTCGCTCTTTATAAAGGATTTTATTTGGGTTTACGTGATAAAGAGATGAATCACAAACAAATATTTGGTTTTCACTCATTTCATTTTCCCTGCAATTGTTACAAAAAACACGTTTTTTTAAGATACGTCATTGATATGTTAAAGTGCATTTCATAAGTGTCTTCATCCATTTTCACAAAGTTTTTCGTGTTATCATAGGTGTTTTATTATTCAGAAAACATATCATGCAAAAATGATAACATCTTGAAAAATAAGAATCGTCCATCCTTGACTAATGATCTTGATTTGACAGATATTGTACTATAGTATCTGTTGCCGACAGAGCTAAAACGATAGTTCAGATGAAAAGCTTTTGGATGGTATATAATCTAGCCTTTGAACTTTTACGACTAATGTCACTCTACTTGTATTAACTAGGGATGTCAACGAATACTCGAGTATTCTAGTATCGCTCGGTAGTGCTGAGTATCGAATACCAAAACGATACTCGACTAATCGGTTTCCTATTAGAATATTGATGTCTTCTTTATATAAAATTGATCTTCTTGAGTACCTTTTTCGGAAAATTAAATAGGCATCACTAATTAATCATACTAGTAAAAAAATACATTATGTTTCGAATGCTTGTGCTAAATTGTCATTTAAAATGCTTCCGAAAATACATGGGCTATACCTAGACTAACATATTAAACTAAACATGTCTTAGCTATTCCGTCACATCGGTACCGTCAGAACAAATATTTTCGTCTGCAAGACTGTAAGTTGCAAAACCGACTGTCCCCAATAATAGTTGACAAGAAAATAGAATGACTTTTCATAACAGGGTGGACATGGACACCTGTTATTTAAATGTTATCGTGTCGGTCACTGGCTGTCGACAACAAAGTCTTCACGCAATTACAGTATGTTAGGGGCCTCTCGATGGGGATGTACGTAATTACTATCTTTACACATGCCCATTCATAAAAAAGGTTTTTGCATGAAAGTTTATAGGAATTTGTTTTGAATATAATTATATACTCACAGAAAATAGTTTCTTTTGAAAGAATGATTATATTCAGAGGTGAAACCACCAAGTAATCGAGAGAAAAACACGTTATGCTTTTCTTGTACAAACGTTCTCTGGCTAATTAAAAAAATACGAAACGATTTATTCTTACGAGTTGATGTAGAGTAACATACGATCAATTTTCTTACAAAGATTATTATTATTGGTTATAAGAACCCCGGACCTTCATAAAAATCATTTTAATCCTCTGGGCTACATAATTGTTTGCATGGAACAAATTTTAATTCCAACCGTGGAAATATCAAGAAGCATATGAATCCGGTCTTATGCACGTACACAATTTACGTTGATTGGAGTCGGATATTATATCAGGTCAGATTTCAAACGCACTATACCATAAATCTATGGGTTTATACATCTATGACCATACAAATATGTTTTTTTACAGGTACATGGTTCTGGGTTGACCTAAACCTTTTAGAAGTCTATTAGCATTAGCATTTATCTTTTGAAAAAATTAGACAACCGCAATTATTAAATCGCTTTGACGTCCGAAAAAGATAGTAGCCAACACGTGTATTGCAACTTTTAAAGCTAGTGAAATTATTTTTATGTTTGAAGAACGTGCGATATCATAAAATAATTACATTCCAGTAAAGAAAGTTTTTTTTAGAATAATTCGATTCAGGCGTTGAGAACCTTTGGCGATCCCACAGTTTAACTGTCTATAATAAGTACGATGTGATAAGTGGGCGTTACAGACGAACATTCACCTAATCTGACCCAGTCAATTGGTGATCTGAGCGCGCCAAGATATGGTCTTGTCCACACTGTTATGAAAACGATACTTTAACCAAATGAAATAAATACGTTGCATCCTATGGTGACCCTCAGTGATTAGTTAATCTTCTAATCCTTACGTCTTTGTGAACATTAAATGTGTTTTCTTAACAATTACCAAATACTATTGTTTGATATGGTTTTTCCTTGTTATAATTTTTGGATAGTTGTTCATTGAATTATATTGATTAGATTACTGTTTTTTTTACGTAATTAGTACTTGTAGGTAATGAGCTATTAATTATTGTGTGTAATTCGATAAAACCAAACCAACGAGTACTCGATTAGTAATTGTTCACAGAGTTGACATCCCTAGTATTAACATATGAATTAAAGAGTATCTATTTACGGATTTTCTTCACATGAATTATTGAGAAGAAGGACAACACATAGTCAATAAGACACACAAAGAATGTGCTCTCTGTACTATTAAAACGTGTGAGGTGACTTCCTTGGTAATAAAGGGATGTTACATAGAATTAAGTCGGCAGTATATTGCAGCTACTAAGCACTCAAGTTGTAAAAGATTTGCATACTTTTGGTAAGTTATTGTTTTTGGGCATTTAATATTTGGATAGAACTGCTAGAGAATATTACTAATTCTTATAATATAGCATAAACTATTTAATGTAGATTTCTTCTTTAATTAAAAATTTAATATTCGCTGATATTATTACGCGTCTTTCTTTATCAATATACCTAAAACGTACAACATTGATCTTTGTCTCTTTTTCCTGAATCAATAGTAAACGTTACGTTTCGGGTGTCAGTTCCGTTTCCTGCATACTACAACATGGACATTTAGGTCAACTACATGTATATTCGGTGTACAGAATAGTGTAATCATGTTTGCGAGAAAATGTTCATCTGTCCTTCACCCAATTTTGTCAGCCCATCAGTCATCTTTTAGTTTTTCGTCATAAGGTTCGTTGTCAAAATTATAAGTTTCAGGTAACTAAATTAACTATACGGAAAGATTATAAGTTGCACATCTTCGTTTGACTAAATTAACTCTTCCTTGAACTCATTTTCATGTTCATGGTAAGACACTGTCCAAATATATCTGAACAAATAAAGAACTAAAGCACATAACCCCTTAATGAGTATATCTGTTTATTTTTCCTACAAAATGTACTTACCTACTCTTTTTTGTTTGACTTATTTCCTTTTTGGGATTGTATCTTTTCGTTCATATGTGAATAGGAACTTGCGACATTACCATTAATTCATATTATATAATAATTACTCTTAGATTATATGTGAAATACAGTTCCACAGAAGCACACAAACGCTAGAGAGAGTACAGTACAATTGTTATATATAGCATGTTAAGGGACACTAAAAAGCTAGTGTGTGTTAACCTGATGACAAGTCTTAAGATTGGTTGTCTAGACAAATGACTACCACAAACGGGTTCGTTCAACTTAATTGTAATAAATTCCAATTGCAAGATCGATATATTCATATGTATATGTTGCCTATGTGTTAATGCATAGTATATAATGAATTATAAATTATTTACAGGTATATATGTGATTTGCACTTATATACATTTGTATAGTTTATTTCAATGTCCTCCGTGTGTACGTACGTGGAATTATTTACTAGTATATGTCATTTGCAAATGTATTTCACTAATCACTATCATTCTGAATTCCCAACCTATCATAAAGAACTTAGACTTAATGCAAAATGAAACCGGTTATTTCAAACTATTGATACATTTAGTAAAACTATCGGTGCTGCATGTGACTGTCAGCATTTGTTCTCCTGTTTTTGAATTGACACATTGAGTATAGAAGCATAGTTTGGACTTTCATTATGTTCAATAAAATTAAAGTTATTGTATTGTACCCTGTTTCGCTCCATTTTTTTTTTTTTTTTTTTTTTTTTAATTGCAATACCTTTTAGTTTTGATTTTCTATTGTAAGTTCTCAATGGATGTATATGATTTCAACATCGGTATACTACCGTTATTTTGCAACCCCATTTTTACCATGGATAAGTAATGCACTTGCGTGGTCAAAATAAATATCAGATCTAAAACTCAATTATCATTTTGCTTTGTATAGACAGGGATACAGTGTTTTCTGCTTCAAAAAATACTTTTGGAAACGAAATTGGAAAAATTGTGTACATGTATTTGGTTTGTATCATACCTTTTTTCATTACAAAGGTTGTGTATAATCTTGTTTGAAATGATTTGTTCGTTTGGTCTTATTTTGTTGCATTTAAATATATTGTAGACGCTGTTGTTCTGATATATATAATTTGTTGTTTTGTAATATCTGTACTGAGGACGGAAGTATATTACTAGACATTAACAATAATCAAATAACAAGTCCATTGACAAATCACAGCTTTTCTAGACTCTTTTTCACATAGTGCAAGCTAAAGTGAAGATAACTAATTTACTATGCATGTTCCCTGATTTATTTTATCTGATAGACAGAGAAAGGAACACAGCGAAGGTCTCATTTTTTATATTTATCCATAGCAGGTCTATAGATAAAAATATGAGTACGCTTTAATGGGCAAATTAGCTTGTCCACGTGCTGAATAATTTTTACAAAGTATGTTTGTTATTTCTATAAGTAACAAAGAGACTGGCGGAATAGGCATAGTATTGTTATTCTTACTAATTATCTTATTTCATTAATATTTCATGTAAGAGATACCTGATTTAGCTTTTGCAAACGAAATAGTTTTTGCTAATATTTCAATCATACTAATCATACATGGGTCGGATTTTCTTTAGGTTAAGTCCTCCTGAATACATCTATTTATACCAGGAATATGTTTAAAAGGTCGTTTAATCTTTTCTACAAGAAAATATGACAGCTTTTCTTAACAAGTTACAACATTATAATTATCAAAATAGTTTACATTGCAATATTTTGATACATTGTGACAATTTTTAGAATTAAAGTAAGATAATTAAAAAGATATTATTTAATTGCAAGTCTTTATTGTTAAAAATCGAATTATTTCATTACGTGGTTATGAGTTAGAAATAAGAGGTATATCTAAAAAAATATACAAAACATATTTGAATAAGTTAATATGGAATGTTATAGGTATTTTGATGGTAAAGTGAATCAAGTAGATCGAAGGGTATGTTGTTTATGAGAGTTAAAAATGGGACAAGGGCATGATCAATTTCAATAGATGGATATAAAGTAAATATATTAAATCGTTATAGCTATATAACACAAGCGAATAACTAGTTGCAATTGGAATGCAATAGGTAAATTTTGGTTAAAAATATATGATAAGAAATTTGGCAATAAACTTTTTCCTTGTAGATGTCCTGACCTTTTAGGTCTTGATATCAAACCCTCCCACATTATTGCAAAAGTGATTTTACAATCGTTGTAAAAGTTGACAGAGATCAAACAGGCTATGTCAAACAAAATTGATGTAATGAAACTGCGATTTTTTAGAACTCAAATATTTCATTTCAAGGTATGTTACATGTTACTTTTATTATTCTTCCCTTAGTTTATTTATTTGGAATTTACATTGTATCATAGGTCAAATTTATTTGTTCAGTGTATGTTCAATGGTGTTACTGTGTCCTTTGATTGAGTTAAGCTATTTCAGTTGTTCAACCCGCTGCATTTGTTTGCACCTGTTTTAAGTCAGGAATCTGATGTTCAGTAGTTGTCGTTTGTTGATGTGGTTCATAAGTGTTTCTCGTTTCTCGTTTTATATAGATTAGACCGTTGGTTTTCCCGTTTGAATGGTTTTACACTAGTAATTTTGGGGCCCTTTATAGCTTACTGTTCGGTGTGAGCCTATGCTCCGTGTTGAAGACCGTACTTTGACCTATAATGGTTTACATTTATAAATTTTGACTTGGATGGAGAGTTGTCTCATTGGCACTCATACCACATCTTCTTATATCTATATCTTTATTTAATTCTTCTTTTTCAAAAAGTCAAATAAAAGCTATTGGTGATATATGGGACGATAAGATTTTAAATCATGTAATGCAATATGCTAAAAAATAACAGATAAACTTAACTGTATTTCGGAATATTCACGAATAAAAAATTCCATATCACAAAAATGCTTGCGAATTTCAAAAACAACGATGTTCAAGTCACAAAATCAAAATATCTGAAAGAATTTTATTTCTAGAAACAGATAACAAAATCATTAAAATTAAAGGTTTCACATTCAAATGTCTTTAATTACAAATTAAAATCGGCAATCAACCTAACACACGTCTTAAAATATGATGTCCTCATGCAAATTAAAGGTAAGCGCCACCCGAACAGTTAAAGAAATCTGATAATACGCAAAATTAAAAGTTCACAAGTTTACACTTATTCTAGTAATGCCTATTTTAGATGACAGTTAAGATCAGTGACCAAAGTTACACGGAGTCTATTTTGTTAATTTTATTTAGAATTCTATATACCGTCTTGCTAGACCATGACTACAATAATAGTCCGAATATACATTTACGATAAACTGCAGTACAATTGACAAACGAATAAAGTTTGTATTGTATTACTACCATACCAAGAACTTCTATTTGGGTGATGTACAATTCTTCAGGCTGTGATTTGTCGGTTGATTTGTTTGTCATTCATTTTCGTCTTGTTTGCTAAATGGTTGTCAAATTTATTTTTAAGTTGTATGTGGTTACTGGTCCAAACATTGGGATCATTTCTGTTGAATTTTATGAAGATGTCCTGTTTCTTGTACATTCTTTATTCCAATCTCATATTACACCGGTTTTATTTGAATCGTCTTCTTGCATACGTACAGCGGTTAGTAATTGTCTTGAAAATCAGAATTATTTCATTTCTCATTTTGGTTGACATCACGATATAAATGATGAAGTTGGATATACATCCTATAATTGTAAATAGTTTAATTCCTTCCACGAGGAAAATAAAGATTGTGAGATCACCATTCATTGTTTTTGAATACATTGCGAGCGAGATTGACATCGTAATATCATAACGTTTGACAAGCCACAAAGAAATAGACTGTTTGGGAAATAAACCATTGATGAAGCTGTAACACCACCAAAAGTACAAAATTACCTTGGGAACTTCTGTCACGAGGAATAGCACCAAAACTAAAAAAATACCATTATAATTGATCTTCTTTCTTTCCTTGATGTTATTTGTTTTGTTATCCGACCTCGAAATTTGTTGGTGATAACTTTGTAGCTAATAAATACTGCAGACAGTAGCATGAACAGGCAACAACACGTCATGAGAATGGTCTGTATCATCAGGTAATATAAAGAGGAATATTCAGATACCCCGTCGCCTTCGGAAACACCAACACATACCGATATCAATGCTAATAGTAATGCACAATATAAAGCACAAGACGCAACAAATTAAAGATTTTTTGTTGGTCAACTGATTTCTTGTCCAAATTGGAAAGAGAATGGCTATGACCTTCTGTATGCCGATGCATGTTGTGATCATGTAGGATACATTGTGGAATGTAAAAGATAATAACGAGAGATGACGAGCCATTGAACAATATGGGTATGGTAACCTACAGGACGGAAATTCTATTGTATTTTCACAATGATATTGTGACTGGAATATTGGTTCAAATCCGTAGCTTGAAAACGCCGTTAAAAAGTCAGCTGCAGCTAAACCTTGCATCAGAATGGTGGCAGGCGAAAGCAAAGATTTGCGAAACATTATGCAAAATACGACAATGTTATGCAGCATTGACATATACGATATAACGGAACCTGCTTTGTAAACATCCAATAAATAATGATCTTTGTCAACATAAAAAATCAATATTATCCATATACGACATTATAACTTTTTTACCTTGCTTTATATACGAAACGGAGGATATTGTAGACACCAGTTTTGTCAGATTATTCTTCCATATGTATAACAGGAGGTAAACTTTTTATGATATATTAATTAATCACCATTGAAAAGTAAGAGTGTAAATCCTAAACTTAATTATTATAGATGTGCTCCTTAATCTACCCAACCACAAATGAAATCGTTCTATACTTCGAGATTCAATTTAACTTATTTGCTATCATTAATTATATATATATATATATATATATATATATATATATATATATATAGATTATTTTATGTCCAATCATGTGCCCGAAGGTATATCATTATTGACATTCATAGTAAAATTGAGAATGGAAATGGGAATGTCAAAGAGACAACAACCCGACCACAGAACAGACAACAACAAAAGGTCACCAATAGGTCTTCAATGCAGTAGTAGTACATGTATAAATATAGTCAACTATACAAACGTTAATTATAAGCAGATAAGTGTATGATAGTCTGGTAAAGCAGTGTCTTCAGTAATTATTCTACTAGAGTATTGTAGAATAAGTAACTGACATTCAGTCATTTTAGAGGTTTACACTTAGCACCAGATGTCAATATTATATACTGAAATAGAAGTGATCACGCAATAGTTTCTTGATAAACAAAACTTATAACGTAAGTTGGTATAGTCGAGCGTTAAGCTTTGTCAGGTTTTATGGACTTACCCTTTTTTTTAATTTACCTTTGGATTTATTTTTGGTTTTTTATTACAAAAACGTACGCGATTGATTCAGATTTCCTAGTGTATTGAGTATACTGATAAAACCCGATAGGCTAGATATATGTTGTTTTTATCCCAACAGATCCAGGAGTGATCACGGAACAGAAGAGACACCATGTAACAATCTATAATAAAATATACGATACAGGTAAAAGACATGAAATCTGCGATATTTATTTTTCTTTTTTTTTTTACATTTTTTTCAAAAAAGACCCAAAACCTTGGCTGTCTGTTACGGACCCTTTCGCTATATCAGATATATCTAAACAACATAATTTCACAAAATTACTCCTCGTGCCATAATGCCACGTATTTTAATTTATGGCAATACCTTTGTCTTTTTAATGTAAATGTTAATAGCATGATTTTATTTGCGTATTGAAGAGTATATTACTACGGACCCTGAGGTCTAAATTGTCTTTCCTCGAAATAAGTTTTTTTTTCTTTATTTGCCTTACAAATATTATACAAAATCAGAAAATAACTTCCTAATGTAAAGTAGCATAACCGCATGAACGCTTTTTGTTGTATCATGGTGTAAAATGTCGAATGGAGTCACAGTAGATATTGTTTTTTTTTTTTTTTTTTTTTTGTAAATGTAAATTTTAAGAAACCAAGGTTTCAACTCCCTCGGGCAAGGCATTTGTGGATTTGGCTATTTTTTAGGTCCTTTTTGGTCATATAGTTCCCATCTGTTTCTGTTCTTATACATTCTGGGCTTTCAAATATTAGGCACTTGTGAAGGTAAATCCAGAAAAGCGAGTCGGACGCATGAAATTTATAAAGTGTTGTTTTCATTTTTTAGATAGCATAGGCATATATATTCTTAGATGGATAAGAACACTATTTAACATAATATATTTGACTTTTAAATAATTTGCATATCTGGTGCAACAAAATTGATATTATTAATATATGGAGCTATCAAAAAATGATGGTTCATTTCTCTTGTGAATTGACTGAAAAATAAAACTCTCACCAAAAACAGCTTTACTTGAGTTCGTATGTTGACACGTCATTAAAACATGTTAATGCATCTTGTATAGCCAAACGGGGACCATTCTGCAAATATATACTGTGAACAGAAGATACCGAACGGACTTTGCAAAATCATTAGTCGAAGAAAGACGATCCCTGGAAAAAGGAAAAACGACGATAGGACAAACCATAGAAAAATGGTGAGCAACAAGAACTCCATCCTGAACCTGGGTCATCTCAGGTGGTTCCGAAGGATAAGCAGACCCCGATCCAATAGTGGAACCCGTTATGTGTCAAATCACAAATAAATATTTGATGAAGAGTTTCTTTCGATGATATGAAAGACGAGGAATAGAGGATGGGATTGTCTGTACGACAATGGAATATATTCGTGGTCATCTATGACACAGATAATCCCTAACAGTAACCAAATTCATGTCAGCGTCCTTAAAACTTTAAAAATGATGATTTCAACGTAACAACTAGGAACACAACATGGTTTTATTATCTTTCTTGTAAGCTGCAACCTTCTATCAAAAAACGTTATAATAGGAAGAGCAAGCTTTGTATTATAATATTACCAGGGAGGAAGTCCTCAACCAACCCATATTATCAGTTCCTAGATATGAGGTAGACTAAATGCATTTGTGGTATCCTTAATTCCAAATTTGATGAGATATATTCGTTCAAAATAGTCACCATTTTTTTATTTCCTAATCAGAGTGCATCATTTGTATAAGACAGTGGAGTTGAAAGGATAGTTTTAGCTTCTTTCTTCTTCATGAAGATCCCCTGCATGAAATCTGCCTTGGAAGAAGTAGGAAGAAAGATGAACACGGAATGCATTAGTCCTTCAAATCGTAACAAATATTTTGTCAATAAAAAGTAAGATTCGTGATTATTGCAGAATTATTTTTGTTTGAATCAGAGTGGTTTTCATAGGTATAAAATATGATTTTATAAAACAACATATCATCTACATTGGCCATTCCATTTGATAGAACAAAGTTGGACTAATTTCTTTAATATGTCATTAAGTTTACAATGAACAATACTAAAGTGAAGTGCCTGAAAGTCAAATGTGTTTTATACTATTGCAGGAGGAAGACTTAGGTTGTATGTACTTTAACACATCCTCGAAAATTTTAGTATCCACATATGATTCACATCACCCGTAGAGTGGGTAATTGCACAGTAACTCTGAGGCCCGGTTTTGATATCTGATATAAAAAAGATGTTAATTATTTGGAAAGATTTTTGTTTCCTGGGGCATTAGACATTGCGTTTGAGGACACTTGTGCTATACAATTCATAACATCACTTAAACAGTGTAAATACATGCCAGTTTCCTCTCTGTCTAGTTTGTAACAAGAGATAGATTCTCACTGTAAAGTTAGTTGAATTGAACGATTACAATTTCATATGAATAGAAAAATGATAGACGCGCCATGAGTGCATAAGCCGAGTTACCATCTTTATATATCTGTTTTAGAAAAAAACATATGTGTGTGCCGAGTACATTGAACACAGTAAAGATGCCGACATTTACGCCATATGGTGTGACAAATATTTGGCCCAATTGCCATCTTAGTATTGCTATTGTGACCTTGATCTTTGATATAATAATAAACATACTAGGGTGTCTTGTCCAACAAACATAAACAAAGCTTTACTGTTTTGGCTCAAAGGAAATTGTCAAAAAACAATTGTTTTCCGAAACATTCTGTGCATTTATTGGATCTGTGACTTAAACTTTAACCTATTGACTAAAGATAATCAGGGTTTGCTTCCATTAGTGGTAGTCTCCATCTCAGTTTTATTAAGGTTGGACAAATGGTTCAAAAGATGACATCTAGAATCCAAATATGTGCCCTTTCTATCAATTGTTGGTGTAGCCTCGATCTTTGATGTATTGGAACAACACAAGACCAAACTACAAAATAATAAAAGAGAAACAAATATGAGAAACAGCAATAAACGACAACCACTCAATTACAGGCTCTTGACTTGGGACAGGCACATATAGAATGTCGCGGGTTTAAACATGTTTAATTTAATTTCCTATTAAAGATGCGTAAACAAAAAGATAAGAAAGTTTTATATTTGTTATATGTTTTTCTACTTTGTCAAGAATATATAACAAGCGGATGTCGATCTTCTCATTATTTTGTTTTTACTTGTTGCATACATCACTTACTAAAGCCAAACAATTAATTCAAAAAATTATCAAAAGGGGTATTTACTAGAACTTTCAAAAGATATACTTGGTGACACTTTAAAACATTTACTTGCAGTTATTTACATTTACGGATAATATCCAAACTTTTAACTTTCAATATTTCACACTTCTATAACTCCTGATTCTAAATTGATAGTTTTCATCTTGTTATTATACGGTGCTTTACCTATCAGAATGGTAAACACAGATAACCGTTTCTTGTCCAAGGATACATTTTACCTTTTAAGATCCACACTGAGTAAGTAACAAATACATCTAGGTAGAAGTTATAAAAACAGCTAAGCTGTTTGATTAATTACATATTTGTCAAGCTATGTGATTGAAATAGACGTTATTTCAATGGTTCTAACTGCGCGTACTTGGTAGCCGAATTGTTCTTTTACTAATATGGAACGTTTTATATGTTTTAAACATCTTTTTGCCCAAATAATCTGTTTTCAAATTGAACAAGTAATTGCATCGAAAGCACTGAAATTACTCACTCCAAAGCATATCATATTTTCGTATCTCATGTGTAACAAAAGGCCCGAGAACACAGTTATTTCGTAGTGCATTTCTTTTAGACAATAAAGTCAAATTAAAAAAATCGCACCTGCTCTATCTCAAAAGATTTTTACAGTGTAGTGTACTACTATTGGGACAAATAATATCAAAATTATAGAAAAGTCTACCAGCTCTAACTCAAAATATTGACAATTCTGTGTTAAGGGGTCTAAAATTCAGTTTGACAGCTTCAGACATACTAGTTTTGACCTTTTAACTGGACCAAATCACTACTTAACATAAAGATTCAGCATGTAATTCCATCCTCTTACTTAATATTTCATGCATAAAATATAAAGAAATAAATCTGGAAAGTGTATGAAAAAGTTTGCAAGTTATACACTGTCCACACTAGGGACTATATTTGTAGACAACGAAAATCTAAGGACGATAACTGTGTCCTCGGACCTAATAGTATAGAAAGACTTGACCAATCCTAATAAAACTTTGCATGACCTAAGCTTAGGGAATAATAATATAGTTGGCCAAGATTCATGGCCATAGAATATATATTATAGAAACTATAGCTATTTTAATATTGAAATTTGAATGTTTAATTTTGACGTTTAAATCAAATAATTTCAACTATCAAGATTTGGGCTTAAAAATGTAAATGTTGCAAAAATTGCTTTTCAAATGCTCTTGAATATAATATATTAAGTATTAAAAGCAACTGAACACTCATTTGATTTATCAGATTTATTACAATTATTCAAAAGTCAAATTCATATGAGCCTGTGCCTGAAAATAGAGATTTTCGAATTAAGGGAGCCTTACATAAACATGCATTTTTTCAACCAATTTGAAGTTTTGAAGTTTTTTACCATAAATTATTTTTCCATATATATTAAATGTACTTTAAATGGAAAGACAAGTTACAAAAGCATACCAAATGAGTATAAAATGGTCTTAGGATATGACTGAACACTATTTAAGTCAATTTAGAGTCAATTTAGGCATACAGTAGCAAGAAATATTTACATATAAAATGCATACAAGATGTCATATAAGAAATGGAAAAGACTGTTATTCAACTGTTTGCAATGGAAAACTTGCATGTAGTTTTAGTCTCAACTGGCATATATTTGAACCACATACTATCCTACAGAAGAAAATAAAGGTAGTATATGAAACGGATAAGGTGCACAGATCATTGTCAGGTGCTTTTTTTACAGATTTATTGAAATATTTATGATGGACTACACATTTTATGTACAAAGCTCTTCACATTTCACATACATTAAACAGGCCGTTCGACCAGGGCCTAAATACAACACATTTTGCACCTTTTTTTGTGATAATCTTCTTTTCTCTATATTCAGATGGTTAATAGAATTTTAATTTATCATAGAAACACAAATATCAAAGCATAAAAAGCTGTCAGATAGAAAGTCAGCATGCCTCTTAGGCTTAAAATGGAAACTGCTTTGAAATGCTTATTTTAGCTGTATAATATCAAAATGGGACATTTTAACAGAATTTCTTTCAAATAAAGATGTTAATCCTTTACTTTTATTGAGTTTGACAGATTGAAACCGGCTAACCATTCAGGGACGTTGCCAAAGTACAGAATCTACATTTCCTGAATTCATCTCTTAGGCCCGAGAACAGTTATTTCGTAGTGCATTTCTTTTAGACAATAAAATCAAATTTAAAAAATCGCACCTGCTCTATCTCAAAAAGATTTTTACAGTGTAGTGTACTACTATTGGGACAAATAATATCAAAATTATAGAAAAGTCTACCAGCTCTAACTCAAAATATTGACAATTCTGTGTTAAGGGGGTCTAAAATTCAGTTTGACAGCTTCAGACATACTAGTTTTTGACCTTTTTTAACTGGACCAAATCACTACTTAACATAAAGATTCAGCACCCAAATTTTTTAACATGTAATTTCATCCCCTTACTTAATATTTCATGCATAAAATATATAGAAATAAATCTGAAAAGTGTATGAAAAAAATTGCAAGTTATACACTGTCCACACTAGGGACTATATTTGTAGACAACGAAAATCTAAGGACGATAACTGTGTCCTCGGACCAAAAGAGAGGCGAAAGATACCAAAGGGACATTCAGAATCATAAGTCGAAAATAAACTGACAACGCCATGGCTAAAAAAGAAAACGACCAACAGACCAACAGTACATAAAACACAACATAAAGATTAAAGACTGAGCAACACGAACCTCATCAAAAAATTTAGGGTGATCTCAGGCGCTCTGGAAGGGTAAGAAGATCCTGCCCCACATGTAACAATGTACGATCTATCAGAGCATAATTCAATTATGAAGGTATCACAAACAAATCTTTAATTTTAAAATATTCCAACCGGCTTTGAGAAAGACTCACTAACAGAGGTTGACGCTAAAACTACTCCCGCAAGGCCATCTATTAATAATGATATGACTGAAACTATTACATTAAACGTTTCGTGGTCAGTTAAATGAGTAAGGGTTGTGTGAGATTTGAGGCTATGAGACATGATCCAATGATACAAAAAACAACAACATCAGACATCTTAAGGACAATATACATTCTTAAACAATAGATTACTAGAATTATTACTCTAACAGATTCGTGTCAAAATAAAGCTTAATATAAATTATTGAAAAGTATCAAAGACATGTCATCAACACCAAATTATCAAAATAACAAAAAAGAAAGAAATTGTTTTTTGAGTGTTATTATCTCCTTTTCTCAACTTTTCTTTTGCATTTTAGATAAGTGAGCTTCTGTTCATCGAAACACGTTAACAAGACGATTGAACAACAACAAAATTATTAATATCGTTAAGGTGTTAGCTTCATAAATAATATTACGGAACACGCTGGAGGCAAACTACTTTATAAATAACACATAACTGAGAGGGTGATAGAGCAAATTGTTAGCACGAGAAAACATTGTCAACCGTTCTTTCATTATTGTCTTGTAAATTGTGAATTGAAAGTAATTAACTATGATGTCGTATATATAACAACGTTACAGAAAAAAAAAAAACAGTTTTAGAAAAACAACAAAAGAGAAGCAAGATGTATCTTGTTAACGTTGACAATCTATGAAAAATGTCTGAGGACGAAAAGTAAAACTTGAGCATTGTCTTTAAAATTATTGATGTAAATTCAATTCATTGTCCTTTATATCATTGATTTTTGATTGGTCTGCACCAGAGTGTGACATTTAAAACTTATCTCCCGTTGAGCCAGGTGATTGAGTAAAATTTCTCCCTCATCTATGTATTACCAATCAAAATCTGACATTTTAACGTAAAGTATGATAATACTTTTCTTACATTTTTACAGGAGAAATCATACTTCTATACTAAATGGACCGCCTCCGTAGTCTCGTGGTAGCGTGTTCGCCTCGAGTGCGGGAGGTCGTGGGTTCGAACCCCGGCCGAGTCAAACCAAAACTTTTAAATTGGTATTTGCTGCTTCTCCGCTAAGCACGTGGCATTAAGGAGTAAAAGCAAAGACTGGTGACCTCGGAGTCAGAATAATGTGTCCAGGTAAGGTGACATGTCTCCCTGCGGACTGTTACCTTGTGAACTAGCACGTTAAAAATCCGGCTCAGCGTGTCGGCCTAGTACAAAGCAGGGCTAAATTTCATGAACATGTTCGTCCTGAATATACATATTACCTTGCCGCTGGACGTTAAGCAGCCATCCATCATCATCACCATACATACTGAATTTGTTTACTTGCGATAAAAGTATGTAGCAATTTTTTTTAATTGCGTCATACTTTATTAAAAATGTTCACAATTGTTAGTTGAATACAGAAAATACCGGAACCTTATTCCCGGTCTCGTTTAGCATAAGTATTATATCATAAAATAGAAAAAGTCAGTACTTGTTAATGATCTAAATTCTGAAATTACATTAGCATACCACAGCTCAGTTTAAGGCCTCTTCTGAAAATTTGAAAGTTCCTACTATGTATTGCATTCCTAAACAACACAAAAACCCGTTCAAATTTTTTTTCATCTCAGCTTCTAGTAATTGTTCTACGACATCATTTATTTAGTGTTGTGCAATGTAGAAAGAACTATATTTTAGCGAAAGATGGAAGAAAAGATAAAATAATTATGATAGATAAATAAATAACAAAAAACAAAAGCAAAAGAAAAAAAAACAAAACAAAAAACTGAAATTTGAAACAGTATATATATTCACAGCTTAAATGTGTCTTAACATACAGCATTTACTACACTTGGCAAGAAAACAATAACACACAAAAACATATAACAATGTAATATAAAAATTATAAAACATATATGCGTTATAAATATGACCAATTTATGATTTCGACATCTCTGATGTAAATGTTTTTAGTAATAAACATAATACGTTCCTCCGCTCGTTTCCATATAAATGAAATAATTTGTTTGCTAACCATGTGAAATTGAATAAAGCTGCATCTTCAAATGATCAACGTGCCTAGAGATTTAAGAACGATAATGAATAAATATAAAACTACAGACCAAAATTTGATATGCATCTGACATGTTATGTAATATTTAATGAAAATGTTGACAAATTATGAATAAAATGTATGAACACGGAGCATGATCAATGTAGTTTTTTTTTTTTATATTTTCCTTCAAATATATTTGTTATGCTGTGGCTTTAACAATGCTATCAATATTCAAATACAGTCATAAAGTGAAATATTAACTACACTGGGAAAGGTTGCAACGCCTTTTATGAAAAATTACATCTTGTTGTTGTTGAAGAAGAAAACATGAAAGAAATTTAAAATTCTAAAACTTTGTTTTGATCAATATATCATAAAAGGAGGTAACTACCTAGTTGAATCTGAACATCTTTAGGTGTCCTTATCGTGTACTGATTACCACAAATATACAAAATACCTAATAGATCCCTCTATATATCAGCTTCCATAAAGTGTCCTACTTTTCTAAGTTCTTTCATTGAGTCGGTGTTGGTTCTTGATATTGTTTGTTGTATTGAGCAATATTCTTCATGATTCTTGTTATCTCCTTTTTGCGTACTATGGGACTTAAATTTAAACTTCTTACAAAAATTGCTTTCTACAGAGTACAGCAATGAAATGATCTATAGCCCAAGTAAGTTTTGATATATATTTTATAATAGCCGAGGAAATCTGTTTAAATTACCTAATTAAGTACCGTTTAAATATCTGTTTTAGGAAACCTGTTAACTTCATAATTCTAGAGTAAATATGTTTAACCTGCCATAACAGTGTTTATACGTAGCGTAATATCATTTCGAATTTGTTGTTTTAGAAGAGAGGCGAAAGATACCTACGGGACTGACAGTTGATATCATAGTGCATTATTAGCAGAACTAATTGGTAGATAGAACAGCAGAGCACTGACAAAATAGTAGGGAGCATTGTGTAGCGTTGAATAATCATCATTAATTTGTTTGTGTGTTGTTTACAATTCCTGCGTAAGCGATGGTATGTTCTATATATATAATCTATTTCCCTTTCTGTCTCTTTGCGTTTCATAGTTTTAGGTTCTGTTTGCTAGTTAAATATTTTAGCTTAAATGATATGCTTTGATAAACAAAAGGGGGATCAAATGTATTGTAGGATTGTAGATACATGTGACAAATGCAACTCATTTTAAGAACATATTTATTTACAATTAATTCGATTATAAAATTACAAATGTTGATATGATTTATAAATGATCTTAATTTACAACACTTATAGATATTGCGGTGATGTGTGTTCGACTCCGATTATACCTGAATTGACAAGGATTAACAGTTTTCCTGCCGAAAGTCATTGGTTTTCTCCGGTTACACCGGCATTCTCCGCCAATAAAAAGTTATCGCAATGATATAGTAACCGAATGTGGCATAACAATAACAACAAAAAATTATAAACCAATACGCATTTGTTCTATCCCGTACACATACAAAAGAAAACAGCAAAAAATGTAAGAGCTAAATCACAACAATAAAACAAATTTTATTCCACAAAATACAAGCATAATTGTAATTGTATCATCTATTTCTTTCCTTTATAAAGCAGGATAAAAGTGAAATGAAGTCCAACAGTTAGACGATGTTTAATAAATTCTATATTTTTTTACTGAAATTATCTGAGGTCTCTTTAGACTGTATATCCAGACTCATTATTCAAAGTACAGTTCTTATTGTTATGGTTTCCTTCTTATCTGTATGAGATATTCAGTTCATGGTTAACAATACAGCCGTTACGGTTTCGTAATCTATTGTATTGATAATAAACGGAGGAGAAAAAATATAGGGAATGGATTTGTTTTAGGTTTAGTTTTCCGGATGGCTTGGCATCACATGCCAACAGATTTGGATTAAAATACAAAGTACTTCCGTCGTCAGTAAATGAACTTGACGTATACCAAACATCCGATCGTTGGCGGGTCTCCGAAGCAGGGGCGAAATTTTTGTATGCCATCTACCTCGGTAAGAAATTTTCATAGGCAGAGGCGTGTCTCCGAAGCAGGGGCAAAATTTTGTCTACCTTCTACCTCGGTATGAAAATTTCATAGGCGGAGGCGCGTCTCCGAAGCAGGGGAAGATTTTTTCTGCCTTTTTCCTCGGTAAGAAAGCTGTTTTCATCATATGATTAATTAATTATTGCTTACTTAACACTCGGACCAATATGCATGCATTAGCCCCAGCTTAACGTCCCCCATTTATCGATGTTGACTGTATATATCACCGTGCGAAGCTACTAGTTTCAGACGACATACACGCCATTCTGAAAACGTCCTTAACAACGTTAGTTCTGATTGGCTTCCTTGTGATGTTACTTGGATTCTATTGGTTTCATTGAGTTATAAAATCTAGAACACGTCACGTAGAAGAGACGAAGTAATATACGGAAGATCAGAACCCGGATCAGCATGGGTATTCCAGACCGAATCAATGAATATATTGATATAGAATCGCCTAAGATACATACTGCATGTTGGATAAGTGCTGATAGTCAAAATTGATACATTATTACGCATCTCCTTTGCATAATTGACATTTTACACGATTCGTTTTTCACATTATGTTCTATGTATGATGTAAATAACATTTCATCAGTCATTAGTTTACATATCATACGAAATGAGATAATTATAGCTCTTTCATAGTCCCTCATTCGAGACCCCCAGAAATGACGATGCTAACTTTAACTTGACGAGACTGTTCTCTGTATGTTAGGTTCGCTCTTTGTGTGTCATTTTAGTTATAAAACTGAAACCCCAATACAGGTATCCGAAAATTAAAAAAACAAAACAAACAAACTAATAAACACTGTCTTTTTACCACGCTAACGCAAAAACAAAAAGTGACGTAAAATTAAGATACTGCGTAGCGCTCATACCTTTTTAGAAATGTAAAACTTGTTCCATACTAAGAAATTTATTTACTAGTACCACGCTTTTGTAATGGTTGTAAAGCAGTTACGAGTGGTAAGTATACGTAGTTGGTGCACATAGGAAAGACTTGTTGAAAATTTGTTGTTTAAACAATTAATATACGATGTTCATAAATAACAGTAGAGCTGACAAAAATATCTATTTACCAACTAGTCAATTACATGTTATTCGGCTATTTATTTTTAGATCTCTTTTAGTTATAGTCCTCGTGTATTCAAGTACTTATTCACATTTGGTTTTCAAATTTTGTTTTTGGCGTTCCTAGTGAAGGTTAATCCAAAACAGCGCTTCGGACGCATCAAATTTAGAAATTCGAGCAATTTTCATTCTCAACTTGCTGTCTCCCATCTATTTCTGCATAATCATATGTTCAAGAATTCAACATGATTTATTTATTAGTTGTAATTGGCTTAGAGCTAGCTTTCAGTAACTGCGAGTACTCTTTTATCGATGCTTTGTGTCTATCGATTTCATGTTAATGGTGTGTGTGCTTCGTACCGATCTTTTGAGTAATGCAAATTGTAATTGATTTTTACAGTTTGTTTTTATGTTGTGCTGTTAATCCGATGTTTTGGGTTAGGGAAGGGTTGAACACTCACAAACCTGTTTAACCCCGCCACATTATGCATGTGCTTGTCATAGTTCAGGAGCCTGTAGTTCAGTAGTTGTCGTTGGTTTATGTCTGTTATATTTGTTTTTCGTAAATCAGGGCGTTCGTTTTCTCGTTTGAAAAGAAAAAAAATTTCATGTCGGGGTTTTATTAATTTACAATACGGCATGGGTTTTTCTCATTGCTGAAGGCCGTATGGTGACCTTTAATTGCTTATATCCAGTCATTTGAACTCTGGTGGATAGTTGTCTCATTGGTATTCATATCACATCTCCCAAATTTTATAAGAAGATATACAAAAGTACAAATTTATTAAGTTTTGGATTTGATCATGCCCGACGAAGGTAAAAAAGAGCTTTCGTTGCAATAAATTTATAAAGTGTTATTTAATTTTCATCTGGCTTAGTACGTATAAGCTATCAAAATCCGTACAATGATTGGGGTCTAAAACTAATAATGACGTGTAAAATGACACAAGGTGCAGTGAAATCGGTCAGTGGCTTAGGAGATGCGATTATGACATACCAATCTAACTTTGTACAAATTGCAAAACCTTTATTTAGTTGTAGGAGACAGAAAATATCATTTGTATCAAAAGGGAAACATTAAAAGAACAATTGCATAATGAAAGGAAGAACACTGAAATCGATTCAATGATTTATGTGTTTTGTCCAGGTTAGTTACCCTGATGGGTTTTTTTTTATTTTTATCATCAACTTTCCTATTCCATCTTGATTTGTCGATAGGGAATTTGCATGTACCGATAGTCCAAATAATTATGACGTCTTGAAAGGCTATTTCAATTTTTTGCTGTTACACCTTCCTGTGACGTCATATGCTGAAGCCATTTTTTTTCCGTTGGACTTTGAGAGAGAATTTCTCTCCTACTTTGAGATTTGATTTTGCCATAAAATCTTCACTGACGGCTAGAAATGATTGCATATATACAAATGCTTACCTTTTGTGTGTTGGTTGGTGCAAAATAGTTCCAATAATTTCCTAAAGTAATGATAAAGTACGTTACAATTCCATCTGAGGTGGGCGATAACCTACTGCTTTTTTAAAACTTTAACCTGATTTCCCAAGATGATTCACTTTCGGAGAGTATAAAAAAATGTAACCACCGAACTCGGTTACATTTGACAGACCCAAATTTCCGGGATGTTCGTTTTATATTATCCAGAATTTCGGGTCTGTCAAATTGTACACACAAGAGGTAAGAATTTGAATATATGCTTAAATTTCTAGCCGTCAGTGAAATTTCATGACAAAATTGGGTCTCGACGTTGAGAAGGAAATTCTCTTACAAAATAGCCTTTCAAGACGTCATAATTATTTGGACTTATGAACCAATTGCCTATGAAGTTTGTAATGCTGCGACTAGACACGGTCAGAGAAGGGACGTCTACTAACGCTCGGTGTAATGAAGCATGCTCATATACGTACATTTGTAGAATCAGTTTTTCTATAGTTTACAATGTATAGTTCTTTGTTTTATTTTTTTAGACCATGGTGTTTCGGTCCTTTTTTTTTACTTATGATATGAATGCCCTCTGTAGTATTCTCATATTACTTAATAGATAAACACTTGACTTACAACAATTTAAAAGATAAGCAATACTAATGGCCAAACTATAAATAAAATTACAAAAACAAAATACAAAAGCCTTTTCAGTATTTGCAATTTGCAGATAGTTTATCTTCATTTTCACGAACAACGATATTTTGTTTTTTAGTTGGATTTTGTGAGGTTATTATTTTTTGTGACCTCTTCTTGAGGCTTCATTACATGTGGTATAACGTAATGTAATATTTTGCAATCTTTGGTGTCGTTTGCAGTTAATATATTTTGACTTTACTTAAAATTTATTTTCTGAACATTATAGCAATTTTAAAGAAAAAAAAACAAGAATCAAATTTAGGTACATCCTAATTTGTCTTGAAAATATGTTTACAATCTTTCGGTCATGTTGCTTATTAATATTCCATAATTTTTCTGAGGATATTCAATTGTAGTTTCATCTAAAACTGTCATTCTCGATCTTGTTTTATCGGTAGATGCATTATATATAATTTACGTAATTCTTATTCAAAATTCGCATATTCTTAATTGTTTACTGAAATCCACTATTAAAATAAATATCCAATATTAAATTTCCGGAATAAAGGGAAGCAGAAGATACATAACGGACAAACAAAATCATCAGTCGAAGACAACAATGCGGGAGAATGAAATAAATGTATACAACTTTCCTTCCTTTTATTTGAGTAGGCGTCAAATTGTGGCAGTCATTCACACCCTTTGAACATAATGAAGTTTAATGTGTATTAATACATTAACTGCTAGTAGTCTGTTGTTATTTATGTATTATTGTCATTTTGTTTATTTTCTTTTGTTACATCTTCTGACATCGGACTCGGACTTCTCTTTAACTGACTTTTAATGTGCGTATTGTTATGCGTTTACTTTTCTACATTGGCTAGAGGTATAGGGGAGGTTGAGATCTCATAAACATGTTTAACCCCGCCGCATTTTTGCGCCTGTCGCAAGTCAGGAGCCTCTGGCCTTTGTTAGTCTTGTATTATTTTTACTTTTAGTTTCTTGTGTATAATTTGGAGTTTAGTATGACGTCCATTATCACTGAACTAGTATATATATTTGTTTAGGGGCCAGCTGAAGGACGCCTCCGGGTGCGGGAATTTCTCGCTGCATTGAAGACCTATTGGTGACCTTCTGTTGTTGTCTGTTCTGTGGTCGGGTTATTGTCTCTTTGACACATTCCCCATTTCCATTCTCAATTTTATGTTCATTGTTGTTGTACTACATGACTAATATCAGTTGTAATCTTTCACATAAAACAGACATATCCATTTTTCAATTTGGTATAAATGAAAAATATTTCAAAGGTACAACGAGAAAACATTCTTGGATATAATAAGGCATGCAATGTTGATGATGTACGGCGAAGATGATTGAAATTTTTAATTATAATTAATTGAAAACGAACTTTCTCATGCACATCATATCTTGTCTCCTGCAAGCACAGTTTATCACAAATCGATTTATTTTAAAGACATACCTACTGCGAAGCAGACCTATTATCGATATTAAAATAAAATTCATATTAAGTTTTCTCGCATTAAGGAGAATTAGATATTTAATGAAGAATTGCATGTTTGTATCAAAACCATGAACTAATTGTAAACATAAAAGTGCATTATTCTTTGCTACAAGGCCTCTACAACTGTGACAAAGCTTACAGTGATTGTCTATAACAAAAATGTAAACAACTTGAGACTTTATTTTAAATCCGACGAAAGCTGAACAATTTGCTATTGAAGCAACGATGTACGCAAAACGTTATCATAGAGGAATCTAATTTATAAGAAAAACTTAATTCAATAAGAAAATTTTGAAGGCAAACCTCTTAAACTCTCTTTAAGGGTATAGTGGTAACCTATTGTAATTAAAACAAGTTTCTGAGATATGTTTTAAGTCCTTATTTTCACTATTTTAGCAACAACCAATTAATTATACTCAATTCATAATTGTTATGCTCAAGTTGTGGTACACGAATTACTTTAGAAGATAAGTGTATTTTAATCCGTACGTTCTACACATTTTTTTACTTATAATGAAGCTTCTGCAACTTACAGTTTGAACTACAAACACGTGTTACGGATTGGCAACATTTGACAAAGTGAAGTATAATTCTCCTGATTTTATCGATGCAAATTCCCATTCATATACATGTATAATCTAAAAAACCACAATACAAATAATGAATTAAACGTTGTCAACACCCTTGCTGTACGGTGGTTGTTTTCCAAAGGGTCGAAATACCTCGGGCCTAATACGCATTATGGGAGAAATAACTTTAACATTTTAATTGATTCGATCAAGTTGTAATCCGGAAAATGTTCAAAGCTCTTTCAGAACGAATAACAAGCTGTTCAGTCCTTTATACCAAATAGAAGTAAAGTTATATCTGAATGGACAATTCTTTTGAAAGCAAATATTTACCAAAACTACTCTTTATAATTTTTGGACAATCATAAGTTTACATTGACATTAAAGGAGCTTCTCACGAAAAAATATGTTAAAGTCCCCTCGCATTCCGGGGTTATGAATCTTAACCAACCCTTTTGTTCGGATGTCTTTCAATCTCAATATAAACTTATGATTTTTATTATTAATTGTTTTGGCTTTTAACTAGCTGTCAGTAACTGCGAGTACTCTCAAATCGTACTTTCTTGTTTATTTGGCCTGTTGATACTAATTGTAATGCTTTTTTGTTATTTAATGTTATTCAGGGTTAATGTTGTAACTTTCCACTAACATCAAAATATACCTAAACTGTAACAAAATTATTTTCATTTACCTGTGTTTAAAGTTATTGCAAATGGCTGATATTTTGTTCGAGCATATTGTTTTTCTTCAATTGTTTAACATTTCATACCGATATAACATGTCACTTTTATTATTCTTCCCTTAGTTTATTAATTTTGTATTTACACTGTATCATAGGTCAAATTTATTTGTTCAGTGTATGTTCAATGGTGTTAATATGTCCTTTGATTGAGTTAAGCTATTTCAGTTGATATTTTATAGTGTGTCTTTCTATGTTGTGATGTTACACTATTGTTTCAGAAAAAGGGTGAAGGTTTGGTACCATTAAAACGTTTAAACCCGCTGCATTTGTTTGCACCTGTCCTAAGTCAGGAATCTGATGTTCAGTAGTTGTCGTTTGTTGATGTGGTTCATAAGTGTTTCTCGTTTCTCGTTTTTTATATAGATTAGACCGTTGGTTTTCCCGTTTGAATGGTTTTACACTAGTAATTTTGGGGCCTTTATAGCTTACTGTTCGGTGTGAGCCAAGGCTCCGTGTTGAAGACCGTACTTTGACCTATAATGGTTTACTTTTATAAATTTTGACTTGGATGGAGAGTTGTCTCATTGGCACTCATACCACATCTTCTTATATCTATTTATGACTGAACTTTTGTTGTATCTAAATGACACACTTTAAAATGTATTTTTAATTCAAAGTTTATAGACATAACCAATTGAAAGAACTTCTCTGCTTCATATAAAACATAGGCCAACGTAGATACAAATGTCCAGTTTAAGGAAGGGACAAATGGTACTTGGTAAAACATACATCTCTGATTCTACCAAAATTTACATCATACAAATAATTGAATAATTATAGATTGGCGACAAAATTATCATTGATGAATGAATAGAAGCTTGTACTACCCTTTACCTTCAAAATTCACTATCAATAAAAATACAATAGATTCATGGCAATGATGATCACATCTGTCCCGATGAACTTGGAATAATGGGCATCATAAATACAGTTATGTCTGCTTAAGGCATTGACTTGCACTAAAAAGTCAACAGTGACGGTCAGACAAAAGAGATAACTTCAATTTCTATTTCGTGAACTTTCAGCATTTATCAGCAGCACCTACACATGGGATATCTTATATCTTCAAGTTTACGCAGAACAGCTCTTGGAGGGTAGTTTGTTCCCTCTCCACTAGTGAAATCTGTTATTTTTTATCATGAAATAGAAAAAGAGGGCGGTATAGATACTAGGCAAATAGAACAAATACCCGTGGTCATATATGTGACACAGACGTTCAGAAACTGTCAATCAGGTTATGATTGCGTTCATGAAACTACCTTGAAATCATCGTTGGTTTTGATTGCAGACCATAGTCAGTTTCTATTGAATTCATATTTAATTAGCCTAACTACAAGGAAAGCTTGTGGTGTCTCCTACAAGCACAGTTTATGACAAATCGAACCATCACAAAGAAATACCTACTGCGATCCAGACATTTTATCCGTATTAAAATACAAATCATATTAAATTTTCACGCATTGAGGGGAAATAATTATGTACATAAGAGTGCATTGTTCGCAGCTGCAAGGCCTCTACAACTGTGAAAAAGATTATAGTGGTTGTCTACAACAGCAATATAGACAACTCTAGACTTTGTTTTAAATTCGATTTACCAACTTTAGCTGAAAAAGTAACTATTGAAGCAACCATGTACGTAAGACGTTATCATGTCTAGAGATCAATTGAAATAGGTAATTTTATTTAAAAAAACTGAAACCAATACAACTATTCTTGAAGGCAATTTGCGTCTATGTGGCTGTAAAGGGTACGTCTTTATTCATGAATACACATCAATACACAATTTGATTGGATTGCAATTGCTACATCATATGCAAAATAAAGACACAAGCGACAGACTCTGTTTAAGGGTATAGTGATAACCTATTGCAATAAAAGCAAGTTCCTAGCCATATATTTTAAGTCCTTATTTTTCACTTGCACTACAAATTAAATATTACTTTTCCTACACAATGTACGTTTATCAACAACGAATTAATACTCAATTTATAAAATTTATGTTATGCTTATCGTTATCACGCCTAGAGATCTAATGAAACAGGTAATTTTATTGGCAAAAATGAAGTCAATAAGACAATTCTTGAAGGCAAATTGCGTCTATTTGGCTGTATGGTGAACGTGTTTATTCATGAATACATATCAATAAACAATTTGATTGGTTTCCGAATACCACCATTATATGCAAATCAAAGACACTGAGCGACAACTCTGTTGAAGGGTGAAGTGATAACCTATAACAACTTGTAATAATAGAAAAATACTGACCATATGTTTTAAAGTCGTTATTTTTCACTTGCACTACAAATTAAACATACCTTTTTCTACACCCCGTACGTTTAGCAACAACCAATTTATACTTAATCCATAATTTGATTTTGATTTTTGTGTTTTAACGCCACTTTTAAGCACCGCTTTTGGGCTATTTCGTGGCGGACAGTTTTTGGTGGAGGAAGCCGGATTGCACGGAGAAAACCACCGACCTTCGATAGGAAAACTGACAATCCTAGTCAATTAAGATTGGAGTCGAGTGCACCCGCACGAGCGGGGTTCGAACTCACAACCTCAGTGTTGACTGGCTAGTGATTACAGTAATAACTACTTAGACCACTTGGCCACCGAGGCCCCCACTTAATCCATAATTGTTCTGCCTACGTTTTGGTACAATAACTACTTTGGAAGTTAAATATATTTTGATAACTATAACATTTTGATTGATTCGGTCAAGTATGTTCAACGCTCTTTCCGAATGAAAAAAAAGCTGTTCAGTCCCTTTATATTAAATTGAAGTAAAATAAAATTTGAATTGAAAATTCACTTTGAAAGCAAATATCTACTTTAACTACTCTTATGTATTTTTGGCAATCATAAGTTTAGAATGACATTAAAGGACCTTTTCACGAAAAATATATTAAAGTCAACTCGCATTCCTGAGTAATGATTTTTACCCATCCCGAAATTTTACTATTACTAGAAATATAAATAGCACCCCTTTAGAAAATATTTTCGTTCAAGCCTAGGGATAAATTGACAGAACTTATCTGCTTCATATAAAACATTGGTTAACGTTTAAAGAAGGGACAAATGATGCGTTGTAAAACAGTAAAAAAAATTACATCATCAAGATCAATGAATAACAGATTGACGACACAATCATTTGGTTTGTTGGTCATTTTCTTTCAAAATAGAGTGAGCATTCATATGCTTTTTTCGCCGACTTAGTACGTATGAAGAAGACTTCACCGACTTCTTCTCATAATGAATGAATAGTAGCTTTTACCCTTTACTTTCACCTTTCACTATGAAGACGAAAAAATATTGTGAAATTTCAGCATTTATCAGCGTAACCTGCCCATAGGATGTACTAGAAAAAACCCGCGCGAGCGCGGCTTGAAGAATACTTGAAATGTTTATGGTGATACACAGCTTGGGGTCGTGTTTCTCAAACTGTTTTTATGCACTGATGCATTATGTTGAATTCTGTCTCTGTGTGACACAGATGCTCCGAGAAAGGAAGGATGAATGTACTAGTTACAATCTAATGATTAAACACATTTCTACGAGTTTGTTATATTTCTTCTTTTTTTTTTCTTCTTTCTTTTGAGTGGTGCAAATTTGATAAAGTGATACAAGTTGTAACAACTAGTGAGAGTGTTTGAATGGTGCGAGTTGGCCGTGGGCCTAGTTGTCCGGCAATACGTCGACTGAGACATGGATCGAAAACGGTCTCCAAATTTGGATATTTTCTCAAAAATTGGCGTTTTCTGTGGAAAAAAAGATTGTTTTTCAAAGGCAAGTTTAGGAAATACAGTACACTACATTTATACGTCATATCACAAATATTTCCAACTTTGTATGGTTTCAGAGGAGTTGCAGCTCAATGAACTCGGTCTCTTCCTTTAGTAGTATAGATATCTTCAAGTTAACGTTATATTCAAAAAAGTAAAATAACAAAAATAACGAACTACAAGGGATTTCAAAACGGAAAGTCCTTTATAAAATGGAAAATTCAAAAGCTCAAACACATCAGAACAGCTCTTGGAGGTTAATTTGTTCCTACTCCACTAGTGACATCCGTTATTTTGATCGTGAAATTGAAAAGAGGGCGGTATAGAAGCTAGGTAAACAGAACACATATCCGTGGTCATATATGTTACACGGATTTTCAGTAAGTTATGATAACGTTCTAGAATCTGTCCTGAAATCATCGTTGGTGTTGATGGCAGACCATTGTTAGTTTCTGTTTAATTCATATTTTATAAGCCTCGGTACAATAAGACATAGACATATGGTGTAGACACGTATCTATTGTCGAATAATGTGTCCGGCGGAGTGACATGTCTTCCTGTGGACTGTTACTTTGTAAACATGCATACATCAAAAATCCGACTTAATACAAAGCAGAGTTAATTTGTATACCGCATTAGTATGTTTTCGACCTGGAAATGCGTTCAATTTGCCAATAGACGTTAAACAACCATCCGTCATCATAAAATGACGTAGATGTAATAAGTTTAATCATGCGGTCACCATACAACCTTCATCAATGAGCAAAACTCATACCGTAAAGTCAGCTATAAAATGCCCCGA
Source organism: Mytilus coruscus (assembly GCA_017311375.1). Taxonomy (NCBI): domain Eukaryota; kingdom Metazoa; phylum Mollusca; class Bivalvia; order Mytilida; family Mytilidae; genus Mytilus; species Mytilus coruscus. The sequence continues at coordinate 31,362,132 of CM029600.1, forward strand.
CATGACATTTTTTTTTAATTAGACGGCGACGAAACACAACATCAGAAATAAACCAATATCTTATAAAGCCCAGTTGAAAGATTGGTTAAGGGCACTTATCCCATTACATTCGCAATAGCTCACTACATCTGAATAAAAAAAAAAACGTGAAAAAAACATAACTACTAGTACTTGTGAAATAATCTGAAAGCCTCTGCATGTATGATGTCATACAAGAAGAAATGGACAATTTTCGTAAAATTCCCTTCTACACCAAGCTGTGGGGAAAATTAATTCTGTTACATTGCGTCCTTGTTCATTCTGTCTTTTATTTTGCCTAGGAAGAAAGCTGCATTTAATATAGATCTTTCGAGAACCTTAATTTTATCTTTTGACCATACGTGGTTGTTTCAAGAAAGCTAATTACATAATATGCTCGTGAATTACTTTTATAAGCCGATGCCGTAGACATTTCACTGGCAGCTTTATATGACCTAATTAAACAAAGCTGACAATGCAAATTAAATTCTTACAGTACGTACGTACTGCTTGTTGATTGTTTCATTATTTACTGAAAATATATCTAACAATTATTTGTTTAGATGAACATAACAGAATAGTTTGAGAAATTCTGCCGTGTACCGATTAAAATTAGAATTCTGCTATCACTGGTTTCAGAACATTTGAGGCCTTTATATCGAACTATTCCAGTCTTTGAACATTTGTTTAGTTGTTATACATTGTGACTTTGTCTTGTCACAAAAACTTTCTCACCAATTGGATAGAAGACTTTTTGACTTTTTTTTTCATATTAAGAATGGCACGTTTTCTATACATGTACTTTATAGCTATAATTACGTACGGTACAGAAAATGCAGTGATCTAAACTAAATTTTACAGATATGAATCGAATAATTAATTCAGCATATACAAAACTGTTGGAATAAAGCAATCAAAGGCCAAACAACGAGTTAGATTAATAATTGAATGTCTCCAAGAAAAATGAAGGTACAAATAATTGGTATTGTTGACTGTGACAAAGCAATCATTTTAAATTAACTAGAATTTGCAAGTTTAAGAAATATCAGTGATTGATCGGTTTAATATAGGACACAGTCTGGAAGTGCTTTTGTCATATATTCTAAAGCTTAAAGATTCAAATACGTTTGAAATTGGTTTTAATTTCGACCGATAGGTTCAATTCGGAGCAATCCTGTTATTCAAACATTCTTAAAATGACACCGTGTGTGTTGCTCTATATCAGTTTTGTTATTCGTATGTAATTTTGTACATAAATCAGGCCGTTGGTTTACTCTGATGATTTACTTTGCCATGTGATGTCGGGGCCTTTTCTAGCTTGATATGCTCATTGTTGAAGGCCGTACGGTGACCTGAATTTGCTTATTTCTAAGTCGTGTGATCTCTGGTGAATAGTTGTCTTATTGGCAACCATACCATATCTTCTTATCTTATATTATTGATTACTGAATTGATTGATGCTTCATTGGGGTTGAAAGAAAAATCTATAATGATTGAATGACAAGATTATTAAGTCGTTTGAAAAACACCAATGTAGTCAATGCAGCAATCCTGAAAAAGATGAAAGGATGAGGAATTTAGAAGATACATTGGATAGGGACATACATATACATTATCATGAGTTGTATTTTATAATTGTAACTGTCTCATTACATTTGTTGATGTGTGCAACTGTCTCATTGCTTCTGTTGATGTGTGTAACTGTTGTATTGCTTCCATTGCTGTATGTAACTGTCTCATTGTTTTTGTTGGTGTGTGTAACTGTCGCATTGCTTTTGTTGATGTCTGTAACTGTCTCATTACCTTTGTTGCTTTGTGTAACTATCTCATTAATATTGCTTTTGTTGATGTGTAACTGTCTCATTGCTTTTGTTGATGTGTGTTACTCTCTCATTGCTAATTCTGTTGATGTGTGCAACTATCTCATTGCTTTTGTTGATGTGTGTAACTGTCTCATTACCTTTGTTGATTTGTGTAACTATCTCATTAATATTGCTTTTGTTGATGTGTGTAACTGTCTCATTGCTTTTGTTGATGAGTATAAATGTCTCGTTTTTCCTCTTGATTTATATTTTCTCCTTTAAATGTCGTTGGTTTGGTATGTTATATCTGTTTGTTGCAAGACTTTATATATTTGGTAGGATTGTACATGACATTGTATGTCGAAAAAAATAAAGCACATTCATCAATATTACCCCTGATCCTTAAATGTAGGTAAATAACTTCTATGTACGTCTAAAAAAAGGAGAAAAGAACATTTCACTACAATCACGATTTATTGATATTTTGCGAGGAAAGTCATGCCGCAGTAATATTTATTTTCATTTTCTTCCATGATTATTTCTCCATGTCATATAATCTGGTTTATTTATCTATAAACTGTCTTTGCACCATCCTTAATATCTTAATACAATAAGGCGATCATAAAAGGTTTCATCTAAGTATTTCCAATGCTATTACTTCCAAGCGATGTCAAAGCGTAAAATATTTCATTATGTTATTTACTTCAAGAATATAATAGAAATTTTAGTTTATGAACTATACAGTTTTTATCTTGCAAATATCAATATGACCGAATAATGTTTTAATAAGATACAATTTGAAATATAATTTGTTTTCTCTGTGATTGACTCTTGTCTTTATTTTGCCTAAAGTGTCAGTCGTGTTAATTTGTTTTATCCGGAGTGTCTTTGTTGTTATCTATATACAGAAAGAAAACGGTCACCCTCTAGGCTCTTCATACGATATTCAAAACTGTATGTCAGAAGCAACAATGATATGAAGTCTATTATGTTTGAAGCAATGCAATTTACAAGACAGGGCTATTGTAAAGCTTTTCTTCACGAACGAAATACAAGTATACATTGATCAGACGTTTCGATCAGAAAGACCAGAACCATTCCAGACAATTAGGAGTATTTAATATATTTTATATAAAGTTGAAAACAAGTTCTAGAAGTTTGTTATAAACGTGACATCGGTTTAGTACTTTAAGTTGACAAAACTGTTCTTCTCTCATCATTTCGTCTGTCCTTGAGAACATAGTTAGGTCTTTGTTTTATAAAACTGAAAATAAGTTCTGTATGGTTGTTATAAAATGTGACATCGGTTCTTAAATTGACAAAACTAATTTTCTCGTATCGTTTTCGCATTCTGTCCTAGAGGACATAGATAGGTCTTTTTTTAACTTAGGTTATCATCTAAATTTGATTATCAAGCCTACATAAATTTGCTTGGCAGCATTTGTTTTGTGTTTCCGATAATAAAATTAAGACTTAAGAAATTGTGTGCGTCCGAGGCTCTTTACTGGATTTAACTCAATCAGGAAAGCATAGACCCAAACATTTGGAAGTCAAGGATGTCTTAAAACAATCAAAACAGTCAGTATATGAAGGACCAAAATTTTATCAAGGAATTGATATATATTAAATGGTATAACTGTATAACATATTCGAAAATGGGTCATCGATTGATTTATTATGACTTCAAGTGGTATCCGTCCTACAATATGAGTTCATGAAGTATTTGTCCTGCAATGTACATAATTTGCATGATAACGTTTGCTATCGTTTCCGATACGTGGGTCAACGATTGATTGATCATTTACATGTTTTAATGTTTTAATGTAATAATAAAATATATACCTTAACTTTGTAGAAGATACACGAATTGTTTATTACCATTATCTGTGTTGTACATTGAATTCTTATCACATTAAAATATTTACATACATTGCATGTGACAAAATAAACCTTTCGGATTTGTATGTTTTCGTCTATGTCACAGATTAATTTTCAGTTTAAGATTAGCAGTGTAAAAATAATCTCTTGCATGTAAATACCTGAATTTTTTTCATTTCAATATATATCTGTACTGTTTTATTCAAACATCAATCATATGGCAATATGCTGCTGAAACATCATTTTCTTTTCATTCTATTTATGGAAAATCATTTGAAAAACAAAACAACTAAAGGCTGTCCTCCCAATGCACAGATTATATTGTTAGAAGTTTTCATGACGTTGACTGTCAATCCTCTGATCCTGTACAAGGAAGTATAGCCATTTAATATCTAATTCTGTAGTGAAAAAAATAAAAGTGTGATTCTAGATTACTGGACGAAGCACCTGTCGTGCTTCTCATGATAGTTTTGTTAGATTAACACGTTGTAAATCGTTATTTTTTGTATAATTTTCTGTATCATGACTATAGTAAAAGGGAAGTTTTATTTAATTAAAGATATCATCATACCTTGATTTTGACACCACAGTTTTAGTTAGTGCACAAAGAAGTACTAGCAGATGTCATTTATAAATCATAGTTATTAGAAAAATTTAGCCAAAGGACATAACCAGACGCTTGCTCATCTTCTTTTCACTGCGGACTATACATTTTTTAATCTACAAACAATGAAAAAACAACTGGACATAACATTTGATCATGACAGTTTATAATTATTTTATCACTTGGATGCTTCACTTTGTGATTAATATATCTCAAAACCAGGCAAGAATATATTATTTTTCATATTGTAAGTGATTGAAACACGGTAAAGTTATTTGATATGACTTTTACAACAGAACTGACTGTCATCAAATTATAGCAAGAGTACGAATCGATAGGAAATTAAAGCATATGTTAGACTCAGATCTACATCCTATCCTAAAACCTGAGCTGAAATAACAGATAAAAAGAGATTTTCACATGCAACCAGAATTTTATTCGAATTAGTTCAACATTTCATAAACAGTAAATTTACAGCAATTAACACATCAATTATATCATGTCAACATTTTTTTAGTGCTGACTACTGAGCTGGTGATAGGGAACGTCCACCAGCAGTGGCATCAACCCAGTGGTTGTAATATATTTTTTACGCAGCCTTAATACCTTTAACTATCAATGAATACCGCTGATTCGACAACCTCTTACATTCTACTGACGCCACATCCTCGAAAAAGACAAAACTGGATATCAAAACGAAAACAAATGAAACCGTCCCTTTATTACATGGAAATATGTGTTTAAAAACATTAAATAAATGTAACCCTGCACAAAAAGGAGAGTTCAAACGTGGGCGTTTTGTGCATTCGTGTTTTCAGTTACTCACATTAATATCCGTGAAAACTCTGCTTAAACCAGGGAGTGCATGCATAAACACTTTAAATACATCTTTCAAAGTGCCTTAGATATTAAATAGCAGTTTGCATCTCTTATCAGTTTTTTTTTAGTTTCCTATAGCAAAACAAAATATCTATAAATATGGTGGGTACATCTTTGAGAGTGTATCATGCGTCTGAAAATTTCTTTAACGTTTAGAAGATCTTCAGTATCTGATGGCATTACAATTAATGTATCCAATTCTTTATTTCAATTATTTAGGAGATCCTCAAAGTTTAATTATATAACATAGTCTTTGTCATACAAACATGTCAGGATGACAGAACAGATTTGTCAACTTATACGTATTACTACTTAAAGTCTGATTTTAAATTCTAAATATATATAATTTCGTATCCCTGACTGTTTTGTACTGAGCCTGGAATCGGAATTTAAATCAATAATTTAATCTAATTAATCTTTGATAGGAAAACTCAGGACAACTTCTCTTTAACGGTAAAGTAAAAATATCGGGAAAGGTATCTGATTATACAGTCTTATTTAATTTGTTATCTAAAATTTCATATTAATTAAAAGGATGGGAAATTGAAATAAGGAATCTCTAAATGTTTACTTGTAAGAAAAATTAATTGAAACTGATAGCCAATTAAGTGATGTTTTGACGTTTTAAATCCGATTTGTGCCTACGGCATTAAGTTGATTGGTAATTACAAAAAATTTTTAACAATTGTTTACAGATCTGAGTGGAAGCTTGTTGGACTGATTGCGTTTAAGCTGCAATAGCATTCATCTTATAAATAATAGAATCACACAAATGCTTTTCTAATATTTTGTGGATAAAAACATTAGGTTATGCTGGGGTATTTATAGCTGACTATACGATGTGTTTTTTGCTCATAGTTGAAGGCCGAACATTGATATATTATTGTTTACATCCACGTTATTTAGATTGTAGTGTATAGATGTCTCATTTGGCAATCATACCACATCTTCCTACTTTGATATGGAATATCACTCATACCACATCTTATATCTATCAAACTTACCATATATTCCTTTTTTTTTTAACTTATAAAAGCAGAACAGATGATGCAACCAGTAACTATGGATGAAGAAGTTGCACCCTTAGTTCTAATACATCAAACTGTATGTTGCCGGTTTTTTGTTTGCATCACACGCTAATTTTGGGGAAAAACCTACACAAAGAATGCCATGACCAAAAGTATGTGATCCCAAATAAATGAAATTCTTATCGAAGAGCATCAAAAGTTATATTTGTTATGCTGTAAACAGCGAAACTCGTCTCAAGTCAAATCTGTCTGAGTATTTTGTTTCTCTTCTTCATTCAATTTTTTCTTGTCAAAGACAATACTTCAGAATTTAAGAGTATCTTAAAACGTATGCAGTACAAAAAAAATCTCTCACTCTGTTCGTGTATTTAAGTTTTTCGTTAGCCAAAATATTAAATCCATTTTTCTTTCATAATGTTATATTTTAATGAGAAAAGTGGTTATTATTGATGCGCAAAGATCAGAAACACAGTTGGCAGTATTTGGCCACATCTTTATTACAAACTACACAATTATAGATACATATAACTAGATAAACAGTTAAGATAATACATATATATAGCAGATAGATAATTAGATAGATTGATAAATGAACGTAGTCGCCTTTCATATTGGCAAACTACAAAAAGATAACTAGATGACTAACTAGATAACTAAATATTTACAATAAATGATGCATCCAATAAAATAAAATGAATCCTGGGATACAGAGATTCATAATTTTTTAATGGTGGGTCCTGGGATACAGAGACCCCCAATATCAAATGTTTTGAATGCTAAATGAAATATGCGACAAAATGACTCATAGTTAAAGTAAACGCAGCGAAATGTGCCAAATTGACCAAGGCAGTCATAAATGACTGACGGGTCAACCGCCATTCAAAGCGGATAGAGCTGCGTAAAAGCTGTGTACCAAATACAATAATAATATAAGATATAGAAGAGCTATAAATATTTAATAAAAACTGAATTCAAATGAATATCATACAATTTCATGATTTTTATTCGGGAAAAGTATGTGGTGAGTAGACAAGGAAGGCCTCTATAGCGCCCTGAATTGTGTTTAGAAAAATGTAATTACCAGTATCAGTCAAATGTACACCATCTTGACATATAAATGTAGAATTAGGAGATATATCGGGGTATCGTATGTAATGTCCCCCTTGGCGAATGATATAACTTGCTAGCGAGCTGTTTATTCTCTGCCTGGATCTATCCATTGCTTCAGTATCAACGGAGTAACGCCAAGTGAGTCTTGGAAAAATTTGTGACCATACCATAGTGGTATTCAGTAAAAGTTCTGAAACTTTCTTCAAATAATTTTTTAGTCTATTACGTAACACTCCTGTCTTAATTTCTCCTAAATCATTTCCCCCTATGTGTAATTCTAGATAAGTTGGGGGCTACTCATATCTAAGCATCAGCTTGATCCTATTTAGTAAATCATTAAGCCTCATTCCGCTTTTACCCAACCACCACAGCCGAACACCATTTTGATCTAGTCCAAGATTAATGCCACCTGGTCTTGTTCTAGCTTGAACAAATGCATTTTTCACCAAGGAGGAACCAACAATCCAAATTGTAGTTGGTGAACCTGCAATTCTTAAATAGCGGTTATTCCCACTATAGTGATTGCAAGTTCATTACACAAAATTATAAATAAATCTAACAATTATAGACATTGTTGTATTCGAATATATGAAAGAAATGAATCAGACTTCCACCTACCCATGGCCTGAATTTCAGAATCAGATAAGCCATTCATGGCAGCGCTTGTGGCAGCACCTATCCTGAATGAATGAGAACTATATTTTGCTTGACTTAAACCCAAAATATTCAGTGACGTTTTTAGGACTCCCGAAAATTGGTATCTTGTGATAGGGGTTCCATCAAAATGACAAAACAGTTGACCAGCGACATTTGGTCTAATTTTTAAGTAATTACGTAAAGCGAAAACTGCACAAACATCACTAGGCCTATCATCAATAACAATTGTAGTTCCTGTACAGCACTGGTCAGTCTTAGATGAACGTAAGCGGATTTCAATACTAGATAGATTTATCTTAATGTCTTTATAATCAAGTGCATGGGATTGGGTTGAGGCGTGTTTTTGGTCAGCGGTTACTTCGCCAACTCTAAGGAAACCAAAAAAAAAAGGCCAAGGAAAACGAAGCTTGGAATAGTTTAGTTTCAAAATCATTATGACAAACAGCAGGTAGAACGTTATAAATTTTGCCAATAAATCACGCGTTATGGGTAACCTAGCATCCTTTGGTCGACGCTGAGAACGCTTCTTTCCTTCGAGTAGCTTTCTGACAACAAAAGCATTAAAGCAGTCAGTATAATTGTTAATCTTACTGAAAAACTCAACCCAGAGATATACGATTTGACAGTTGAGGCCGCAGTTCCAGTGAATGAATATAGGCAATATAGTTAGTTCTGTGATGTTATGGAATAGGCCATAGATCTTCGAATTGGAATAAGGCCCTAAAATCTTTAAATGACCGTAAAGCTTGTTGGTAAACCTTTGTCGTATTAGGTGCGACTGCTGATACAATTAGTCGGTCAATTTCAGTTTGGAGATCAGGTCTATGAACTCCCGAGGGACTATTTCCGGTGTATCCTCTGCCAATGGTGCTAACCTTCTGAACTTGTCTAACTGAAAGCAAGAGAGAGCGTCAGCTATATTATTTTTGGCACCTACAATATGTTTTGCCTTTAACTGAATGTTGTAATGCATGGTACGCAATACGAATGGTCGAATTATTGACATTACACGTTTTGATTCTGATGTTCTCTTGTTTAGTATATCAACCAACGCGATGTTGTCTGTACGAAACAAAATCTTACTAATTTTCAAAAGAGGAGCCCATATACAAAGTGCTAGAAGTATAGGAAGGAGTTCCAAAAATGTCTTGTAAAATGTTTAATCCTACCCACGAATCTGGCCATTTGAACTGTACCCGTTTTCCGTTAAAGTAAGATCCACAACCAAGTTCAGCATGGCCTGCACTATCAGCAAATAGTTGCAAAATATCATTATCTGTCCAATTCAGACCAATAATAGAAGAATCTCTATTAAACGATTTTAAGAATTCTAACCATACCATGATGTCCTCTCGAATTTCAGAGGTAATTCGAAATGAGAAAAATGGTTTCTTGACCCTAAATGATGCAATAACATCATAAAATCTCCGCCAAAATGTTCTAGAGGATGGCACAGCACGTGAACAAAAAGCTAATAACCCAACTAGCGACTCGAAATCTTTAAATTTAATCTTCCGCTTTATTGTCATTGGTTGAAGATGAAAACGTAATTTAATAAGCTTGGTCACTGGAATACAAACAACCATGTCAACTGTGTCTATTTCTAAGCCAAGAAAAGTTAATCTTGTAGTAGTTTTGTCCTCGGCTATAGGCACGCCTAACTTATTGCAAAGTTCAGTAAAGCTAATATATTTTTACGCAGCCTTAATACCTTTAACTATCAATGAATACCGCTGATTCGACAACCTCTTACATTCTACTGACGCCACATCCTCGAAAAGACAAAACTGGATATCAAAACGAAAACAAATGAAACCGTCCCTTTATTACATGGAAATATGTGTTAAAAACATTAAATAAATGTAACCCTGCACAAAAGGAGAGTTCAAACGTGGGCGTTTTGTGCATTCGTGTTTTCAGTTACTCACATTAATATCCGTGAAAACTCTGCTTAAACCAGGGAGTGCATGCATAAACACTTTAATACATCTTTCAAAGTGCCTTAGATATTCAATGGCAGTTTGCATCTCTTATCAGTTTTGAATTTAAAGGTTTTTGTTTTTTAGTTTCCTATAGCAAAACAAAATATCTATAAATATGGTGGGTACATCTTTGAGAGTGTATCATGCGTCTGAAAATTTCTTTAACGTTTAGAAGATCTTCAGTATCTGATGGCATTACAATTAATGTATCCAATTCTTTATTTCAATTATTTAGGAGATCCTCAAAGTTTAATTATATAACATAGTCTTTGTCATACAAACATGTCAGGATGACAGAACAGATTTGTCAACTTATACGTATTACTACTTAAAGTCTGATTTTAAATTCTAAATATATATATTTCGTATCCCTGACTGTTTTGTACTGAGCCTGGAATCGGAATTTAAATCAATAATTTAATCTAATTAATCTTTGATAGGAAAACTCAGGACAACTTCTCTTTAACGGTAAAGTAAAATATCGGGAAAGGTATCTGATTATACAGTCTTATTTAATTTGTTATCTAAAATTTCATATTAATTAAAAGGATGGGAAATTGAAATAAGGAATCTCTAAATGTTTACTTGTAAGAAAAATTAATTGAAACTGATAGCCAATTAAGTGATGTTTTGACGGTTTAAATCCGATTTGTGCCTACGGCATTAAGTTGATTGGTAATTACAAAAATTTTAACAATTGTTTACAGATCTGAGTGGAAGCTTGTTGGACTGATTGCGTTTAAGCTGCAATAGCATTCATCTTATAAATAATAGAATCACACAAATGCTTTTCTAATATTTTGTGGATAAAAACATTAGGTTATGCTGGGGTATTTATAGCTGACTATACGATGTGTTTTTTGCTCATAGTTGAAGGCCGAACATTGATATATTATTGTTTACATCCACGTTATTTAGATTGTAGTGTATAGATGTCTCATTGGCAAGCATACCACATCTTCTTACTTTGGTATGGAATATCACTCATACCACATCTTCTTATATCTATCAAACTTACCATATATTCCTTTTTTTTTATAACTTATAAAAGCAGAACAGATGATGCATCCAGTAACTATGGATGAAGAAGTTGCACCCTTAGTTCTAATCATCAAACTGTATGATGCCGGTTTTTTGTTTGCATCACACGCTAATTTTGGTGAAAAACCTACACAAAGAATGCCATGACCAAAAGTATGTGATCCCAAATAAATGAAACTCTTATCGAAGAGCATCAAAAGTTATATTTGTTATGCTGTAAACAGCGAAACTCGTCTCAAGTCAAATCTGTCTGAGTATTTTGTTTCTCTTCTTCATTCAATTTTTACTTGTCAAAGACAATACTTCAGAATTTAAGAATATCTTAAAACGTATGCGAGTACAAAAAAAAAATCTCTCACTCTGTTCGTGTATTTAAGTTTTTCGTTAGCCAAAAATATTAAATCCATTTTTTCTTTCATAATGTTATATTTTAATGAGAAAAGTGGTTATTATTGATGCGCAAAGATCAGAAACACAGTTGGCAGTATTTGGCCACATCTTTATTACAAACTACACAATTATAAATACATATAACTAGATAAACAGTTAAGATAATATATATATATAGCAGATAGATAATTAGATAGATTGATAAATGAACGTAGTCGCCTTTCATATTGGCAAACTACAAAAAGATAACTAGATGACTAACTAGATAACTAAATATTTACAATAAATGATGCATCCAATAAAATAAAATGAATCCTGGGATACAGAGATTCATAATTTTTTGTGTGGTGGGTCCTGGGATACAGAGACCCCCAATATCAAATGTTTTGAATGCTAAATGAAATATGCGACAAAATGACTCATAGTTAAAGTAAACGCAGCGAAATGTGCCAAATTGACCAAGGCAGTCATAAATGACTGACGGGTCAACCGCCATTTAAAGCGGATAGAGCTGCGTAAAAGCTGTGTACCAAATACAATAATAATATAAGATATAGAAGAGCTATAAATATTTAATAAAACTGAATTCTAATGAATATCATACAATTTCATGATTTTTATTCGGGAAAAGTATGTGGTGAGTAGACAAGGAAGGCCTCTATAGCGCCCTGAATTGTGTTTAGAAAATGTAATTACCAGTATCAGTCAAATGTACACCATCTTGACATATAAATGTAGAATTAGGAGATATATCGGGGTATCGTATGTAATGTCCCCCTTGGCGAATGATATAACTTGCTAGCGAGCTGTTTATTCTCTGCCTGGATCTATCCATTGCTTCAGTATCAACGGAGTAACGCCAAGTGAGTCTTGGAAAAATTTGTGACCATACTATAGTGGTATTCAGTAAAGTTCTGAAACTTTCTTCAAATAATTTTTAGTCTATTACGTAACACTCCTGTCTTAATTTCTCCTAAATCATTTCCCTATGTAATTCTAGATAAGTTGGGGTTACTCATATCTAAGCATCAGCTTGATCCTATTTAGTAGATCATTAAGCCTCATTCCGCTTTTACCCAACCACCACAGCCGAACACCATTTTGATCTAGTCCAAGATTAATGCCACCTGGTCTTGTTCTAGCTTGAACAAATGCATTTTTCACCAAGGAGGAACCAACAATCCAAATTTTAGTTGGTGAACCTGCAATTCTTAAATAGCGGTTATTCCCACTATACTGATTGCAAGTTCATTACACAAAATTATAAATAAATCTAACAATTATAGACATTGTTGTATTCGAATATATGAACTAAATGAATCAGACTTCCACCTACCAATGGCCTGAATTTCAGAATCAGATAAGCCATTCATGGCAGCGCTTGTGGCAGCACCTATCCTGAATGAATGAGAACTATATTTTGCTTGACTTAAACCCAAAATATTCAGTGACGTTTTTAGGACTCCCGAAAATTGGTATCTTGTGATAGGGGTTCCATCAAAATGACAAAACAGTTGACTAGCGACATTTGGTCTAATTTTTAAGTAATTACGTAAAGCGAAAACTGCACAAACATCACCAGGCCTATCATCAATAACAATTGTAGTTCCTGTACAGCACTGGTCAGTCTTAGATGAACGTAAGCGGATTTCAATACTAGATAGATTTATCTTAATGTCTTTATAATCAAGTGCATGGGATTGGGTTGAGGCGTGTTTTTGGTCAGCGGTTACTTCGCCAACTCTAAGGAAACCAAAAAAAAAAGGCCAAGGAAAACGAAGCTTGGAATAGTTTAGTTTCAAAATCATTATGACAAACAGCAGGTAGAACGTTATAAATTTTTGCCAATAAATCACGCGTTATGGGTAACCTAGCATCCTTTGGTCGACGCTGAGAACGCTTCTTTCCTTCGAGTAGCTTTCTGACAACAAAAGCATTAAAGCAGTCAACGATTTGACAGTTGAGGCCGCAGTTCCAGTGAATGACATATAGGCAATATAGTTAGTTATGTGATGTAATGGAATAGGCCATAGATCTTCGAATTGGAATAAGGCCCTAAAATCTTTAAATGACCGTAAAGCTTGTTAGTAAACCTTTGTCGTATTAGGTGCGACTGCTGATACAATTAGTCGGTCAATTTCAGTTTGGAGATCAGGTCTATGAACTCCCGATGGACTATTTCCGGTGTATCCTCTGCCAATGGTGCTAACCTTCTGAACTTGTCTAACGGAAAGCAAGAGAGAGCGTCAGCTATATTATTTTTGGCACCTACAATATGTTTTGCCTTTAACTGAATGTTGTAATGCATGGTACGCAATACGAATGTTCGAATTATTGACATTACACGTTTTGATTCTGATGTTCTCTTGTTTAGTATATCAACCAACGCGATGTTGTCTGTACGAAACAAAATCTTACTAATTTTCAAAAGAGGAGCCCATATACAAAGTGCTAAAAGTATAGGAAGGAGTTCCAAAAATGTCTTGTAAAATGTTTAATCCTACCCACGAATCTGGCCATTTGAACTGTACCCGTTTTCCGTTAAAGTAAGATCCACAACCAAGTTCAGCATGGCCTGCACTATCAGCAAATAGTTGCAAAATATCATTATCTGTCCAATTCAGACCAATAATAGAAGAATCTCTATTAAACGATTTTAAGAATTCTAACCATACCATGATGTCCTCTCGAATTTCAGAGGTAATTCGAAATGAGAAAAATGGTTTCTTGACCCTAAATGATGCAATAACATCATAAAATCTCCGCCAAAATGTTCTAGAGGATGGCACAGCACGTGAACAAAAGCTAATAACCCAACTAGCGACTCGAAATCTTTAAATTTAATCTTCCGCTTTATTGTCATTGGTTGAAGATGAAAACGTAATTTAATAAGCTTGGCCACTGGAATACAAACAACCATGTCAACTGTGTCTATTTCTAAGCCAAGAAAAGCTAATCTTGTAGTAGTTTTGTCCTCGGCTATAGGCACGCCTAACTTATTGCAAAGTTCAGTAAAGCTGTTCATTAAAACCAAGCAGTCATCCGAATTTGCAGAACCGCCGAATATGAAATCATCTAAATAATGCTTAACTGAATGCTTACCAGCAGATGAAACAACCAACCAATGCAGGAATTTAGAGAATTTTTCAAACAAGGCGCAAGCAATAGAACAACCGAATGGAAGGGATTTGTCCACATAAAAATTACCATCAAAATATTTCCAAGTAAATCGAAATCACCTAGAGAAATAGGCAAAAGACGAAAAGTGGACTTTATGTCCTGAATTATTATAATAAAATGAACGTAACAAAATAATAATCAGATGTAAGTCGAGCATGCATAATGATTAATTAACAAGAAGCTGTGACCGCCGGAGTGAATTTTTTTGCAGATTGGTGTCAAGGGTTGATATCTCGTTGATGAAATACCATAAACACTTATAGATTTCTATGTAACTTACATAAAGAAACTTCAAGTAGCTCAATTATCATTAATACAAGACGCCGATCGCTACCTCCGGATAAGAAAAGTATACAAACATATAAAATAAGCAATAAATTGAAATTTAATTTGCTCTGAAACATTTATATTTAAATAAAACATCCCGCGATTCATACGGGAGACTAATTCTAAATATACCACCCGAGTTCCGATATTGGAAAAGTAGAAAAACCTAAACAATCTGAATCCTGAATTTTTTTAAATATATCCGTCTGCTTCCATCGAATGTAGCTATTGAAAAGATTGCATGCGCAGTCATACTGCGCGTGATCAATCAGATAAGTGATAACCCACATTAGACAAAAAGTAGAACGGCCAATGACACACATAGCTTACACTAATAACCGAATTTATGCTGAATCATAAATTCTATTATAAATAATATCTAGGTTATTTCTGTGAAAAAAACACGTTGTTTCTTGATTCAGCCAACACTCAAAAGTGAAAAAAAAATCTTATCAACTGGAACGCAAGAAAGAAGGCCTTATTGATATTTTATCGTGATATTTTATCCAATTGATATTTTATCGTGTGTTTTTCTATGTTGTGATGTTATACTATTGTTTCAGAAAAAGGGAGAAGGTTTGGTACCATTAAAACGTTTAATCCCGCTGCAAATGTTTGCATCTGTCCTAAGTCAGGAATCTGATGTACAGTAGTTGTCGTTTGTTTATGTAATTTATACGTGTTTCTCGTTTCTCGTTTTTTATATAGACTAGACCGTTGGTTTTCCCGTTTGAATGGTTTTACACTAGTAATTTTGGGGCCCTTTATAGCTTGTTGTTCGGTGTGAGCCAAGGCTCCGTGTTGAAGGTCGTACATTGACCTATAATGGTTTACTTTTATAAATTGTTATTTGGATGGAGAGTTGTCTCATTGGCACTCACACCACATCTTCCTATATCTACTTACTCGCAATAACAATGTTCAACTTGTTCTTAATATAATGTATACGATTACAGTTGAGAAATTTATATAGTCTTTAAGGATATTCACCAATGAAATGATAATCTAAAATGAAAATTTCTCTAATAAAAGTGTCTTCATTCAAGTTATTTTCTTTGGATCAATTTATAATACGTATTGTTCATGGCAAACTATTACACAGAACTTCTGAGTTATAAATCCAAATCTGAATATATTAGTACAAGTATAAGTCAAGTGTTACCCAACTACATATAGTCACGTGATTATTTACATTGAACACAGAATTAAGGTTACAAGAGGAATATTTAAATGGTTGTATATGTGTTGTGTGTTATGGAATAAGATTGGAGATTTTTACATTGACTTCATGATAAATAATTTCCAAAAAGCAATGTACATAAGGAAAATTGGAAAAAAATAATAACAAACAATAAAAGAAAGAAAGAAAAAATCCAACTTGAAATGGAGAAAAAAAATGTTTACGTGTCGTTTAAAGGCATCGTTCACCGAAAATCAAGTTTGAGGTTGCGTGCATAACATGATTATCCTTATTGCCTTGGCATGTATTTGCACATTACAATTCTGTCACTGTTAAATGACAGCTGCGAACGAATTACGTGCTTCCATGAGTAGTCAGATACTGATTAGTACAGAAGATCATAATTATTCCAGGGAATCACACAACATTAACGCGATTGTTCATGCTGAAATGTTAGAATAAAACATATTTATTAAATAAGATTACAAGAACTTTAATTACTATCCACCATTGTTCGATATCTCTTGCAATGACATGGCCACTTATTTTTAACCTTTAGTATCTCTGTCAATTCTCTACAATTCGGATGTTTAAACTTTTATCCAATATGCAATCTGACCAAAACCAGCATGAATGCAGGTCTAGTTTTCAAGACAGATACCTATTTTAGTGACATTTCTTGACAATTTGAAAAATAAAAAACTTCAAAGGGACAACCTATACACAATCCTCTTTACTTTGGAAGAAACAAACGATGACCGAAAGCAATTGGTGATTGATGAGTATATTATTTTATATATTTTTCTCCTCAAAAATTACAATGCACACCATTTTAAACTACATGATTCTTCTTTAGCAATATTTTATTCCGATTCATCTTTGTCCTTAAAAACCTTTATAATAATGAGTTCGTACAAAGAATTTTACGGTTTCCTTGTATTTATATTAGGATTCTCATTTCATGCTGGTTAGGCTGAAAACATTGCAGCTCATGTGTCACATGGGTATCTTTTAAACTAATGGAACAATCTAAAACAAAGCGGTCGTATGATAATAAAGAAGGGCGCTTTATTCTGATTTATATTTTAAACAGTCTAGCTTCTCCTGTAAAGCTACATAGATGATACCTTTTTTAACATTATAATTATGTTTAATTTACCTTTAACAATTCATCCTTGTTTAATACTCAATTGGGTTTTTAAGGTGCCTACGGTGTTTGATAGGTCCCACTAAATAAATTCACATTCACATCAATTTCTTTATTATATACAAATAATACTCTATTTTACTGTTTTTATTGGGTTCTACATGACGTGTATGTTTGTACTATTTGATAAAAAAATATTTCACAATATTTGGTACCAATTTTTTCGGGTCAACATACTTGTTTCGTCTAGGCTGACACAATTGATAGTAAGCTGTTAATTCTCGGAATAAAAATTTGATATATCATACACTCATCTATGAATTATTGTTCATACACTTTATTGAGTCATCGGATGAAAATAGTAATCTTATGAGCTTTTGTACATTCCCCTTCTTCTATTTTAATTTATACATTATAGTAAAAGTATTTGTTACATATATCAGATAAAACGAAGGCTTTGAATTTGCCCTCAGTGAAAAATGCTGCGATTTCAATGATGCAATGGTTCATATTCATGTAATATATCGATATCGCGAGCCTGATTCGTGGTTCATATACATGTAATGTATCGATATTTCGAGCCTGATATGTCAGTCATTTCCCGCATATTTTGATACAGAAACGAGACCTTTTGCAAAAAGTTTAATCCATATATACTTCTATTAACAGAAATATTTTACTTTTGTACTTCAGACTTTAAACTTGCAACTTCTTGTCAGGGAAAACTTATGACAACCATGAGAATGATTATACCACAGCTATCAACCCCGAGTCTTTAGACATTTCTTAAAGTACAAAGTAAAATAATTATGGAATGGTGCACTTTCAATTATCAGTTCAAAATACAATTTGTCCTATTTATTTATAAATTCAAACACACTCAGTCTAAGAAAACTCTTTTTTATGTAATATATCTATCGTATTGTAGATTAACTTTGTTAATTTCCACATATTAATGGTAAGCATAAAAAGCTCGAGAGAAAGCCGATAAACAATTGTTGGATTCTTAAGCGAATTGCACGAATCGTGATGATTGTCGTGATAAACATTTTAAAAATAACTGTTTATAAAATCGTCCTACTTAAAAGGTATTTAGACCAAAGAAACACATTAAAAACTAAAAAATTACATTACATGTATTTATCTTTAACGGGAAGCTTAATACAAAAATTTACAATAAAAAATGATTTTTCATTTCTTATTGTTAATTATCCATTTTTAGATGGTGACGTTCTCTTGTCACCCTCTTATGGTGTTTATATATCGATTCGCTCGTGTATGTAACAACGTATTTGATTTTAACAAAAGAAATCGCTGTATTACTGAAAAATTATTACACCAGGGTTTTCGATATCACAAAATAGCCAAAACATTAACTAAATTTTATCATCGGTACAAGGACACCATTCGTAAATATAAATCAACATGCAGACATCTTATACGTTCAGGTATTTCACATCCAATCTTTTATGGTAATATTTTATACAAAGCACAAAAATGTCGTCATTCACCTCAAAAGCTAACCAAACCTTTAAACAGACTTATTCAGAAGGGATATAGTTACGATACTGTTGTCAGGTCATTAAAGATGGCATATTTTTGAATTAATTTTGATTACTCATAGGGTCTTTGCATCGGAAATAAACATATTTATTCTAAAACCAGTTGTTGGCATGATACGGTTTATGTTCTTCTCATATATTTTATGATGGTATGATACTAAACCACTATGGGAGGGATTGTGCTTAATTTTCATATGATAAAGACATAATCTTTCAATCAGTTTAATTGAGGTTTGGAGCTGGCATGTCTGTAACTGCTAGAAGTCCTTTGTTAATTTATGTATCATTGTCATTTTGCTTAGTCTCTTCTGTTACCTATTCTGACATCGGACTCGGATTTCTTTTAAACTGAGTTTTACTGTGCGTATTGCTGTGTGTTTGTTGATTCTTCATTGGCTAGAGGTATAGGGGGAGGGTTGAGACCTCACAAAAACATGTTTTTCCCGTTTGAATGGTTTTACACTAGTAATTTTTGGGGCCCTTTATAGCTTACTGTTTGGTGTGGGCCAAGGCTCCATGTTGAAGACCGTACTTTGACCTATAATGGTTTACTTTTATAAATTTTTACTTGGATGGAGAGTTGTCTCATTGGCACTCATACCACATCTTCTTATATCTATTAACCCCGCTGCATTTTGCGCCTGTCCCAAGTGAGGAGCCTCTGGCCTTTATTAGTCTTCTATATAGTTATAAGAAGATGTGGTATGAGTGCCAATGAGACAATGTTTTTTTAATTCTAGTTCATTTATTTGTTTCGGAGTTTTGTGTGTTGTCCATTTTCACTAAATTAGTACACATATGTTTAGGGGCCAGCTGAAGCCCGCCTCCGGGTTGGGGATTTTCTCGCTGTGTTGAAGACCCATTCGTGGCCTTGGGCTGTTTTCTGCTCTTTGGTCGGGTTGTTGTCTCTTTGACACATTCCCCATTTCCATTTTCAATTCTATATTCCATCAGAATCCGTTATTTTGATTGGCTGACAACAATCGCGATGCACTCTAATATTATATTTCATTTCCGTATAATTACATTACATGTATGTTTCACCAGAATCCATTAATTTGATTGGCTGACAACAATAACGAGGCAAAATGATCATGTTTTATTTCCGTATAAAATACAACAGCTATGACTGCACGTGGTATCCGTGACAATGTTAAAATAATGCATTGAGAAACAAACGAAAAGATCGATATAACTCTTTAATATCATTGTTGAAGCATTAAAATGTAAAAATAAGAAATTAATGCTTCTTTTTATAATTTTAGGGGTTGTAAGAGCATTGATCGTACGCAGATATTTTTATATTAAGAGCATGATACACAAATGTGCGTTGGTCAACGCTTTTAAACCCCAATAAAATAATAAAAAAAGAGGTCTTAAATTATTCAGTGAACAATACATATACAGCTCGTTTGTTGTCGGTATATATTGAAGATAAAAGTAAACTATTTTACTCTATTCCTTCGAAGATAGATTCGTACAAGTTGTTTTTATTTGTGTTTTTATGGTGTGAAACTCAAGGGAAACAGAAAGTCCTATGCAAGGGGTACTCAAAGGGTCTTACAAAATAGCATTTTGATAGGCGGTGGACCTCAAAACATGTCCATAACGAGAATACTCTGGTGCATAGAAATTGGTCCTTGTTTCTGTATGTTATTGTATATTCCAAAGGCATACTGAATATTTTACGGAAGGAACCATTAGTAGTATAGTTAATTTAGCACTATAAGCTGTTATTTACAAGTGAACCTAAGTGAACTAATAAATTACCTTTTTACTAAATGTAATTCTTTTTTTTACTACAGATATATGATAACATTTAGGTAAACATATTTTATCATTTTCAAAACCGTTCCTGCACTAAAATAGGGCTCATTTGCAGTTACTCTGGGACATTATATAAATAACACATAGCCGATGGGATGATAGAGTAGATTGTTACCCCCGAGAAAAGATTGTCGACCGAGTCTAACGATCTGTCCCCCCTTTTCCCTGTTTGAAATAAATTCGGAAGGAAAGACATTGTGTGACATTGTAGTCTTTTTCTCTCACATCGATGTCAACGTTAACATGCATGTAAACCGAATGTACACAACATTTAGTTCGAATGCATGAAATTTATAACGTGTTGTTTTCATTTTTAGAGTGTTTGGAAATCCTCAGTTGTTTGAAAAAGCAATGGCGAATTCAGCTATGTTAACTGAAACAAAAAGGTAAGGTGATTTTATACTGTCTGTGCACAGCTGAAATCAAGATGAAGAAAAAAATCATTCATATACACTCGTGATGTCAATGTTTTCTTGTTTCTTATTGTGACGAAGGACCTTTTAGAAATTTAAGGGGTAGATCTGGGGTATGGAGACAACTCTTACAAAGGTATTGGAAATCATTTGTGCGTTTTAACCTAGCAGTAATTAAAACAGTGATGAAGCATTTATGTTGTTTACATTTGATTATGAGAATGATGAAGGAGCATCTAAGATTGTACAATATTCACACTACCAGTCATTAAATTCAGGAATTACATTTTTTTATTTAAAGATTCAAAATCAAAAAATGACAAGTTTAACATTCATACATGATATGCTTTAAAATTTTTTTTTTTAATGAAAATGTACTTAGGAGTTTTGGAATGACTCTTGACATCATTTAGATAAAATCTTGGAAGGTTTGGGAAACATTGAATTGGAAAAATGTATTGAATAATAAAGTAATAAGTTTTCAGTGCTTCAATGGGATGTACTTAACTGTATGTTTTGGTTTTCAAATACAAACAGCAATATTCTAGAAGGTAATGATCTGAATATCAATCCTAGTACAGGTTAATGCTACAGATAATCTACATGACCATAAAGATAGTATTTAGATAGTGACAGACTGTCAACACTTTGCACTTAGTGTCTGCTGACTGGGGCATTTTCAAGTCATGGGGATATAAACCGGCATTACGTATTATATTGTCGATATGTCAATTCGTCCCACGGTTAATCGTCCCATACTGAATTTTGCTACTTTTCCTTATAAACTTGACTACAGTTGTTATTGGGACCATACATTGTTTTGTTATGCACACAAAATTATGCAAAGAGAAACTGTAGAAGGTTTTATAGAAAGAAAAAAACATTGCCAAAAATATCCTTTGTCTTAGGTCTGTAAACCAAATTGTTTGAAGATTTTTCAAATTTTAAACTGTCAAATTCAATAAAAGTTTGAGATTTTCAATGTTTGTGTAACTTATAATTGTTACAGCAATTTTTTACAGGAATTAAATGATTTTTTTTTTTCTGAAAAAGTTTGAAAAATAAATGTGTTATCTGAGCTGACCATAATTTTTGTATTATTCAATAATTTTAAACATTATAAACATTCAGTCTTCAAATATTATCATGAAATTTCAAATTCACTTTAAAATATGTTTCTACTATATATTTTCACAATCAATGGTATTCCTAATGAAAAAATTTCAAAACACACAATGATATGTGCCTAATAGTGTTTATAACCGTTTTGTAGGATATCCCAAAACTTATCATATTCAATTTACCTTAAACATAAAATGCATCAAGAATTAAACAGATGATGCATGAACCCCTGCCTTTTGGGTGCTGTGAATATAAGAAAATTAAACGAGAGGAACATGTTGTGGTTACCACGGCCTACCCTCTTAACGTTAATACAAATATTACATACATACATGTTTAATGGAAACATAAAAGTCTTTTCCTTTGAAATTAAAGCAATCTCTGAGTATCAGATTTTAATTACTCATATTGAATAGGATGGACATTTTCATAATTACATGCATAGAATGAGACAAAATGTATAGTTATTTAGTTTTATTAACAAACATACGCAAAAAGGTAAACAAATTGCTTTTATTCTAAATTATAAATAATGTATAATGAGATAGCTTTGATTATGATTTCTTTTTATAGAAATATATACAAAAAAGATACTGCAAGGAACTGGAATTCAACATTGATCAACATTAGAATTGAAATTTTAACCCAGTGAGTCCAGTCTAGAGTCTAATACTGGATATATTTATTCAGTAGAATTTATTTCTGTGTCAGTATTATTCGGTTACAGTCGTAAAACATGTACCGAAATATTAAGTAAATCATGGAATAATATAGTATGTTCTAGAGTAGCTGCTATTTCAGCCCAGTACTGTTTTGAAAATGATAAGATATGTTTACCTAAATGTTTTCATATATTTGCAGTATTAAAATATAATCAATTTTATTCGATAACAAGGAAATTACTTACTTGAATTATGTTCACTTGTAAACTATAGCATATGGTGCTAAATTAATTATAATACAAATAGTTTGAAGTGTCAACAAAGGGACGTAACTCGTAAAATACTATTGGAACCACTTCGTCAGAAATTTGACAGATCGAAGTAGCACATTTGACTATTTACAGCATATTAAAGGGTTCACATTTTACACAGGCCAGTTCATAAAAAGCTCTGTCACATAATTTAAATGCAGCATCGTTTCCCCAGAAGTTAAGAAAGACATTTCAACTTCTTTGTTGAAAAAAAATTGATGCGACGAGTGACGAGCTCGGGTTTAAAGGCTTCGTATTTTAATTTAATACGTTTAATCAAAACAATTTTTATGTTACTTCTAAAAGGTATATGCAGTTGACTTTTATAACGTACAGCATGCCTTGAATACATTTGATATGACTTTTTGAAGGAAACAGACTCGTTTCACTTGAACAAAAATATGATCAAAGAGATGCCCAAATATGGTAGTCACATGACTTCCACAGTTGTCTTTAGAAATGGGATAAAACTGAGGTCAGCTTTCCAACTGACACTGATTTTGATATTAATAAAATTAAGACATAACTAAATAAGCATTATAATATAGTCATGAAAACTTGACCTAAATTCTGTCGATACAATGTACTTATATTTTGACATCGCACAAGGTCTTGCTTATTAAAAACTGCTTTAAAGACACCTTTACACTAAATTCGTTTGGTTATTGAAGTCAGGGAGAACTAGATTCCCTTATCAGTTAAACTATCTTTTAGTAACTACAAGTACTTTGAGATCGGACTTCGTGACTTTTCCCATTTAGATAGTTGTTTGTTTGGTTTTGTTTGTTTGTTATTTATTCGTTCCGATCTGATGAGTCAAGTCCTTTTCAATTGACTAATTTTTACTGTTTGTTATGTTGTGCAGCCTCACCTCTGCCCCATGTAAGGAGAGGGTGTGGCGCAAATCAATTATGTTACTTAATTTATCCTGCCACATTCTGTATGAACCTGTCCCATGTTAGGTGTCTGTAAATCTGTGGTTATCGTTGGTTGCTGTCTCATATTGTTTTTGGTTTATTGTTTTGTCATTGAGCAGACTGTTGGTTTTCTCGTTGCCATGGTTTCACCTTTTGTCTTGTCGGAACCTTTTATAGCTGACTATACGGTATGGATTTTGCTTATTGTTGAAGATGACCTGTAGGTGCTTACTTCAACCTCATTTTGGATTTGCAGGACAGTTGTCTTATTGACAATTGTACCACATCTCCTTATTGTTATACTTTTACTCATTCGCACTTATTCAAACATTGATAGTGATCGATATAATCTTAATAACTTGATATTAGAATTTCACATGGTAATATCCATACCGAAACTCAAAGTTATGATAAATAGGAAGACTTGTTTTAATGATGATGTTCGTTTGGTCCTTCTTATTGTACCTTATGTATATTGTTTTGTTTTTCATAACAAATCACGTGTCTGCATTGAAGCCTCGGATATCAATAAACGTAATGTTTTTATAAAGAAAACAACTGTTGCAGTAAGGACATAACTCACATAAGTTGGTCTAACATACTTTTACTAATTTTGTCACGAATATAGAAATTTAAAAAGTGGTATTTCGCATCCAGATTTTTACTTTGTTACTTTTAATTGTTGTTCAGCATTATATAAATAACACATAGCCGATGGGATGATAGAGTAGATTGTTACCCCCGAGAAAAGATTGTCGACAGAGTCTAACGATCTGTCCCCCCTTTTCCCTGTTTGAAATAAATTCGGAAGGAAAGACATTTTGTGACATTGTAGTCTTTTTGTCTCACACATCGATGTCAACGTTAACATGCATGTAAACCGAATGTACACAACATTTAGTTCGAATGCATGAAATTTATAACGTGTTGTTTTCATTTTTTAGAGTGTTTGGAAATCCTCAGTTGTTTGAAAAAGCAATGGCGAATTCAGCTATGTTAACTGAAACAAAAAGGTAAGGTGATTTTATACTGTCTGTGCACAAGCTGAAATCAAGATGAAGAAAAAAAAAATCATTCATATACACTCGTGATGTCAATGTTTTCTTGTTTCTTATTGTGACGAAGGACTCCTTTTAGAAATTTAAGGGGGTAGATCTGGGGTATGGGAGACAACTCTTACAAAGGTATTGGAAATCATTTGTGCGTTTTAACCTAGCAGTAATTAAAACAGTGATGAAGCATTTATGTTGTTTACATTTGATTATGAGAATGATGAAGGAGCATCTAAGATTGTACAATATTCACACTACCAGTCATTAAATTCAGGAATTACATTTTTTATTTAAAGATTCAAAAATCAAAAAAATGACAAGGTTAACATTCATACATGATATGCTTTTAAAAAAAAATTTTTTTTTTTAATGAAAAATGTACTTAGGAGTTTTTGGAATGACTCTTGACATCATTTAGATAAAATCTTGGAAGGTTTGGGAAAAATTGAATTGGAAAAAATGTATTGAATAATAAAGTAATAAGTTTTCAGTGCTTCAATGGGATGTACTTAACTGTATGTTTTGGTTTTCAAATACAAACAGCAATATTCTAGAAGGTAATGATCTGAATATCAATCCTAGTACAGGTTAATGCTTACAGATAATCTACATGACCACAAAGATAGTATTTAGATAGTGACAGACTGTCAACACTTTGCACTTAGTGTCTGCTGACTGGGGCATTTTCAAGTCATGGGGATATAAACCGGCATTACGTATTATATTGTCGATATGTCAATTCGTCCCACGGTTAATCGTCCCATACTGAATTTTGCTACTTTTCCTTATAAACTTGACTACAGTTGTTATTGGGACCATACATTGTTTTGTTATGCACACAAAAATTATGCAAAGAGAAACTGTAGAAGGTTTTATAGAAAGAAAAAAAATTGCCAAAATATCCTTTGTCTTAGGTCTGTAAACCAAATTGTTTGAAGATTTTCAAATTTTAAACTGTCAAATTCAATAAAAGTTTGAGATTTTCAATGTTTGTGTAACTTATAATTGTTACAGCAATTTTTTACAGGAATTAAATGATTTTTTTTCTGAAAAAGTTTGAAAAATAAATGTGTTATCTGAGCTGACCATAATTTTTGTATTATTCAATAATTCAAAACATTATAAACATTCAGTCTTCAAATATTATCATGAAATTTCAAATTCACTTTAAAATATGTTTCTACTACATATTTTCACAATCAATGGTATTCCTAATGAAAAAAATTTCAAAAACACACAATGATATGTGCCTAATAGTGTTTATAACCGTTTTTGTAGGATATCCCAAAACTTATCATATTCAATTTACCTTAAACATAAAATGCATCAAGAATTAAACAGATGATGCATGAACCCCTGCCTTTTGGGTGTTGTGAATATAAGAAAATTAAACGAGAGGAACATGCTGTGGTTACCACGGCCTACCCTCTTAACGTTAATACAAATATTACATACATACATGTTTAATGGAAACATAAAAGTCTTTTCCTTTGAAATTAAAGCAATCTCTGAGTATCAGATTTTAATTACTCATATTGAATAGGATGGACATTTTCATAATTACATGCATAGAATGAGACAAAATGTATAGTTATTTAGTTTTATTAACAAACATACGCAAAAGGTAAACAAATTGCTTTTATTCTAAATTATAAATAATTTATAATGAGATAGCTTTGATTATGATTTCTTTTTATAGAAATATATACAAAAAAGATACTGCAAGGAACTGGAATTCAACATTGATCAACATTAGAATTGAAATTTTAACCCAGTGAGTCCAGTCTAGAGTCTAATACTGGATATATTTATTCAGTAGAAATTTATTTCTGTGTCAGTATTATTCGGTTACAGTCGTAAAAACATGTACCGAAATATTAAGTAAATCATGGAATAATATAGTATGTTCTAGAGTAGCTGCTATTTCAGCCCAGTACTGTTTTGAAAATGATAAGATATGTTTACCTAAATGTTTTCACATATATTTGCAGTATTAAAAATATAATCAATTTTATTCGATAACAAGGAAATTACTTACTTGAATTATGTTCACTTGTAAACTATAGCATATGGTGCTAAATTAATTATAATACAAATAGTTTGAAGTGTCAACAAAGGGACGTAACTCGTAAAATACTATTGGAACCACTTCGTCAGAAATTTGACAGATCGAAGTAGCACATTTGACTATTTACAGCATATTAAAGGGTTCACATTTTACACAGGCCAGTTCATAAAAGCTCTGTCACATAATTTAAATGCAGCATCGTTTCCCAGAAGTTAAGAAAGACATTTCAACTTCTTTGTTGAAAAAAAATTGATGCGACGAGTGACGAGCTCGGGTTTAAAGGCTTCGTATTTTAATTTAATACGTTTAATCAAAACAATTTTTATGTTACTTCTAAAAGGTATATGCAGTTGACTTTTATAACGTACAGCATGCCTTGAATACATTTGATATGACTTTTTGAAGGAAACAGACTCGTTTCACTTGAACAAAAATATGACCAAAGAGATGCCCAAATATGGTAGTCACATGACTTCCACAGTTGTCTTTAGAAATGGGATAAAACTGAGGTCAGCTTTCCAACTGACACTGATTTTGATATTAATAAAATTAAGACATAACTAAATAAGCATTATAATATAGTCATGAAAACTTGACCTTAATTCTGTCGATACAATATACTTATATTTTGACATCGCACAAGGTCTTGCTTATTTAAAACTGCTTTAAAGACACC
Source organism: Mytilus coruscus (assembly GCA_017311375.1). Lineage (NCBI taxonomy): Eukaryota > Metazoa > Mollusca > Bivalvia > Mytilida > Mytilidae > Mytilus > Mytilus coruscus. The sequence continues at coordinate 31,389,965 of CM029600.1, forward strand.
TTTACACTAAATTCGTTTGGTTATTGAAGTCATGGAGAACTAGATTCCTTTATCAGTTAAACTATCTTTTAGTAACTACAAGTACTTTGAGATCGGACTTCGTGACTTTTCCCATTTAGATAGTTGTTTGTTTGGTTTTTGTTTGTGTGTTATTTATTCGTTCCGATCTGATGAGTCAAGTCCTTTTCAATTGACTAATTTTTACTGTTTGTTATGTTGTGCAGCCTCACCTCTGCCCCATGTAAGGAGAGGGGTGGGCGCAAATCAATTATGTTACTTAATTTATCCTGCCACATTCTGTATGAACCTGTCCCATGTTAGGTGTCTGTAAATCTGTGGTTATCGTTGGTTGCTGTCTCATATTGTTTTGGTTTATTGTTTTGTCATTGAGCAGACTGTTGGTTTTCTCGTTGCCATGGTTTCACCTTTTGTCTTGTCGGAACCTTTTATAGCTGACTATACGGTATGGATTTTGCTTATTGTTGAAGATGACCTGTAGGTGCTTACTTCAACCTCATTTTGGATTTGCAGGACAGTTGTCTTATTGACAATTGTACCACATCTCCTTATTGTTATACTTTTACTCATTCGCACTTATTCAAACATTGATAGTGATCGATATAATCTTAATAACTTGATATTAGAATTTCACATGGTAATATCCATACCGAAACTCAAAGTTATGATAAATAGGAAGACTTGTTTTAATGATGATGTTCGTTTGGTCCTTCTTATTGTACCTTATGTATATTGTTTTGTTTTTCATAACAAATCACGTGTCTGCATTGAAGCCTCGGATATCAATAAACGTAATGTTTTTATAAAGAAAACAACTGTTGCAGCAAGGACATAACCTACATAAGTTGGTCTAACATACTTTTACTAATTTTTGTCACGAATATAGAAATTTAAAAAAGTGGTATTTCGCATCCAGATTTTTACTTTGTTACTTTTAATTGTTGTTCAGTTACTACATCTTGTATTTTGGGGATACAGATATTTGTATCAATTCGCCAATTTTAGCTTAAAATAATACTATTATTTTCTGATTTTTTTTTTTTTTTTTTTGCATTGCATTGCATTGCATAGCACACGATTTTGTCTTCCTGTACTATTTATGACGTTATTCTATGAAATCTTCTATAGATAGGAAGTACAGTAACCTATATTAATTGTTGGTAGCCATGATTTCCTATCAGCATATTGAGAACTTTGATCTTGTTTTCAGTAACTGCGAGCATTCTTTGATACAATATCTTTTTTGTTACATATAACTATTATAACTTTATTTCAGATTTCAGTGCTTTACTTCACTTGTTTTCCGTATTGTTTATTGTATGTGTATCTTTTATCTACTATTCAAGATTAAATAGGAAGAGGATTGAGATTTTTTATTGGTAAACAATTTTGTAAATTGCTCTTTCAAAACACAACATACATGTAGATGTGAAACCTTTCAAATTTTATAGGTTTTCTTTTTGTGTCCATATAGGTACACAACAATTACAGATAAGTCTTCACATCAAGATACCGTTATAATATAATTCCGGTCTTGTTGACCTATTTTTATTAATACAAATACTTTTCAATGCACGGGGTCGTGTGACCGAATAATCGATTTTAGTCGAATGTACGATAATATTTAATATAAGCTTCTTAATCAATAAGTCTGCTGGGAGGATGTCGGTTAATATCTACATCAGAAGCGATCATAGAAATTGTTTTGATAATTTATAGGAAATTATGATGTGTTTAGCAATACATATTACGAGTTCCACATCTTTATCTGTTTATAGCCTGGCCTTGCGGTCATAAAACTTTCGAGCACGATAATTGTACTCAGACTCAGAAATGAACCAATCAAAATACTGGATTTAATGTTTCGAGGACAAATTTTGTACTCCGAATACTGAGTAAAGTTTTATGACCGAGGGCCCTGGTGACGACTCATATGTAGTAAGCTGAACGTATGGACTTTGCTACCGAGCAACCAATTTAATTAAAACCATCTTTGAACTGGTGTTTTGTTGGTTTGTTTGTTTGTTCGACACCCTTTGTTAAATTTAAGCTGATGCGTACAATAGTAAATGAATATAAGTTTAAAACAGTCATTTTGATCTTAACATCATCTGTAAAGTCTGAACAATAAATTATTTAGTCATGTTCAGACATTCAGTTAAGTTTCAGACTAATCCACTGTCGTAAATTCAGTACTGTTTAGACAATTTGCTTTCAGTCAATTCAGTATGGTGTTGATGTGTACAGGTAAACAACGACTGAACAGTCTGAACATAATATGACCAGATCTTAATAGACTGCAAGCAAATTATCTGAACAGTACTGAATTAACCGCAGTGGATAAGTAAATTTACTGAAAGACCGACAATGACTTAATAATTTATTGTTCAGTCATTTAATAGCTGTTCAGTTCAAAATGACCCATTTCAGATCAAAATTTGCTTACTGGGGTTAGTTGTATACAAGGTTGTCATATTCTTTTGCAGATTCAGTTGAATCACTTTTACCCTACTACATGTAACAACTCTCAGACTTTTCATCAAAAACTAGTTCTTCCTAGGTTGTTTTATCAGTATTAATATATGAAAGTAATTAGTAACAAAAACACGTATACCGAGTTTTGAGCTAGTTGGCCTACATTTGACCTATATAGCTAGTAATGGTCATGAATACTAGATTCGTCCAAATTGGAACTGAGGAAAAGATTGATGCTAATCTTAAATTTATCCAGTTTGCTAAACATTTTAAATCAATGTTTTCCCACAATTAAACAAAATGATGAAACAAGCAATTAAGCTGTTACGAAATTTTATATCACTAATTAACCATATATAGTAGAGATATGACCTTGACCTTATTGTCTTTTCGGTGGACCAAAGACCTCAAATCAAAAGATCCTAGGTCTCTATCACTAACGGTTTACTTACTACTAATATATATCACTTATATCAAATATATAAGGGGAATGACTCTCATATGGAGTCTCTGGACCACTTCGGTCAAGAATTATTCTTGACATCCTGAGGATATTAAGAGCAATATGGGGAAATAATTGTCATAACCTTTTACGGTTGAAAAGGAGTAGAAAACACAACAAAAACAGTGTTTGGGGAGAAAACTGTTACTAAGAAAAGTATTCGGTTAAACGCTTTAAACGGTTAAGCGTGTCAGTTTCAAACGCTTCACACTTGTTTCAACTATTCGATATCATACACCAAATATCTTAGCGACATCTAGCGGAGCAAAAAACCCACTAGGAATTAAAAGTGGCGGAAGAAAAAAGATGAAAATCAGAACAGGATCAAAGGGTCTTTCCAAGCAATAGTGGAAAGACCTTATTAAGTCAAATATATAATGAAAATATTAATATACTGAAGTTTTTCTAATTGTAAGCATGAAGTGATATTTAGTATATTATCATGGTTACTTCTAAGTTTTGCTCAATTCATGTTTGATTGTAAAACTATAAAGGCTTTTTGTAGCAGAACATTACTTTTACCTATTCAAATCTTCGTTCTATTTTTCTGTTGTCCGATTTCCCAAAATTGCACAGTTCTGTTGATTAAGAACTAATAACCTTTGATATTGATAAGAAGCGAAAGCTACATTGTATTATAAATATTAATCGATTTTGATTTTATTACTTACAGGACAAATTTCTGAAATAAACTTTATTAAGTGATCTCTGAACCAAACATTTGTGAAGGCAAAATTTCAATTCATAATACAAATAAGAGTATTCAATTTGGCCCGTGAACACGACACGTGCGTTTGCCATTTTCTGTGTAATACGTCATAAATTAGAGCCAAAATTGTTTATAGTTTTCTTTGCATTAGAAATTAAGTAAAACTACATTTTCGTTGTGAATTTTCACTTCATAAATTATTTATTATTTACGTCATGCCAGTGCACAGAGACCACATACTGGTCTGATGGTACCCCGATAACAGACAGCACAACGGTTGCAGCGTAGGACTTCTTAACATGTATGATATCAATTTTAGTGAGTACAACTGGAAAATTAGTAATCTAAATAGTATAAAAACAGGCGTGGCAAGCAAACATAAGCAGGTACTTTATACGACGGCGTAACTAGTTTCACTTTATAATAAGATCGCGTATACACACCTCATTGTCTACCTCTCTAGACTCGTTAAAGTAGTTGTCAATGTGAATTATATGAGATGAACAGTTGATTTTTGAATGTCACTAAACTTGATACAATTACATTGTAAAAAGTATGAGACGTAGATATAATAAGGTGCTTCACATGGCGGCGTGACTAGTTGCATGAATTGTATGATGCTAAATTCTTTGACATTTACAGTGTCTTGCCATTCAATAAATAATTAAAATTACATGCACACCTCCTTTTCTACCTCTCTAGACACGTTAAAGTAGTTGTCAGTGTAAATTGTCTGTTGAAGAACAGTTTTAAATGTCACTAAACTTGATACAATTACATGGTAAAAAGAAAAATCAATTGTAAAACAATGTTTGATTCGGATACAGAAATATAAAGACAAGAAAAGCGCCTCTTTCGGAAAAGAAATTGAAGTTGAAAATATCCTGGAGTAAGATGTAGCCGTCGTATATTCGTAGCTTCCCGGTTGTTATCAGCTGTTTTCGACTAAAACAAATGCTTCCTGATTGAGAATTTTCTACATTAAATGAAAACGTTGAAAAACATGTTGTGTCTAGATCATAATTTATGTTGGCTCTGATGGTTAATAAATATATGTATGTAGGGTTTTAAAAAAATTTTAAAATGATATGTCATTTAACTCAATAATTGTACATCCTACTAATTTTAACCCTTTATTGGTTAACGTGACTGAACTTGACGAATGGTATCGCTTACATATACATATGAAACATTTCTATTCGCCAAACTTGACATAATATGTTAAACTACTGGAAACTCCATAATCCATCCATCCTTGTAGTTGGGAAAACTAGCTGTAGAGGACATCAGTATATCTTACCCCGGTAGCTCAAGACATATACGAAATGTGCAATTGGATGCATTTTACCAGCAATAGTACTAAAAAAATGCATTTTGGTCAGAAAACTCCTTTTGGTATTTATTCAGACAGAAATTTATCAATAAATTTTAAGATTCAACTGTTAATATGAAAACATCTTTAATAACTAAAACTTAACTGTTTTGTAACTCATTAAATAAACTCCCACATACTCATTTTGATAAATGCGGATGTATAAATAAACAATCACGTTCTGTTTAAATTTGAACGTATAATCTGGTGCATTGTTTAGGAAAGTGCCGCGCTCTCAGCCCTTTCAAGAAGTCAACTTCTTAACAGAACTTTGTAGTGGCATGTCCATGTAGCAAAACTTAATTTCTACCATTATTCGATTAACATTTCCTTCTAAGAAAGCCTTCTTGTTAATCATTTGATAAAAAATCAAAATTCTGAAATTCAGTTTTGAGTTATTTTAAAGTATCATTTATTGGATAAGTTTAAAAATTCAATAGATACTCTACAAAATGGCAAAAAAGTCTCTCTGCTATGTTGCAATGAAAAATCCGTTCACAAAAAAAAATCGAAAAAAATCATAACACTTTTGAAACGAATCCTCCAGTGGTATGTTTATTGCTCCATGAAGTCCATCTTTTGACTGGTAAATATATTGATACATAAGTTATGTTTCCTGTTATTTCTGATTGTGACTGTCCCAAGTCATGAGTCTATAATTCAGTGATTGTCATTGATTGCTCTCTATTTGTTTTTCGTTTATTATTGTGTTATAAGTCCGTTTGGTTTTTTTGTTTGGATTGTTTCACATTTGTCATGTCAGGTTTTTTAAATGTAAAGATGACTATACAGTACAGGTTTTAGCCTGTCCCAAGTCATGAGCCTATAATTAAATGATTGTCGTTGATTGCTCTCTAGTTGTTTTTCGTTTATTGTTGTGTTATAAATCAGTCCGTTTGATTTTTTCGTTTGAATTGTTTCACATTTGTCATGTCAGGCCTTTTAAATGTAAAGATGACTATACAGTATGGGTTTTAACTTTATTTATCCCGCACGGTGATCTATAAGTAATATTGCTTAAATCATCCACCTTAACTTTAACCACACAAAACTAGATTTGAACTCTGTTGAATGGTTGTCTCATTGGCAATCGTACCACATCTCCTTATTTTATATGGCTTAACTGCAGACGTCTTTCAGTTGTCCAAATAAAAATTTTGTTCAAAACATAGCGGCATGTCATATTTTAAGTCAATGATGTTCATTGGCAGAAGAAAACTTGCAAGGGAGCAACATTGTAGAACATATCAAAATAGAAATAGGCTAAAGCAAAAAAGCAAATCACTCCCTTGAAAAAAATATATAAAAAACATATAAACATGACTTTTTTGTACGCGTTTCTTAGAATATTACTTATCATCCTTTTGGTCAATATAACAAAAAACTAGGTCACTCCGTCCAATCGAATGTAAATACTATGCAATATTTTCTCATATTTTTCTATTGCATACACACAAATAATGAGATCAGATTGTTGAACTTTTTAAGAATCGCTAAATATTTAGAGTTCTAAATTTCAAATTATAACTTTTGATTTTTTGATAACTGCATTGGTGTCTTGATGCAATAAACAATATTATATCGAACTCATTACGGCATCGACATTCATAAATCTTTAAGACATCCATACTAGGCAATTTGCTTTAGAATTTAATAACTCATTAATTTTTGCATCAAATACATAAAGTATCTTTTAAACTCAATAATATATCATAATTGTATGTAGGTCATACAGTCATTTGATCGTTTGTTGCCATATATCATATTTGGTTTTTGTTTAGTAATTAAATCAGGCCGTTTGTTTTCACTTTGAATTGTTTTACCTTTCATTTCATGGACTTTTATAGCTTACTATGTAGTAAAGTTTTTGATCGTCGTTGAAGGTCATACAGTGACCTATAGTTGCTAAAAAAAACCCACAGGCATGAAAAATACAAGAATCATCTACATATATATTTCATCAATATATTTCCTCGCAGTTACTAAAAGCATGCTTTCAACAAGTACTGAAATCATTTCGTCCTTTTGTATGGATTTGTAAGATCATAAATATTTTATTAATTTGTTCTTTTAATTATTCTTCTGGATTTGCCTTTCATATTTAAATTTAAATCATTAACGTTCGAATAGCAGACAGATGATTTGTTTGCATTTAAGGTGGATTCCACTAATATATTGAAAGATTATTGCTTTTTTGGGTCACGAAACAACCATTATTATATAGTACAGATATACTCATGTCATATAATGGTAAAATTGAGAATGGAAATGGGAATGTGTCAAAGAGTCAACAACCAAACCAAAAAAACCTCTAAACAAAAAAGTGTACTAGTTCAGTGAAAATGGACGTCACAATAAACTCCGAAACATATAAATGAACTGAAATTTAAAAAAAAACATACAAGAATAACAAAGGCCAGAGGCTCCTGTCTTTGGACAGGCGCAAAAATGCGGCGGGGTTCAACATGTTTTGTGAGAGCTCAACCCTCCTCCTATACCTCTAGCCAATGTAGAATAAACAAACAGACAGCAATACGCACAGTAAGATTCAGTTTAAAAGAATTCCGAGTCCGATGTCAGAATAGGTAACAGAAGAAACTAAGCAAAGTGACAATGATACATAAATTAACAAAGGACTTCTAGCAGTTACTGACATGCCAGCTCCAGACCTCAATTAAACTGATTGAAAGAATATGTCTTCATCATATGAAAATCAAGCACAATCCCTCACGTTGGGGAATTAGTATCATACCATCATAAATGTATGAGAAGAACATAACCCGTTTTATGCAAACAACTGGTTTTGGAATAAATGTGTTTATTTCCGATGCAAAGACCCTATGAGTGAATCATTATTAATTCCACAATATGCCATCTTTAATGACCTGACAAAAGTATCGTAACTATATCCCTTCTGAATAAGTCTGTTTGAATGGTTTTACAATAGTCATTTTTGGGGCCCTTTATAGCTTGCTGTTCGATGTGAGCCAAGGCTCCGTGTTGAAGGCCGTACTTTGACCTATTATGGTTTACTTTTACAAATTGTGACTTGGATGGAGAGTTATCTCATTGGCACTTACAGCACATCTTCTTATACCTATTGAAGGTTTGGTTAGCTTTTGAGGTGAATGACGACATTTTTGTGCTGCTTTGTATAGAACTTTACCATAAAAGATTGGATATGAAAACTTATATTTACTCCATATCCTTTCATTTTCTATTGAACGTATAAGATGTCTGCATGTTGATTTATATTTACGAATGATGTCCTTGTACCGATGATAAAACTTAGTAAATGTTTTGACTAGTTTGTGATATCGAAAACTGAATGCATCCCAAGTGATAACTATATTTTGAATTTATGATGTAATAACAATCAAAGAAAGTAAATGCAATAACTTAATGAATTCTAAATCTGCAGCATTTTGTCATGACCAGGTAAATAATTGTATCTTGGAAGGAGAGTTGTCTCAATGACACTCATTCCACATCTTCTTGTTTATAAATATTAATTGCATTGTATTATATACCATCAAGTAACTTCATACTTTATTTTGATTTTAGGCCCAAGTTAGCTTTTCTCACTACTTGGCGTCCGTCGTCGTTCGTCGTCGTCGTAAACTTTAATTTAAAAAATCCGATAGAGCTAAAAATGAACGTAGGGAGTAATATGCAAGTTTTGTCTATAATCTTGAAACGCGCTGTAGATAGAGAAAATCTAAAGGGACAAATGTTCAGAATGTTGCGATCTGCATTTCAATAAACTATCAGAGAACTTCTTATTGAAGTTGTGGTCCTTAAAGACGAAATTTATCATTTTTTTTTTTTCTTTTTGCCTTATGTCTTGAAAACTATAATAGATAAATAGAAACTTTGATAAGCAAAAAAATATAAGCAGACAAAAAAGCCAAACATGGCTGAAGTTTTCTGACGACTCCTTATTGGAATAATTGCCCCGTAAATAACGATCTTTATGAATATTTTTGCGTTTTTGCCTTATATTTTAAAAACGATGATAAATAGATAATAGCTTGAATAGGCAAAACTTATCAGCAAGACAAGATCTACGAATACGTCTTATGACCAAAATCTTCTCCTTAAAGGAGGTATTGCTCTTTAATGACGAATTTTACGTTTTTTGTTGCGTTTTTGCCTTTTATCTTGAGAATTAAAAAAAAAGATAGATAGACACTTAAAAGCAAAATTGATCAGCAAGACAAGATCTTGAATTAAATTGAATCAAGTATTCAATTCATGTCATGAATTCTATTCTAGTCCACAGTGTTTGAGTTTGTCGATTTTTGAAGATGCACATAGACCTAGGTGAGCAACCTTTATCGGTTTTGCCTTTCTGTTTTTGACGTCTTCTATTTTTGTAAGTTTCAACATTAATCTACTTATTCTTGGTATTTGAAGAAATTATACCATACGGAATATAATGGTAATATTAGAAAATAATTTGATCGTAGAAATCATTAGAATACGAAAGGGCGAATGAATGTGTTTTCATTGCAAAGAAATATTCTTATTTTATGAGTTAATTATCTGTTTGTTGAGAAAAAGGAGAGAGAACATACAAGGAGACAAGCAAAACCCAAAAAGTCAAATAAAACAAAATGCAAATTCGAGTTAAATCGAAGTCATGTAAAGGATCGTCTACTGTCTCCGATCTTTGTCTTTCTTGTGCAGAGGATGACATGGTCAATCATGTTACGGATTACTTAAGTTGATATTACAAATTGCAAATCAAAATTATAAAAAAAAACAAGTTAAAAATATTTGTGGTGCCTTTTTAATCTGTATATTGTACTTTTTCTATCCACCATTTTCTACATAAGGAAATGCCTTTACCAAGTCAGGAATATGACAGTTGTTTTCCATTCAGTTGATGTTTTGTGAGCTTTTGATTTTGCCATTTTATGAAGGACTTTCCGTTTTGAAATTTGTTTGGAGTTCTGTATTTTTGTTTTTTTTTCTTTTACCTAATTTATATTTTTTCACCAAAATATTATATTTCCATTAAGATTTAAAAGTAATTATATGATGAAAAAAAAAACAATATGGATAAAAGAGATGTCAGGTTTAATGTCAATAAGACAGGAACCAATTCATACAACACAGTAAACCCAAACGAAACATCAAGATATCAATATGCATGTACTAGAAGAAACAAGTACATAATAACGTATGGTCGTCAACAGTTTAGAGATATTAGACCTTTTAAAGAATGAAACTCACGAAGAAAAAGTATTGTCACTGAAATATTAATATTATTATATGTTTACACTTATTGTAAATGTACCATAATTTGATAAGTTCTCTCACATTTTATTTTCACCCCCTAGACTAGTTCTAATTACCAACTTTCATATATTTCCTAACGTTTCTACATATTTTAACATACCTGAATTTCAAATTTTAAGATTTGTGTTTTTTTCAGGGTATGTTAATCCTAATCATTAAGTCTTGTTCAGATAAAAGAAAGATGTAAAGGACTGTTTCAAAACTCGCTTTAAAATAAAATTACCATAAAAAGGTGGGTGTGAAATATCAGTTTGTATCGATTTCTTGCTGGGAAAATCATAATTTCACAATTTATCTCTAGTTTTTTGAAAAGATGATGTCAACGGTTTGATCTGTTCCTAAATTTTATTATTCTTTTGTAGAATTTACATTCCATAAAAAAAGTCCATGGAAGGTCACCATCAAGAAAACAGAAAAAAAATTAAAGGTTTTTAAAATGTTTATATATGTTGATATTATGATTCTACATGTTGATTGTTAAAATTTTAATCTAAGAATATGGAACGCCACAGATGCCTTATGATAACGATAATCTACCATTAAGGTTTGAGATATAACATAAAGCAAATTTTCTATACTATTACGACATTTGACTATACTACTCTGTCAATTTGCTATATCACTTAGATACATTCATATACAATAAAGACGTTTTGATATAACATAGAGTCACGTTTTCATACTGTTCTGTCATTTTACTTTGTCATGAAGATATTGTTTTATACTATGAAGACATCTTGATATAACATGGAGCTACCTTTTCATACTGATTTGTCATTTTACTATACTATTATGTAATATTGCTATATTATAAAGATACATTAATTTTATCATCGGTACAAGGACATCATTCGTACGTTCAGGTATTTCACATCCAATATTTTATGGTAATATTCTTTACAAAGCACAAAAATGTCGGCAATCACCTCAAAAGCTAACCAAACCTTTAAATAGACTTATTCGGAAAGGATATAGTTACGATACTGTTGTCAAGTCATTAAGGATTGCATATTTTGGTATTAATATTGGTTCACTTATAGGGTCCATGCATCGAAAATAAACACATGTATTCTAAACCAGTTGTTGGCATGATACGGGTTATGTTCTCATATATTTTATGATGGTATGATACTAAACCCTAACGGGAGGGATTGTACTTGATTTTCATATGATGAAGACATAATCTTTCAATCAGTTTAATTGAAGTCTGGAGCTGGCATGTCAGTAACTGCTAGTAGTCTTTTGTTCATTTATGTATCATTGTCATTTTGCTTAGTTTCTTTTGTTACCTATTCTGACATCGGACTCGGACTTCTTTTAAACTGAGTTTTACTGTGCGTATTGCTGTGTGTTTCTTTATTCTACATTGGCTAGAGGTATAGGGGGAGGGTTGAGATCTCACAAAACATGTTTAACCCTGCCGCATTTAACGCCTGTCCCAAGTCAGGAGCCTCTGGCCTTTGTTAGTCTAGTATTTTTTTTATTTTAGTTCATTTATATGTTTTGGAGTTTAGTGTGACGCCCATTTTCACTGAACTAGCACACAATTTTAGTTAGGGGCCAGCTGAGGACCACCTCCGGGTGCGGGATTTTCTCGCTGCATTGAAGACCCATTGGTGGCCGTCGGCTGTTGTCTGCTCTTTGGTCGGGTTGTTGTCTCTTTGACATATTCCCCATTTCCATTCATAATTTTCTATTCTATGGGTCGGTAGGGTGGGAGTAAAAATCTTTAGCCTTAGTTTAAAACAAGGTGTTTGCTGCTGCAAGTTATTATTTTGAATGCTTAAACTGCAGATGATGCCAGACGATGATAATTACTTAAATCTGATTGGCCAATTAATAACCCGGCCAATAACGTTATGATATAGAGGCGCAGGAGATATAAACAATGTACATAGCTACCAAATACGATGTTATTGCAATGCAATCACTGCCCTGCAATTTCAACCATGATTAATAATATATTTAAATAAAACATCCACATTAATCTTATGTTTTGAAAATAGGGACCCACCCTTTCCCCCTTTGCCAATGGTGCTAAACACTGCCTCCTTTCAGCCTCCCTGCCAACGCTTGATATGGTATGACTTATATACGTCCCAAATCAAGTTTGGATACATCCAAACGATTCAGCGGCCAAATGGAACATAAGTCAGTGTTGGTTATATTTCAAACAAAGACAGGTTTGGGAAAACTAACCACAGTTTATTAAGTATGCATGTAATTATTTCAATTATACAATAATTAAACATAGTAAATGAATTAAGGCAAATACAAAATGTAATGCATGAATACAAAAGATAAATGCTGTGTAATAAAAACTGTGGTTCTCCAAAATAGAAATCCATACCTGTATATAGTGGTAGGGAATAGTATATATATATATATATGTACATAGAAAAATAAAAAATAAGATTACAATTATACTGAAAACATTTTACAATTAGAAAACCATTTTATACCATTTTGGGAAGTGCTTTTGCAAAGACATTCATAACAGTCTATCGATGAGTGAAAGAAGGATCTAAATAATTTTTGTATGCATCACTCTTCCAATCCCCCTGTGACTACATAATTTCAGAATGGACGCCACATTCTAATGTAAATGTTGCCCCGCCTCTACGAAAACTGTGCCCGGAGTACTTAGAACTGTCATATCCCGGAGATTTTAAAGGGTGTTTTAATCTGGCTGAAGACCCATTATATGTAAGGAGCATTAACTTGGACTTATAGAAAATATAAAAGCTGACACCAAATTATGAAAGGAGGGGCATTTATCAAACGATAGTTTCAAAGCTTGACAGGGACAGAAGGGGGAACATGGAATTATAGGTAAAGGTACTTCTAGAGCTCTTTCCCTATTTTGTATGGTCTTTGTTTTCCTGAGTGTTAAAGTTGCCCCCTCCTTCAAAAACTTAACCGATGCCCTATTCAAATGCCGATCAGGATTAAATTCCTGTAAAGATGGTGTAAAAAGGTTTGATTTTCTGAAAAGGAAAAAAGGCTACTAAGCAAGCTGCCCAAAAAGTTATATCCAAACTTTCATTTAAGTCTATAGTGGTAAAAATGCCAGACAGTATTTTAGGAGTTATGGGTAACTTTGGGCGTTTTTCAGCCCTAGAACTCTTTTGACCCCTTTTAAAACACCTTTGACAAAATGGGTAAAAATAGGGTAAGGCGATTCAGCCTCTTCATGCAGGAGGCGCACAATATTTAAATAATTGACAACTGAGTTATAACTTAGCCTTTGTGTTAGAAAAACAATATATCTGGCCAAATTGTCTTTGCTAATTGGGACCATAGGAATGAGTAAACCTCTGCAAAAGGATTCATAACTTCTAAAATACAACATATATGTCTTTTTGTTGAGTCTACAAACATCCTGCTTTGGAAAAACAAAACTAGGCTATCCAACTCCTGCACCTGTCCTGCACTTCATAAAAGATAGGATAGGGCTTGGTTAGACATATGGGATTCCAAATGCCTTACAAATAGTGGTTGGGGAAGATAGAATTTCATAAATTGGTAAAACGTATTAGGCTCATGTAACCTAGATATGACGTCTGCCATAATATTTTCTTTCCCTGGAACATGGATGGCTGTTATAAGAAAATTATATGTTGCAGAGAGCCAAAACAAGCCCCTTAAGGTAAGATATCAAAATTTTGCTGCGTGAAGTGCACTTATTCAAGCATGCAACAGTGGTGTATTATCTGAGAATACAACAACTCTTTTATTTTTCCAATCTTTCCCCCATCTTTGCGCTGCCAAGACTACTGTAAGGGCCTCAAGCTCATTGATATGGAGATTTTTCGCTAAAGGGAAATCATTTTCCCAATTCGTATAAAACCAGTCACATCCAAAGAAACCCCCTCCCCCCTCCTTACATGCATCTGTGTATAATGATGACAAGGGGATCTTTTCTAAAATGAGGGACTTTCCATTAAAAGTTTCTAAGAATTTTTTCCACCATTCAATATCATGCCATATTTCGCCATGGAGGATTGCCTTATGCCAATCATGCTTTAAAGGGGTAATCGCGTCAATAATTCTGCGAAGGAATACTCTCCCGCCATGAACCACTGCTGATGCTTAATTAAGTTTGTCTGCTATAGATTGCAATTGCTTTTTGATGCTCTTTTCGCTTTTCTGCCAATTCATGCTAAATTCTCTTTTCGCTTGCCAATTCATGCTTAAGTAGGGAAAGCTTTTCCCCTGGGAGCCTTAACTCCATTGCAGTAGAGTCAATTTCTATGCCTAAGAAAGTCAATTTAGTGGTGGGTTCAACCACTTTTGACCAATTTATCATAAATCCCAACTTACGAAGAAGGGCGGGCAAAATATTTAATGCTTGAATGCAACGCTGCTTTGTTGTTTCACAAATAAAAAAATTTTGCGATGATAGTAAAACCTCTGCGTGACATCATACGACGGACAGCCTGGGATAGCCTATGAAATATATGGGGTGCCAACTTTGATCCAAATGGGAGCTTTGTATCATAAAAAGTATGTTCTGTTTCCATCAGGGAAGGTCCATTTTAAACCAGTTACTTCTTGACTTTGTGAGCTAAGGTTCACAGATCTATAAGCTGTTTTTAAATCTACTTTAGCCATATAACAGTTAGGAGTAACTAATTTTGATGTTTCATCTAAAGTTTGAAATCTTTGTTTTTATTTCCCCAACGAAGGAGTTTACTGCAGACCCTCTTGTCTACTACAGTCATGAATAATACGGACTCCCCTATCTGGTTTAGGTATAACTGCTAAAGGACTTATTATGCGGGGAGTTTTTTCAGCAAAAACATAGCTGCCACATTTTATTTCATTTAAAATTTGCAAATGAGCTTTTTTGTAAAGGGGATTGTTAGGTGAAGCGGAGGGGAGGTTTTTACCAACTATTCCTGATGGTAACTCATTAGCTGCTGAGGTCACAATGTCAAACCCAAATTCTATACCTTGAAGCAAGTACTCTTTGTCAAAGTCATTCATTAGTTCAGTAACCCAAGCATCAAGGTGAAGGTCACGCAGAGGTTTTACTGGGCCTATCCGTTTTTTGAAAAGCTAGACTGATGCCCAGAACCAGAATGTCTTTGTCCACAGCCTGTGACATTACACGCATGTTCAAATTTGCACCCACTAAGTGAACAACCTAACCTGGAGTTGAATTTTTTACATATTTCTTTCCCACCAGCTGTGTGAGAAGAAAATGGTTTACAACCCTTAGAGGTAGACACTGGATTTTTGGAAAACTTGTTAGAATTACTACCTTTTGATTTCAAAAACACAGTTTGAATATGTGGTACATCAGTTCCCCATCTGAACTTATGTAAATATTGCAAACTGTGATACTTTCTATCATAAAAGAAAACTGATGTTACATCATGAGAAAGAAACACCTGGTATGTACGAGTGGCATATGATAAGTAGTCCAGTATGTTATTCTAGGCTAGATGACCCTCTTCTATTAACTTATATAAAATTGCCAAGTTTGCCATTGACCATTGGCTTACATTTAATGACTCTAGCTTAGGTTTGGCAGGTCAAGATTTTAAAACTAACTGACCTGAACCCGATTCGGATACAATCCGTTCATCGTTATCACCACTGTTAACCCCTGATAACATGACGAAATCAACAATGTCTAAATAATTAGAGTAACTTTTGTTATTGCCTAATGATTTTATAAATATTTGTGGGTCCTGCCAGGACTGAATGTTATTAAAACAAGCACTACCTTGATTTATGACACCTGCTGCTGATTGCTGCTGTTGCAATTGGTTCAAA
This sequence comes from Mytilus coruscus, assembly GCA_017311375.1. Classification (NCBI taxonomy): domain Eukaryota; kingdom Metazoa; phylum Mollusca; class Bivalvia; order Mytilida; family Mytilidae; genus Mytilus; species Mytilus coruscus. Next base: position 31,406,129 of record CM029600.1, read on the forward strand.
ACATTACAAACACACGTGTCTGTCAATCCGGATGTATGATTGTTTTTGTTATTGTTTCCGCCATCTTGAATGACTGTCACTTCCGGTGCGTACGCATCTTCTATAGTCGGACATGCCGGAAGTCCACCATTACTGCTTTTTGGCGCGTTCTCAGTTTCTGTTTTGAATGACTGCCTAATGCTCTTCAGGAGTAGCTTCTTTTGTCCAATCGGTATTTTGGTCTTCTGAAGATCTTCTCCTTCTAAAAGCGCCAATGCTTCTATGGAGTCGAATCCTAGGCTTATTACTGCATTTGCCGTGGCCTCGCTAAGCTTTTTTGCATCTGCCCAAGTTAAAACCCGTTCCACGTCTGTCATGGTTTTGGAGCTTGAACAATCCAAAGTCATCTCGATCACTGATTGCACGATATCACAGCAAAGTTAATATTTTCAGTCATTGGTTGATGCACCAAAACATGATTTCCCGGTCAGCTTTCGAAGTTTACGTTAATATGGTATTATTCCTTGCGATGGCTAGAACAGTCCAGCTTAATTATTAACTTTAAAAGTTCTCGTTCGCACATGCGATACGATTCTGCGAATTTCTGCACTGTTTCATCGGTGACAATTACGCTGTACCACGCGAGTTAGCTTGAAGTCCTCGGATTTATCACCGTATTCCTATCAAGAAGTTTTTTCACAGATGAAATCAATCTTTCGTTAGTATCGTAAATTCGTCACATAGTACTGTAAATGTAAGATTTCCATCGTACTGTATAGAAGTATGAGAATAAAAATCTTCAGCCTCAGTTTTTTAAAACAAGGTGTTTGCTGCTGCAAGTTATTATTTTGAATGCTTAAACTGCAAATGATGCCAGACGATGATAATAACTTAAATCTGATTGGCCGATTAATAACCCGAGAAATATGAATACTAGTTCTTGATTGGTTGACATGAAATGCCAGACATATCAACGGTACCTATGCTGCATCCTGATTGGTCAATTTGAACAACGTTATGATATAGAGGCGCAGGAGATATAAACAATGTACATAGCTACCAAATACGATGTTATTGCAATGCAATCACTGCCCTGCAATTTCAAGCATGATTAATAATATATTTAAATAAAATATCCACATGATTAGTTGTGAGTCTCCTGGTATGGATACCAGGAATTTCGTCGTACTAACAATCATTAACTGCGACGGTTGTTCACCAATGTAAAAGATAATTGACAAAGTTCAAAGTGAACAAAATTTACTTTATTTCTTTTTAAGTTATTGTAGGCTTTTGATTTTCTGAAGGAATTAAAAATATGTATTCTCAATAATTCCATAAGGAAGTGTGAGCAAGACTCTATGTTACTTTACCAAAATCTTCAAAAAACAATGTTAGGGATATGACATTTACATTTACATGTATTAACACTTTCGCTACTGAATTTGTTATTTTTCCCCAAATCTGTGCAGCTCAGAAAACAACAAAATCCCCGTTTTTCAGCTTCTGTCTGTTAAATTGTTGGCTTGTGTTTAATGCATTGCATTCAGTGTTGATTTTCTTGCTAGTTCAAGCTCTTGTTATTTACGCATTCATGTTTAGATATTTTATTATGAACTGCCAAATGGGTCAAGTTTGTTCGTGTACCTCAAGTTATTCACATCCCAAGATTATCACGGACGAAGTGGTTAATTTGAAGGAATGTTTTCTCAAGATAGACAAATGCTATCTTTTCTTTTTTTTTTTTCTTCTTTAAAACAACATTTATTAATTTTTTTATACGCCCGTTAATACAGGACGTATCATGGTATACAAATGTCTGTCCATCCGTCTGTCCGTCGTAAACATGTCGCACCGTATCTTGAGAATGCCTTGCTTGATTAACTTCAAACTTTACACTGTTGTTTTAATTATAGTCTTATGGTCTGTATATTTTTTGGTGAAATTTCGATTTTTCCTTCCAGAGTTATTGACTTTATTCATTTAAAAAGGGGGAGGCAATTTTTCACATGTCACACTGTATCTTAAGAATTACTGTCTTGCTTGGGTTTAACTCCCAGATGCCGTTATTACGATGACATGGTCCTATAGTGTAATCTAATAGTCTACTGGTATATAAATGGCACCTCGTGGTATAAGAAATTGGAAGCTTGATATTAAAATATGTCTTCATAAGATAGTAATATGACAGAATACTATTATAGTAAACTGACAAATCAGTATAGTAAAATGACAAATCAGTATTAAAAGGTAGATGTCTTCATAGTATAAAATAATGTCTTCATGACAAAGTAAAATGACAGAATAGTAAGAAAAGGTAACTCCATGTTATATTACTGTAAGACTTCTTTATAGTATACAGATTTATCTTAGTGATATAGCAAATTGACAGAGTAGTATTGTCAAATGTCGTAAAAGTATAGAAAATTTGCTTCATGTTATATCTCAACCATTAATAATTAATAATATGATTATCGTTATAAGGCAGCTGTGGCGTTCCATCTAAGCTTAAATAAAAAAAACCATTACCCAAGTAAAAGTACCATAATGATTATTACAATAACAAAACAAGAACAACAAAAACAAGAACAAGATCAACAAAAACAGAAACAACAACAACAACAACAACAACAACAAGAACAAAAACAACAAGAACAAGGAGAACAAGAACTAGATGATGATGACGATTTTATGACATTATACTGACTCCGAGCCGACCAGTGCTTGCTCTTACTCCTTAATGCCGCATGCTTAGAGGAGAAGCAGCAAATTACATTTTAAAGTCTTTGGTTTGACCCTGCTGGGATTCAACCCACAACCGCCCGCACTTGAGGCGAACACGCTAACGCGAGACCACAGTTGAAAACATTTTGAAGATTAACATGTCAACCAATATCAAAAGAAACTTTGACATAAATTTTGGGAAACTTTTACAAAATCTTATACCATGAATACAAAAGGTTATGTTTTTAACTTAAGTAACACAACCTTGTTCCTTCAATATCAATTTTGTCTGAATAAATCAAATGTATACTCTATATATATCATACTTTGGGTAAATAATTTAAGTATCAAACGGAATTATGACTTGTGTGCAAAACAAAATCAGATACTGATAAGTAAAAGAACGACATACAACATATATAATTACCCAAACGTAAAGTACGGCGAAATACAAATAACAGTCCACAGTCATCAGACAAGTTTTAGCTGACAGGCATAGTAATGTTTTAATTAAGAATAGAATATAAATGCACTTTTAGAAGTAAACATATTATAAGGGCATTAAAGATTGATGCGATGTATCCATTTTATTCTCTGTCACCTGATTACTGACAATGCATACGAAATGTTTACAATGTAGATTTTCAATGGTAAAAGTACATAGGAAAAAGAAGTAGTTCCATCTTATTTCTTTATTGAAATATTAATTCTTGATATAAATTATATAGTGAATGTCGTTTATGTTAGCTTTATTTGCATTTACTTTATCAACTGTTGACATACAAGGGCATCGTTCTGTTTATAGAGGACACAGTCAGTTGATCTACATTTGTAGATATTTACATTGGAGAATAAGTCTGTTGATCTGAGTAGTGTGAGTTCGTTGATCAAAGACACGTGTAAAGGTTAGTTGTACTTCTTATACGGCATGAACATTTTCATAATTTATTACATTTTGAAATATACATGCGGTTTGGGTTTTCCTCGTTGTAGAAGGCCGTACGGTGACCTATAGTTTGTGTTTATGTATGTTACTATCACAACACAATCTTTTAAAACCCAGAAATTCAGAAACAAAACATTAATAAAAAGACCCTCGTGCAAACACCATCAGTCGAAATGCACGTTTACACTTATACATGTATAAAGAAATGGGTCGGTAAACGAAATGATTCCCATCGTGCTGCCTTACCATGCAAATTTTGATAAATTATCACAAATTATCCACCAAAATAGATATTCCGCTACCAAAGATCACTACTGGTTTTCATAGATCAAATAGTCTTAATGTATTATAATCAGAGCTGATTGTCCATCTAAACCAGGATCTTCGCCAGAAGGCACTTTCAAGGATTGTGGGGAAAATTGCATAGTTACCTAGACTTACACAGCTATGATCTATAATGCACGAAAGCTGCAAATACGATGAAAAATTGATTAATTGGCAGAACAGTCATTTCAAAATATATAAATGGCCATCGTTGTGATATTTCACTACGACTGTAAGCTACACCTTCCTCTCAGTCGACAGATCTCCTGATCATACTAAGCTATACGTTCCTCTCAGTCGACAGATCTCCTGATCATACTAAGCTATACCTTCCTCTCAGTCGACAGATCTCCTGATCATACTAAGCTATACGTTCCTCTCAGTCGACAGATCTCCTGATCATACTAAGCTATACCTTCCTCTCAGTCGACAGATCTCCTGATCATACTAAGACAGATCTCAACTTACTAACTATAGCTGTCATTATCTGCAACATGGATTTATTTAGGAAAGGGGATATTTCGGGGGAAAATATTGGATAGGAAGTTTTAAAAAGTTTGCACTATATGCATTGAAGACTCAAACCGATGAATGACGATTGTACGAAGCTACATAGGGGGAAAGCTTGTTGATCTAGTAGGTTTCTTGTCTGTGTAGAATAATATAAAAATGGTACAAATTTTGTTGTAGAATTTTGTTATTTTCTCGTTTGAATATTTTTTTTTTTTTTTTTTGGCAAATAGTATGGAGTATCTCGCACAATGGTTCAGCATTTCAAACAGATCAACGGTAAATTCAAGAGTTAAATATGCGTAATCTCTTTATCATACTGAAAGGCGACAAAGGCCTGACTTCTTTTTATCTTCATTACTGTTTGTTGCAAACTATAAAATACAAATTTAAGGGGTGATATTTAACAGTGAAATTTGCATCAAAACAAGACAAGAACACTAAAAAAACTTTATTTTATGCATATTGAGTATTTCTTGTCCGTTGATGAGTAAGAAGCCTTTTACTCAGTCCGTTGACAATTTGCAACAATCACACTTTTGTAAATTTAATATAGTAATTTCTTGTTTCCCTCCTGTATTTAAGTGATTGAATCAGTCAATTTTTGTCGTTTGTTGTTTATCGTCTGTACGATTATGTTTAATTCATTTTATATTATTTGAATCACTGTTATAGGTACATGTATATTCCAAAATGCAATTTGTATATACACTGATTGTCTTGGAATAGTTGTCACATACGGCCCCAACATGAAAGCACTTGAAGCATGCAATTATTACATGTTTAGGCTCTAAGAATGTTGGGCATTTAATGTTGTACCTCTAATTATGTTTAAATTGTGGACATGATAGTATTATATGTGCATGGCACGTAAACATTTTCCTAAACATGTTTAGATTTAAATATGTTTATGAAATGATTAGGCTCTAGAAACATTTATACAGTGTACGCGAATCTATCATTGCCTTTGTGATAAACCGACGCCCTTGACAAAGTTGTATGAATCAGGCATCAAGAATGCACACGTGTAAGTAGAAATATAAAATACATTGTATCACAATGAATAGACGGAGATGTGAAATATAGGCTAATGAGACAACAATAAAACGACAAAACAAAGACTGAAAGACATCAAAAGGGAAGCATATAGACTTAGTCTTCAACAATTGACAGGTGTCTTATGCAATATGGTAAGCTCTAAATGGTCACGAGTTATTTAAAGCTGTGTACTTTAACAGAATGACGTCTACATGCATGTTGATTAATATGCGGGGAAAAATTCATACATACATTAAGCTGACACAAGCGTATCTGACATGTCTGACCAGGACCAGACAATATATAATTCAGTAGTAATATTTGATTAAAATCAATGTCTTGAATGTAGCACAAAATATAGCACAAAATGAATTTTGCAAGTTTAAATGGCAATAAATATGTGTAATTATTTAGGGTTATATCTGGTCTATATACCAGCTTTGTAAGTGTTTGGTACTAACATAAATTTCCACTTCGTACTAAGAACATCAAAATTATTTATTTTGTAAAATTATTCTTTTCTATTGTAACTGTACCTAACCTAACAACAAAATTATTTTCATTTACCGGTGTTTTAAGTTATTGCAAATGGCTGATATTTTTGTTCGAGCATATTGTTTTCTTAAATTGTTTAACATTTCATACCGATATAACATGTTACTTTTATTATTCTTCCCTTAGTTTATTTATTTTATATGTACATTGTATCATAGGTCAAAATTTTTTTGTTCAGTGTATGTTCAATGGTGTTAATATGTCCTTTGATTGAGTTAAGCTATTTCAGTTGATATTTTATAGTGTATCTTTCTATGTTGTGATGTTACACTATTGTTTCAGAAAAAGGGTGAAGGTTTGGTACCATTAAAACGTTTAAACCCGCTGCATTTGTTTGCACCTGTCCTAAGTCAGGAATCTGATGTTCAGTAGTTGTCGTTTGTTGATGTGATTCATAAGTGTTTCTCGTTTCTCGTTTTTTATATAGATAAGACCGTTGGTTTTCCCGTTTGAATGGTTTTACACTAGTAAATTTTGGGGCCCTTTATAGGTTACTGTTCGGTGTGAGCCAAGGCTCCGTGTTGAAGAACGTACTTTGACCTATAATGGTTTACTTTTATAAATTTTGACTTGGATGGAGAGTTGTCTCATTGGCACTCATACCACATCTTCTTATATCTATATAGCATATGTTTTATGTGATAGAAGTTCCACATTATCAATGAAATAATTGATCGTTCCGCATTTTGACATTATTACATAAATTAGTTTAGACCTTTAGTTGCAACTATCAATTTTAAGCTATGTCTAAAATTAAATACGAGGCAGACGAGTGTTATCAAATTATACATTCAAAGTACATACACCTTTGATTTAATTAAACAAATATCGCATATGACATTCAAGGAAGAGTAATAAACTTCAAAAGATATACTAGTGTTACAACCATTGAAAAACACTTAAAATGTCGTTTCATTTTGAAATGTCTGAAGTCTACGGCTGTAGGATTTTTAAAAACCATAAAATACAGACATTCCGTACTGATACATCGATACAGTTAATTCCAAATGACATTCAAAATTTTCAGATTCAGCAAACCAAGCTGACTGAGTGTAGGCGCTTTTCTGTACTGTCATTGATAAAAGATTAAAAAAAGAATGGATCTTGACCATCATCTATTTGATGTTAAAAAACCTTTTGTTTTCAAAAGTCAATCAATTTTATCAGTTATGTTAATAAGATCATTAAGGATTATTGCCTTTCCTTTCTTTAACATGATCAAGCTTTTCCGTACTATCTATTCAAGGCGCTATCTCCCAGTAGACTAACGGACCCCTTGTGCTATTAAGATTTAAAAATAATCATATCACATGGTTCAATAAAAGAAAAGTAAAAACAAAATCAATGTAATGATTTATGGCAATTTGAACGATTTGTTTATAACTAATCAAAGCATTGGCTTATAATTAATGGTTTCCCTCTTTTATGTCTACACTAACTAGTGCAGAAATCAAATCACAATATCTTAGTCGGTGAATGATGAATGGTAAAAATGAAGAACAATATTCCTATAATTGTCTCATCTTGTGTTTTAATCTTAAGTAATTTGTACTTCAACTTAATATGATAGAACAATCGAGACATGTGTACCAATATCGGTCAATATAAAAAGATATACCAGAATGAATAAAACTAGGGTCCACCAATAATATTAGCTTGTTTGTGATACAAGTTTCCAATATCTGAATGTTTGTCAGTGTAATTTAGTGACTCCTAGCATCAAATGCGGAATACAATTATAATGATAATGTCTTCCCTCTGTGAAATGTTAGATTACGATTTGATCATTATAATTCCTCTCATTTAGTTGTCTTAATGCCCATATGGTGCAGTAAAATAGTAACCGTTTGATGTTATTCCTACAACCGAGGGTACCAGTAGCCGAGTATGACAATTGTTTTCTTGTTATAAATCTTAGAGAATCAATTCAAATTAAGGAGTGTACCTCCCTCACGCATAGGTTTGATTTCTTGTCCAGATTCGTCTATACTTTTTTGACATTCTCGGTTATATCAGCTCTTGTTATATATGTTTTGTTTATGTTAAAATAACAATAAAATATTCTTTACACTAAATGTATTTATTCATATCATATTGTGTATAATCAATATATAAGAAAACTAAGTCAAAATGAAAATATTTCTCTTTTTTGTTTGTTTACAAAGTACAAACTAGGAACAAATTCGAAAACATCTTCATTATAATTTAATAAATAAATTCTTATATGGACATCTTGGCTGCTATTTAATAGTTTCAGGAGATTTTCTATGTAAAACATTGCCATATTTCAGTAGTATACAAATCCTTTGAAATCAACCGCAATACATTGTTATGTCCATTTCTTGATTAATCGTTGTTATGAATGAGCGGATCCAAAGCGTTGGAACAACCAATTATAGAATATCACCTTCATGGGGTTGTATACAACGAATGCAAGAGATAAACACTATACGTTTTCGTTTTTACTGACGCATTCAGTAATATTTCGGTTTATGACCTAAGGACGCTTAACTAAGGTAACGGCATGCATGATGTCACAAATATGTACTCTGATTGGACGAAAAACGGAATTGAACAAAAAACCAACAAAAAAAGATATATGCTATAATAAAAGGAAATCATTACGGACATAAAATAAAACTTAAAAATGAAATTATCCAGATAAATAAAAATTAAAGAAGGTAAAGAAGGTGACATTATCACTTCTGTTTAATGGTTTAGATTTTGTAGGATTAGTCTTTAATACATGAGCAGGTAAATATCACGGACAGATCAATTCGGCTATTAATAGCTTGAGTGCCATAAGTATTTCTTTTAACGACTATGTGTTGGCGTAATAATTATTTCAAAGAATACAAAATAATTACTTGAAATAAAGAATGCCAAAATACATTTATCGCAAATTTAATTACTTGTCAAAAGCTCTATTATATAGATAATCTCCCTTTGGCGCCCGGTTGTCCCCGATATACACACCGAAATAGGTTGTATCTCTAATTGTTAAAGTTGTGCTTGACATATAGCTAATTGACTGTTTCAAGTTTGTTATTCATTACAGATTGTAACCTAAAACCTTATGTTTATGTCAATTTCACAGCTAGTTACTTCTTTATCTCTGAAAAATTACCTATATATACATTAAGTTACCCTTACTAAGCGGGATCCGTAATATTACGACCTCTACCCAAAATACCGTTTTTTTTTGGCTCAATGGCTCTCCATACTTTTAGAGATCAACTGAACGCCATTAATTTCAAAGTTGATGCATGTTTCCTCAACCTAAGGCTATTTATTGTCATGTTTCTCAGGTTAAAGGTGCATTTTGAGCTCAAATACGAACTTCGAAAATTAAAATCGGATCAAACTGATTTTTCTGGCTTCCTTTCGGTGTCTGACAAACGCCGTTCGGTGGCATAAAACTTCCAAAAATAGTGTAAACCAGCGCGCACATAACTACTGATCGTGTTTATTATCGAAATACGCTTAGGGAACAATTACTTCCGGTTGCAAGTCCAGTTGAAGCCAAAATAAGGGGGAATCAGTTTCACTCAGACATAAGCACTAATGTCATAAATGTGTTCACTGGGTTCCAATCGACATGCAGATTACAGTGGGATACATCAAGCAACATTCCCTCCAGGATAAGAAATAGGACGAAAAATCGTCAAAACTGACACTTTTCGAACCTGATGACCATCTTTGGGGCAGATTCACGCCCACCCACCCTGATAAAATCCATGGTTTGATTTAAAATCTCTTCTCACATCTGAATGCGTCAGATATCTTTTTTTAAAAGATAGTACTTGCTAATCAATGGTCATATTTTTTTATAAATACATCAGTCTGGTAAAAGGCATCGAAACAACTATGTCTAAAATACACCAAAATAGAGATTAACAATAACTGTCAAACTCGGAGTCCGAGTACAAATAAGACTACCTATCATACAGGTAAACAATAGGGACGATCTCAAAATAATGTTGACGGTTATCAATATTAATATAAGCATGCATAATTTCTGTATCAGAACAGGATAGTTAATACCGGTATGACTAGTTTACATGAATTGAGTATTTAGTTTAACACAATGGTTACATTTAATCGGCGTTAGGGTAGGCGATACTTTGTTTACAAACGCAAACTTTTTCTTCAGATTTCCGTTTCCGCAAAATTCTTATGTTAAAACTTACAAACAGATTATTTTTATTTTGTTCCTCTTATCAGATTACTTTTAAAAGGTCGAATCTGAACATGACTTCTTCGGTTCGATGGTCCTAATTGTTTAATTTAGTAAGTGGTGATGGAAGGATATATATGGAAGCTTTATAAAAATAAGAAGATGTGGTAGGATTGCCAATGAGACAACTCTCCACCAAATCACCAAATGACGTAGACGTTATCAACTATAGGCCAACGTACGGCCTTCAACAATGAGAATATCCATACCTCGTAGTAAGATATGAAAGGTTCCGAAATAACAAATGTAAAACAATTTAAAGGAGAAAACTAATAGCCTGAGTTATGAACATAACAATAAACGAAAAACAAATATGATATACAGCAACACACGACAACCTAAAGATATTACATGTCAAATTCTTTTTAAACTATACCTTGAAATATAATTGAGTTCAACGTCTCGAAAAGGCATTAATGTCTATCTTATTTTACGCCAGCTGAGCTAAGATGTCTAATAAGTTTTTTTTTTTTTTATCAAAATAAAACTGAGGCAGCACAAATTGTCTTCAGTCTGATATTTCATGCATTTCTGAAATCTAAAATGTCTTTTCTTGAGTTTCAAATTTGCTATGCTTATTGTGATATAAATCTAGCTTTTCATAATTTCGAGCTATGTTAAAGTATGTATATTTGGTGACTGGAGCAGCTAAACGTCTGTCGATATATTATATATTTCCATTTAATTTCAAGCTAAAACATATGTGACAGTTAATTTAGTTTTGTAATGATTTGAAAACATCTACTAGACTGGAATTCGATAATGAATGAATAAAACATGCAGAAACACTTTAAAAACCACCAAAGTGTTACATGAGAAAGGAAATAATGCACTACGAAAATGCATATTGAAAGCATGCATATGGCAAATTGTTATATTTTAACAAAATAGCAGATATAAATGGGAATGCATTAATTAACTCATAAAATAAAACAAAAGTGAAAAAAAGATTAGACCGGATTACACTCCCAGTAGTTCTTACGAAAACAAGTTTTTTTTCTATTAAATATCTCATCTTAAATGCCAAATTATATACATTGTACATTGTAAGTTGAATCTCTAAAAACCATATTCACTGAGTGAGCTGGTGTCATTTTTTGTCAAATTGTGTCATGTTCAATATTGTAAATATATAAAATTAGAAGATGTGGCATGATTGCCAGTGAGACAACTCTCCACCAGAGACCAAATGACATAGAAGTTAACAACTATAGGTTACCGTATGGCCTTCAACACTTGCCAAAACCCATACCGCATAGTAGGCTATAAAAGGCCCCGAAATGATTAATGTAAAACAATTCAAACGAGAAAGCTAACGACCTGATTAATATACAAAATAATAATAAAAAAAAAAACATATATGATATACAACCACAAACGCCAACCACTGAAGAACAGGATCCTCACTTTGGACAGGAACATATAGAATATGGCTGGGTTAAACATGTTTGCTGGTGCTAAATCCCCCACCCCCCAAACCCCTTTACCTGTGACAGTGGTGTAACTGTACAACATAAAAACAAACTATCAACATCAGTCAAAAAGAGATTACCTCACATCAGATCGGTACAAAGCACGTTAAAACACTAATAAAACACAAAAGACACCAAGTACAGATTTGAGAGTACTCAGTTACTTGAAGCTAGCTCAAGCCAATAACAACTACTACATAATCATCATTGTCGCAGACTAAAATACCTTATCTAAATTCGAATCTAATAAACACTCCGAGTTTTACTGTTTACAAAAACAACAGCAACACTGGAATGATAAGGTACGGTATAAATAACATTCGAAAACCGCTTGTCAACAGTTTGCAGCTGAAAATGCCATTACATCTCTCAATTTTCCTGTATAATTTACGTTGTATTTTTGCACAATGTTTCATATTGTTTCTATGAGATTTCCTAAAGCGTAGTAGATAGGCATCTACGATCTGTAAATTCCTTAGTCTGTTTACTAGTAATTAATTTTACAAACCATTTTTATGCATTGTTGTCTTATTTTTGTTCCTATGATTAGGATAATCGCATTCCAATATTTGTACAGGAAGAGAACTTCGTAAACCATTATTTCTGTTTCATTGATCTCCTGATCTCATTTTCAATAAATTCCCTCTAAATGTCCCATTGATTTTATTGGCTATAATACCTTTAAACAATAATAAGTTAAGCAACACAATAAAGTTAATTAAAAAGATACCATGTCCATTGACTTTAACATTATTAGTCTATTTTAAGACTTTTGAATATAGAACTTAAAGTATTCTTTTTACAGCGGATTACGCTTGGTCAGTAAAAGTCTAGAATAAAACACATGAACAACCTTTGTTCGTGAACATGTGCAGACACGATAAAGGCTGTAAATTTCTTGTTTGACACTATTTGTTTTTTGTCGTCAAATTATTGGAATTCCTATGGGAACTATTTGCGCACCTCTAATTGCAGATCTTTTTCTGTACTGTTTTGAGACTGCTTTCAAGGAAAAACATCACAAAGAATAAATGAAAAATTCATAAAAATAAATCAGCCTTTATAACAATAATACCAAAAATATCTCAATGAAGTTCTTATTGTTGATAATCTTTTGAGTATACATGTTCATCACCAAGCTGATATGATATTCCAGTGCTTGCATTTCCAATCATGATTTACTTGATATAGAGTTGTTGCTTATAAGGATACTATTGGACCATATTTTACGCAATAAAAGTCAGTCATCGACAATATACACCACCTACAGGTGACATCATATCTTACGATGTTTCTTATCCTCTGCTAAATAATTTGTAGGAATTAAAAAATCAAGATAAAACTGTTTTTCATACCGTTACCAAAAGCTTAATGCACTATTTTAAGATGTAAACCAACTTCCGTTATTGATTCAAATTCTGCTTAGTACAGATTTCTAGCAATACTTTTTTACTTTGCTAACAACAGACTTCTCAAATCCGTGGTAACTACTTCCAAAGATGATGCAAAACGTAGTTTGTTACCTGATTACTTTACAGGTAAAATTATATACCTGCATCAAACCTATTCCGTCCAAGATTGTCTATTACAATTGAGTATTTAGATACCTTTGCTTTCAAGGATGTAAAATCTAAACTTACCGATTCATCTTACTCATCATCCCATACAAATACGGTATCCCCGTTTATGTTATAAATGAAGACCTTGCCATTGTTAACAACGAACAACTTAAAGGGTTGTTCAGTAAAGGCTCCACATATCGAATTCCCGATCCTTTAACTAGAAAAACTTCAAATTACTAATATATACAGTTGAGGACTATGCCAGACAATGAGCAAGAAAGCAGTTGATCTGCAGATACCAGATACTCATAAGTCGAATGGGGATTGACAAAAAAGGACAAAAATTGAAAAACGACGAAAAGCCAGATGAACCAGAAACTGGACCCTTTGTCCTAATGGACCAAAGCTTTTCGGTAATGCATTCAGAAGCGCATTTAAAATCTCATTTGGAGAAGAATAATATTGTGAATTGTCAACTTTTGCGATAAAAATGGTGTTGTTTGTGCAGGCAAAGCCTCAATCAATGTTGATGTATATGCCAAAATTATTTTTTTGGGATGTCTTATTAAAGAAATTGGAATTAACAACAAATCTGAGAATATCACATTAACCCCTACATCATTCACGAAATATGAGGTTATTGAAAATCACAAATAAGCCTTTCTCCCCTTTGGAATAAGCATAAAAAAGTTCGATGTATCTTCCCAAGGTTCATACCATCATTCTTTCCACATTACAATATGGTCTATTATGGTCTATTTTGTGATGAAGAAGTATTCAACCGGCGGTGTCAATCAAGTATGGATTCTTACAAATTCTGAAGACTTTATTAACAGGGTTTTCTCCTTGCACAAAACATCAGTTATGAGCTACAAATTCTAAAGATCTCCTTATCTTTACAATTTTGCAGTGATATCGAAAAATATCTTTTTCTACGCTTTCCACTACTATTCATCATGCTCGATTAAAAGTTTGACTTTATTGTCTCATTAAAATCATTTTCTACAACAATATGATTCGTAGATACAAATCCTTGCTCCTTGTTTATGTCATGAAAAATCTTATTTTATGAAGTACCACACTGATTCCAACAATAAATAGACAGAAAATGATATCATCAAAATGATAGACTATTTGTTTGTTTGATTGATATTTCAACAGACAATCGATATTCAAATGTGTAATAATTGTGCAACCGTACTGGTCGACTTGTTGTTTGTACTGATATAAAGCAAAATGCATAACGAAACCTTCCCGGGAACAAAAGAATAAAAAAAGAATTTGCATCATGATGTCCTGAGCAACCCATTTCATTCATATTCGTTTCCTATTCTTACATCAGACTCTGACTTCTTTTTGAAAGAATTTTACTATGCGTGATGCTGTGTGTTTGAATGTTCCACATTGGCAAGAGGTGTAGGGGGGAGGTTGAGATCTCACAAAATGTGCAAACATTTTTGCGCCTGTCCCAGATCAGGAACCTCTGGCCTTTGTTAGTCTTCTGTGTTTTGTTTTGTTTTTTTTGTTTTTTTTTGTTTTTTTTTAATTTTGGTTTATTTATATGTTTCGCAGTTTAGTATGACGTCTTTTTTCACTGAACCAGTATACATTATTGTTTAGGGGCCGGCTGGAGCCCGCCTCCGGGTGCGGGATTTTGTCGCTTAGTTGAAGACCCATTGGTGGCCTTGGGCTGTTTTCTGCTCTTTGGTCGGGTTGTTGTCTCTTTGACGCATTCCCCGTTTCCATTCTCAATTTTATATCAGTGAATGCTAGTATCTAATATATCCTCGTTAACTTGAAATAAATGATTATACTGAAACCTGAGGGTCTCCTTCATACCTTAACCCTTTTTAGAGATTGACACAGATGAGTGACTTTAAACTAAAATGTATGACAAACATAATGATTTCAACTGTCCAATTGTCAACTTCCCATTTCTCAGCGCGAACATACGTTCCGTCCATTAATATGGCATTTGATAACTTAATCAAAACATTACGCATGATTGCATCTTTACGCTATACATATATATAAATATATGTAACATTTTTGGGTTGATTTTTTAGACACTTTATAAATATTCTAACGCTTGGCATTTCTTAATGAAAAGAAATCCGATGGACAAAGTATGATATGCAGTTTTCACTACCCATAGACCGATTTTATATAAATAACACATAGATGAGAGGGTGATAGAGCAGATTGTTACCCCGAGAAAACATTGTCAACTGAGGCGAAGCCAAGGTTGACAATGTCTTTCGAGGATAACAATCTGCTCTATCACCCTCTCAGATATGTGTTATTTAATTTATTATACTGAATGTTCTGTTATTACTGTCTATTAAGTTTCAAATTCAAAGTAATAAACTATGTCGTCTTGTACATAACAATCATCCGTATTTTTTAAAGCGCACGCTTGAACATGCGTCTCCGTGAAGGGTAATAGAGTATTTGCCATGGGATAGAGTAAATTGTCTCCCTCGTAATACCCAATCAAAATATGGCATTTTGACATGAAGTATAATAAATATGTATATATATATAATATATTTTTTTTTTACCATTATTTGTATCTTCTAAATCGATTCATGAGATTTGAACATCGGTAAACGACTGCTGCCTTATTTTGTCTGTTGTTTGTTGCTTTTCCGTTCTTCTAATTTAGACCAACGTGTTGTCTATTTCTATTCGACCTTAAGTTTCCATTGCTCCCTAGCATCTTTTCTTGTACTGTATATTGTCGAATCCTCTGCTACGACATTATTCCAAAACATGCTTTTCTCACTAAGATATATTTAACTCGAATGAAGTTAAAATTTTATGTTTACACGATTTAATTGATTCTACTTGGATGTGTTAGTTGAGCAGTCTACTGAAATTTGTTTGAAAATATGTGTAGTACATTGTTTTATTCTTTTGGACGTGACATAGTTGGTGTCCCTGTAAATAACCATAGGCTTATTAACAACAAACATATTTGGGTTATGCCTGAGAATGATAAAACGGCCAAATAACAAGGTCAATATATATTGTTAATACGTGGGAATAAGAATACGGCGGTGTAGGAAGCTAAATAATTGGTTAATTAAACGTTTTGTCATTGGTATGTAACCTATAACCTTCATATATGGATTGGTATTGATGTGCAGTGATATCAAACATGGTAATGACAGTATTTGGCCACATCTTTATTACAAAATAATTATCAATATATACATATATTGTTTTTATCCTGCAATTTAAACCCAGCACTTCAAAGTTTAGTTGTTTAAATTCCAATAGATGTCTCTGATTTTTCAAAGACATCGTCGGAGTTTAAACGCGGACCGCGAAAAGGACCACAAAATGAGTTGTTACTCAAAAAGGTTTATTCACATTACCGTTTGCTCGATATGAAAGCAGAGTAAAGGAGACTTTATTTGTACAAGTGCACATAAAGCAAACATTTACCGGTATACCTGTTATTTGTACAATAGCTGGCTGATTGCAGGATAAAACCAGATAAGCAATTAAGATATACAGAGTAAACAGATAATTAAATGGTCATCTTTCATATTGGCAAATTACAAACACAAAATGTAAGTATTTATAATACATGAAGCATTTAATGAAATATTCAAATATTTGACTTTGAGCGCTCCTGATGAAGGAAAATATAGAAAAGCGCTTTCATTTTTAAATCAAACTTGACAAAATAACCAAGTAGGTCACAAATTCCATGGTCAACCGCTATTTAGAGTGGATAGAACTACTTGTAAACTGTGTGCCAAATACACAAAACACTAGATTTAAAAGACCACATCCTTACTATTAAAGGGATACTTATTACCCTACTATCTGTAATTCATAGTAAAGAACTTGTGATAATATAAATATTTAGAAGAACAAAACTTTTTTTGAGATTCCATTAGATAAGATCTTATTGATAACGTCAAATTGAATCATTTCTTGTCTGTTGAAAAAAAACAATGCTTATTTAAGGCAACAGTAGTATACCGCTGTTAAATCATTCTTCCTTTAATTCGTAAATTCGTATTCAACTCAAGTATTCTAATTCAGGTTTAAGTTTGACAAATATCATTTTAGATGTCCCTTAATTGCGCATTATATGTGTCTCATATCCTGATAGTCAAATGTATATGAGGGTGTTACATCAAGAATATATAAAATACATAAGGGTTGTCAAGTTAAATTATTAGAAAAAACTCTAAGATAAGAACATTTTTTTTCCCCTATTGAAGATTTTTTTCTTTGTCCCTTAGAATTTATTCCAACAAAAATACCGAGCTCCAAGGTGAATTCATAAAGTCCATAAAACTAACAAAATTAAACGTAAGACTTTATCAACCAACAGAACGGATGGAAAACAACTGCCATATTCTTGAATTGGTAACGGTATCTTCCGGCGAAAATGGGATATTTTACCTAGTTTTATAGCTAGCGAAACCTCCCACATGTATGACAGTTGTTTATAGTTCCCTAATATTGGCAAAATTGGGTGAGCAACCCAAACAGACATGATAGATTAGTTTGACAATTATTGGGATCCAGCACCCAAAACCTGTGTAAATATAAATCACAGACAAATGACATAACTGACGAATTATTTCAAACAAAAATACAAATAAACCTTTCAATTCTGTATCTTCATTCAATTATATATTGACAAAATTGTGTGAGCAATCCAAACAGACATAATTTGTTAATATGACAATAATTAGGATCCAGCAGCCAAAGTTGTGAAAACATACATCATATATAAACAACACAACAGACTTTCAATATTCAAACAAACATACTCATAAATCTAACAAAGACGCCAACAACAACACAAAAACAATAACGTTGTTGATATAGTACAGTACAGTGTAAATGGATATATAAACTTTCCCGGTAAAGTATAAATATAAGGGTATACAAAATGAAAATAAAACTATTAAAAGTGCATACATCCGACTTGTATCTCCGAACCCATCCGCATCACGAACGCCAAAAGCAAAAAACCAGAAAGTTGGATGCACAATTACCGAGCCACACCAACAGTTTTACGACAAATAGAAACATAGTAGTACAAAGACAAACAAGAGGCTCTCAAGAGCCTGAATCGCTCACCTGTATTTCAGAGGAGAAGATTTTAAATGTTAGCAAACTTGATGAACAAATTGTGTAAAATTGTCTTTAAAGGGCAAGAACTCCTTAAGGGGTCAATTGACAATTTTGGTCATATTAACTTTTTTGTAGATCATACTTTGCTGAACATTATTGCTGCTTACAGTTTACATATATCTATAGTAATATTCAAAATAAAACAAAAACTGCAAAATTTTGTTAAAACTACCAATTCGGTGGTAGCAACCCAACAATGGGTTGTTCGATTCGTCTAATAATTTCAGGGCCGATAGATCTTGACCAATTAAACAATTTCACTCCATGTCACATTTGCTCTAAAAGATTTAGTTTTGAGATATAAGCCAAAACTGCATTTGACCCTTATGTTCTATTTTTAGCCATGGCGGCCATGTTTGTCAGTGGATACAAACTTCGGATACAATTTATATACAAGATACCCTAAGGAACATTTAGTTAAAGTTTGAAGGTAATTGGCCCAGTAGTTTCAGAGCAGAAGATTTTTGAATATTAGCAAACTTGATGAACAAATTGTGTAAAATTGTCTTTAAAGGCAATAACTCCTTAAGGAGTCAATTGACAATTATGATCATATTAACTTTTTTGTAGATCATACTTTGCTGAACATTATTGCTGCTTACAGTTTATATATATCTATAATGATATTCAAAATAATAACAAAAAACTGCAAAATTTTGTTAAAACTACCAATTCGGTGGCAGCAACCCAACAATATGTTGTTCGATTCGTCTGAAAATTCCAGAGCTGATAGATCTTGACCAATTCAACAATTTTACTTCATGTCAGATTTGCTCTAAAAGTTTTAGTTTTTGAGATATAAGCCAAAAACTGCATTTGACCCTTATGTTCTATTTTTAGCCATGGCGGCCATGTTTGCCGATGGATCAAAACTTCGAATACAATTTATAAACTAGATACCCTAAGGAACATTTAGTTAAAGTTTGAAGGTATTTGGCCCAGTAGTTTCAGAGGAGAAGATTTTGAAATAGTTTACGACGAAACGACGACGACAGACGACAACAGACGACGACGACAGACGCCAAGTGATGGCATAAGCTCACATAAGGGCCCTTCGGGCCCGGTGAGCTAAAAAGGAAAACTGAAAGGTGAATCGTTAACGTCAGCAATTAGAATCTATATCTCAAGACCATCCAGTATTATGTGTGAAGTTGACACTAAACATATTGTATTAGGTCTTGGTATACCTATATGCATTCAAAATTACAACCGTAGCATCATCGTGTAGTGGTTATTTTGTTAATGTAAAAGTCGCGATTATTTAAGCCATGATTAGTGGATTGCGCCTCCGTTTGAACTGATGCGGATTACATGTATAACAAATAGTTTTCCAAATCTAATTTACCACAAGACCCACTTGAGTCTTTAGGTTTTTTTGGGCAATACTTTTCATCATAGTTTTCCGTGAATTTTTCGTCCAACCAAGACATGCTGGTCTCACTAAGATGTGTTGAATTAATTTAGGTAATATCAAATTGTTTATACTATTTCATCGATTATATTCGGTTTTGTTAATTATCTAGCAGTCTGTTGAAATTTTTCAAAAAGTCAAAGTAAATATGTTATAAATACGTGAGAATAAATAGCAGACAGCGTAAATAAAATATATATATATATATATATATATATGTTATGAAAATATAACCTTCATTTATTCGATTATTGTGGTTTGTTTTCATTTGATTTTGTGAGCCTAGGTCAACACACATTTCATATTAATGCTAACTGCTTTTCTTTTTATTTTAGTTGTAAAATATATATAAGAGAGAGGGGCGACAGATACCAGAGGGACATTCAAACTCATAAATCGAAAATAAACTGACAACGCTATGGCTAAAAACGTAAAGACAAACAGACAAACAATATTACACAAAACACAACACAGAAAACTAAAGACTAAGCAACACGAACCCCACAAAAAACTGGGGGTGATCTCAGGTGCTCCGGAAGGGTAAGCAGATCCTGCTCCACATGTGGCACCCATCGTGTTGCTCATGTTAGTACAAACCCGGTAAATAGTCTAATTCGGTAGGTCACATTCGTGAAAAGGAACGAGATTGTAGTTACGACATTAAGAACATATCCGATATCATCTGTGAAACGGATATTCCATAACAGTCAACCAACTCGTGATGCGTCCGTAAAATTTACGAAGGGATGATTTCAACTTCACCATTTAGAACTCTTGGTTTAATAGCTTCCTTGTGAGCAGCAACCCTGTATTAAGGAAATCATAATAGGAAAAACAAGCCCGGCAATATTGTATGAATTGGGAGATATATACTCCGTATGCAGGCGCTTGCGGAATTTTGCTATAGAGAAATGGAAAGTTCACAATTGGGAAGCTGAAATCATCTCTTTTGTCGTAAAGTTTTTTTCAACCGACCCTCATCGTAAATTTCTAGATGTAAGTTAAGATATGAGGCAGACTAAACTGTGTCTGTTGTATCCTTTATCTCTAGTTCGATGGGATAATGCGTTCATAATAGTCACCAAATTTTGAATTATTTAGTGAGAGAACATCATCTATATAGCGGAAAGTAAAGTTAAAGGATACTGCTAACCTCTTTTTTTCTTCCTAAGAAGTTCCTGAATGAAGTCAGCCTAATAAGAATAAAGAAACAAGTCGGCAAGAATAGGGCACTGTTGGTTCCTATGGGAATGCCGATAGTTTGTTGAAAAACACGTTCTCCAAACGTAACAAATATGTTGTCAATCAAGAAATCAAGCATCTTGATAATGTCAGTTTCAGAGAATTTTTTGTTTGAATCAGAGTGATTTTTTACACAGAAGGATTTATCCCTCCCTATGACAAGATACTTGTATCTACGTTGGCCATTCATTTGTATGAAACAAAGCAATGCCAACTCTTTCAATTTGTCTTTTAGTTGGAATGGTGAATTCTTGTGAAAAGTGTAGAAAAGTCAAATGTTTTAATACTGTAGCAAGATGAAAGAGTCTTAGATTGTATGTACTCTAAAAGATCTTTGGAATTGTTTAGTATCCATATCTGATCCACGCCACCTCTAGAATAGGCAGTTTTACAATAACTTTGAAGCCCGGCTTTGATTGCTGATAAAATAGATGTTAATAATTTAGAAAGAGGTTTCGTGGAGAACTTGGAAGACCCAGCTATATACCGTTGTTTGTAAGGACACTTATGTAGTTTAGGTATCATAAAGAAGTCTCAATTGAAAACAACGTTCAAACCTATGACTGCGTTGGATAAAATCTGCAATTTTCATACGTGTGCATGCAAAATAAATTGCTTGGTAGAGGGTCTAAATACAGCACAAACAACATTTTCCAAAAGACCAAAAAGTGAAAAGTATATTTTAACAAAACGCATTTGACTAGCAGGTCGAACAACGGATGTTCTTAAACCCTGCTGACTGCCATCGGCGATTGCCAAATAAACGGATCACTAGATGTAACAAAATGAATCTTAATTATAAATTTAATACCAAACAGAAAACAATAAACTTGTGGAAAAGATGGTATACCGCAAACAAAAAGTGCAAAAATTAGTACACCATATCCGGATTTCGACAATTAATGTCTCTTCAGTGATGTTAGGAATCAAAACGGTATTTGGAAGGCCATATAATTTACCTCAATTTAGGATAGACTCTTGATTTTGGAAGAGTCGAAATAGGATGAATGGATCATAAAACCCGAAGGCAAATATAATACAAGCCAAAACGAAAAATATAAAGAAGTCTAAATTAAAACAACGTTTAAACCTATGACTGCGTTGGATAAAACCCGCATTTTTATACGTGTGCATGCAAAACAAATGTCTTGGTAGAGGGTCTAAATACAGCACAAACAACATTTTCCAAAAGACCAAAAAGTGAAAAGTATATTTTAACAAAACCCATTTGACTAGCAGGTCGAAAACGGATGTTCTTAAACCCTGCTGACTGCCATTGACGATTGCCAAATAAACGGATCACTAGATGTAACAAAATGGATCTTAATTATAAATTTCATACCAAATCAAAAACAATAAACTTGCGGAAAAGATGGTATACCGCAAATAAAAGGTGCAAAAATTAGTACACATATAGTTGCTTTTAAGCATTAAAGTATTGTCTGTCATAATTACGCTATGTAGCGATAGACACCGCACTGGTCTTATTTACTACAACGATATGACACTTATTTCAGCTCATTCAACGCGCTTGTCTTGATCATCATTCATTACTTGAAAAGAAGCAAAAGCAGTTTACCAATATTTCAATCTTGTATTACCTAAGTATATGAAAAGTTTGGATAGCAATTTAATTATACAATGTGTATCCGTCTGTCAAAAATATTTACCGGTATAAGATTAAATTTAACTATTATGTTTGTTTGTAGTTCTGTTTACATTTGGTATCCGTAGCTTGTCATACCTTTCTATAATGTTGTTTAATATTGTTAATTTTTGGATCGTTTGGTAGATATTTGTTTGATTGGCTTACTTTCTACATATCCGTTTATGTCTAAAGATAGTCATAATATATCAGGCTTTGAATAAGATGAAAAAAACAGATAAACAAACAAACAACAGTTAAGAAAACAGTACATACATATCTTAGCCTAGAATTGTTAAGTTAATCAAACATCGGTACATGTTAATTCTTTAACCGTAATTTGAATAAACATGACCCAAGGTGAAAGTTCAACAAACAAAGCATCAACTGAACACATAAAACTAAATCAAAAGCAACATCAACTCCTATAAAAGGGAAGAGTGTAGTTGATCCGGAAAGGTCAACAGTTTCTGGTGCATTATAGGAATCTAACTTGTATCTCATAGCAAATACAACTCCGATGATGAGTTGTGTTTGTTTTTCTGATAAGCGAAGAAAATAAGACGAGAAAGTGGTCCATATCCTTGCTTCATAGATATTACATAACAATAAAACATCTCATGCTGGCATCCACATAAATTTAAAAGAAGTGACTTTAAAATAAGTGTTTTAACCTGTGATTAAAAAGCTTCCTTGTAATGGGCAATCATATTTTGCGGATCCATTTAAGGAAACACAAAATTTCGAAAGGAGTATGACCACGAAGTGTCGATATTGGCCCTGTGAGGTGACAAAAATAAAAGAGAAATAAGGTGGATCCTTTATAGCTAAAACGTATATACGTATATCGTTATTTGATATTATAGTATAAAATCAAATTTTGTGACGTCATTAATGTGACGTAATAACCGGAATCAAACCGGAACGCTCAAAATGTCCAAATTCTTCAAGAATTTCACTCTTCCTGGTTAAATTTCGCTTTGGCCACAGGCCTCGACCAAAGTAATTTTACTCTTATTTTGATTGTTTGACACTTTGACTCAGTTTGCAACAATATTTAGCGTGGTCGAGGCCTGTGGCCACATCGAAAATTTAACTTTGCTAACAAGCAAATCCTGATTCAACCCCGCCATTTCCGGTACGATAGATTCTGTGACGAAATAACTGTACCAAGAACTTGTACAATTTTTATCAATAGAATGAATTCTATATAATTTATTTTTTCTTATTTATAACAAACAAAATAGAACAGCCAAAGTTGTGAAAACATACATCATATATAAACAACACAACAGACTTTTAATATTCAAACAAACATACTCATAAATCTAACAAAGACGCCAACAACAACACAAAAACAATAACGTTGTTGATATAGTACAGTACAGTGTAAATGGATATATAAACTTTCCCGGTAAAGTATAAATATAAGGGTATACAAAATGAAAATAAAACTATTAAAAGTGCATACATCCGACTTGTATCTCCGAACCCATCCGCATCACGAACGCCAAAAGCAAAAAACCAGAAAGTTGGATGCACAATTACCGAGCCACACCAACAGTTTTACGACAAATAGAAACATAGTAGTACAAAGACAAACAAGAGGCTCTCAAGAGCCTGAATCGCTCACCTGTATTTCAGAGGAGAAGATTTTTAAATGTTAGCAAACTTGATGAACAAATTGTGTAAAATTGTCTTTAAAGGGCAAGAACTCCTTAAGGGGTCAATTGACAATTTTGGTCATATTAACTTTTTTGTAGATCATACTTTGCTGAACATTATTGCTGCTTACAGTTTACATATATCTATAGTAATATTCAAAATAAAACAAAAACTGCAAAATTTTGTTAAAACTACCAATTCGGTGGTAGCAACCCAACAATGGGTTGTTCGATTCGTCTAATAATTTCAGGGCCGATAGATCTTGACCAATTAAACAATTTTACTCCATGTCACATTTGCTCTAAAAGATTTAGTTTTTGAGATATAAGCCAAAAACTGCATTTGACCCTTATGTTCTATTTTTAGCCATGGCGGCCATGTTTGTCAGTGGATACAAACTTCGGATACAATTTATATACAAGATACCCTAAGGAACATTTAGTTAAAGTTTGAAGGTAATTGGCCCAGTAGTTTCAGAGGAGAAGATTTTGAAATATTAGCAAACTTGATGGAACAAATTGTGTAAAATTGTCTTTAAAGGCAATAACTCCTTAAGGGTTCAATTGACAATTATGATCATATTAACTTTTTTGTAGATCTTACTTTGCTGAACATTATTGCTGCTTACAGTTTATATATATCTATAATGATATTCAAAATAATAACAAAAAACTGCAAAATTTTGTTAAAACTACCAATTCAGTGGCAGCAACCCAACAATGTGTTGTTCGATTCGTCTGAAAATTTCAGAGCTGATAGATCATGACCAATTGAACAATTTTACTTCATGTCAGATTTGCTCTAAAAGTTTTAGTTTTTGAGATATAAGCCAAAAACTGCATTTGACCCTTATGTTCTATTTTTAGCCATGGCGGCCATGTTTGCCGATGGATCAAAACTTCGGATACAATTTATAAACTAAATACCCTAAGGAACATTTAGTTAAAGTTTGAAGGTATTTGGCCCAGTAGTTTCAGAGGAGAAGATTTTGAAATAGTTTACGACGAAAGACGACGACAGACGACAACAGACGACGACGACAGACGACGAACGACGACAGACGCCAAGTGATGGCATAAGCTCACATGGGGCCCTTCGGGCCCCGGTGAGCTAAAAAGGGAAAACTGAAAGGTGAATCATATGTTAACGTCAGCACATAGAATCTATATCTCAAGACCATCCAGTATTATGTGTGAAGTTGACACTAAACATATTGTATTAGGTCTTGGTATACCTATATGCATTCAAAATTACAACCGTAGCATCATCGTGTAGTGGTTATTTTGTTAATGTAAAAGTCGCGATTATTTAAGCCATGATTAGTGGATTGCGCCTCCGTTTGAACTGATGCGGATTACATGTATAACAAATAGTTTTCCAAATCTAATTTACCACAAGACCCACTTGAGTCTTTAGGTTTTTTTGGGCAATACTTTTCATCATAGTTTTCCGTGAATTTTTCGTCCAACCAAGACATGCTGGTCTCACTAAGATGTGTTGAATTAATTTAGGTAATATCAAATTGTTTATACTATTTCATCGATTATATTCGGTTTTGTTAATTATCTAGCAGTCTGTTGAAATTTTCAAAAGTCAAAGTAAATATGTTATAAATACGTGAGAATAAATAGCAGACAACGTAAATAAAATATATATATATATATATATATATATGTTATGAAAATATAACCTTCATTTATTCGATTATTGTGGTTTGTTTTCATTTGATTTTGTGAGCCTAGGTCAACACACATTTCATATTAATGCTAACTGCTTTTCTTTTTATTTTAGTTGTAAAATATATATAAGAGAGAGGGCGAAAGATACCAGAGGGACATTCAAACTCATAAATCGAAAATAAACTGACAACGCTATGGCTAAAAACGTAAAGACAAACAGACAAACAATATTACACAAAACACAACACAGAAAACTAAAGACTAAGCAACACGAACCCCACAAAAAACTGGGGGTGATCTCAGGTGCTCCGGAAGGGTAAGCAGATCCTGCTCTACATGTGGCACCCATCGTGTTGCTCATGTTAGTTCAAACCCGGTAAATAGTCTAATTCGGTAGGTCACATTCGTGAAAAGGGAACGAGATTGTAGTTACGACATTAAGAACATATCCGATATCATCTGTGAAACGGATATTCCATAACAGTCAACCAACTCGTGATGCGTCCGTAAAATTTACGAAGGGATGATTTCAACTTCACCATTTAGAACTCTTGGTTTAATAGCTTCCTTGTGAGCAGCAACCCTGTATTAAGGAAATCATAATAGGAAAAACAAGCCCGGGAATATTGTATGAATTGGGAGATATATACTCCGTATGCAGGCGCTTGCGGGAATTTTGTTATAGAGAAATGGAAAGTTCACAATTGGGAAGCTGAAATCATCTCTTTTGTCGTAAAGTTTTTTTTCAACCGACCCTCATCGTAAATTTCTAGATGTAAGTTAAGATATGAGGCAGACTAAACTGTGTCTGTTGTATCCTTTATCTCTAGTTCGATGGGATAATGCGTTCATAATAGTCACCAAATTTTGAATTATTTAGTGAGAGAACATCATCTATATAGCGGAAAGTAAGGTTAAAGGATACTGCTAACCTCTTTTCTTTCTTCCTAAGAAGTTCCTGAATGAAGTCAGCCTAATAAGAATAAAGAAACAAGTCGGCAAGAATAGGGGCACTGTTGGTTCCTATGGGAATGCCGATAGTTTGTTGAAAAAACACGTTCTCCAAACGTAACAAATATGTTGTCAATCAAGAAATCAAGCATCTTGATAATGTCAGTTTCAGAGAATTTTTTGTTTGAATCAGAGTGATTTTTTACACAGAAGGATTTATCCCTCCCTATGACAAGATACTTGTATCTACGTTGGCCATTCATTTGTATGAAACAAAGCAATGCCAACTCTTTCAATTTGTCTTTTAGTTGGAATGATGAATTCTTGTGAAAAGTGTAGAAAAGTCAAATGTTTTAATACTGTAGCAAGATGAAAGAGTCTTAGATTGTATGTACTCTAAAAGATCTTTGGAATTGTTTAGTATCCATATCTGATCCACGCCACCTCTAGAATAGGCAGTTTTACAATAACTTTGAAGCCCGGCTTTGATTGCTGATAAAATAGATGTTAATAATTTAGAAAGAGGTTTCGTGGAGCACTTGGAAGACCCAGCTATATACCGTTGTTTGTAAGGACACTTATGTAGTTTAGGTATCATAAAGAAGTCTCAATTGAAAACAACGTTCAAACCTATGACTGCGTTGGATAAAATCTGCAATTTTCATACGTGTGCATGCAAAATAAATTGCTTGGTAGAGGGGTCTAAATACAGCACAAACAACATTTTCCAAAAGACCAAAAAAGTGAAAAAGTATATTTTAACAAAACGCATTTGACTAGCAGGTCGAACAACGGATGTTCTTAAACCCTGCTGACTGCCATCGGCGATTGCCAAATAAACGGATCACTAGATGTAACAAAATGAATCTTAATTATAAATTTAATACCAAACAGAAAACAATAAACTTGTGGAAAAGATGGTATACCGCAAACAAAAAGTGCAAAAATTAGTACACCATATCCGGATTTCGACAATTAATGTCTCTTCAGTGATGTTAGGAATCAAAACGGTATTTGGAAGGCCATATAATTTACCTCAATTTAGGATAGACTCTTGATTTTGGAAGAGTCGAAATAGGATGAATGGATCATAAAAACCCGAAGGCAAATATAATACAAGCCAAAACGAAAAAATATAAAGAAGTCTAAATTAAAAACAACGTTTAAACCTATGACTGCGTTGGATAAAACCCGCATTTTTTATACGTGTGCATGCAAAACAAATGTCTTGGTAGAGGGGTCTAAATACAGCACAAACAACATTTTCCAAAAGACCAAAAAAGTGAAAAAGTATATTTTAACAAAACCCATTTGACTAGCAGGTCGAAAAACGGATGTTCTTAAACCCTGCTGACTGCCATTGACGATTGCCAAATAAACGGATCACTAGATGTAACAAAATGGATCTTAATTATAAATTTCATACCAAATCAAAAACAATAAACTTGCGGAAAAGATGGTATACCGCAAATAAAAGGTGCAAAAATTAGTACACATATAGTTGCTTTTAAGCATTAAAGTATTGTCTGTCATAATTACGCTATGTAGCGATAGACACCGCACTGGTCTTATTTACTACAACGATATGACACTTATTTCAGCTCATTCAACGCGCTTGTCTTGATCATCATTCATTACTTAAAAAGAAGCAAAAGCAGTTTACCAATATTTCAATCTTGTATTACCTAAGTATATGAAAAGTTTGGATAGCAACTTAATTATACAATGTGTATCTGTCTGTCAAAAATATTTACCGGTATAAGATTAAATTTAGCTATTATGTTTGTTTGTTGTTCTGTTTACATTTGGTATCCGTAGCTTGTCATACCTTTCTATAATGTTATGTATACTCATTGTTTAATATTGTTAATTTTGGATCGTTTGGTAGATATTTGTTTGATTGGCTTTATTTCTACATATCCGTTTATTTCTAAAGATAGTCATAATATATCAGGCTTTGAATAAGATGAAAAAAACAGATAAACAAACAAACAACAGTTAAGAAAACAGTACATACATATCTTAGCCTAGAATTGTTAAGTTAATCAAACATCGGTACATGTTAATTCTTTAACCGTAATTTGAATAAACATGACCCAAGGTGAAAGTTCAACAAACAAAGCATCAACTGAACACATAAAACTAAATCAAAAGCAACATCAACTCCTATAAAAAGGGAAGAGAGTAGTTGATCCGGAAAGGTCAGCAGTTTCTGGTGCATTATAGGAATCCAACTTGTATCTCGTAGCAAATACAACTCCGATGATGAGTTGTGTTTGTTTTTCTGATAAGCGAAGAAAATAAGACGAGAAAGTGGTCCATATCCTTGCTTCATAGATATTACATAACAATAAAACAATTCATGCTGGCATCCACATAACTTTAAAAGAAGTGACTTTAAAATAATTGTTTTAACCTGTGATTAAAAAGCTTCCTTGTAATGGGCAATCATATTTTTGCGGATCCATTGAAGGAAACACAAAATTTCGAAATTTATAGCATTTCAATTTTTTGAACACCAACGCTAACAAATTGAACATATTTTTTTCAACTCAGAATATCGGAATTCGAATACATGTAGGTGATCTCTTTCCGGAATCCAAGAATCAATTTACAGGATTACTCTAAAATTTCAAATTTCATTTAAGATTTCAAAGCTACTTCGAAGAACTATCTGCGCACTTCGAGCATATAAATTCCTAGAAAAGTGCTCGAAATGCTGGTGCTTTGTTTAATAACTTTAACGATATCATTTTTTTTTTTTTTGCACCAGATGAGCATGTGGACAATAAATGTCTCTTCAGATGCTCGAGGCCAAAATATTTGAAAATCCAAAGCTTATTAAAAAAAATCAAGTGCTATAAACCAAAACAGAAACTTAAGAAACGAATAAGATACAAATATCAAATATTTTTTTTATGACACCTGTTATGACTGCATGCCATACTATTATGTCAGATTTACTGCACGTTATGATATCAGACATTAGGCGGATGAGAAAATAGGGATTTTAAATTACAATGCAAGGTACTGACATGTGTATAATGGATGAGTTACCTGTAAGTTTACTTTGTCATGACGAAGCTATGATATTTGACTCGGTATATATTAAATGTCTTATTGGGTCTGATTTGATCTACTAGTATAATAAATGAAATCTAATCTTAGTCTAGTTTCATATTTTCAGTTCATAATAACATAATATTGGTAACAAAACTCGGGCTCCAGCCCATTTAGGCATACTTGACCTTAAACAGTTTTTTATGCTGTAATGTTATACCACTGTTTCAGGTTAGGGTAAAGGTTGGCGCCTGTTAAAACGTTTAAACCTGCTGCATTTTTATGCACCTGTCCTCAGACAAGAGCCTGTTGTTCAGTGGTTGTCGTTTGTTGATGTGGTTCATAAGTGTTTCTCGTTTCTCGTTTTTTTAAATGGATTAGACCGTTGGTTCTCCTGTTTGAATTGTTTTACACTAGTCTTTTTGGGTCCCCTAAATAGCTTGCTGTTCGGTGTGAGGCAAGGCTCCGTGTTGAAGGCCCGCCTTTGACCTATAATTTTTTACTTTTTACACATTGTGATTTTGGATTGATAGTTGTCTCATTGGCACTCATACCACATCTTTTTATTTATTTTTACATGTCGAGCTGGCGCCCTTTTGGTTTTTGGTTACAGTCACACACATGTTCATCCCTGCTGAAGTTTATTACGGAATCCCGCGTCGTTCCCATGGATGCGATGTTAAACCAATACATGATCAGTTTGTTTCTGGTAGACTATAGTCCCGTAGATTTTAAACTGTCCAGAAGCCAGTGGTTCGCTACTGGGATGATTGAAATAAAACATTGGTTTGTAAAGTTCCAGTTTATAATAAAATCAATGGCTTCTATTAAAACTCACTTTAATGATTATAGTTGACCGTAGCTGATTTTGTTGTTCTGAATATGCCGTTTTGATTTTATACACTCAAACCTTTAATTGTTTGCTTTCGAAATGTTTTTCTATGTGGCGAAACTCGGATATTGCATAAACTCCCGTCGTGCGCGTTGACACAAGTATCAAACTTTTATGATGTGTAGGAAAAAAATATTAAACAACAGTTTATATATTCTTCGTCTGAACTATTTAGAACAAGTACTAGCTTTAAAAAAAGATATTAGACGATTCAGATTGGAGCATTTGTTTACAACCATTCGTTTCATGACTTTTTTTTTATCCTATTTCATTGGCCTAAATATGACTGCTAAAATTTGATAATTCTGCAAATTGAACACATGGAAGTTTCCCTGAAAAAATAAACATATATAACATTTATATATGTAGGACTTAAAAGTGCGATGTTCACGGTAAAGTGCGATGGTCTACGCTAACACTCGATGGTGTCAAGTGCAATGGTTATTTGTATTTTTAAGTGAGATTATATGACACGCTAAAGTGTGATGGTATGACACGCTAAAATGCGATGGTATAGCACCATAAAGTGCGATGGTGTAACGCTAATGGGGTTCACGTTGTTTGTTGCCGGGTTCCTCTTAGTTTTTTGTAAATTGTTTTCTTTTGTGGCATCCGAGCTGTTTTGATCAAATTCCTTTTTACAAATAAAGTAACCGGATTGTGATCATTTGTTTCCCTCTTCTTTCTTTTTTGTCTAATAAAAACAATTTCATCTGGACTAACATTCTCGTTTTCCCAGCATGTCAATTTTTTTTACAAACGGCTTGTAACGTCAAAATGCTTTTTAACGTTGCTAACGTCCATACTTTCGCAAACAAACACACTTTGGCGGAAAAAATAACACTTTAGTGTATTGAGGCATCGGCATGTTTATTTGAATAGCATATTCTATCGCACATTAGCGTATCAAACCATCGCACTTTAGCGTAGACCATCACACTTTAGCGTGACCATCGCGTTTTTGTGTCCCCATCGCACTTTAGAGTCCTACATATGTCATATATTTTGACATTCTTTACTTCAAGTATTACATTTTGTACCTAGAAATAGTCATCTATTGATTGTTTATTAATGTTTTAATAGAAAAACTGAAGTTTCCATTGACCAATTTCATGGAGAGATATGTTTATTGCACTCGAGCTAATATAACCAAATTGACCATATTAGATTTACTGAACCTGATAACAGTATTTAACTTATACAGACTTTATTAAAAGGTTTCAAAAAGAGCGATGACAGCGCACGAAACCTACAAATTTCGAAACAATTGCGATAAAGACCATTTCACAACCATCAATATTTTTTTTTGGAAGATTAACATGTCTAAGTTCGATTATCCGTCAGTAAACTTGTCTATTTTATATAGCGTATATACATATTTTTGGGGGGGTCTTAATGTTATTTTCTCTAAAACCCCGCAAAAAACACACTGCGTTCTAGTACAGTTTGTATTAAGAATTGAAATTTGTTGTAAGTATTTTTTATCTATTCTAGTAAAAAGACATTGATCAAAATAACGTTTTCAAACTGTATCATTGTTATCAGACAGATTTTATCTAAAATATATATATATATTTGAAACTTTCACCTGCTGTACATCGCGAAATATTAAATAGAAACTTTGACATTATTTTCGTCCAATCAGTGAAAAGATCGGCGACAACGCTCAAGCTGCTACGATGATTCAGCAACACTGAGGTAAAATGTTACGAATTCGAAACTGTACCGCCTGCGAAAAAAATCGGCTTGCAAATACACCGAAGCTAATATGTCTGCTCAGTATGTTGTTAGGTACATTGTATAAATCGGCATCTTTCGTATTTTTAAACGTATGTCAAGGCTACGAAAATCATATAATAAATCTTCTTCAGAATTAAAGAAATGAAACCTCAAAAACCAACCAAAGACTAAATGATTCATTATTTTATTTTGTATATACTTTGATAGTCTAAGAATGGTGGATTCGAACAAGAATATAATATTATGTAGTAACTATCAAACAATACTTAAACCAGGAACAGAAATATGATGCTCTTTTCATAACTGTATTGCTGAATTGTAAATTATATGATTGAATTACTGTCATTTAGTGTATCAGCTTAATATATCAAATATGATATCTTGTATATGGATTCTGTTTCTAATCACAAAGTATTGAGGAGATTAGGTTGGTGATAGGTTGATGCTTTCGCCATTGTACTTTTAGAATCAACCCACAACTTAATTTTTTTTAAATTAAACTAAATAACAGACACTTATAACAAACGGCAGACTGTAACAGTTTGTTTTATTGAAAATATGAAAACTTGACATTTAAGTAACAAGTTTCATATTATATAATCCGTTTTAAAATGAAATTATATGTATCTTGACATTGTTGAATAAAGGTGCATTTTTTCACTCCTTCATTTACACATTTGACAGAAAAAGGCTTCGGTCAACAATCGGCTTTATAATTTGGCTAAGAGCAATCCAAAATGTGAAGTATTATGACTAGTTCCCTTACTTATTTGAATGTTCCCGAATTTCAGATAATTGAAACGGAATACTATCATTACATCTAAAATGATCAGCTGTTGAGAATGTGTCAACATCAAACATAAAAGAATCGGATGTTCGAAAATTGCAGCTAAAAATCTGCAATATCAATACATATTACTTCTAATATATTTGAGATACAATGGATAAGCTTTAATTCGTTTAAAAGATACCATGAGACCGGAGGAAGGATGGTATTTTTTTGAAGACAAAACGCGCGTCTGAAATGCAAAATTTTAATCCTGATATATGTGATGAGTTTATTTACAACCACTGGGTCGATGCCACTCATGGTGGAGGTTTTCTCCGGATAGATCGATCCCCGAATGTATCACCATCCCATTAGCCAGCACGTCTGTGTTGACATGAATTATCAGTGGTATGGTCATAATTATGAATTAACTGTTTACAAAACTTTTCTTCAATACTAAGGCTTTTTCTACCCGAGGAATATATTACCTTATCTGTATTTAGCAATGCCATTCGGAGCTATGAGTCTTCAATGCTCTTCCACTTCGAACATTATTCGGCCTTTTCAATTTTTATGATTTGAGCGTCACTGACGAGTTTTTTGAAGACGAAACGTGCGTCTGGCGTACAAAATTTAAATCCTGTAATCTGTGATTATTTATTTAACGTACTAACGAGTATCCATTGTGTGTCGTACTTAACTATACTTGTTGTGAAGGCTTTTCCCCGTTACAGTTCCTTTCTTCATTAAACCATACTATTTGTAGCTGAAATAATTCACTGCTATACACTTCTATTCAATAAGCTATATACAGTCACGTTGATGATTTAAATAGTAAATATAAGTTAATACAAGATCTTATGAACTTTCAGTATAAAGAATATGATTCATAAATTTTTCCATTAATGACAAAATAGAGCATAATCGAATTAATTCTTCCAGTAAAACATAATGTTACGAAAGAAAAACATTTTAAATCCACTTCAAAATTTACACTTTTTATGTTTTACGAATATGTCCAAATATGCTGTGAAACAGATGCAAGTACCATACATATTAAAATATCAATGTTCTAATTTTCTTATGATTTACTTGAAATGATCATTAGTAATAAAATAATACAGTGTCATATTACTATATGTTAAATCGATATTTGAATACCATCCGCTTGGTAGCATAGAGGTTTCGTAGATATGTTCGTAAACTTTGACACATAATTTACTTCAAGGAAGGAGTTCAAACCCCAGTCACAGCAAATGAAAATTTGCAAAAATCACAGGTAAGTGGTGAACAGAAATTAGTCAGTTAGTCAATTCAAACGAATGAAGTTAACAGATATAAGAAGATGTGGTATGAGTGCCAATGAGACAACTCTTCAACCAAGTCACAATTTGTAAAAGTAAACAATTATAGGTCAAAGTACGGCCTTCAACACGGAGCCTTGCCTCACACCGAACAGCAAGCTAGAAAGGGCCCCAAAAATGATTAGTGTAAAACCATTCAAACAGGATAACCAACGGTCTAATCTATATATAAAAACGGGAAACGAGAACACTAATGAACCACAACAACAAACAACATCCAATGAACATCAGGTTAAGTACAAAAGGCAACTATTGAATATAATATGATAACTTCATTTTAGTGACGAATTAAAGAAGTTGGATTCGAGACAAAGAAACCACGACAAAGGAATAGGCTGACGTCACAGTTCTGCTTTAAATTTGAAGACTTTCGATTTTCACTTCCATAATTTCTTACTCTTAAAAACTAATGTGAATGAAAAGAGGGACGAAAGATACCAGAGGGACAGTCAAACTCATAGATCGAAAACAAACTGACAACGCTATGGCCAAAAGACAAACAGACAAATAATAGTACAGATGACACAACATAGAAATCCAAAGATATCCAAAGATTTATAGATCGACTTGATTGCATGTAAATATGTCCAGTGATATATGCTTAAAAAATCTTAGTGATTCAGAAGGAGTACATAGTGCCATAGAAAGAGTATATAGCTTACTACTTCCGAAATAGTAACTATTATCACTGGACCGGAATATATAAATTTACACATTTTATTGTTTACAATTCATAATGTCATAGAGTATAAAGTTAGAAAATTGGAGGGGTATAAATAATAGCGAATATGCATAAAATAATTATAGCTTTAACTAAATGATCAAATGTACTGTACATTAAATCATTTATTTAAAACTATAATTGTTTTATATTATGTACTGGAACTAGCTATTTTCAATTATTGCATTAAACGTCCTCCTTACCGATTTTTTTATTGCCTTATAGCAAAAACACCAAAGTAAATTTAATTGGCGAAACATCAGAATTCTATTCAATATTTAAGAGTCTATGAAATCGACAGGCAAAGGTGGAGGCTTTAATTTTGTGAAAATATCGCTAAGAGTTTGAAGCTTATACATAGATACGATAGATAGCCAATAGATAATTCTTAAACAACAAAATAAAGGAATTTTGTTTGTTTTTTTTTTTTTTTTATTGTACTTATGAATTTAGATTGCATATTGGATCTTCTCGAATGACACATTTCAGGTCAAATTCAAGATTAATGTACAAATAAAAATGACTAGATTATTTTTATGTCGTTTGGTTGCAGTTTCATTGATACCATTTCTCTTTTAGTTCATAACAGTGAGTGTCTCGTAGGAAAAATTGTATCTTTTGCTCTGCAAAATACAAGATTTTATTGTTAGACGCCTTACTGCTAATTACTTTCAAATGTTTATTAACTTTTGTCTCGTATTCATTTATGTTTACCCTTTTATTGCACATAAGATATATATGTAAGCGTTTTCACAAAAGACAGACTCCTTCCAGTTCACATAGCTGATACATGTAGTATACCTATATATGTTTTTTTATTAAATTAACCATAATATCCAGAATTCGTTGCACTTCCGTTACATATAATCGATGCAATTCAAAGGCTAATAAAAATTACATCCAGTGGTATACAAAATATATATTTATGTAGATCTGTCCTGTATATGATGGGAACTACAGAGACCCCTTTAACATTAAGTAATTATATGTTTTACATTTTGTTCAAATATACATGAACGATATAACTAGGGGGATAATTCAATCCCAAATGAGACATTTAGACATAACGGCACCAGTGTGTGTGTGTGTTTAAACAGTGTGTGTGTGTGTGTGTGTGTGTGTGTGTGTGTGTGTGTGTGTGTGTGTGTGTGTGTGTGTGTGTGTGTGTGTGTGTGTGTGTGTGTGTGTGTGTGTGTGTGTGTGTGTGTGTGTGTGTGTGTGTGTGTGTGTGTGTGTGTTTAAAGTTTGTTTTACCTTTCATATCCAAAAGGGGTATAAATATTAGTTATTAAGTTTTCTCCTGGAAGCAATTTATAGTAGAATATTTACAGAGCATGTATATAATACTATACACGGGTATATCTTCTATGGGAATGTTCACTGATACCTGCATGTAATAAATATCTTTATTATTGCGTTACGATGAATAAAACAGCGTTTCTTTGCCTAATAGTCTATATAACTGTTGGTATAAGTTAAATTCGTCAATGCTTAGAGCAACTGGTGTCTTAATCCTCAATGT
The DNA here is from genome assembly GCA_017311375.1 of Mytilus coruscus. Lineage (NCBI taxonomy): Eukaryota > Metazoa > Mollusca > Bivalvia > Mytilida > Mytilidae > Mytilus > Mytilus coruscus. The sequence continues at coordinate 31,443,303 of CM029600.1, forward strand.
GCTTTATTAAATGAATGCAATACAATTCGAAGTAAACTTCTGATAATTATCGTCTGCTTGGGATAACAATGTCGTGTAAGCCTTTCAAAACCTAAAACAAATCTCTTCAGGTTCATGATATTGTTCCTATAGTAGATATTTTGAGCTTGTTAATACTGTTTTTTTAACTGACAGCCAGAATCCGAATAATGTTGACTAGCAACAGTTAACTCGGTTTAAGACAAAGTCAAAGCTAAACACAACATTATTATATAAATACTAAACAATTAGTTACACCGTGAGGCGTATGACAGCTATAGACCAAGCTGTTTTCGTCCAAAAATTATAGCGAAGTCATATTGATTGGTATTGTAGATTTAAGAATAAAACATGACCACATTCACACCAATAAAACATTACTTAGATTTGAGATGAAATAAATCTTGAATTTTTATTCATATTAATAAATCAGATATGTTTTGACCTTAGGGATGTTTCCATGGATATTTTTTGCGTTTTGTGCATTATTATGGAAATCGTGATCTATACATCAACCGCATTTGAGTCGTACACAATATATCAGAAAATACGAGACGTCATATAGTACAGACATCTTGTTATGTGGTTGATTTAAGATTACCTGAAGTATTTGAGTGTCAACAGGAAAAAATTAGGACCGGTTGTTTGGTACGTTGAACGTTCAGTTAAACTTATACCATAATCAAAATTAGGACTAAGATTGAGACAAAATCATCAAAGATACCATGTTGATAACTTGTTACTCCATTCGCGCATGTCTTGTACATAAGACTCAAAAATGAAGCTCAAATTGAAAATAGGAAAAGGCCAAAAAATTCCTAAATTGTAAAGCGTTGAAAACCAAACATTCCGAAATGTTGAACGAAATACGGCTAAGGCTGTCTATGCCTGAAGGTGAAACATTAACCAGCAGTTGCATCAACCTAGTGGTTAGTTGCAAGTCATTCAACACCATCTAAACTCTGAACCTCCATGTCCTCTTTGGGGATGGTTTTATTCAATAATTGTAGTCGTCTTTATATCAGGTTTCTTTATCTTTCTGAAAACATTACGTTTTGTTTATTTCTGATAATTACTAGTCATGGGGGTATCATTAGCTCAGTATTCAATGAACAGCTGAAGGGTGTTTAATGGAAGATTCGTTAAATTTTCTCTCAGACAAAGTTGACCTTAGATGGAATTGCTTTTTGGGCCCATTTTGGTCATGTAGTCATACTGGATAGTGAAATATTTACCAGTATGGTTTCAAACGTAAATTTTAGGGTATTTGCAGACAAAATGATAACAAAGAGTAAGTGTTTAAACCAATGAAAGTCTAAAAATACTGCGATTGCATAATTTTCTGAAATGCCTCTACCATAACATTTGTGAAGCGATTTAATAATAATGCATTTGCCTGACTTTTGCTAGAGATTACATAATTTCCATTAAATGTTTATACATTTTATAAAACATGCTAGGTAAACATACTAATTAATATACGATAATTAACAATATTGATCTTTCATTGCATCATCTTTAATTGGTTTCTGAGTGATTTATAAATACAATATTCGAAGAAAAAACAATAGTGCTGGGACAAACACATCGATTTTGATATTCTGTAGTGATGCTTCATAATATGTTTTGATATATTTTATCGATTTTTGAACCTTCAGCGTAACTCAATTGATATTCCAGAATGATATGTAAAAAACAATGAAATCGTTTCAACTACTTCCGCTTGATCGGTGCTGCTGTAGGTAGACAAAAGAAACCACGACAAAGGAATACGGTGACGTCACAGTTGTGCTATAAATTTGAAGACTTTCGATTTTCACTTCCATAATTTCTTACTCTTAAAAACTAATGTGAATTAAAAGATATCCAAAGATTTGTAGATAGACTTGATTGCATGTAAATCTGTCCAGCTGTACCTATGAGTTTGGTCATGGTAATTGTGATTCAAAATTTTAAGTTTATTTAAAAAGAAACAGAAAACACTAGAAGTTCCTAACTCGAAGAAAAAACTGACAATGAAATGACAAAAAAAAAATCGAAAAACGACGAAAAGACAAACAACAGTCAACAGAACTATTGAATGAACTTCAAACGAGATTGCAATTAATTTTGGTGAAAATGACCTAAATATAAAAAAGAAGATGTGGTATGATTGCCAATGAGACAACTCTTCACAAGAGCCAAATGACATAGAAATTAACAACTATAGGTCACCGTACGACCTCCAACAATGAGCAAAGCCCATACCGCATAGTCAGTTACGCATTTTAGCCATTCTAAACGTTTTTTCGAGCGTACCTGATGAATGTGTTAAAAAAAAACGTATCGTATGCACAGAAGCCAGATTCTAACTGTGTCCTCTGAGTCGGTGCGGCTGCTGATTGCCTATAAATTTTTGAGGTTACCATCTACCAGTTGTAAGTTCTTTGATAACGGTATGATTTTGATGGTACGATTTGTTTGCAAATTCCCATTTCATGAATTATGCAATTCCAACTTTGATGTTGAAACACCCTCAGAAAAAAGTTCACCTTAGAATCTTTTGATTATTCTGGTAATCTCGTTTGAATAAACTATTCTAAAACTATTCATGTTTTGGCATTCTGAATCTTTGATTGCGAGCATACCTGATAAAGTCTATTCTAGACACATGTGTAAATTGCACTAAAGTTAGTGCCGTATTCATTTGTAGACGGTGTAAACCGTTTAATTAATGTCGATTAAGTTTTTCATCTACTTTGGGTTGATGCGGCTGCTGGTTACCATCTCCTAGTATTTAATTATTTGAAAAAGTTATGATTCAATGCTACGATTTGCTTTACAACTGGACGGGGAATAGGCTTTATTTTTATCTAATGACTACATTCCACAAATCTGTGACTGTAAATATCCTCAAACTACCAAATCAATGTGATTAAGGGATGCCAAGTGCACAAATAATGCAAATCAACAGTCAAAACGTATAAACGACATAATGTGTATGATTGAGAAAAATAATGGTTCCAGATCCTTCATTGGTAGTTCCCAGTGGAGTTTATATGGTGTGCTGCATTTATAGGGGTTATTTTGTGTTGATTGGGTTTTTCAAAACCATTTGTCTTGGATTAGTAGTGAAAAATTAAAGATAATAACTTTTAGTGTGCCTTCTTTTACTTTCATTTGATATATGTGATTACTAGTATCTCCTACAAATTATCGTCCCAATTTTTGAATAATTTACTTCTGAATGAGGGTAGAGACTTCAAAGATGAAAGATTTGGCACCAACCAGTCAAAACAATATTTCTTCTAACTGGGGACATATATAACAAATCTCAGAGGGTTTTGTAGCTTATGTATGGTCATTGTCATAGGTTATAAATGGCATGAATGAGTTATATAGCTATTTTTTGTAGGTAACGAGTCATATGTTTTTATCGATCAACATATAATAATGTTAACCTATAGATTGATAAAGAATTATATGTTAGGTTTAAAAGGATTTACAAACTTAAAAAAAACACTTTGTAGCTTTAGAGAAATTTAACTTTACGGACTGATTAAAGCGTCACTGATGAATCTTTTGTAGCCAAAATGTCCGGCGTACACAATTTTAATCTTGGTATTTATGATGGGTTTATTTACAACCACTATGTCCATGCCTCTACTAGTTGAGGTTTCAATCCCGCGGGTATCACCAGCCAAGTAGTCAGCACTTCTGTGTTGACATGAATTGTCATGTATATGATCATACATGTAATTATAAATTAACTGCTAACAAAACTTTGAATTTTTCGAAATACCAAAGACTTTCTACCCCAGAAATAGATTACCTTGGGTGTATTTGACAAAACTTTTAGGAATGGTTCCTCAACGCTCTTCAACTTTTTACTTTACTTGTTTTTTCGATCGTCACTGATGAGTCTTTTCTAGACGAAACGCGCGTCTGGCGTACACAATTTTAATTCCGATACTTATGATGAGTTTATTCATTGGAGTGACAAATCAGAATGTTGTGCTACCAACGACAGATGAGGATGCGTGATCATTTTAATCTTTATTGTTACTATGAGCCTAAATTTCTCAATGTAATATAAATAATTATATACTTGCAATGAGTCATATTTGCTATATCGCACTTTCATGTACTAGTTGTTACACGACAAACAAATCTCTCTTTTTAAAAACAAAGAGAAACATGTAGACAGCAACAACTCACCATGCTGAATTGAACAATCTAAACACACGTAGCCCATAAAGTAAGCTATTATATTGTTATCTGTTTACTACATTTTACACACTAGGGTTTTTTTTTAACTTCTTATAATTGACTGAAAACGATTCCCTAATTTGCCTTTATCCCTATCATTTCGTTATTCTGTCGATAACAAAACGTATATCACTACAAGATACAATGTCTTTAAAGTGTGCTTTTGTTAATTCATTTGAATGTCATATCTGCTGAGCTTTTGAACTTCTTTTCTTAAAACAAATGTTGTTTATTTTTGTCAATTTTAGAATAATATGCATGACTTATCATGTAGATAACATGATATGTTATTTTAGGAATCATTTATGAAAGCAAGAAAAAGTAATAAATTAAACTATACAACATTTTAAAAAGTTTTCCTTTTCATGTTTCTAGACTCCATTATAATTATCTTTGTATAAAGATACATCGTTCGAACTTCGATTTCAATGCAATATCCCATATTACATAATGGTATATGATGGATCGGAATCGTAAATATTGAGAGAGATCTGGCGTGAGAAAGAAATCAAACATGTACAATATTCATAGAAATGGCACAGAACCACGACAGTTAAAGGAAAAGTGAGAAATGAGCACCACATTAAACAAGAAGTTAGATTTTCTTTTATACAGCTTTCACAAAATTAACCAAACCTATTTATACTAAAAGAAAATTTGATGAAACATTTACATTAATTTACATTCAAATTATTCACCTACATGTATATAAATTATCATTGAAAGGGGCATTAGCTACGATTTTAAAATATGAACTAAAATATGATTTTCTTTGTTTCAAATATTTATAAAACTAGTACTGGAATTGTAAAATACTTTTTCGCTAGTAGCAATCGTTTTCATTCAATTTCGTCAAAATAAGCTGAAAAACATCGGTAATGTGTTATCGGCTTGCAGGTCAATAATTCAGCTCATTTGAATACGTATGCATCCGACCTTCAATTTATCACTCTGCTGAAGATGGGATACGCGTGTGTAAAGCATGTTATATTATTAAAAACAAAAAGATTGTCAACATTGAAAAGTGAAACTAGGGATTCACGTGGAAGATCCATTTCGTTGACTGATTCTGCAAATAAAAAATCATTTTTTTCCGGTAAAGATGATTTACATGTTTTTTAATCAATGAGATAAAATCAAGCAGACATAGAAAAACCGCCATTATACGACGTGTCGGTTTGTGTGTTTATATTTATGTCTATGTTTTTATCGAGTCGTATGAAAATCGAAGTTCTTCGGAAGTTAGTTAGATGGCATCCAGTCTAAAATATACACGGAATGCTTTTCGATTATAACAAGTCCATGCACTGTAAACTGTTTCTTTTGGAGTTTTTGTAATTTTGATATACTTTTTAGTATATTATAAATCAAATATGAGAATTTGAGTCAAATCGATGAACATGAATTAAAGAGCTAATGTCCCTTCATTAGTATGAAGCTATCTGTGTATTGTTAGAATACCTGGATGAATGGTTTAATTTTGGAAATATTGTTTTTTTATTTTCCGCTACTTCCTAATCAAAAATACGAAAGAATATGTTTGGTTTACGTTAGTCAGACAACAACGACAATCCAACGACACACACACACACACACACACACACACACACACACACACACACACAAAAAGTAAATGATAACCAGAACTTAATTTACGGTCTTTACAATATGTCAAGTGAGTTAACATCTTTGTTAATTATTTAGCCAAATTAAGGGAAAAGATACCAAAAGGCGAAGTTGTCTTGAAAAAAGAATTTTATTTTTATATAATGACTTCTTAATTCAGAAACAAAACTAGCATTTCAAATTGGTTTCTACTTTATCAGCATAACAGGAAGCATATTACCATTTCCATCGGTATAAAGCTTTCAGGCCTGCATGTTCAAATGTCATTTTAACGCATTATCCATCTATTTAGCGTTAATTTAGGATACTTCACTTTCCATTTAAACGAAAGAAGTTTAACCAATTCAAGTTTGATAATTATTACCATGACAGGAGGTTCATTTCACCAAGGAATATATTTTGTGAATTAGTTCTATCTAGTATTTTCGTATTCATGACTATAGTCCTTAAAATATAAATTGTCCTGAATGTTTTACATTATTTTTTTTTATAAAGGAACGCCATCACAATATCCTATGGAAATGGAGAAGTGATTGTCCTATGGATTTTGTTTAGATTCTAACGAGATGAAATGTTGAGTGGCCATTTTATATAGCTGCTAGTGTCCAGCTATTTTGATACCCCTCCTACGATAAATACTAAATAAGTCGTTTATTATGTTTTTGTTATGTTTTCTTGTATCATTGGGGACAGATTCGGTGTAAATAAAACATAGTTTCAAATAATGTATCATTTGACTACCATAATAGTAGGAGTGTTCAAATAAATATTGATTCATCGGAAATAATGATCGTTATGATTCTAATAAAATTCAACTTTTAATAAAATTTAATGTACCGTTAAAATTCCCTTCAATGTTAATTGTAGTGTAGGAGGTTGAATACTTATTTCGAAATGGTTTCAAATTGTTCTTGTTCTTATTTTTCTTTCTCTTTGTGTTTAGATAAATATAAATGGCAAAGATAACAGAAGTATTATAAAGACCCGAAGAATATCAAAATGGCAATGGAATGAAGGAAACAACTACAGACTTGCTCCGCTGTACATACATGTAACAGGTGCATACTTCAATTAAATCAGGGTGAATATTAGATACTCAAAAAGACATAGGCAGCGGCTATTTTACTTGGGCTGCATTATGAGTTGTCTAGGTGTATTCAAGGATGTTTAACACCGGTGTAAAATTCCGTACACTCCCGATTACAACAAGATAACGAATGTATTTCTGATGAGGCGTTCCTTTAATCATTATAGTTTATTAAACTTTCAGCTTCCACTGCAAAGTAAATCTTTACGTGTATAATTATGGTAAAATCGTTCGATGTACAAAATTGTTTTTGGTAAATAAGTGCCATCTTATACATGTTCTCTCTCTGAATACTGATTAATAAAAAAAATTACTTTTGAAAAAATTCACTTCGGCCGTTGGCTTCAGAAAATATCGGTTTTTCAAAAGGCAATAAAACCACATGTTTATCTCATCAAAACAGTTAGTAGATATAAGAAGATGTGGTATGAGTGCCAATGAGACAACTCTCCATCCAAGTCAAAATTTATAAAAGTAAACCATTATAGGTCAAAGTACGGTCTTCAACACGGAGCCTTGGCTCACACCGAACAGTAAGCTATAAAGGGCCCCAAAAATTACTAGTGTAAAACCATTCAAACGGGAAAACCAACGGTCTAATCTATATAAAAAACGAGAAACGAGAAACACTTATGAACCACATCAACAAACGACAACTACTGAACATCAGATTCCTGACTTAGGACAGGTGCAAGCAAATGCAGCGGGTTTAAACCTTTTAATGGTACCAAACCTTCACCCAGTGTATACTATTTCCATTTTATTGACTACGCAAGCAAAAACAGCTCATCATAATTTGTTTAGGTTACTAAACATAAAAAATGAAAATATTATGCACATTGATATAATTGTTTATAATCATGAAAGTGTATGTAAATTTAGCATTTCATACTGCTGTGCGGAGTTAAAATTAATTATTCTTTATCCCAGTTTAGCCATAATATAGTTTAACTTATGCTTTTTACATCCGAGTAGTTTACCAGACAGCAATATTCTTGCTTCATAAGAAATAAGTTGTAAAATCCAATGATCATGTTATGTATATTCTCCTGTAATTTTAAAGTTATGGTGCATTTATTCTTCTTAAACTTCTCTTATGTGTGTCACAACATTCTCTCAAATTTAGGTCAGTTTGTGTACTAAAATATTAATATGACGCACAAAACCTTTTCTAGGCCCTCATTCCTATCCACGTTAAATTTTTCACTTCCAAACATTTTATGGGAGCTGGATCAATATACCGTTAACTATACATCAGACCGTACTGGGTACCGGAATTTAGGATACACCAAACCAGGTACTTCATATCTGAGAGACACTATATGCCCTCAATTTTAGAACTTATTCATATATTTTTGTATTAATCAAAATTATCAGTCAATATGTGTTCTACAAGGATCACCAGTTCTTCACCCTTCATCTGATACATTAATTACTAAAATACATTCTACATAGTTTTATATTTACACCTATGCGTAGGAACTTTTTTGTTTTAAATATGAACTACTTTCCCGTATGTTCTTTTTTGACCGGGCCCGATTTTGTGGTGTTACATCTTAAAAAGTCTATCCAAATTATTTTTGCAAAGAATTCCGCTCAACCTGGTGCTAGGGGTCGTCTTAAACTTGCAGTGAGGTGAGAGTTTTTGCTCCGTGTTGACGGCCTTGCTGTGACTTTGAGATGACGAACAGCAATACAAGCGCTAATCCTTTGCTCTTTGCAATGTTTTTCATCTTGATGTTCCATTAGGTAGATGATGTCCTCTCACTAAATAATTCAAAGTTTCTTGACTATGTTTAACGCATCTATCCCTTCGAACTTGAATAACGTTTATGAAAGATACAGTTAAGTTTGCCTCATATTTGATTTACATCTATAAATTAACATCTGTACCAAGTCAGGAATATGAAGTTTTTTATATTTTATTTTATTGTTATACTTGTTAACAATGAGGATAAATTGAGAAGTAAGTTTTTTTCTCTTTCTATTCAAGCATCATCGGAATATGCAATATATACCTCCCGGTTGAAGCGATACATTTTAGAGCTTGTGTTTCCTATCATGATTTTCAAGTTAGAGGGTTGCTACTAACAAGAAAGCTATTGAACCAATGCAATCGATCATCATGAACGTTTTACGGAAGCAATTATAATTTGCTTCACTGTTGTGGAAAATATTTGTAACAGAAGACTACATTTATGGTCCACTTGCAGCCCAGTCCTGTCCTCATTTCCCCGATTTTGACATCTCCGAATGAAACGTATCATCAAATGTGTACTTACCGTGAGCAACACGACTGGTCCTACAAACAGAGCAGATCTGCTTACCCTTTCCAAAGCACCGATGGGACTCGTCATGTTTAGTCGTCAGGTTTCTTTGTAGTAATTTGTAGACTGTTATGTCTTTTTGTATTTTTTATTTACCAGAGAGACACTTACGGTATTAACGTCAACAACGTCTTGATGTTGATTAGTTAACATCCTCAGTTATGATACCAACCTTCATGTAGATTCGTGACCAAGTAGTTACTGCAGGCAGTATGTTTAGTCTGGAAGTTTTTGATTTTCACAAGCAAGATTGAAATAGATGGGGACAACGCTACTCTGAGATAGGAAGTACACAACTGGCGCAGTAAATCTATTACCTCTGATGCATATTTATTCTGCCCTTTACTTTTCAATTGAAAGGGTTTTTTTTTTTCTCGCTTTTTATACTATTGATAACTGTATGTTGTATTGGAGAAAAGATTTACGAAGTGCGTAAGTGAAACCTCCCAAACGACAAGATTGTTAAAAACTAAACATATAACTGTCAACAATTGAAGCAAATGCCTAAATGATATGACTAGCTCCAAAGGTCTCAAATTCAAAAGAAAGATTACCATAGTTTTAACCATATAAACTTCACCAATCCTTATGTGGACGTTATATAGTACGTTATTTCTATTGGTCGTTGTAACCCAATGTAAATCGTTAATGTTAGTTTATTTCTATGCTAAATTGAGACAATTATTTGCATTCATCTTATTTTTTATTCTTTTATCTTTTGTTTGTTTTGTATTTAATCTTTTGTTTGGTATCTTTAAGCTAAGAAGTGACCTTGGACTTATGTCCTTGATATTTATTTAGCAATTCTAATAAAACGTGCGAACAAATAAAGGATAGTGCATATATGGAAAACATCATGCATCTTCTTAATCCGCTTGACCTATCACAAACACTTTAATTGCTGATGTTTACTTTGTCAAGTAAATATAATGCAATCAAGTCCTCGCCACAATCCGATTTTCGTACAGTTTAAGAGGAACATTAATTCTTCAAAGACTTATACTTATATTTTGTTTCAATACCACTGTGAATGATTTTTAACGAAGTAAAAGAAAAAAAAAACGAAAATCTACAGAATACCGTACACTCTTCAAACTTTTGATGATGCCATGACATAAGTAAAGTATGAAAAATCCCAAAAATTTACAGTAATGGCCAGTTTTTAATTATTAGCACTATGACAGAAAAAAACAATAAACGAAAAGGAAGCAACAATTATTTAAGCACAGACGGTTGGTTTGGGAATGGTACATTAAATGTGTCAAGAATTTAAGTTATTTTGAAGTATGTCTCCAATCATTTAAGGTGGTACATAACATTACAGGTAGATAACTTTGTAAAAATCAGCTGAACGTTTTAATCACTTATATTGTTAAGGAAATATTAAGCTTCGCAATGATCAAAATAAGTGTTTGTCAAACTGCTATATATCCAATGAAATTATGAAATTTTTCCGATAAAGTGTGTGGTTCAAGTTTTTGAAATTTTTATATTTTTGTCAAAGGGTCAAAGTATATATTTTGTCAACAATTTATGAAAATTAAACGAGCCAAATTAATTTAAGTCAAGGTGTTCGGTACCACATTAAGAGACAGTATACTTATTTTGTAATGGTATAAACTATCTTAAGATGGCTACTATAAATCAAGAGGTATGATGAGAACCGGACATTAGTTAGCTCCTAAAATGATTAAAATAGTAACATTCTAAAGCCTTCAAATGATGTTAATTTTACTGATAAAACACTTTAGTGCATAAAGGTCACTATTGATATCACTGTAATTTCATAATATAAATAAGAAGATGTGGTATGAGTGCTATTGAGACAACTCTCCATCCAAGTCACAATGTATAAAAAGTTAACAATTATAGGTCAAAGTATGGCCTTCAACACGGAGCCTTGGCTCACACCGAACATCAAGCTATACAGGGCCCCAAATTGAGTAGTGTAAAACGATTCAAACAGGAAAACCAACGGTCTATGTATAAAAACGAGAAACGAGAAAAACCTATGAACCACACCAACAAACGACAACTACTGAACAACAGGCTACCGACTTAGGACTGTGTGCATAAAAATGCAGCGGGTTTAAACTTTTTAACAGGCGCCAACCTAACATGTTTAAATTGACACGTATAAGCTAAAATAACATTTGTACACATATTTTTGGGGTTAAATAGATATGAGCAACTGCCTTATCCAAAAAAGACATTTTACACACATTAACATCCGTATAAACAACATCTTGTATCGCAAAATATATATTTAGGGTAAAGCTGTTGCTCATATCTAAATATTAATTACAAGATCTAAAACGGAGACTATTCTGGCAGTTTATGCAGTTGTTAATTAATTCAAGACGTTTGAAACCCTGATACAAACGTGCAATAAAACAAAATTCAAAAATATAAATACTGATGTCTCACAGTTATGAACATCTGAATGTAGATTTGTGATACTTTTGATTTTCGTATTCAAGGGTAAGAAGGTGTCCTTATTGTTCCTTGTCCTTTTTAAAAGTCATTTGCATACCAAACAAGTGTGAGTTTTAACCTCTTTTTCATTTGATTTTCGACATGACTTTTGTGGTGTACGGTCATTCAAATAGTATACAATGTAATATACACACAAACAATGTTTGCTACAATAAAATCAAAACCAATAACTATAAACAACTGAAAATATCAGTATTCTTATCTTTTGAACTATTCGAATGTTTCATTTAATGACAAACGTTCTTAAAGATAAAAAGCAACTTCAAAACAATTTAGGCCTGATTTGATTCAAATATGTTTTTGATTATTGGACCAACGAACATAATCTAAAATTATTTTATTTTTAAAGAGAGGCGAAAGATACCAAAGAGACATTCAAACAAAAAATAAACTGACAACGCCATGGCTGAAAAAGAAAAAGACCAACAGACAAACAACAGTACACCAAACACAACAGACTGAGCAACAAAACCCCACCAAAAACTTGGGGTGATCTCAGGTGCTTCGGAGAGATCCTGCTCTAGGCAACAAACCCGGTGATAAGTTAATTCCATGATCACATTCGGGGAAAGAGGACGGGATTGTAAACAATTAAAACATATGGTCATCTGGTAGATATTCCATAACGGTCAACCAACTCGTGATGGCGTCTGTAAAATTTACGAAGGGGTGATTTTAAGTTCATCACTTGGAACTCTTGGTTTTATAGCTTCCTTGTGAGCAGCAACCCTCTATCAAGGAAATCATGATAGGAAATACAAGCCCTGGAATATCGTATCAACTTAGAGATATATACTCCGAATGCAGGCGGTGCTGAAATGTAGTTTTATTTTCGTTCTTGTCAATATACTCATCATAGATACCAAAATTAAAATTTGTACGCCAGACAGGCATTTCGTCTACAAAAGACTCATCAGTGACGCTCTAATAAAAACATTTGAAAAGGCCAAACACAGTAGGAAGTTGAACAACTTATTTTTGATATAACGACTTTATTTTTTTAACAAATTTATCCTACATTCCTATTTATCTTTACTTTCTGTACTAATACGAGGTGTTGTTTGCTGATAGATATCAAGAAACGTTGATCGGAAATTAAATTTATGAACATAATATAAAACAAAATAAGATCCAAAACTTCCTTAGTTCTTTATTGTTTAGCTGAGACGAATTTCGTGGTCACTGCACGATTAAATCTTACGCTCCCAATCCTTTTAAAAGATTGAATGAATGCCGTATAATTGCTTCTTTACAGCCATCAAAGTATATATAGTAATAATTATATTTTGTACATGATCTCGTCAATCAGTCTCGGATTAGCAGGTTCTTTAGTTTAGTATATTATTTTACAACACAAGCATACTTATTTTTAAATATTGCAATACCACAAGTAAATGTCAGTGATATTTAACAAAAACAGGACATTCGCCTACATTGTTGTGCTAGGAATAATTGTAATCCTTCCACAGAATAAAGCGTATCTTTCCTTAGGAATGCAGTTTTTGAAATGTCATCATTTACATGCTTCAAAATTACTTCTATTTCTAGGTTCTTGTCGTCTATGAAATTTACTTTGTTAAGTGTTGCAAAACACTAAGAAAGGTGACCTTAAGCCATTTAACTGGTTTTCTGTTTGAATTTATTATGATACCAGGTATATTTTTACAGAAAAACAAAGAGTTTAAACACAAAAAAATAGGAATAAGTAAATTACACGTTTGCGTTAATATTCTGTTTCCTTCGATAACCACAATGATAAAAATTTATTTCGAAACTAGTATAATAAAATTTTATTAAGCTAAATAAACTCATCATAGATACTAGGATTAAAATTTAGTACGCCGAAAGCGAGTTTCGTCTACAAAAGACTCATCAGTGACGCTCGAATAAAAAAAGTTCAAAAGTTCAAATAGAGAACATAGTTGAAGAGCGTTGAGGACATAAAATTCCGAACGATTTTGCCAAATAAAGCTCAGGTAATCTATTCTTGGAGTATACGTAGGAAATTCTAAGTATTTCGAAAAGTTCAAAAGTTTGTTAACAGTTAATTTAGAATTATGGCCATATCAATGCTAATCTATAGCATAACAGAAGACATGAGGCCATGCATATATTTACAGAAAATAAAGAGCTGAAACACAATAAAAATGTATATAATCAACGTCGTATGAAGAAGTAAATAACACTGTCAGTTTATTAGGTCTTTCCACTTTTCTGTGGAAAGACCTATTGGATTTCTTCTGATTATTAGGTCTTTCCACTTTTCCGTGGAAAGACCTTTTGCTTTTGTTCTGATTATTTTTTTTTTTTTTCTTCCGCCTAATTTTTTTCCTCTGCTGTATTGTTGTTTTCAAATATGTCGCTTAGATTTTTGGTATATGATATCTTAAAGATTATACGCTTTTGAAACTGACACCGCGAAACAAAAAACTTCACTTTGTAAGAGTTATCTCCCAGAACACTGTTTTTCTTGTGTATACTACTCCTTCGCAACCGTAAAAGATTACGACAAATTTATTGAACCAAATTGCTTGTTGTATCCTCAGGATGTTTTGATTAATTTTGACCGAAGCCGTAATGAGATTCCATATGAGAGTTATTCCCCCTTATGCATTTGATATAAGTGATATGCATTTGAAACTGGTAAACCATAAGTGATAGAGACCTAGGGTCTTTTGATTTGAGGTCCTTAGTCCAAAAAAAAATAAAATTAGGTCAAGGTCAAAGGTCAAGGTCATATTATAAATTTTGATTTTGGCTTATTTTCACTTCTTTTCAAAAACCGTATAAGATATTGACAACTTATTTTATTAAATTGTCAGTTGTGACATGTCGTAACACACATTTTGGTTTAAAGGGTACGCTAACATTAAATTACAGTTTTCTCCTCTTGTATTTGAAAATACTCTTATGGTGTTATATCTCATTAACCATATATAATTAAGACCTAGGGTCTTTTGATTTGAGGTCCTTGGTTTATGACCTTGAAATTGAGCTCAAGGTCATATGTTAATTTGACGTTCTAGATTATGACCTTTGCTGTTACCTCATATGTATATATGATAAAGCCATAGGACTTTTTGTATTAGGTTGCAAGCCATTTGACCTTAGAAAGCCAACCGGAAGTGACCTTATGTAAACCGGAAGTAGCTATTTTTTGTATTTATTTAATATAAAAGTATATAGAACCATATATTTTGGAATCAGTGTCAAGTAAACATTCAAATAATACCGAAGTAATTTTTTCAAAACGGAAGTAACAAATTATCTCCTTATTTATTTTTTTGTATATAAACCTCATATTTTGGAATCAGCGTACAAAAGCTATCATTTGACGCGGAAATGACATGTGAAAACGAATTTTATTATTTTCATATCAAAATAGATCTTTACGAGTGGAAGACCTTCAATTGTTCTCTGAACAATTGGTTTTAAATTATTATTTTTTTTTCTTCTTCCGCCACTTTTTTTCTGACGGTGCTTTTTCCGTTTCGCAAGATGTCGTTTAGATTTTTTGCATATGATATCGAACAGTTATTGCGACTTTGAAACTGACCCTGTTTAACCGAACACTTTTTATTGTAAGAGTTATCTCCCAAAACACTATTTGTCTTGTGTACGCATCTCCTTCGCAACCGTAAAAGATTATGACAAATTTATGTCACCAATTTGCTCGTTATATCCTCAGGATCTTAAGAATAATTTTGACCGAAGCGTTCCGGAAGCTCCATATGAGAGTTATGTCCCTTCTGTATTTAAAATAAGTAAAATGTAATTGTAATTGGTAAACCATAACTAGTGATAGAGACCTAGGGTCTTTTAATTTGAGGTTCTCTTTCCTAAAAAAAAAAAAGAAAATAGGTCAAGGTCAAAGGTCAAAGTCATTTCTAAATTTGATTTTGGCTTATTTTCACCTCTTTTCAAACACGATAAAAGATATCGACAACATATTTTTACTTAATTGTTATTTGCGACATGTCGTAACACATACATATTGGTTTAAAGGGAACGCTTACATCAAATTAGAGTTTTCTCCCCTCTTTCATCTAAAAATATGCATATGGTGATATAACTCATGAACATAATATAATTAAGACCTAGGGTATTTTGATTTGAGGTCCTTGGTCCAAAAAAAAAGAAAATAGGGTCATGGTCAAAGGTCAAGGTCATTTCTAAATTTGGATTTTTGGCTTATTTTTTCGGCAACATATTTTTACTTAATTGTTATTTGCGACATGTCGTAACACATACATATTGGTTTAAATGGTACACTTACATCAAATTAGAGTTTTCTCCCCTCTTTTATGTAAAAATATGCATATGGTGATATAACTCATGAAGCAAATATAATTAAGACTTAGGGTCTCTTGATTTGAGGTCCTTGATTGATGAACTTGAAATTGAGCTCAAGGAATTGACGTTCTAGATTTTGACCTTTGCTTTTACCTCATATGTATACATGATAAAAACTATGGGACTTTTGTATTAGGTTTCAAGCCATTAAACCTTGGAAAAGCCAACCGGAAGTGACCTTGTGTAAACCGGAAGTAGCTATTTTTTGTACTTAATTAATATAAAAGTTTATAGAACCAGATATTTTTGTTATCAGTGTCAATTAAACGTTTGAATAATACTGGAAGTATCATTTTTTAAACCGGAAGTAGCAAATTATCTCTCTTATTTAAAAAATATTGTATAGAAACCATATATTTTTGAAGTCCGCGTACAATAAGCTATCATTTGACGCTGGAAATGACATTTTAAAACGAATTTCATATTTTCATATTAAAATACATGGGTTTTTTTGTGGAAAGACCTTCAATTGTTCTCTGAACAATTGGTTTTTAATTTTAGTTTGTTTCTTCGATAACCACAATGATAAAAAGTTATTTCGAAACTACTATTTAAAAATTTTGTTAAGTAAGTGTGTTTTTGAGATATATGACAATCAATTACATTGTAATCAATCATTCATGATATTTCTAAACACCCAATTTCTTAGTGTTCCTCCTAGTTCTTAGCATGACACAATTCCCTGAAATCTTCTTTCTTAACCAATATATTGTTTAGCACAACGGTGTACTCTTTGTCACGAGACATATAAATTACATTGCCTGTGTAAATGTAGTTTAAAAGTTACGTATTGAATACTTATAATTATGTAAACCTTACATTTAAACTGTCTTTTCGAGATATTAGCATAAAGATACATATGGTTATCATCGGTACAAGGACATCATTCGTAAATATAGCTCAACATGCAGACTTCTTATACGTTCAGGTATTTCACATCCAATCTTTTATGGTAATATTCTTTATAAAGCACAAAAATGTCAGTATTCACCTCAGAAGCTAACAAAACCTTTAAATAGACTTATTAAGAAGGATATAGTTACGATACTGTTGTCAGCCCATTAAAGATTGCATATTTTAGCTTTAATATTGATTCACTTATAGGGTCTTTGCATCGGAACTAAACACATTTATTTAAAACCAGTTGTTGGCATGACACGGGTTATGCTCTTCTCATATATTTTATGATGGTATGATACTAAACCCTAACGGGAGGATTGTGCCTGATATTCATATGATGAAGACATAATCTTTCAATCAGTTTAATTGAGGTCTGGTGCTGGCATGTCAGTTAACTGCTAGTAGTCTGTTGTTATTTATGTATTATTGTCATTTTGTTTATTTTCTTTTGTTACATCTTCTGACATCGGACTCGGACTTCTCTTTAACTGACTTTTAATGTGCGTATTGTTATGCGTTTACTTTTCTACATTGGCTAGAGGTATAGGGGAGGTTGAGATCTCATAAACATGTTTAACCCCGCCGCATTTTTGCGCCTGTCCCAAGTCAGGAGCCTCTGGCCTTTGTTAGTCATGTATTATTTTTACTTTTAGTTTCTTGTGTATAATTTGGAGTTTAGTATGACGTCCATTATCACTGAACTAGTATATATATTTATTTAGGGGCCAGCTGAAGGACGCCTCCGGGTGCGGGAATTTCTCGCTGCATTGAAGACCTATTGGTGACCTTCTGTTGTTGTCTGTTCTGTGGTCGGGTTGTTGTCTCTTTGACACATTCCCCATTTCCATTCTCAATTTTATATGGTGTTTTCTTGATTTATTCTCATTTAATATTAATGTCCGTTTGAAATTTCCTTAGTGGTTTTAATCCAATTTTTATTTTTTGCTGCATATCTCTTGATTTTGGTGAAATTCTATCATGAACTTCTGTGGCTCAATTATTTCATTAACTGAGGATTGGTGTGCATTTCATAATACACAGCCATCAGACAAATACATTTACGCTGGTACATTTATGCTGGTGTTCGCATAGATACATTTAAACTAATTTTACACAAAACTCTTATAATCTGTTGTTCTCCTCATTTGTTTTACTGTAAGGGAAATGATAACATCAAATGATAACATGAAATGGTAACTTTGTTTTATAGCTATTTGTTTTCCTTATTGTTTTTACTAGGACGTTGAATAATAATCAAAATTATCCTTGCAGAGACATTGCCAAACATTAAAGAGTTCCATCAGAAGAACACTAATTTACGTCACTAGATTTTCCACTGAATCATGTTTACTCTTAAATCTATTAATTTAAAATTGATATTGAGTTTTTGAATACATCCGAAATTAGACTGATTACAAAACGTTGAATTTTTCGAAATTCTAAGGATTTTTTATCCCAGGAACAGATCACCTTACCTATATTTGACAACCTTTTGGAATTTTGGGTTCAAAATGCTCTTCAACTTCGTACTTTATTTGGTCTTTTTAGGTTTTTTTTTATTCGAGCGACACTGGTTAGTCTTTTGTAGTCAAAACGCGCGTTTGGCGTACAAAATGATTAGCCTGGTATCTATGATGAGTTTAATTATACCCATGTTTGATCGTGTCATTAAATAAAAACAAACATGAACAATCACCCCAAACTTTAACGAATTATAAGCAAATTTTCGTAAGAGTCGGATTCGTCGAAACTAGAAGGTTAAAAACATAACGATAATCCCCCAATTTGTAGTTTATCGAATATCAATATTGTATCAGTAATTGTTGCATACTGGCGTTTGCTCTAGGAGTCTAGTCAATAGCTGCCAGTTATGTAACGTGACTCATCATTACGAAATATAAAAGTGGAAATTCAAACAAAGTAGCAAAATTTTTTGTGTGTAAAATGATACAACCTTGAAAGGAATTGAATTTTTTTTTTTTGATGTTCTCAAGACCAAACTAATGGACCTTATTAGTAAATATGCACATATTTCATTATCAGAAATAGTTAGAAAAAATGTTTTGATTTTATATGCATATGGATTTACTGGTTGTTTATAAAAAATCAATGACGTTACAATGAAAAATGAAATTCATCTTTGCTTTCAGGAAAATTGTTTAATGTGAATAAAGCTTTTGAAGTAAACTTCTTTTAGCATTATATTCTAAATAAAGATACTTTTCTAGAAATATTTAACATATTATAGAAAATGAAACAATGCATAAATAAAAGTTCTTGAGACATATTAATATCTCTGTCACGTTTATTCTCAAAACTCTTTAACAAATGGATTTGAACTTTTTGAAATGAAAACAATCAACGAATTATATGTCGTTGAAATGAATGCCTTTATCTCTAAAATGATTATAATATGATATTTAATATAATGCCCGTTTAAATTCGATAAGATTTGATTTCATTATTTGAAAAGACATTTCGCAAACATTTATCACGATTATGTTTAACTTATCTATATCTAATCAAACTTGAACTATGGATACACTATGTACAGTTAAGTCTACTTTATATCTATCTCGACTTGCATCTAGATATTGGTAACGAAAGTCGGTTGAAAACTAAACTAGGACAGAAGAGATGATTTCAGCTTTCCAAGTATGAATTTTCCGTTATGGAATATCTTTGTCAAAGATGAGCACGGATGTCCTATTTTCCTCGACTGTGACTTTATCGAATGCAACATTTGTCCGAGTTTTTAAAAACACGACGGGTGCTGCTAATGAAACAGGATCCGCCTTGTTAGCTTTTTGTTTAAATTTCTTGGATCATCCTCGGTGTTTGTGGTGCAGTTCGTGTTGCTCAGTCCTTAATTTTTTCTTTGAGTGTTTTGTCGATTGTTGTTCGTCTTTTCGTTGTTTTTCTATTATTGCAATAGTATTGTCTGTTGACTTTGTTTTGTATTGTTCTGTTGTTATCTTTTACCTTTTTTCTCAAGCGTACATAGTCTAGCACACAGGTATATGCCTCGAGCACAGTAATATTTACCCTGCTTTTCAAATGGTGTATCGCCTTTTATTTCCATTTTAAATCAAAGTAATAGTCATCTTATTGGTAGCTTGACTAAGCAGGTTTTTTATTGTGCGTTTTAATTTTGGAATTATAGTCTGGATTCGTATAAAGGGGAAGGAGGGGGGGGGTGTTGTTGTCCTTTCCATGCATTAGTTAATTATATATAATTCTGTTATCGTAACTAAAAACTTAAAGTCTGAACGTCTCTGCATATCTATACATTTTCTATAGCCCTTTGTCAAGAGTGCCTGAAATGATTTTTATCATGCAAAAAATGTTTGACATATCCCGATCTGCGACACTTGACTATTCTCCAATACTTACCAACAAACCATAGTCGCAATGGAACCTCAGGGACTGTCAAAATGATAAACATATTTAATAGTACATCGTTCTTTTGATGCGTATGCACCATCTAGTTCAAATCACTAACCTTAATAAAATTTCTACGATACAGACTAATCACAGTGTACAATAATACATAAAAAGATGAATTATATTGTCAATAGTCTTTTTTATATCGATATGAAAATAATGAGATTTGGAATTGGATATATGATGAGTAGCTACTAATGATGTTTCAGTTGCGTTTGTTGAGACAAACATTAAATAGCATATTGAAAGTAACTTCACGTATGAACGTCTAATTCAACAGTTCGATCAAACTAGGTCTCCAAGTCGTAAAATAAACACTGAGTGGTTTTATTTGATTTCACATACAGTTATATTGATGATGTTCTTTCTATTAACAATCCTAACTTTTCTGATTGTGTCCCATTAATTATTATATATCTTCTTGAACTAGAGATTAAAGAAACCACAGATATAGCTTTCTCTGTCTCATTTCTAGACTTTATCTTGAGTTTGATAACAACGGTCATCGCAGTATTATAAACTAGACGATTTGAATTTTGAAATTATAAAGGACAAGGTACGATAAGCATCAGAGATCGGCCCCCAATCTTCGTTCAAATTATAATATTATATCTATAAAGTTTAAAACCTATATTTTTGTAGACATCAATAGATTTGTCAACTTCCGCTGATATTTTTCGTGCTTTGTTGCTGTAAACACCTCAAGATTTGCGAAAAGGGCAGAAAAATGGCAGTTTCCAAACCTTTTTCTGCACTTTAAACTATGAGTGACCTACGACCCACGATCATATTTATACCTGATATTTCTAGAATATAAATGTTGATGCAGTTCAAATATCTTAGTGGGCCGTAGGTACACTCATAGTTAAAAAAAAGGGGGGGAATAGTCGTAATTCTCATTGAATCATCGAAATATTTAAACGAACTGCGGAACGAAGATGATTTCCGGAATTCACTGGATCCGACGACAGACTTTTCTTCGTGCTATAATGACTAGTTTCTTTATGACGTAAATTTCACATCTACGAAAACAAACACAGGATATTCCTATAATTATTACTGTATGCATTTAAAGTGAGATTTTAGCAGACCGTCGAGTTTCGAAACAAAATCAGTAGGAACTGTGACAAACTTCAGAGAAATTTTGAGAATGCATAAATTATGGAACGCCACAGCTGTCTTATGTGGTACTCTGATATTACGTTATGTTGTTTGATTATTACTTGATGATTTTTTGTCTTTACATAATATGGTTTTGACATTACGTAATGATGTTATGATATAACTCACTATGGAATAGTCATTACTTAATGATATTTCGATATTACAAGATATGGTTTCGTATTGACTTGATATAGTTTTGTCATTACTCAATATGGTTTTGTCATTACTCGATGTGGTTTCACATTTATTTAATGTGGTTGTGTAATTAGGCAATGTGGTTTTAACATTACTTGGTGTGTATGTGGCTTAACGTAATGTAGTTGTTTCATTACATGATGTGGTTTTGTTATTTCGTAATGATGATTTGTCAATTCTTTATATGGCTTTAACATTACATAATGAGGTTTCAAAATTTTACGATTTCACACTGCATGATGTGTTCGTTCCAGTAATTGATGTGGTTCTGTCATTCTTTGATGTGGTTATCACATTACTTGAGGCACTCAGACCACAATTATTCAACCCATTGGTAACAACGCATTTCTTTTTAAAAGTCAAATTGAATTTAAAAATTTGCACCGCATCAAACATGAAATAAATTTAACTGCTTATAGACCATTATTATTCTAATAAAATATGCGTGTCCCAGGACAATCCATCAGTGCTTTTCCTTTTGAGAGCTCTATTAACATGCCAATGGTAGGATTTGAATTTTGAATACATGACGAAGGCTAATTTCTACCCTACTTTCATTTTGGCAAAATCACTACTTTCACTTTTAACAATAAATTTTTTCCACATGTTTTACTTATTTCAATATATATACAACTGATAGGACCACTTAAATAGTAAACATTTCAAAGAAAACAGTAGTCAGAATACTCAGGAAGAAATACCCCATATAATAATTGGGAAATATATTCCTAGACCACGAACAAAGAGAACTAATTGTGGTCTGAATCCAAGAGGAAAAACCACGTGACCATTTGGGAAAAAACTAGTAATATTATTAGAACCAATTTCCATGTTTGAGTGCCTGGAATGAGTGTGGCCATCCATCCAGTTAGAGTTAAAATTAAAGTTAGGGATACCATTCGAGTTAAAATTCGAGTTAGTCTTCGATTTCGACTTAGAATTCAATTAGAACTAAAGTTCGAGATAGCATTGAGTTTCGTGTTGAACTTCGAGTTTGAGTCACATTTGAAGGCAGAGTTCGGGCCACAATTCGACATCAACTTTGAATTGGAGTCACCTTTTGGGGTAGAGTTCGAGTTAGACTTCGAATTTGAGTCTCATTTAGATTAAGATTTCGAGTTGAAATACGAAATAAATATTAGTTCGTATTTAAACTTTCTATCGATGATCGAGGGCTTTTACTCGGGCTTCCGAAAAGAGGGCTTAGGGGTAGGCGCACAAAAGATAAACAATGTTACAGTATACAAAACACAACATAGAAATCTAAATAAAGATAGAAGATGTGGTATGGTTGGCAATAGACAACTATCCTTCAGAGTTTGAATGCAGTATGTGTTAGCAAGTAAAGGCAACCGCTATGCTAAAATTAACTTGAACTTTAATTCTAATTGAATTCTAACTCGAAATCGAAGACTAACTCGAAGTTTAACTCGAATGGTATCCCTAACTTTAATTTTAACTCTAACTGGATGGATGGCAACACTCATCCGAGGCACATTAAACATAGAAATTGGTTCTAATAATATTACTAGTTTCTCCCAAATGGTCACGTGGTTTTACCTCATCAAGTAATGTGATAACCACATCAAAGAATGACAGAACCACATCAATTACTGGAACGAACACATCATGTAGTGTGAAATCGTCAAATTTTGAAACATCATTATGTAATGTTAAAGCCATATAAAGAATTGACAAATCATCATTACGAAATAACAAAACCACATCATGTAATGAAACAACTACATTACGTTAAGCCACATACACATCAAGTAATGTTAAAACCACATTGCCTAATGACACAACCACATTAAATAATTGTGAAACCACATCGAGTAATGACAAAACTATATCAAGTAATGACAAAACTATATCAAGTCAATACGAAACCATATCATGTTATAGCGAAATATCATTAAGTAATGACTATTCCATAGTGAGTTATATCATAACATCATAACGTAATGTCAAAACCATATTATGTAAAGACAAAATATCATCAAGTAATAATCAAACAACATAACGTAATATCAGAGTACCACATAAGACAGCTGTGGCGTTCCATAATAAATGAACCCAAAGTTATTCAATAATTGTTTCATACTCAGACAAATCCTATTTGACTAAATTTCCATATTTAGAACACTTTGACACAGACATTAATCGTAGATTGGCATGTCGAAGCATAGATATGTCTTTTGTAACGTAAAAACTGCAGAAATTTGTTAAGCATGTAATCTCCGTAGAATGGGTTATTCTAAACAAAAACAAACTTTGAATATAAATCCTATACCCAACAGATCGATATTGGTGTCAACATTGAATTTTAGTACAACTGTATCCTTCAGAAACACGTATTTTGTTTTATAAATGACGAAATCGTCGCCCTGTATAAATCTCTGTTGATGCTTTTGTAAAAAGTGCTTTCTTTCACGTCCGTTTCTTCAAGAATGGCACTCCAAGTTAACATTTTAGGCAATGATTACGGATTGCGAAAATAAATCACAGAACTGTGAATAATAACATACATTGTAATTCATACGACTTAAGAAGACAGCATGTGACAATTTTAATTATTTAATTGTGTAAGCGTACCAGTAATAAAGATCAAACAAAAATTTCCAGCACTCTTATGTATCTTGAGTAATTGGTTTTGTCATGGTGTTGCTTGTATTTATTGGACTTATGATTTGTAATTGTCCCCGCCTTCCCGCCTCTCTTTTTAAACGACAACGCGTGCCACTTCGTATTTCTTGTTTGAAAATTATTCTCTACATTACTTTCCGTCATAAATATGCATCAGGTATTTGCCACTGGACGGTAAGAAAACAACATTCAATCAATCATATCTCCTCATGAATTACAGTACTATAATGACTTTAAACATATTTAAATGAATAAAAGATTCGTTTAATTTTCTTATCAGATATTCACACATAAAAAAAAAACGCATGATAGTCAAAGATATCATGCTTGCAATTTTGTAAGCCAGATGCGTGTTTCGTGTACAAAAGACTCATCAGTGATGGTCGAATAAAAAAGTCAAAAAACCATAAAAGGCTCAAAATTCCGAAATATTTTGCCAAAAACTGCTTAGGTTATCTATTTCTGAATGGAAAATACGTAGTTTTTCAAACAATTCAAAGTTTCGTAAACAGTTAATTTATTTTAACCATATTAATGATAATTCATGTTAACACAAAAGTGTTGACTACTGGACATCGTGTTACTGCATGAGTTGTTTGCATCATTATTTTTAATGTGCTAGCTCATATAAGGTAACAGTCCGACAGGTAACAGGTAGACATATCAACCTACCTGGACACTATATATTCTGACTCCGACCTAACTAGTCTTTTCTCTTACTCCTTAATGTCACGTGATTAACGAAAAATCAGCAAATACCAATTTTAAAGTCTTTGGTTTGACCCTGCTAGTGTCAGAACACACGATATCCGGCACTCGGGACAACCGAGGCTGTGTTTGTCTCATGAGTTTTACGCTGGAAAAGAAAAATGTGATAATAAATGTATATATTTCAAACTTTGAAAAAAAAACAATTTTATTTGCTAATTAAGAAGCGGAATAAAATAATTTAAGACAGCAGGGAAGATTAATTATGTAGTTTTATAGCTTCAACTGATATAAAGAATGAGAAATTTATATTGTAAATTTTACCATGTCTCTGTAGTGGCCAGTGGGTCAGATTTGTTTAACTTTACTACTTGATTAATTGTCTAAATTATATAACATCTTTTTACGTGTAGAAAATCATGTGAGTGGATTCCATACTTCTAATTGGTCAATGATCTTGCGGGGTCAGCACAAGTTTACGTGCCATGTGTGCACTTCCTTTTATCATTAGCTTTCGTCTTGATAACTTGAGATTCTAAAACATTGCATGAAATTTAAATCAATTTGTGTGTAATTTGAACTTATCTGTGTAAAATTCTAATTTTTCTGGAAGATCCAGCCTGGATTGATTTGTTTCAGCAAATTGAGGTAAAGGCGAACCATATTTTTGTGTAATTTTAGTTGTTATATTGGCTATACTTTTTTGCTTTCATTATGGACAAACGCGCAGTTGTATTTGGCCATTCTTTCATTCGTAGGTTAAATGAATTTGTTTTATGCAATAAACATAATGGTTGGTCAAATTTGTCTCTTTACGAAAGAGATATTATAGTAAAACTATTTGGTTTTGGTGGCGGCACTGTACGTCAAGGTCTAAAATGTATGTTTCAACCATGCTTATTAAAAATTATAGCTGATGATAAACCCGATGTTGTATTTTTGCAAGTTGGGGGTAATGATATTAAGCATGACAATGTTGACTCAAAGCGATTAGCTCGAGATATAACTTCATTTGCAGAGTTCATCATTGATGGTTATGATGTAAAACATATTATTATCGGTCAACTTTTTCACCGTTTTACAGCGAATCGGCCATATAATTACAACGAACTTGTTAATGAAGTAAATACACATTTGAAATTGATCATAAAGAATATAGACAAATATAGCATATGACGGTGTGCATTTAAATGCAAAAGGCACTTTAAAGTTTGCGAATAGTATCAGATCCGCCTTAGGCATCTGTATGAGACAAGGTTTATTTTAATGTATGCATATGTTACTAATTTCTTTGTATTTACAGTATGAAAATATGGCTTGTTCTTAATATGTCGCAACCCAACACTTATTTTATTTCATTAATTGATTATCATTTTCTAATATTTTATTTTTCAAACCAATTTTCCTTGCTTGCTTGGGTAAGGTGACCGTTATTTTAATTGGTGCAGAGGTCGTGGTTGCTTGTACTTATGACCTCTGTGTATTTGTTTTTGCAAATAAACCAATTTTCCTTACTAGCTTGGGTAAGATGGATGATATTTTAACTGGTGTGGAGGGCGTGGTTGCTTGTAGTTATGACCTCTGTGTATTTGCTTCGTCAAATATGTGTTAATGTAGTTTTTTAATGTTTTATGCTTCGTCATGAATCTCATTGCTTCCTCAGTTAATATTGTCACAGTGATATTGGTTTGGAACATAATATTTTTTGCATTGTAGCCTATAGGTTATAATTGCCATGTATTTTTTTTATACATGTAGCTTTTTAAATATTTGCTAATATTTAATTAATGTTGTCAATTTATTTTGTTTGCTAGTACTTTGATACATGTAGTTTTGGGTTGCGATTGAATTTAAATCTAATTGTCATTTTTCATATCAATATTAAAGCATTATTAGACTCAATTTAAATTTCTTTTTTTGTATACATTCAGCGGTTTGTTACAATTTTCTTTTTCTTTTCTCTAGTACGTAACTATGCCTAGAGCAAAACAATCAAAGAGGAGAGCAGCTTCGGATAAATCCTCCGATTCGGTAGTTCTTCCAGATAGAGTAGACATGCCTGCAAAGAGAAAGCGGACACAAAAAAGTTCAGCAGCAGTAGCAAATATAACCGAAGATTCAGTACAATCTCCCACAAGTCCGTCTGAAAAAATGCCTACGGCAGATGAAATTTCTTTGGCATTGCTAAACCGTATGAGGTCCAACGAACCAACAACTCAACAACAGCCGTCATTAGCTGATTTAGTTACACCATCAGGACAGCAAACACAAGCAAGTGCCTCTACAATGAGCAACCCAACCTTAAGTATTCAACCAATGCCTTGTTCGTCATCAATCGTCATGAACACTGTTATACAACCAGTTCATACCAGCATGTTTCCAGACAACATTTCGATGCCTGTACCATTGCACTATAATGTAAATTCACAGAGGGAAGGTACTACTCCTATAACATTTAGCACTGTAAATTTAATTAAGAATTCATTGCCTTTGGCATATCATGTAAATGAAAAATTGAGAAATACTATTTTCAATAATGAATATGTAGATTTTGCTGCGTTATTGCCACAAACTCAATCCACTGAAGCAATACATGTAATTGCCACTGGTGTCAAACTAATGACCACCTCTAATTCAAACCCAAAAGCAATTTCAAACATGCACCAGTCGAATAACGCATTTGATATATTTTTATCCATTTATCTGACTAAGTATCCAAACTTGATGTTAGATCTGATCAAATATGGTAATAATATGAGAAAACTTGGTTATGAGAGTGGCTTTCAGGCAGTAAAACTTTATGATGAAGAATTTAGAAAGCTAAGAGTAGTTCATAGGTTAGATTGGGTCATTTTGCACGATGAGTTACACCGTTTGGCTATGGCTATAAAGCATTCAGGCAATTTTCAGCAACATTTTCAGTCATCTGGTTCAAAATACAGCAGGTTGCCCTTTCTCGGTAAAACTCAACAGAAAGAAGGTAAATACCCAAACGGTTTCTGTTGGAGATACTGCGAGAGTGGTATGTGTACAACCAAAACGTGCAAACTTAAACACCAATGTGTGCACTGTGGACAAAAACATGCTTCAGACATCTGTAATAAACGACCAACAGGTATTTAACCTTCCAACTCCAGTTAAACTGGATATGCTTAGTACATACTTACAGATTTATGATCCGGAACTAAGAGAATTTTTGACTAATGGATTTTCAAAAGGCTTTAAGTTGGGTGCTACTGGTGAAACATTTCATTTCTGACTTGTAAAAATCATCAGAGTGCGTTGGATAAACCTGAAATTGTGACGTAAAAAATAGAAAAGGAAATTAAGAAAGGGCAGTATAGTGATCCTTTTAATTCGCCCCCCCCCCCTTTCCTAATTTTATTTGCTCCCCATTGGGTCTTGTACCGAAAAAAGAAGTAGGTCAATATCGTGTTATACATGATTTGTCATTTCCTAAAGGAAATTCTGTCAATTCGTCAATCCCTTCTGAATATACTTCGGTATCTTATGAAAATATCGAAAATGTCATTCATTTAGTTCAAAGTCAAGGTCATAAAGCCCTGATGGCACATGCGGACGTTGAAAATGCATTTCGTTTATTGCCCATAAATCCAGAAGATTACCATTTTTTAGGCTTTACATGGAATGGTAAATACTACTATTGATACTAGTCTCCCCATGGGCCTTTCTTCATCGTGTCAGCTATTTGAAACATTTTCAACTGCCCTTCATTGGATATTAACCAGTTCATTCGGTATTTCTAACGTTTCCCATTTTCTAGATGATTTTGTCTTTGTTAGTAAAGCAAGTAGTAAAGCTTGTGATTCTGCAATGAATTCCTTTTTGAAATTATGTAAAACGATTGGAGTGCCAATCAAGCATGAAAAAACCCGATTTCCTACTACGGTTTTAACCATTTATGGCATCGAAATTGATTCTAATGAAATGATAGCCAGGTTGCCTTCAGATAAAATCGAGAAGATATATGATATGCTAGTTTCCGAAGTGTGACTCTAAGAGATTTGCAATCTTTGATTGGCTTATTAAATTTTGCATGCAGTGTTATCATACCGGGTCGAGCTTTTTTGCGAAGATTAATTAATCTCACTTTAGGTCACACTTGTCCTTATTTCCGTATCACCTTAAATGCAGAGAAGCAAGAGCTGATCTGAGGCTTGGTTCGAGTTTATAGAACATTTTAATGGAAAATTATGCTTTCTATTTGACAACTGGGTGTCCTCTGATATTTTAAGACTTTACTCCGATGCCGCAGGAGTGCATGGAGGTTTTGCAGCTGTGTTTGGTAATGACTGGTTCGCAGGTAGTTGGCCTCCTGAAATTGAACTTGAACATATAACAGTGAAGGAACTTTTTCCTATTGTGCTAGCTGTCGAGATATGGGGCAAACATTTAGAAAATCGTAAAGTTTTGTTTTTCACTGACAATTCTGCAGTAGTAGAAATTATCAATAAAACTTCTTCGAAGGTCAGTGTAATTATGAGACTTCTAAGACGTTTAGTCCTTGCATCTTTAAAGCATAATCTATACTTTCGAGCTAAGCATATCCCAGGAAATCATATTGTCGTTTGTGATCTCCTCTCTCGATTTTCTTTCCATAAAGTGTGCCTGATTGCCCCATGGTTGTCTCCAAAACAGACAATAGTTCCAGTGCAATTTTTAACTCTGTAGTTGCTAAGTTGTTCACAGCATCTTTATCAGATGCTACACACAAATCCTACTCTAGAATGATAAATTGTTATTTACAATTTTGTGAGACGTATTATGCTGAATGCAGACCATTTCCATCTTCCCACATACTCCTATCTCATTTTATTGCTAATTTATTTTTACGAAATTATAGTCCATCAACTATCCCCACCCATATATCAGCTTTGAGTTTTGTGCACAAATCAAATCATTAGCCTGATCCAACAGACATGTTTGTTATTCATAAAATTTTGAAAGGTGTACAGAATTTGAAAGGCAAGAATGACCCTAGACTACCTATTACTAAGGACATTTTGATCAAATTAATTGACTCTTTGCCGTGTGTAATTGTTAATGTAGACAACCAGTTAGCCCTTAAGGCTGTGTTTTTGCCTGCTTTTTATGCCTTTTTACGGGTAGGTGAGATATCGACCAAAAGCGGCTCCGATACAAAGCAGGTGCTTCAAGTTGCCGACATATCATTTGATCATGAGAATAGTACGTTGAAAGGTATGTCTTTAACCATGACATATTATAAACACAGTGATCTGCATCCAAAAACCATTTATATCCCGATTTGTGCAGAAAATATTGCGTTTCCAGTCTCACATGTCCATCAATATCTGTCACAATTTGGCCATTCAAGTGGACCTTTGTTCCAATTTAAGTCTGGAGCTCCAGTTACTCGGTCTTATTTCACCACCTCTTTAAAATCAGCTCTCTCGTTCATCGGTTTAGATATTCGGTACTGTAAAGCACACAGTTTCAGGATAGGGGCTGCGACTTCTGCTGCAGCTAAGGGAATTCCCCACTCCGTGATTCAAGGGATGGGGAGATGGAAATCGAGTGCTTTTATGAAATATATAAGGATCAAGAATTTTCAAGTTATTTATTGTAGTTTTGGGTCAGCATTGCCTTCCAAAACATTTATGACTTAATCATTTAATATCTGTAATTTAATTTTTTTTATAAAGAAGCATTGTCTGTTTTATTCGGTTTCTGATTAAACATTGTCATAAGAAATGCTAATTACAATTTTGATTATTACAGTTGTGTATAATATTATTTGTTTTGTGATTTGTTTTGATAACAAGTTATGGATGTCAGCATTGCCTGGTCTGTAACTGCAATTTGTACTTTTTTTTTTTTTTTTAATAAATGTTTTGATTTTTATAACTTGATGTATATAAATTGTATTCACGTCGCCAGAGTCCTCGGGTGGGGGATCCACTCTTAATTTAAGAGTGTATTTGTGGCAGATTTTTCTCCCCACCTTTGCTATTCTTTGTCATTTATTCAATTGATATGATTTTATTTGATGTAATTTCGTATTAATTATGTATTGTAATTGCATATTTATTATGAACTTTTATGTCAAATGTTTTATTTGCAAATTGTAATTTTTTGCATTTTATGATTTTGAATAAATGACCTTTTTTCGTCAATATTATTTTTATACATATAGCAAAACAAGCTCAGACTCCGGCTGTTATATATATATCAATATGTTATGGTATCTGTCTGTCTGTCTTAAATTAGTATACATATCATCACTTTTATTCTTAGCTGTATGTTTATGCGCATTTAATTAGTGGACTTATTAAGAATCAAATAGTCCTGTTTGTATTGGGGTGTTCAAGCTATGACCGAAGCACATTTTGGATGAAGCGTGGAGGTTACAAAAGAGGCATTCAAAGCGTTATTACATTTTCATGCTACGACCATGAAATTATGAGGTTTTTTTTCAAATTTCCCGTTTGTTTTCCTATGCAACTCTTGTGACGTTGTCAAGGGAAGTACGTGCTGTCATAAATGTTGCTTTTTTTTTTGGAAATAACTTCTGATTTTGGAATGCCTCTCAATTGTTGTCATCCAATCAGAAGTATGGCTTCTTATGAGACATACATGTAATGTAATTATTAATAATAAAAAGTTGAGATAACCAAATGTCATTCAATTACAACTTTTAAAATAAAAAAACATTAAATGTGCAGTCAGTTTCGACAAGATTTTGTATAGTTTTAATTCATTTATTCTATTAATTTAATCGTACAATAACTTAAATAAAGGGTGCGTATAGTAAGAATCCTTCTTATTATATAAATCCTCGCTTAAACATACGCATCCACGCAAAGAATTGACTTCTGCAATCATATACTCTTATTGGTAACTTGCATGTCCAAGTATAATTGTTCATTTTGATAAACAAATTATAAAAACACAAAAACAAAACGAAAAAAATACAAAATGCAAAAAAAAAAACACTAAATACTATGAATTTTATATGATATTTCACGAATCATTCGACAATGACAGGAAAGAGAAACCATGTTTCGTCATCGCCAGTATCCACATCATAATTACAGATAAAAAAAGTCGTTCCATATTTCATTTCATCGTGAAAGAAACAGCAGTTTATTCAATACTCAGTTCTCACTTTTCTTTATCATGTTTCCCTGGCTCCAAAGAAGAAATGAATAGATACATTATTTTTAACTTAAGTATTCTTCTTCTGGATTTTATTCTCATACACACTTGTCCGGGCCGACACTTGTTTAATTTTTTTGACATTGACTTTTGATATTTGGCATAAAATGTATAACCATGAGATATCATATCAGTCTTATATCATTATGACCTTTACAGCTGATCTCAAGGTCAAAATAATTGATGTTTTGTTCTTGACCTTTGACTTTCAATTTAAAATAAATGAGTTTTATATGTCCAACTCTAAAACCATATATATTCGTACAGGCTATGTCATTTTCTTTTTACTGCACCGAAGGATTTATTCCTTGAGGTCAAATCCCCGTTATATAATGAATCGTTAATTATCTCCAAAATGAGTTTATATCCCCACCCATTACCTTGATAAGTCATTTCTAATTCACCATAGGTTTTGTTTCCAGGGAACACATTCACATCCCCACACCTACATCATATTAATTCTTATTGCCTGGATTAGCCATTTTATTCCAGACGAGGTCTGTTTGTGATACAAGCCCTGTCTCTTTCAACTGTTAAATATCTTTAAAAACTGTTCAGACCCACCCTTAATTAGTAAATCTTTTATATTCTTGTTTTCATAAAAAAAAACCTTCACATTGAAACATAGGTTTTGTAGATGTATTTAATTTAAATAAAAATGTTTGCTGCTGCTAAGCAAAATGTGGGTTTCAATGCTCGCTATTGAATTCGTCAAAAAAGATTAGCGATAATCATGATAATATAGATGTTGATATTATAGTGTAACACCATATGAGAAAGTATATTCTTCCAAAATAACTAAATTTATATTTCAGATAACACGAAGAACCTATTATTGAACGGTTGCTATGCACTTGTTATGTAGCTAAGTTGTTGATAAGCATTAAGTGAACTAGAATTGAACTAACTTTTCATTTTAACTAAAAGTCGTTCATAATGTTGCTAAGCAACATTTGAGTTTCTATGCTCAATATTGAATTTGTTAAGAATAAAGATGTATATGATAGTATATAAGAATGAAACACCATATGGAAAAGAAAAATCTTCAAGCAACTGTTAAATTCATACTTCAGAGGGAGAAAAACCTATTTTTTAATCGTTACTAAGCAACAGAAATGTTTTTAAGCATATAGTAAACGAAATCAAAGGGACTTTTTATTTGTGACTTCAAGTTCTTCTTAGACAAACAATATTATTTGGAATTGTTTAAATTTGTACTCATAAAGCAATTAACATGTGATAATTTTGATACTTAATAAAAACCGTTGCTAGGTAGCCTTCCTTACACCGGAACACAATAATATCATTGTTTTTCAAGTTTCTATACTAAGACCATCAATGATATTAATATAAACGTATTTCGAGAGGGGCCAAAACGCCCCTTATCGTACCTTGTCCTTTTCATTACCAATATACCAACTTCACCTGCGTATGGCGTATATATTTTTCTTAGTTGCTTAGTCTTTAG
Organism: Mytilus coruscus; assembly: GCA_017311375.1. Taxonomy (NCBI): domain Eukaryota; kingdom Metazoa; phylum Mollusca; class Bivalvia; order Mytilida; family Mytilidae; genus Mytilus; species Mytilus coruscus. Next base: position 31,477,180 of record CM029600.1, read on the forward strand.
TTTTCTATGTTGTGTCATCTGTACTATTATTTGTCTGTTTGTCTTTTTTATTTTCGGCCATGGCGTTGCCAATTTGTTTTCGATCTATGAGCTTGACTGTCCCTCTGGTATCTTTCGTCCCTCTTTTCAACTCATACGATATTCAAAACCTTGCAGCTGCTACTCAATCAGACTTTGTAAAACGTCATCAGTGTTTGGGCAACAAATTAATGATCCAATGTTTAGTCAAAGAACGTCTCGTCCTTTTCTTTAAAAGTTCATCGGAAAGGACCTTTTCCTAAAAGATAAATATTCATTGTCAAAAATAAAACACGATGGTCTTAGGTTCTAGGTGACGAAATTGTGTATCTTTTTATTTACTCACAGTTTTTCCTTTATTTTTCTTCGTGCTAGTGTGTTTCTTTTAGTCGTATGACTTTTAACGTCACGTGGTATGTATGCATCCCGCTATCGGGTTTCTTACTTTAGGCGTACCTGGTGCAGGTGGGTCCTGATGAGCAATTTGGACGTAAGAGATTATTACAGTGTTGTTTCCATTTTGATTACCCTTATATTAACATTTTACTTAGTTTTTAATTTATCCAGCAAGTAAAATTGAGAATGGAAATGAGCAATGTGTCAAAGAGACAACAACCCGACCAACGAGCAGAAAACAGCCCAAGGCCACAAATGGGTCTTCAACTAAGCGACAAAATCCCGCACCCTGAGGCGTGCTTCAGCTGGCCCCTAAACAAAAATATGTACTAGTTCAGTGATAATGGACGTCATACTAAACTCCGAAATATATAAAAGAAACTAAAATTAAAAATCATACAACACTAACAAAGGCCAGAGGCTCCTGACTTGGGACAGGCGCAAAAATGCGGCGGGGTTAAACATATTATTTGAGATCTCAACCCTCCCCCTATACCTCTAGCCAATGTAGAAAAAAACAAACACACAGCAATACGCACAGTAAAACTCAGTTCAAAAGAAGTCCGAGTCCGATGTCAGAATAGGTAACAAAAGAAACTAAACAAAATAACAATGATACATAAATTAACAAAGGACTACTAGCAGTTACTGACATGCCAGCTCCAGACCTCAATTGAACTAATTAAAAGAGTATGTCTTCATCATATGAATATCAAGCACAATCCCTCCTGTTAGGGGTTTAGTATCATACCATCATAAAATATATGAGAAGAACATAACCTGTATCATGCCAACAACTGGTCTTAGAATAAATGTGTTTATTTTCGATGCAAAGACCCTATAAGTGAATCAATATTAATTCCAAAATATGCCATCTTTAATGACCTGACAACAGTATCGTAACTATATCCCTTCTTAATAAGTCTGTTTAAAGGTTTTGTTAGCTTTTGAGGCGAATGCCGACATTTTTGTGCTTTGTAAAGAATATTACCATAAAAGATTGGATGTGAAATACCTGAACGTATAAGATGTCTGCATATTGCTTTATATTTACGAATGATGTCCTTGTATTGATGATAAAATTTAGTAAATGTTTTGACTAGTTTGTGATATCGAAAATCCTAGTGTAATAATTTTTCAGTAATACATAGATTTCTTTCGCTAAAATCTAATACGTTGTTACATAAACGTATAAAATCTAATACATTGTTACATACACGTATAACGTGTATACTATATGTGGTATGTGCTATCAACTACAAAAACTTATTCATTGCCGTCTTTGTCAAATTTACTGAGTCCCAATTATTGTCACATTAACCTATTATGTCTGTTTGGGTTACTCACCTTATTTTGTCAATATAACGGAACTATAAACAACTGTCATACAAGGGTAAGGTTTCGTAAGCTATACAACCAGGTTTAACCCCTCATTTTCTTCGGAAAAATTCCTGTACCAAATCAGGAGTATGACAGTTGCTTTTCGTTGGTTGATAACGTTTGATTTTGTCTGTTTTAATGGAGCCTTTTATGAATTCACCTTGGATTATGATATTTTTGTCATTCTTTTTTTCAGGACTGTTAATGAAATCATTTTAGCTTCCAGTTTCATTATCAATCATTTCATGTTTATTTGATTTCTAATTCATAAACAAAAGAATAACAATGTATTGATTATTCTTATAGCAAATGTTTACTCATTTATTTGTTTATTTATTTGCTGGTATCCTTTTAGTTAGTTTTTAATAGGAACGGAAAAAACAGTTTATCTTTTAAAATTAAAAAGACACATTATAAACTCATCATAGATACCAAGATTAAATTATGTACGCCAGACGCGGGTTTCGTCTACAAAAGACTAATCAGTGACGCTCGAAACAAAATTTTTTTTAAAAAGTACGAAGTTGAAGAGCATTGAAGTCCCAGAAATCGGAAAGGTTTTGTCAACAGCTAACTAAAGGTAATCTATTCCCGGTGTAGAAAATTCTTAGTATTTCGAGACATTCAAAGTTTTATAAACAGCAAATTTATCAATGATAATTCATGTTAACACAGAAGTGCTGACTACTGAGCTGGTGATACCCTCGGAGAGAAACCCACACTAGCAGTGACATCGACCCAGTTGTTGTAAATAAACTCATCATAGATACCAGGATTAAAATTATATATGCCAGATGCAAGTATCCTTGTTTAAACAAAATAAAATTCTTGTTTCTGTATGATACCTAAAATTGGTTTGAAAAAGTGTATGTCCCGACCAAAAAAACAATATTCTTCACAAAAGAAGAATTGTCGATACTTTACTAGTAACAATTTAAGATCTGATTCTTTAAAAGGGTATTGTGAAAAACGAGTAATTTGAGTATAATCTTAAAGGGGCATTAGCTACCATTTAGACATTTTTTGTTTTTGTGTCAAACAGTTATAAAAGCGTAATAGTGAAATAATATTTCGCTATTGTAAGTCAGTTTGGTTCAATTTTGTAAAAATAAGAACGAAAACATTGCAAATGTATTATTGACTTGCAAATCAACAATTAATCCGCAGTTGAACCCGTATTCATGTAACCATAACTAGACCTCTAGCTGACGATGGGTTACGCATGCCCTAAGCGTGTTCAGTTATTAAAAAGAAAAGAATGTAAACATTGAAAAGTAAAATAAGGGAGCCATTATAACATTTCTTTGACCGATTCGGCCCACAAGAAATCATTCATATCCAGGTAAAACCATGATTTACATTTTTTTAATCTATGACATGAAATCAAACAGACCTGGCTTATTCGTAATTACACAACTGCACGTGCTTCTCATTCTATTTATATTTATGTTGATATCGGGTCGAATGACGAACGACAGTCCATGCATTATTAATTGTTTCTTTTGGACTTTTTGTAATTTGGATTTACGTTTTAGTATGTTATGAATCAAATTTGAGAATTTAAGTCAAATCGGTGATCATGAATTTGACATATAATGCCTTATATAGCATAGGTAAGGGAAAGTCAGGTTAGTTACAAAATATTGCCAAAAAGTTGTCAATGTGAGACATGGACATCCACAATACATGAACAAGTAGGCCATCACGTATGTCAAATAGAAAGTTTCTGTGTAAGTCATGACAAAATATAGTAGTTAGCAAAATAATTGTATGTACAGAAGTATGAACTTACATAAACAGGAAATTTTTTAATGAACGTTTTGCTTGTTCAATGCAATCTTAGACCCTTTTCTCATATTTACAACTAAAGCTTTAACTGCTTCTGACAGTTTTAAAGCATTAAAGCACACTGAAATCTAAATAGGAAAGCAGTCTTGTCATTTTAATCAATGGATAACGGAAAGATAACCTTAAGCAAAGCGTGCATAAAGTGACTGTGTATATGTACAATGTTAACCTTGTCCAAAACTTTCCATAATGTGTCATTAAGTAAATAGAATTTTGAGTATTATAAATCAACTTACATTCGTTATTGATTTATTTTCGCAACTTTCGCGAGTAGAAAATAACGCAAATAAAATCTTCGCAAACATGTCAAACTTGTATATTCAGGAAAAGTTTTAAAAATCTTGTAGATGAATCAACAAGACGTCGACTAGAAAATGTAACGCAAAAATATATATAAATTTGAATAAGTTTGCTTTCAGTATCTAAACTCAGTAACTGAAACGAAATCTGTGGCCAGGATGCATCAATGAAAAGATTCAGAGTTGGTTTTCTTAAATGTAGGATAGATTTGTAACTATACCGATATTTGGTGATAAGCTCTTGCATTTTAGGGATAATAATGGCCTGGATCTCCAGTCCACAGAACTTAAGACCACTTTTCAGGCATGGTTAGAAGCTAACCTATCTTAAGGATTTAGAATCGGTCAAACAAAAACAAAAGTATCACTATGAAGAATCTTGAGCAGTCGTGTCGAAGGTAAAATAATAAATAAAAGATACCAATCACAGTTCTCATTTCGTACAAAAAACTTTTCACTGAAACGTGGTAAGTGCAAACAAATTAATCATTGTATCATCTAAATATAACAGCCATAAGTCTATTTTCGATGCCCCTTAAATAAACGTCATTTGAAATCAGAGATAAAAAAAAGATAAAATTACAAAATTATAATCTTAAAACTACACTTCAAATGGACTAGTTTGGGACACATAAATCATTTCCTTTAAGCAAGGTTTTGAACAGTTTCTTTCATTATTACAAACTTTCATTAGATGACTTTGTCATTTATTTTCATTTAATGATTATTTTATGTTTTATCACATAATAGCTGTCGGAATTAAGATTATAGACATCTCTGGGCGTTTGCAAATTTAGAAGAACAAAATAATTCTCCTTTGATATTGCAACATGTAGAGTAAATCCAGGATCTGACACAAAAACTATCGGATATCTGCAACATCGTGTGTCCGTATTTCTGCCTTTAATGTAAGGTATTGTATAATATACAGGAACATATGATGAATATGTCATTACTTTCTTTGACGTTCAAAACAGATTTTATAAGTGAAATTATTTTAATCGTCATTTAGTCTTTTAGGTCGAACAGAAGAGTTTTGTAGTCTTGTTTGCTTTTGCTGTGTGAAAAAAGACTAACCTGTATTCTTACACAAACCAGCAAAGAAATATCTTTTTAGAAATTACATTTACTTCTTGGTAATTATTTTGTGGCAAAATATCTCTTTTGTAAGCCCGTTGCTACTTATGTATACTCCCGCTTTTTGTGTGTAAGTTTTAAAAATGATGAAGGGGTTCGTTCTTTCGTTCTTCTATCCACCTTTTGTGTCCTTAACTGCTTCTGCATCGCTTTGAATAATTTCTTAAAACTACCTCAAAATCTTACAAACGTCGTTTTCTTTTTTTGGGGGGGGGGAGGAGGGGGGGGGCGTGCTATAACTTTAATAAGGGTTTTTTTTCCACAACTCCTCCTAAGCCCGTTATAAGAACTCATTAACAGAACCTTGACCTTACAAAATGCCATCGTGCATCAACTACTTTGAACATTAGCAAATCATAGACGTTGTCATTCCTGTAGATGAGGGAGTGATTTTTTTTATTAGTCAGATGATGCATGGTTGATTTAGGCAGCCATGCATAAAATTAAAAGACATTGGAAGAAATAATAACTACCGAAAGATACATATTAAATATGTTCTGAAAACTCTGCTATTTGAAAGGTATACATAGAGATGAATCAATGAGACGGTGGTCATGGTAACTACCAAAAAAGTACTTAACTATCTTTTATTACGAAATGATACATAAGTTAAACACAAGCACAAGTATAATGAAAATATCCTAATCAAAGAATAGTGCTAGCGGTTACTGAAGCAAGCTCAATATTCCAAATCTTGCTATGAAATCATGTCGTCATATAATCTTATAGCGGTGTCTGTATTGCACAGTAGATTTCAAGACACAGTATGGCTTGAAATATTCTGAACATTTTGAGTTTTGTTTTAAATTTACTTGACAATTCTGAGCTTTAAAATCATGACCAATATGCATGATATATCTTTATCTTTATAACTCTTTATAGAATATACTGTTATTTCAAGTTACACTTATTACAACAACAACAAAAGTTGGGCATGGAAATATTTTTCTAATTAAAAATTTGGTATATAAATATTTTCATAAATACAAATATGGGTATGAAACTATTAAAAATACGAATTTGAGTATGTTGATATAAACCAATTCAAATGTGGGCTTGTAAATAATTACAAATGTTGATTAATAAATCTTATAAATAATTGCTAAATGAGTGAAACCAATCATACTGTAGACATATTTCATTGTTCATGCATAATATTCAATGTTAATTTGGTAAATAAACAATTATTGTACCAAAATGTTGCTTTTTACAATTAGAACTGTATTATTATATCCTAATTCTTCTAAGTTTAGTTTAGCGATAATAAAAATGAGTAAAAAACAGCCAAAGAAGGGTTTAAACTGTCAGGAATATGTCTATACACAATTCAGGCAAAATTTACACTGTTGAGATAGTGTCAAGACATCTTTAAGACCGTCAAGAATGTGTCGAGATATATTCAAACAGCTTTAAGACTGTCAAGAATGTGTTAAGACACATTCAGACATTATTAAGAATGTCAAGAATATGTCAACACTGATGGAGACAAATTTAAGACAGTCGAGAATTGGTCGAGACTAATCAAGACACTTATCAGATGATAATGAAAGTGTCGAGAAATTTTTAGACAATGTTAATACTGTCAAGACATATGTCGAGAAAAATCAAGAACTTATTTTAGACAAATTCAGACTTTGTCAAGAATTTTTAAAAATATTTCAGACAAAGAGAAAATGTCGAGTAAAAATTCATGCAAATTCAGACAAAATTGGTCTTTTCAGACTTTTTGACTTTTGTAGTGATATAAGGTTTAAAGTAAAATAACAAAAATACCGAACTCCAAGGAAAATTCAAAACGGAAAGTTCTTTATCAAATGGTTAAAATCAAAAGATCATACGAATAGAAAACAACTATTCTAGACTTCGTACAGGCATTTCCTTATGTAGAAAATGGTGAATTAAACCTGGTTTTAAAGCTTTAAACGCAAATTTATTGATAGACTATTTTTTTAGTTTGATGCAAGTTTAAACGTGTTGTCAACGTTGACATTTTTGTCACTTACAAAAAAAAAATCAAAAAGCCTCTTCATTTATAACACAGAAATTGGAATGTGGTTTTCTACTTCTTGAATGTACTATAAATAAATTTCAACTTTGATATTCTGGATGTCAACATTTACAGCTATCATTATTGTAAACATCGACCCAACGACACAAAAGAAAGACATCTATAATTATTACGGTCTTCAACTATAGACAGGTGTCTAGACAAATTTATCAAGCCCCCGTTCTAAATTAGTTCAGCAGACAATATATCAAACTTGTTTAAGATCTGTCAACAACACCAATTAATTTAAAGGACACAAAGATGTCTTATCATTAATATAAGAAGATGTGATATGATTGCAAATGAGACAACTCTCCACCGGAAACCAAATGATGTAGAAGTTTAGAAACTATAGGTCACCATACGGCCTTCAACAATGAGCAAACACATACCGCATTGCAAGCTAGAAAAGGTCCCAAGATGAGAAATGTAAAAAAATTAAAACTGGAAACTAATGGCCTGATTTGTGTAAATGAAAATAAACGAAAAACAAAAATAATAAATGGTGAAGCTTTCTTTTTGTAAGTTTGTGTTATTAGATTGTTGAATGATTGACGTTTATTAACAAAAACAAAAAGAAAGGTGTAGTAATAGTGCAGTAACACAATGAAGGTCAGTTTGAAACATGATTTTATCAATTCTACTTCTTCCAAATGCAAATGCGTCGTAATTGTAAGTTAAAAGCCGATGAAGTGAATGAAATGCAACCAAGCACTTCTACATGACTTAATCGATATTAGTAAAATTATGAGGTGCTTATATTAAGTAACAATCTCTTTTTAATAACAGACTAAGAGACACTCAGTTCAACTTGTTTGCATTTTTCCAAGCGACATGGGTTAATGTTCAAGGTAAGACGTAAAGGTCAAGCTTGTGATTGGTTTACACAGGATATAATTAATAATCCGGTTTACATAATTACAATATCGTGACTGTATTCGAGTTCATTGAATTGCAATATATCAAAATACTGTGTTCTTATGAAACTGCTATTAATAAATGTTATCCATTTCTCGGACCCTAAAAGAACTAATTGCATTATAAAAAGTAGATACAGTAATTAACTGCCAATGAACATTCAAATTTATTGATTTCACATAAAATATTTAATTGGGGTTTTTGGGGGCGGGGGAGGGAGTCGCGCTAGGGGTCTTCAAAATTTTCAGTTGTGTATACGTCTTATCTTTTCCATAATGGACTATATATGTATAACGTGTTGAAGGCAGTGCATTCCACTATACACGTGATTTGTAGTTATACAACATCTCCTTATCTTTATAGTAATCATTAAACAACACCTTTTTCATCAGGTTAATTTGTATTATTTGGATCAACTTGCAATTGCATCATTTTGATATCTGATTCTCTCATTATTCTTTTGTATGTGTTAATATAATACTATGTGGAAATGCCTTCTAATTGATAATTTTGACCTCGTAGAAATGAATCTTTAAGAAGTGGGTTCAATTTCTGTACTTAATAGTTTTAAATATAACATTGGTTTTGTCTATACATTTAATATTTCATGAAATAGTCTCCAAAAGTCTGTTCATTGTTGCGCAATCCGCCCTCCATTGTCACCAAATGCAACTTAATTATCAACAACTTTACCTGATAGGAGTACAAAAATTCGCATGACGGTGAAAGTTAATGAAGAGAAGCAGAAACTGCTTACCGTTCCAGATCATCTGTATTCATCCGCGGTATTTGGTAGGGTTCATGTTGGTCCATTATTATGCATTTCTTTGTATAGTGTTTCAATCTTCAAATGTTTAACATATAAACTTTTAGCTACTTCTTTACAAGCAGAACCAAATACAATGAAAGTTCTAACTATGTACTGGCTTCCGAAGCTGCACAAAACACCTTACAAATATAGATTTATTTCATCTTCAAGCCATTGTTCCACTACTAAACTGTATATTCTACTTACTAGTACACTTGGTACAATCTAAAAACCTGGCAATAAATTGTTCAAATAAGGCCTTTGAAAATAGTGGAATTAATTACTTTTGGAGTGTCAAAAATTCGTTGGAAGTACTTGATAAATTGAATGCTCATATTGGTGATTTCGAATCTGTTCAAAGTTTTGATATTTCTACCCTATATACCACTTTGCCTCATAATCTCATTAAGAAAAATTCACACATCTAATTAAATTGGCATTTAAAAAGTCAGAATGCGAATATCTATGTTCAAACTCTTTTAGGTCATTTTTAGTAATAACAAACAAAAGAACTACTAGTATGACAATTGGACCTGTTTTGATACGATAACTGCACATGAATTTTTACTAGATAACATTTTTGTTCGCTATTGAGATTCCGTATATCGTCATGATCGGAATTCCAATGGGAACTAACTGTGCACCACTTATTGCGGACCTGTTTCTGTACTGTAATGAGTTACTATTTTATGACAAAAATCAGCAAAGACCCATCGTTACAACATTTGATACAAAAATTTAATAACACTTTTAGATATTTTATGATATATTGGCTCTCAATAATGACGACTTCAGTATGTACACTAAAGACATTTATCCTGCTGAACTGACATGAAAAAAGCTAATGCTAACAATGAACACTGCCCTTTCCTAGATCTTGATATCTTTAACTTTAACGGGAAGCTTAATACAAAATTTACGAAAAAAGAGATTATTTTTCATTTCCTATTGTTAATTATTCATTTTTAGATGGTGACGTTCCTTGTCACCATCTTATGGTGTTTATATATCTCAACTTGTTCGATTCGCTCATGTATGTAACAACGTATTTGATTTTAACGAAAGAAATCTCTGTATACCTGAAAAATTATTACACCAGGGTTTTCGATATCACAAACTCGTCAAAACATTTACTAAATTTTATCATCGGTACAAGGACATCATTCGTAAATATAAATCAACATGCAGACATCTTATACGTTCAGTTACGATACTGTTGTCAGGTCATTAACGATGGCATATTTTGGAATTAATATTGATTCACTCAGAGGGTCTTTGCATCGGAAATAAACACATTTATTCTAAAATCAGTTGTTGGCACGGGTTATGTTCTTCTCATATATTTTATGATGGTATGATACTAAACCCCTAACGGGAGGGATTGTACTTGATTTTCATATGATGAAGGCATAATCTTTCAAACACTTAAATTAAGGTCTGGAGCTGGCATGTCAGTAACTGCTAGTAGTCCTTTGTTAATTTATGTATCATTGTCATTTTGCTTAGTTTCTTCTGTTACCTATTCTGACATCGGACTCGGACTTCTTTTAAACTAAGTTTTACTGTGCGTATTGCTGTGTGTTTGTTTATTCTACATTGGCTAGAGGGAGGGTTGAGATCTCACAAAACATTAATCCCGACGCATTTTTGCGCCTGTCCGAAGTCAGGAGCCTCTTTCCTTTGTTAGTCTTGTATGCTTTTTAATTTTAGTTCGTTTATATGTTTCGGAGTTTAGTGTGACGTCCATTTTCACTGAACTAGTACACATTTTTGTCTAAGGGGTCAGATGAAGCCCGCCTCCGGGTGCGGGATTTTGTCGCTTAGTTGAAGACCCACTGGTGGCCTTGGGCTGTTTTCTGCTCTTTGGTTGGGTTGTTGTCCCTTTGATACATTCCCTATTTCCATTCTCAATTTTATTAGATGTATTACTTTTTGTATGTGCTAAATGGTCATCCAAGTTATTCGACAGACAAATGCGTGCAAGATGATACTATATCTTCTTCATTAAGAAACCGTAAACACGTATTTTGTATACAGCGAGAAACTGTGAACAAGTGTTATGTATACAGCGGGAAACTGCAAAAATGTGTTTTGTATACAGCAACAAACGCTGCCTACATTTACCAATGATTTCTTTCTTATGAAATGTGTTAATAATTCAATAGATAACTTTTAATTTTTAGGCCAATAACCTTTCCTCAGTAAATAAAAAAAGTGTGCACTTCAAAAACTGAAAGCTCATTTTTACCGAATTTTTAAAGATGGTATACTTGTTTTAAAATCTTCCAATAATTAGGAATACCTTTTATAAATACCTAATTTAACGATTGATAAGTGCATAAAAACAATAATCATTATCATCATGCAGGTTTTGTCACAAGATTTTACTTCAGATCATAGAAATGCCGTAAAGGAATTTGTATCATATACAAGGTTTCTTCTAGCTGTTATTTGATTATTTAATACGTTGTTTACTTTTCGTTTTTTTTTTTTTTTTTTTTTTTTTTTTTGTTGTTGTTGATGCTTTGATACAAATGTACTTAAACATGTTAAACATCGACAGAAACAATTTAGACAATATATTTATCTATATAACTGGCAATGTTTACTCAATGAAATATTTTACCAATCATCAACAGCAGCCTTGCAATAAAACTTGTACTTATACATGTATATCGCTTTATGTTACAGATCATTATTGATAAGTTCAACCCCTTTTAATGTCAATTTAGAAAGTATTTTGGTATGGACTATTGTTATACATTATTGATACCATCAAATTATCTGCACTAAAAGGAGAAGTGCGGCACACTTAGAGCCAATATCATGTCCATCATGAATTACGTGATACAGTCTTGACACTTTAGGATGGTTGGATGAATGGCTGCTGGACGTCCAGTAGCAAATAAAATGCATATTCAGAACGAGAACATGATAATGTGATATGCATATAAATCCTGCTTTTACTTGACCGACACATTGAGACGGCTTTTTTTTTAATAACAAGTTCACAAGGTAAAAGTTGGCAGAAAGACAGGTCACTCGAACAGGACAAATTATTCTGAATCCGAGATGACTCATCTTTGCTCTTATTCTTTAATGCCGCATTCTTAGTGGAGAAGCAGCAAATGCCAATTTGCAAGATTTCGTTTTTACCCGTCCGGGGTTCGTAACCCACGCTCTCTTGCACTAGAGGCGACCGCGCTACCAGGAGAACACTTCAGATATATATAATGTCATTTGGAATGTCACAATGACGTCATAGAATAGCAAATTAACTAATTGACTTTCACATTTTTTCCGTTATAATTATAATTATTTTGAACATGAAAATTATTTCACTCTTGTAAACATATTTCTCAAAAGCATCTGTTGGCGAAAAGAATCTCTTTTCGGTAAGGCTGTTGCTAATACATGTTTACATTCAAATATTAATATGAAATTTAGAAATGACTTAATTTTCATGTGTTTTTCATTTTCGTTTTTTCTGAAATGAATTAAGTTTGGAGGCTGAAACAACGACACAAATGTTAATACTGACTGACAAACATTATATATGACGGGCAATGAACCTCTGACAAACATTATATATGACGGACAAATGTCAAATAAACCTCTGAAAAAGTTACTTTATATATGTTTAATTATTTGTTCTTTCCGATTTCAAGTGGCAAGATAAAAATAGGATCTACGCATATCTTTCTCCTTTGCAGTGTCTTAAAAACGACTAAGAGTTTAAAGTGAAATATGTTCCACTTTTTTTCCAAGTTTGTGGAATATTTGATATAACGATATCTTAGAATTGTAATTTCATTGAACGTCTTGAAATGCAAAATGATCGATGAGTTAAAAATGTTGACATTCGTGACCGTAAAGTAATTTCTACTGTTAAAAAATGCTTCTTCCAATTGCCAACTATTTTTTCTTTAACTGTGAAGGGCCGTGATTGATATTACGTAACCATTGTTAAAAATCTGTCAGATTAGATTAAAGTCTCCGTGAAATCTGCCTGCAATGAAATCAAAATTCCAAAAGCGTTTAATGTCACACGAAGCAAACATGTGTTTATTGACACTAAAAAGTACTTTAAATTAATGGATAAGAAAGATTCAACAATTGGCTGTTGCAAAAATTTAAAAGATTCATTATTTTATCGAAAAAATTGACCGTATGTGGAAAAGAAAGTGCACGAATTAAAGCTGAAAACTGTTTCCTTAATTCCTGACTTGTTTTGCAAACTAGGATATGCTGGAATTTGGACTAACTAAATATAGACAAAATTTGATCATAAGTATTTCATGTTTAACAGCAGCTCATAATGTACGTTATAATACTGGCTACAAAAGAAAGACCAAGTTTCAAAATTGAAAAGGAAATTTGATTACAATTGCTTAGACGTATATGTTACCCTTTCCCTTTTTTCATATTAAGTTTTGTCTATTTACAAAAATGCACTGATAAAAATGTACCATATACAGTCGTGATAAAATTATAGGGTTACAAATGTATCATTTTAATTAAACTTTGTATAATAAGAGATATTGACCGTTTAATAAAATAGAATGACGGTCCAGTTATCTGCGTTCCGTGTTCAATATATTACGCTTATTTTTCGAAAACAAGAAATTTTAATTAATATTTTTTAAATATGAACCAAATAACTGTCTGCTGTATATGCTTGACTAAGAACTAAACTATTCAACACAAAAGGATTGCTATCTCAGTGACATACACTCTATATCTCCTTTTGGTCATACTTTAATATCTATGAAATATCCAGTTTTGATACCTACGAACAAATTATATTTCATTATGTATATTTCATGACAAATGCACATGTAACTATTTCATTTTGAACTTTTGACACAGTGACAATAAATTTGAAAGGGAAAAATCGTAAAGATAATGGACTTCAGATACTATTTTAATCGATTAGGTAATATTTATAGTTTTTAGTGGAAGAGGTAGGCAAATGAAAATTACTTTTCATAGACAAAAGTTATGAAAGTCATTTTGTTCTAAAGTTATCAATTATTTCCTATTTCCTTTGGCTGTTTCATTGAGTCTGAATTGTCTTGGCAGTTTATGCATGTATAAAAGACGATTATCTTGTCGAAGCATCCGGTCTCTTTTCCTCTACAGTAAACATGATAACGTCAGATTTTTTCTCCTTGGTTTTCTATTTTGTTATTGTATAAAAATAAAGAGATGTGGCATGATTTCTAATGCAACAACTATCCACGAGAGTTCAAATAAAGAGGTTATACGCCTCCTAATAACCAATAGTTGAGCATTAGACAGCGGGAGTTTCGGTTACAATCATTGAGTGGTACTGAGGCGGGAAAACTAACAGGTAAATGTCAAACAAATTCTTTCACGTGCTTTTAAACCGTTTGTTTAAAACATCACAATATGTCACGCGATGTAAATTTGAAAACGCAAACGAAACGAGCAAATTTCCAAGCGCTTGTCAATCTGTCAATTGTATCATCAGAATCATTTTCGCCCAAGGAAACATCTGATTCAGATAACTAAATGTTCTTCCATCGATGACAAAATAACTTATTCAAATCCTCCGATACCTGTATTTTATTCTCGGTGATACGGGAACAAGACAAAGTTGTGACATATGATATCAAAATATTAATTATCAAAGATACACTGAAACAAAATAAAAACAAAGCCCTATTACAGGAAGGAGAAAAAAACTGTCATATATTATTGAGAATGAACGTCGTATAATTCCTTCATTCCCAGTTTACTGTATATATGTGTCATTGTTTTCTGTTATTCCTCTAATGTACTTTAATTATTTCAGACCTTTTTACGGATTAAAACGTTATTATTCTAGCATAATTTTCACATCTACGGTGCAGTGGAATGCATATACGAATATTTGATATCTTCTACAGTCCAAACAGTTCAAATTAACAATACAATCAACTTTTTTTATTATCCTATGGTTAAAGAATTACGTATTGGTGCCAATCAAGCTGCAATAGATTTCATGGAGTTGTTGAAATCAGCTTTAAACGCGATGAATTGTAAAACACAAATGCTATATATGATGATTAAGCTCGGAAATTTAATACTGTATTATAAGTTTACTGTAGTGCGTTGCTTATTCTACAATTTGTAGTGCTTCACGAATAATTATACTATTTCCATCATGATTATAAACTAAACCGCTTATTTTAAAACTCACTTTTAACCAGTCCCTGTGCATATGCACTATAAAATAATATACACAAAATAAAAACTAAATATTTCATCTCATATGCTGTTTGAATATCTATCAAAATAAAATACTGAATTACAGTTTGTTAAGGATGCCGCATTGGTTCTTTTTATTGTAGCGCTATCATGCTTTAAAAGCTGATATGATGTAAAGTGTGCAAGTTTGTATGATTCATCACAGCTACCAAATGTAATTTAGTCTTAGCTCTTTAGCTCAAAGGTTATGACCACAAAGATTTCAGACTCGCAGATCATGCTTACAAATTTAGTCCGCTCTATGTCGAATTTTTGCTTAATGATGAAAGTTCATTTGATTATGTTATACTTGAAAACGCGTCTCAAATAAATAAAAGTCTTTACGTTCACTTTTATTATACATATTGCAAATTCAAGGTTCTTGTTTACTAACTTTTTGTTATAAATCGTGTCGAATATAATTTTGTCTCGAATACTGCTTTTATAATATTGTGTACGGAGTGTCTATTGTTCCGGCTTGCCGGAAGAATAGGTAAAAATCTCTATATCTTCGACAATCCGTTTGCGCATGCGCAAATGTTTAATATCAGCACCAATGTCATGTGGCGCGAAAAGTGTCCCGCATGAGGTGTCGGATTGTAAACGCGCGTATGCAATGGACGTTTTGAGAATTTGAGATCTCATTTTATATTTTAAGATGTCCAAAAGAAAATCAGAGAGAATGTGATTGCTTTAAAAACAAATTTATATAAGACAGACTACAGAACAATAGCGTGTGCACAGAAACTGAGAGGAATAAAGCGTGAAACTGAAATTACTGATTTACCCCATTACCTTTAACTATATCAATGGAGGCAAACCGCATATAAAACAATTCACAGGAAAACGACTAAATCAGATATACTTGGATGTATGATTTGTAAGTTCTACTACCATGGAGATCTATGAACATGCACTGATATGCCTTGGCTGGGAAAAGTATACCAGGCTTGGAGTATAAGGCCCCCTTTTGATTTGTTTTGTTTTGTTTATTTTCTCGATAAAAAATATATAATGTTTTTGCTATTATAAACACAATCTTTTTTGTCCCCATTCCCTAATAAGCAAGACAAAAGTCTGAATATGCTGTATATTATAAAGTAAATTCATTTGCATTTTGATTTGTTTAAGTGAATGGAAACTTTTTACACAATTTTTTGCTAAATGATAATTGAAAAGCGTTCGCTGCATATCGATGTTGTTGATATTTCTTTTGATCTCTCTTGACAAGCTGTTTATATTTACGGAAAACCGAAGTATTTCAAAGGGCCAGTAGAAACATATATTGAAGTTTTACTTTTGGAGTTTATTTCCATGGTATTTTGTTTTTTTAATCTTTTTTTTTTTTTATTATTATTACTATTTTCCAAAACGTTTTATGTTGAGCTTATAATCAGTAACGTTCGCGCGGAGAACGTGCAAAAAAAATAACAGTTCCGAAATCTCAGTGTTTGCACGGGAGGAATTTTTTTGGCAATTCATTCTCCACTGGATGCTACAATACCAATGGCACTTAACCAAAAACATATCATTGATTCATTTTTATGAATGGCCTGGAACATAGCATAATAGCATTGATAATTGAAAGAATACTATTTTCCGGCTGGCAGAAAGAATAGCCACTACCTATTTTGTATATTTATCTACCGCTACAAGAAGGTTCGTTGAGGGTTAAATGCCTTGACTTGATGCGGACTGTATGCATGCTCAACCAGAATTTTTTTTTTTTTTTTTTTTTCTGTTGATTATGCCCAATTATGAGTCAGAAAGGCTTCAACATTATTTCCACCACTTAAATAAAAGGATATGTTCTATTTTGCTGATGGTTTTATTAGAACAGATTCGAACTCGATCCCTTGAGTGGATGATAGAAATTTGAAAGTTCCTGGAGGTGTTCGATTAGTTTCTATAATGAGTCCCAAGGATCATAAAACAGTCAAACTCAAATATGCATTCCTTGTTGACTGCCTTCAGGTCAATGATAAGTATTCACTGTTATGTGTCAATTCCGTGATAGTAACATGTGATTGAATCAGGGGAAGGGGTCGTCACTTTTTAAGTACAGATGATAAATAACAAATACTAGTACCTAATATTTAGAGGCAGAAAGTAACTTTTCAACAAGGTATCCATGAAAGGGTTTTTCAATAGCTTGCTATACACGGTATAGGTTACCGGTATGCTCATTATTGAAGGCAATACGAATTGATGTGATTCCCTAAACATAACAGACGAAACCACAATAAAATTATTATGTTTATAAATCAAATTTGGCAATATTTATTAAGCCCAAAAATAAACATTTGAAGGATAATGTCAAACTCTTCTGTCTTATAAGTAGTACTACAATTATGTATTGTATGTCCATACTGATACTGGACGTGACTGCGTATTTAAACATCCCGCATAGAAAAACCAAAGCATTTTTAAATTCCCAGACAAATTTACTTCAGATTGCCATAGATTTTTTAGAGATATGTTGACAAAAGGAGTTCAATCTAATCAATCTAGTCTATGATTGACATTTATTGTATTGTGTAATAGGTATTTGGTAATGGTAGTAGCAGAACCGAATAACATGAAAGTTCCAACTATGTACTGGCTTCCAAAGCTGCACAAAACGCCTTACAAATATAGATTTATTTCGTCTTCAAGCCATTGTTCCACCACTACATTGTCTATTCTACTTACTACAAAATGTAGTACACTTGGTACAATCAAAAACCTGGTAATAAATTGTTCATATAAGGGCTTTGAAAATGCATGTAGTGGAATTAATTACTTTTAGAGTGTCAAAAATTCGTTGGAAGTACTTGATAAATTGCATGCTCATATCGGTTATTTTAAATCTGTTCAAAGTTTTGATATTTCTACACTATATACCACTTTGCCTCATAATCTCATTAAGAAAAAAATCACATACATGTACCTAATCAAATGGGCATTTAAAAAGTCAGAATTCGAATATATATGTTAAAACTCTTTCAGGTAATTTTTTAGTAACAACAAGCAAAAGAACTATGTCAATTGGGCCTGCTTTGATACGATAACTGCACTTGAATTTTACTATAGATAACATTTTTGTTCGCTATGGAGATTCCGTATATCGTCAAGTTATCGGAATTCCAATGAGACTAACTGTGAACCACTTATTGCGAACCTGTTTCTGTATTGTTACGAGTTATAATTTATGACAAAAATCAGCAAAGATCCATTGAAACAGCATCTTATACAAAAATTTAATAATACTTTTATATTAGATATTTGGATGATATATTGGCTCTCAATAATGACGACTTCAGTTATACTATGTACGATAAAAGAGATGATTTTTCATTTCCTATTATTAGTTATCCATTTTTAGATGATGATGTTCCCTTAGCACCATCCTATGGTGTTTATATATCTCAACTTGATCGATTCGCTTGTGTATATAACAACGTACTTGATTTTAACGAAAGAAATCTCTGTATTACTGAAAAATTATTACACCAGGGTTTTCGATATCACAAACGTGTCAAAACATTTACTAAATCTTATCATCGGTACAAGAACATCATTCGTAAATATAAATCAACGTGCAGACATCTTATACGTTCACGTATTTCACATCCCATCTTTATGGTAAAATTATATACAAAGCATACTAATGCCGTCATTCACCTCAAAAGCTAACCAAATCTTTAAACAGACTTATTCAGAAGGGATATAGATACGATACTGCTGTCCTGTCATTAAAGATGGCATTTTTGAAATTAATATTGATTCACTCATAGGGTCTTTGCATCGGAAATAAACACATTTATTCTAAAACCAGTTGTTGGCATGATACGGGTTATGTTTATTTTATGATGGTATGATACTTAACCCTTAACGGGAGGGATTATGCTTGATTTTCATATGATGAAGACATTATCTTTCAATCAGTTTAATTGATGTCTGTAGCTGGCATGTCAGTAACTGGCAGTAGTCCTTTGTTAATTTATGTTGATTAATTTCATTTTGCTTAGTTTCTTCTATTACCTATTCTAACATCGGATTCGGACTTCTTTTAAACTGAGTTATACTGTGCGTATTGCTGTGTGTTTGTTTATTCCACATTGGCTAGAGGTACAAAGGGAAGGTTGACACAAAACATGTTTAACCACATCGCATTTTTGCGCATGTCCCAAGTCAGAAACACCTAGCCTTTGTTAGTCTTGTATGTTGTTGTTTTTTGTTTTTTTTTTTTTGTTTTTTTTTTTTATTTTAGTTCATTAATATGTTTTGGAGTTTAGTGTGACGTCTATTTTGGCTGAACTAGTATACGTTATTGTTTAGGGGTCAGCTGAAGCCCGGCTTCGGGTGCGGGATTTTCTCGCTGTGTTGTAGACCCATGGGTGGCCATGGGCTATTTCTGCTCTGTGGTCGGGTTGTTGTCTCTTTGACGCATTCTTCGTTTCCATTTTCAATTTTATTAGATCGAAAAAAAAACGGATGCATGATTCAAAGAGAGATAACTGTCAAATGCAATCACATTTTTAATATAGCAATTATTCAGTTCTCGTTATATATAAGAAGGTATTTATTCCTTATTACAAAAGCTAGAGATTGCAACGAGTTTGGAGTACCTACATGTATCACTGAGAGAGTACACGTTGCTTTTTTATACTGTGAACGAGCTAGAAATAATTGCGGGCAATATTAAAATAAGAAGTAGCATCATTGCCAATGCAAAAACTATCCATACAGACCAAAGGACATAGATGTGAACAATTACTGGGTCATCGTATGTCCTTCAACAATGAGCAAAACCCGTACCATATAGTAAGCTTTAAAATTTGACAAAATGTGAAACAAATATGAACTAACTATAAAAAAACGACGTCCTGATTTACACTACAACAATAAACGAAAACAATTACAACAAATGCATGCAAACGGCGACCAACGACAACCACAAACAATACACATAAACATGTGTCGCGGGGTGAGGGTGGTTTGTGAGCGCTTTATCCTTCCCTAACTTGTGACAGAGGTGTCAATAATCAATGTCTATAACTACATGTAGGCGTGGCTTTGCAGTTTAAGCAAAGATTTTTTGATGAACTGTTTGTGCATATAGCGACAGAGGCAAAAACGTTCAAATTTTGATAAATTATCCATAAGTTAACCAACAATTTTTAAACAATTGAAACTTAATGTCAACTAAAACTATTTCTGGTTGAAAAATTAAAACTTTATTTGTAAGAATTCAAGAATTTTTTTACCGGAAACGCGGAGTTGTTAATATTAAGATGCATTTAGTATGAAAATAAAAAGATGTGGTATGATTGCCAATGAGACAACTCTCAACAAGAGATCAAATGACACAGACATTAACAACTATAGGTCACCGTACGGCCTTCAACAATGAGTAAAACCCATACCGCATAGTCAGCTATAAAAGGCCCCGAAATGACAAACGAAAAACAATTCAAACGAGAAAAATAACGGCCTGATTTATGTACAAAATAATGAAGGAAAAATAAATATGATATACATCAACAAACGAAAACCACTGAATTACAGACTCCTGACTTGGGACGGGCACATATAGAATATGGAGGGGTTAAACAAGTTTGAAGGCGCCCCAACTACCCTCCCTCCCCCACCCCAACCTGGGACAGTGGTGTAACAGTACAACATAAGAACAAACCATAAAAATTAGTTGAAAAGGGCCTCATCATATGGATACAAAGCGAAAATACAAATGTACTTTTAACAAAAAACACCGAGTGGACGTGGCAGGGTACTTATACATCCCCACAACAAAAAAAACACTAAGTACAGATCTGAAAGTACTCGCAGTTACTGACAGCTAGTTCAAAGCCAATAACAACTAAAAAAAATCATGCATCTAATACTAAAATATCAATCAGAACATATCCAAAGTCCAATGGATTTAGTGTAAAGACGTCATTAACAGTCAGAGAAAAACATGACCTAGTGTAATGCCAAGATATAGGTATCGACAGATGCACGTTGTGCAAACAGAAATTCATTCGAATATTTATGGAGATTAAACTTCTTTTAAAAGATGTCGAACACCCTTTCTGCAAAAAAGGCTGTGGCGTTACTTTAGGTTATAATTTTAAAAATTGGGAGATGTGATATGATTGCCAATGCGACAACTATCCTCCAAAGTTCAAATGAAGTGGATGTAAGCAAATATAGGCAACCGTATGGTCTTCAATAATGAGAAAACTCATACCATACAGTCGGCTACGAAAGGACCGACATGAAAAATGATGAAACTATTCAATTAGAAAAACAACGGCCTAATTTATAACAAAACAATTTACGAAAAACGCATATGACATACATGAACCAACGACAACCACTGAACCACAGTCTCCTGACTTAAGACAGGGACAGAAAGAATGTGGCGGAGTTAAACATGTTTGTGAGCGCTCAACTCTCCCCTAACCAAGGACAGTGGTGTTGCAGCACAACATAAGAACAAACTATAAAAATCAGTTGAAAATTGCTTAGCTCATCAGATCAATACAAAGCAGAAAAACATCTAACACAGACCTCCACATAAGAATTCACAAATTGGGGTTTTTACCCACCAATTTTGATGTAATTGAGTGAAATAGTTTTTTCAATTGCATTATTAATTCCAATTCACCCCTAAAACAAATATCAAATTGGGTTTTTCTCCACCAAGTTCCTGAATGTATTAGGAAAAACATGACCTTGTGTATTGCCAAAATATAGGTATCGACAGATTGTAGTACCGTGAAGGTGCATATGTGTATAACAATAATATTTAGTATGGTTTTAATTTACTGATAACAAAATCAATAGTTATACCAATAAAAACAATATTCAAAGATCTAATTACAGTGATGAATTGGCAACCCTTTAGAATAAGTTTATTTACAGGATTGAAAAGTTAATCCGGATCGTATCTAAATTTCTGGGCTCGGTAAACAAGATCACCGTAAAATTTAGGATGTGCTATTTCGTTTTCTACAGGTACAGCCAAACTTATTTACCAGTAATACATAGATTACGCTCACTGAAATAAAAAAACATCACTACACCCACGGGCATAACGAACGAGTTGGGATATATAAACACCATAAGACGGTACCAAAGGAACTTGGCCCGAGAACACAGTTATTTCGTAGTGCATTTCTTTTAGACAATAAATTCAAATTAAAAAAATCGCACCTGCTCTATTTCAAAAAGATTTTTACAGTGTAGTGTACTACTATTGGGACAAATAATATCAAAATTATAGAAAAGTCTACCAGCTCTAACTCAAAATATTGACAATTCTATGTTAAGGGGGTCTAAAATTCAGTTTGGCAGCTTCAGACATACTAGTTTTTGACCTTTTGTAATTGGACCAAATCACTACTTAACATAAAGATTCAGCACCCAAATTTTTTTAACATGTAATTTCATCCCCTTACTTAATATTTCATGCATAAAATATAAAGAAATAAATTTGGAAAGTGTATGAAAAAAATTTGCAAGTTATACACTATCCACACTAGGGACTATATTTGTAGACAACGAAAATCAAAAGACGATAACTGTGTCCTCGGACCACTTCACCGTCCAAATAAGGACAATTAACAATAGGAAAAGTAAAATCATCCCTTTTATCGTTAACTTTTGTGTAGAGTTTCTGGTGTAAAACTGAAATGTCTAAATCTAGGAAAAGACAGTTATTGCTGTTAATATTTGATTTATTTATTGTAAGTTCCCTTGGGTAAATTTCGGCAGTATATTTAGAGAATTCGTGATTATTTAACGAAAACAAAACTCATCAGGATAGCAGTAAGTGTTGTTGAATTTATCAATTAAATGGAATTTAGACGGATCTTTACTGAGTTCGTCCAGGCGCGTAGCAACCCGTACGCAAAGACGCAGTTGAGTACAATCGAAAATTTGACAAAAATAAAAATATGGTAAATCTAGAAAGAATAAAACTAAATTAATAAAATAAATTAAAAAGTATTATACAAATATGTTGATAGTCACTTTGTAGCTATATTCCTTCTGGAAACTAGTCTCCTCTTTTCATTTACGGAATTGGCATCGTGATAATGTTGCTGATGCAAACAATTAAAATAACTGAGTCCTCGGGGTGTCAGAACACAATTGTTACAACTACTATGCCTCCTTACCCGGACATATTTTCTTAAGATTTCAAAATAACTGATGAAATAAAATATGGCGTTCTAAATAGACCATGGACAACGATTCATTTTTATGATTTTTTTGTGAGGTATGTATAGTCTTACATACGTCGTCACAACATATTTTTTAAACAGTCCAGTCAAACTTATAAGTTTAACGAGGTGGTAAAGGGTAATTTTCGTTCAACGTCTTCGCCGTTTTTTTGTTTTTGTTTTGTTTTTTTTTTTTTTTTGACGATCAACGTGTTTTTACTTTTTTTATTTTACGTTCGGCCGTGCAAGACGGGTGCTTCGTTCAACATGTTTCACCAATTTAATTAAACATGCTTTGAGATTAAAAGTGCTTATTTTCTATGCTTCGAGATTAAAAGTGCTTGTTTTACTTGCTTGGTAAAATTAAAAGATTCGTTTTGGAAGTTAATAAAAAGAAATCAGAAATAATTTGATGCTTTTCTTTGTAGACTTCGGGACTTCAAACGTATATATACTGACCAGTTAAAGCAGTATTCATATATATTGATATAGATATACTGTTCCCAGTTTAAAGGTTTCTGATTAGGTAACAATTAAAATATATGGTGGTGGCACTATATATTTAAATTGTTCTTAATACCTAATCAAGTTCAACCCACTACACATTAGAAAAACCTAATTTCTAAGCCAACAGTACTTGTTTGTTTTTCCCTAATTAATATTTTTTTTTTTCAAATTTAATTATTTTCAAAACTTGACTTGCAACTCATAAAAATAAGATTTCTGTATGGTAATTTTAAGTCCCAGGAAATCGCGAAAATGCAGGATATTGCACCGTTTACCCCCAGAGCTTCTGGTGGCCTTAACCGCACCAGACCCCCCGCCGTATGACTTCCTTCCCCGGCATTGAGTACACATCATATTGGCC
Source organism: Mytilus coruscus (assembly GCA_017311375.1). Lineage (NCBI taxonomy): Eukaryota > Metazoa > Mollusca > Bivalvia > Mytilida > Mytilidae > Mytilus > Mytilus coruscus. Next base: position 31,501,361 of record CM029600.1, read on the forward strand.
TAGCTACTCCCATGTCGTCCATAAACTGTGATTCATAACAGTACAGTCTGCTATTAAAGGGGCACAATTGGTGCCCATAGGAATACCTACAACTGTCGATAAACTTTATTGCCGAAACGTACATAAATGTTGTCAGGGAGAACATTTACGGCTTTAATCATCTCATCACACCTCCAGATAGTATATCTAGCATATTTACCTTTCTCATTTGAGAAAAGGGCTTTATATGAGTTTCAGCCAATAAATTTGCAATCAGATTTATCAATCGACCACTTAATTAAAAAAGGAAAACTTTTGTTTGATAGGATTGTGTGGAAGTGTAGTATAAAGAGTGGAAAGTCAAAACTATCCACCGAATGAAAAGGACCATCAAAAGCATGAATTTGTTTAAAACATCCAAAGAATTTTTTACACTCCAAAAGTGATTAGTTCCACTATTTTCATATGTTTTATTACAAAAATTAATGATAAGTTCTTTGATTGTAGTTAAGGAACTCGTTTAAAGCACTGAAAGATTAGTAGTAGAACACTTACTAGAGGCCGAGATGAAACGATATTTTACATTGTTTTTTTTTTTTTTTTTTTTTTTAGTTCATTTTTTGCCCTTGATTTATGATCAATGTTATTTGACACTTTGACTACGACTACAAAAATAAAAAAACAGAAAAAAAATCATTTTTTATTGAATATATACAAAGTGTAGCTCGCATTTTCCTTTTCGAACATTCAAAAGTCAAAGCCTTTCTGATATTGACAATAATCAATGTACGTGTATAATTATTCAAACAAAGAAAAATGAAAATGATATGTCTCTCAGATTTTGCATCTCACGAGGGTGCGGCATTAATCAAAATAAGAATAATTTTGCCTTTTAGTCTGTCTTAATCTATAAGTAAGAGGTATTACTACATGTATAGATTCGGACGATTTGGGTTGAATGCCAAGGAGACAATTTATAAAGAAAAATTAACTTAAAATCCAAGAAATATTAAGAGGGAAGAAAGCACTAGGTCGGATATATATAAATATATGGCAGTCAGCAACAAACGATAACTACTGGATCACAGATTCTTTGTTTTTGACAGACACATACAGAATGTGGCGAGATAACATACAGAATATGGCGAGATAACTGTTTGTAAGCGCTGACATAAGAACAACTGTAAAATTAGTTGAAATAAAAAGAAAAAAAAAAACAAAGACTCAAAGCACCAATCTTAGAGTACTCACAGTAAAACAAATTCTAGTTCGTTAGAAGTCCGAGAAAGGCTTTTGCAATAATGCCAAAATGTAAGTACCAAACAATGATGAGAACCATTACTATAAATAATAGGATAGCGATACAAGTTTAGTTTGTAATGTATTTCGATTTAGAAAACAATGAAACAAATGTCTTTGTCGAAGCTTTAGGAATTTCGATATTTGTATTAAGAAATAAGAAAAAAAGGTATTTCGTGTTACATAATGTATCCACTGGAATGTCGTTTAAAGTATTTTGAATAAAAGTTGATTCTTGAATTATAGCGTGTACATTATCTATTGAAATTGAAGATATGCCGTCAGGTTTTTTATTTGATCTACGTGGTCATAGTCTCGTTTGTAAAAGATCGCAAGCCGGAACATTTGATCGAAAGAACTTCTCTCACACTATTAGAGATATAAACTTCACATTTGTCTTTTAATCATACAGTAATAGTTGTCTGTACCTAAGGTTTCAGAATTTGATTTTGCCTGGGACAGAAGGAAGAAAACAATTGTTCTTCGAATTATCAAGTACGTACAAGTAGCGAGTTATTATGAAAGATTTGAGATGGAAAGTTTGATTCTTGAATCATAGCTTACAACTAATACGGAAATTCAACAGATGGTGTCAAAACTTTTCATATAACTTCTTATGCATATTGTCTCGGGGTTAAATAATTTAAAATATGATTCCAGAAATTCTCTCGCATTCGCATTACCAAAGCCAGAAACTTTATGTGATGCGTTTTAATAACACAGTAAAAGTTGTATAAGCCCAAATTTGCAGAAGTTAAGGAATGGAAATATTAATGATAAAATCAATTTATCAATTTTCATTTTTAGATAATACTACCCACATAACACGTTCACGGGCACCTGTTTTTATTATGATTATTATTTCATATGGAATGATCTAGGGAAAATAACTCCTGACAGACTGAATTCTTTTGAATATCAGTTAATTAATTAGAGTTACACTTCCTACATTGTGATCATTTTGCTTTCATGGTAAATTAAATTGTATTTAGTCACTTCTCACATAGAAAAAAAAACGGAACTAATAACTCTCAGATGTCATATTGTCCAAACACATAAAATGAATGTCTTGTTATACTACATACACACAGAATACAAGAACAACTACTTTGTTAAACATGAAAAGGAAAGTTACAGACAAAAATGTAGCATTCAAATAATGCCAGAACTGAACTACTGGTTACTTGTCGACTGGTAAACTCCAACGGCAATACTAAAAAGGTGGAAGTAAAACAACATATAAAACGATTTCTAAATGCAAGACAACTGTTTCTGGAATGAGTTAACGTTCACTTGGTATGTACTGAAGATCTGTCATGTCACAAAAACGTATCATTGCATTATTTTCGTAAAGAAATATAACTAAAAAAGTATTAACAAAAATGCCGAACTCTTAAGGTAAATTAAAAAGGGGAAAGTCCTTAAAACGTGACAAAATCAACCGATCGATTATATCAACCAACGGAATGAATGGAAAACAATTGTCATATTCCTGTCTTGGTATAGGCATTTTCTTTAACAAAATATTTGGATTAAACCTGGTTTTTAGCTAGTTTAACCTCCCAAATAGATGATGATGATGGTGGATGGCTTCTTAGCGTCCAGCGGCAAATTAATATGCATTTACAGGACTAGAACATGTTAATGTAATATGAATTTTAACCCTGCTATGTACTAGACTAACACGCTGAGCCGGATTTGGTAAAGACCGTCGTATGTCAACTTTGATTTAGGGACTGGCAAACCTTTATTGATTATAGTTACATATATTTGTAATATATTTTCTTGGATATAACTTATTTAATGTAGCATATATGACACTGATAACGATGCGGACAACACAAGTTCCCGAAATAGCTTCATCAAATACTCTAGTTAAAAAGATTTGAAAGCAAATTACAAAACTTTTGAGAGCATTACACCAAAAAGAGCCGACAAAGAAACCAGAATCGTCTGATGTCAACTGTGTCCGAGGGGGCTACAGTTATGTACCTAATTTTTTTACGTGGACATTCACTAACAAATTGTGTATTGAAGCATGCAATTTTCAAAGCACTGAATATTTGCTCTTGATTACTTCATAAAGGCGGTATTAATCTAGTTGTACATTGTAAAAATATAGCGTACAGTACTATGGTACAGTTTTCTATGTTCACACTATTTGTGCATTTTTTACAGAGTTTAAAAACGTGACAGCTTAAAAAAAAAAGAAGCAAAAAACGAATAAAAAAAATCTTATCAATATCTGTGTCCCACTGTATTGGTAATTTCTATGCTTAACGTCGGTTTGACAGTTTGAAACATTATTATAAAACCTAAAAATTATAATTGAGCAATAAATACTTCATCTCAGAAAACGCCCAGGGAATTTTTTCGCAGGTGAACGATATTTTCATCAGGAATTTATTTATCATCACATTCCTTCCTTTCCGTAATTTGCAAAACAATAAAACCTGCTTTGCTGATTAAGTAAATATTTGTGTTAAGCTATAGCTACTTTATGTAGTTCTGATTTATTCCCTGATGTGCACTTAGAAGTCGAGGGTCGATGGAGAACTAAACAAACGACCAAGATTTTTTTTTTTTTTTTTTTTTTTTATTTCCTCCAATTTTGAACTTTCTATTCTAATGAATCGAAGATATATTCCATTAGCACATTTATATTAATTATAGATACATTGGTCCAGTGCTTGTGTTGACTTTCGTGATTTTTAAAGGGTTGTAGCTACCAAAAAAATAATGAAACGAGATTTCTGTAAAAAAGTTAAGATGGTGTAATTTCTTCGAACGTTTTACGACATCATGACTTGGTTAGCTGTTACGGAATATCTGTGTCACAGACAGACTTGTATATGTTCTTTTTTTTATACTAGTTATAATCGCGTCCATTCTTTGCTCCGGATTTATCTACACAAGTTCGACTTATCCCCGGAGTTTTTACTGAAGTGCGGATGCCGAAATTGTACATTATGTAGCAGAAACGACTTTCTGTTATTGCATTTTTTTAAAACAGTAATCTTACTATTAAAGATTTTTTTGGTAAATGTGCTACATCTTTGAAGATACGGTCATCACAAAGGTTACTTACGATAGTTTGACGTGACTCTGTACTTATGTATCCCGTCATACTTTGAACGACAAAATTATTTTATATCTACCTGTGTGACGTCAAACGCGCGATTCTACGCCAGTACTTACAATCTTTCAATCCTTTATGGGTGGATTTTACATAGATAGATAAAATCTTATAATAAAAAACAAAATGAGGATGTTTAATTTGATGTATCCCTTTTTGTGCTTCTTTGTTACATTTGTTTGTTTTAATAGTGATTACGATGATAACACAACGTTGACTGGTGTGCCCCTATTTTTGACATTTTTACCTATTGTGTCTGTTTGTTTTGTTCACGCATCGTTGTCAATATAATGGAATTTGATGCGACTGTCATACAAGTTAGAGGTTTAGCTAGCTATAAAACCAGGTTCAATCCACCATTTTCTACACAAGAAAATGCCTGTACCAAGTCAGGAATATGAAAGTTGTTATCCATTCGTTTGATGTGTTTAAGCTTTTGGTATTGCTATTTGATTAGGGACTTTCCTTTTTGAATTTTCCTCGGAGTTCAGTATTTTTGTGATTTTACTTTTTAAGATATTCCTGATTTTGCCAGCAAATTTAAATGTACATTATATGTATGGGTGACCTATATTTGCGCGAATTTGAATTTTGAAAGTATAACGTTTGCGCGAATTTACATGTAATAAACCTGAGTTTTTACCAGTGTTTTAATTCTGTGAATAACCTGAACTTTACGGATTTAGTTAAATTAAAAATTACTTAATATAACGTTAGTTGCTGTCTATCATATTTGCCTTTCGTTTATTGTTTTGTACATAAATCAGGCCGTTGATTTTCCCGTTTGAATTGTTTTATATTTTGATGTCGGGGTATTTTATATGTTACTATACGGTGTGGGTTTTGTTCCTTGTTGAAGTCCGTACTGTAACCTATAATAGTTGTTTACATCTACGTTATTTTGTCTCTAGTGAATATCCCTCCCATTGACAATCATACCACATCTTCTTATTCTCATATTCATGTATTGAGAAATATATAATTAGAGAAGTCTTTATTCGTTAATATAAGCACTTAAGAGCACTACGTGTATGTAAAGGCAAAGTTTCGAATAAAATACAGTGTGTTTTTGCTGGTAAGGAGCATTATCAGTATATGGTCTTGAATAAAAACCCAATATAGATGATATCGACAGGTATAATCTATATATATAGCTCTAAGCCTGACCTTGCAAAATACAAGAACCCAAGCCATTTCAGATAACACCGACAGCTAAATCATTCGCATGATAAGATGGCCGATAAAACAGTTCAAATTCATTTCTTGAATTTTAAAAAAGTCTTTTTCGTTTACTTCAGAAATCATGATTTTTCTAATAAAAATTCTATGATATTTTTAATAAAAATTCTGTGTTTTTTTTTTTTTTTTTTATTAGAAAAATTTAATTAATTTGCGGAACGAACTAACTTTTCAACAGGCAAATTTCGTGCAAACGAGTGCGTTTAGTCGCGCAAACGTAGGACAAATTCACACGGTAGGTATAATGTCCGGCGGAGATCGTGTTTTTTCGAGTGTAGATCAGGTTTTTTTCGAGTCATATTAAATGCGATCAGACCAATTTACTGCTATTTCGCGTATGTTATAGTTTTATTCATAACTTTTCATCTTGTTCTGAATACTAAACATGTTTTGAGCACAAACGACGCACAATTTACTTGTAGTTCACTAATAATTCAGTGTTTCCATTGTCCGTGGTTTTTTCGAGAGCAACATTTAAAACGTCCGGGTTTTTAAACAAATGGTCCGGGTTTTTTCACAGAAAATATGAATAAGAAAGAAGGCATTCTTGGGCTTAAAAATTAACTTTTTCTAGTTTGAACTGTAATTTAGCGAATGGCATTAATAATTTATTATTTATTCATAATATGAACAAAACATATTAATATATTACTATGTTGATCAAATTTAACCCTTTTCAATTTAATGATAATTTTCTGTTCTGAAAACATTTAACCATTACCTTGCAGTATTAAGATATATTAGACATTATTGGATTCTTTGTAAAACTGTCGTTAGAACCGAGAACAGGGGACTCATAATCTTTTCAATATCATTTCATGCTACAATATTTTTTACAGTAAATAGTAGTTTATGATTTATATTTATTACACTGGCGAAACCTGGAGTTTTAAAATAGTGTTAAGAAAACAAAGGGACAGAAATTATAAATTCAGTAAAATGCAATATACCACAAATATTCTAATAAGAGAGGCCAGGGACCACCATATTAACATGGGCTTGGGCATGTTTGATCTATCCAAATATACTAATGTCGGTGTCCTTCCATTATATAAGATGTGGAAAACAACAGTATATACAAATAAACGATGATTTTTACGAATGTACGTGTTATATACTACAGTATTATCAAACTGGTTAATTCATTGGTTTCGTGCTATGAAAAGTACTTTATTTTAAACGAATCAAACTGACATATTACATTTTAAGCCATTGTAATTTTGTTTAATCACTCGATCAAAACCTGGACCGCACTAATAAAAACCTGGACTGCTCTCGATACTAATACCAATACTTACTTACCTTGTATGATCTTGTATATTAAGTTTAAGCATTTATTTCACGTCTTACAAAAAAGAAGCCTGTTTGTTTACTTTTTTTATCATATTCACTCGAAAAAAACGTGGTCACACTCGAAAAAAAAAACGATCAAATCACTCGAAAAAACACGATCCCAGCCGGACATTATACCTACTGTAAATTCACGTAAACGTAACACACCAATGCATGTGTACAGAAATACAAAATGTATACTGCATTGACATGAATAATTCATCCCGTTATAATCTTCGGTGTCTAAATTGTGTTAGGGTTGTTTATAACAGATGAGAATAAATATTACATAATATTCTGAATTCACGATGGCCACAATATAGATACATGTAGGTGTACTGGTATCTAAAAGGAATATTCATACAAAGCATGATAAATATGAATATATAGATATCAGAAGATGTGGTATGAGTGCCAATGAGACAACTCTCCATCCAAGTCAAAATTTATAAAAGTAAACCATAATAGGTCAAAGTACGGTCTTCAACACGGAGCCTTGGCTCACACCGAACAGTAAGCTATAAAGGGCCCCAAAAATTACTAGTGTAAAACCATTCAAACGGGAAAACCAACGGTCTAATCTATATAAAAAACGAAAAACGAGAAACACTTATGAACCACATCAACAAACGACAACTACTGAACATCAGATTCCTGACTTAGGACAGGTGCAAACAAATGCAGCAGGGTGTGTCTATAAGACACTTTGCCTCGCTCGCACCTTCACATTTCAGTGTTTACCGAACTGTGAAACTTATTTTGCATATTTTTTAAAATGTTCACTTCATAAAACCAAAACTGTGATGTGAGGACGAACGGATGGATGAAAGGACGGAAGAACTCACAGACCGGTATACATAGTGCTCCTGTTCTATAGTCACTTCGACTTTTTCATGTTTTATCAATTATGTAAATGTAAATGTGCATAAAAATCCTGTCACTTAAATGACATGACTGTTGTTATCACTGCACCTAAAACTGTTGTTTTGTATGTTGACTGCTTGCTAAAATCATTAGAACTGTAAAACATTTACTTCGATCATGTTCTCTGCAATAACACACATTTTGTTTGACTTAGTCTGAAAACATTAGTCAAAGGGTTTTGCTGTTTAGAATTACGAACATTAACCGTGTCGTCCAATCAATTTGGCTGCTGTCACTGAATAAAAAAGTAATTTGCAACACCAGTGTCGTAGGAATGCTCTTGAGCAGACCTTCTTTCAAATTCTAATCTTATGATAAACTTCTCGGTATCCAATAGTACCGATCAAATAAAGGAAAGTACGCTAAAATAAATAATAATAATAATCATAACCGATTTAAACACGTTAAAAGAAGAAGAAGAAAAAAACACACACAGAGAAACCAATAAAACATATTCTTTAAAATCGGTTATGTAGCACCAGTATTTCAGATAGACGTAAAGTTCGACGGGATGTAATTGTTCTACTATTATGTAAGGACTATCTGACTTATTTTGTTTTTTACCGAGGCAATAGATATGATAGGCGTATCTTCAAATATTTAAAGTGCATTTGATTTGTTGATGTTCAACTTGATTAAAAAAGATAACAATACTTTATCAACTTTAATCAAAACATAAATATGTTAATTCAATCAAAGACCTGTTTTCTCAATACATATTTATATAATATTTATCTAAATGCGACATTTATAGGCCAGTATCTTTCTTAAAAAATCGATGATTCAATGTACACCAAGTGCATCCTAAACACTATCTGAAATCAAATTCAAATTAGAATAAAAGATTATCAATCTTATCAAAATCTTGGAACTAAAGCCAGAAATTGTCCATATATTTAGTGCTATCATAAAGATACAAGGTAAATATCTCACTCGGAGATATACATGAAAGCCGCCATTGTTGATAAGGGGAGATAACTATCTCCATTGCGCCTCTTCCCCGCTGTCTTCCGTGATTTGTCTTATCGGCAGTTTCGGTTTTAAAATGTTGAAATTTTTGATACATTTTACATCATCTTTACAAATCAGGCGTGTATGATTTTGATAAGAACATCGTATATATTTGATGTAATCAGGTTCCAGATCAGATAAATAACAAGGTATTCGTTTTTTGCACATGTTCAAACGAGAAATATCTTATGATGAACGTCTAAATTATATTTTGAAATACATGCAAACTTAGGTGATTCTTGTTGTAGTTATTAAAAAGATATCAATTTCTGAAAATGAAACGGAAATTTTCGAAAGGTGTATGTTCCTTAAACTGAAATAGGAAATAACGTTTAGCTTTCTAAATTCTAAAAAAGTATGTTATTGTATGTTTTTCCCTGCCTGTAATGAATTTACTGTAACAGTAAGTGTTTTTACTTGTGTAACATACAATTATTTTGATATTTAAAATCTTCTTCGCTCAATGTTACATAAGAAAATCCGTTATTATTTTATTTTTTTATGCAAATGCTTATTCATAATATCTATAAACGCAAAAAAAACCCAGAAACATGACAAAGGCGAACAAAATTGTATAATGTTTTGTGTTTTGTAATGACGACGAATTTAATCCAAATTACAGCACCCGATCTGATATATCTACTTACTCGTAACTCGCTGAATATGTTTCGATATTTTTATTCACGTAATAGTTATTCTATAAATATTGTTTATAAAAACAATACTATGAAATATATTCATGTGTTTAATAGGATGACATGCAAAACAGCTTAGGCGACGATATTGAAGTTATCTATTGATTTATCTGTGTTTTTACTGTCATTGGTTATAAAACAACCATTGTCGTGAGCCTGAAAATGTAACTCTGGGGCTTTAAATAGGGTAGAAGAAGTATGAAACACGTTCCATGTCATTATATTTTAGTTTGCATGTGGCCTACAACCATTATATTACGCCTGAAAATGTAACTCTTGAGCTTTCAACTGGGTAGATTAAGTATAAAATAAGTTTCACGTCATTATATTTTAGTTTTACATGTGACCTACAACCATGGTCTAACGCTTGAGAAGGTAGATAACTCTGGGGTTTGCAATAGGATAAAAGAAGTATAGAACACGTTCCACGTCATTATACCGGTATTTCAGTTTGAACGTGGCCTACAACCATTGTCTTACGCCTGAGAACGTCACTCCGGGGCTTTCAATAGGGTAGGAGAAGTATTAAACATGTTCCAAGTCATTATATTTTATTTACATGTGGCCTTATAGAATAAACTCATTATAGATACCAGTTTGTTAATAGTTGATTTATAATTATGACCATATCAATGATAATTCATGTCAACACAGAAGTGTTGACTATTGGGCTAGTGATACCCTCGGGGAGAACCTTTAACAAGCAGTGACATCGACCCAGTGGTAAGGAGATATGCACCAAAACAAAAACGAATTTTTCTCAGCCATTAAATTTGCATGTGATAATGTTCGCGATTCAGGTGAAGTCATTGTTGTAATTATACAGATCAGAATAAGTTTTATTCATATACCTTCTTCTTCGGCATAATGAGAAACTTAACATTGTTACTTCCATAAATTTTGCGCTGTTCTGGATTTTGACGTTACAAATGTTTATTCACACGTTAATTGCCAATTTTTGACTTAAATGTAATTTATAGTAAGGATTGAATAACTTCAAGATGACGACAGATATGTTCCAATTGTTGTAACCACAATACCGTCCTCTTTTCCACGAATTTGACTTACCGAATTAGACTTATCACCGGGTTTGTACTAATATGAGCAACACGACGGTTGCCACATGTGGAGCAGGATCTGCTAATCCTTCTGGAGCTCCTTAGACCACCCCGGTTTTTGTTGCTCAGTCTTTAGTTTTTTGTGTTGTGTACTGTAGTTTGTCTATTCGTCGATTTTCGTTTTTTGCGATGATATGTTAGTTTGTTTTCGACTTATAAGTTTGAAATTACCTTTGGTATCTTTCACCTTTCCTTTTCAAGGCTCTATAACAGAATTTAGACTGTATTAAAGACGATAACAATATGTGATTAAAAATAAAGAATTTCATGAGATGAACAGATATAGGCAACTAAAATAGAACACGAATGCAAAAAGCCATGAAACTATGGCGGTAATCTCATTCCATGCAAACAAAAGTTTACCTTTTATCAAAACTATCTATGCATTGTCTTTCAAATTCAAAGGTGCTTATGATGTGTTTCTTTGCAAATTCAAGAAAATCATTTAAGCCTTTCAATTTATACAAAAAGTATTTTCAAAAAGCAGTTATTGTAATTGTTATTTGTAAAATCTTTGTCAAAAAGTAAAATAATTCCAAGGAAAATTCAAAACGGAAAGTCCCTTATCAAATGGCAAAATCAAAAGCTCAAACACATCAAAACGAATGGAAAACAACTGTCATATTTCTGACTTGGTACAGGCATTTCCTTATGTAGAAAATAGTGGATTAAACCTGATTTCATAGCTAGCTAAAAATCTCACTTGTATGACAGTCATGTAGCATTCCATTATATTGACAACAATGTTTGAGCAAAACAAACAGAGACATAATAGGTAAAAATGTCAAAAATTGTGTTATAATCTTAATCACTATAAAAAAAAATAACTGTTTAAATAAAAAAAAAAAAAATGGCATATACACTCTATAGAAAAGTGCATAAGCAAAAATGAAAGACAAAATATTTTAAGAACATTATTAATTATAAGACACTTTCATGTTCAAATTCCACATACATTGACTATCTTAAATTAAATCACATAAGAACGTTCTCATTCATCTTCGCTATAAAAGGAACTATCAATCAAGCGATAAAAAGTAGTAAAGTAAATAAAAACATAATATATGTAAAATGAATATGTTATCAAAGTTAAATTAGATAAATAGTGCATATAAACCAACATAAAACATGATCCAACACACGAAGTTTGTGGCTCAAATAAAGGTGTAAATGTGCAAGAAAAATCATATCTTGTAACTTCGGAAAGGAAGTCCGTTCACATAAAGTATATCTTATTCACTTGCAATTTGTTTGCATTCAGTATATTTCTTTCTGTCAGACTCTCCTCCTTTTTTCCCCGCATAAGTAATTTGTTTCCTAATATTGATTTTTATTATGTGAAAATTAGGAGATGGGATAGGATTGCGAAAGAGACAACTACAAATGTATTCATAAAGACCAAAAGGACAATGATGTGAACAATTAAAGGTCGCAGAACGCCTTTCAACAATGAGCAAAACAAATCCAGTATAGTTAGCTATGAAAGCCTTATTAACGAGAAAGTGTGAAGCTATAAAATTAATGACAAGCAATGTGAATAAAAGACAAATATAATTGCAGACAGCGACCAAGGACATACAATGGAATACAGGTTCTTCACTTGGGACATCACATAAAGAAAGTGGCGTAGTTTAACAGGTTTCTGGGCACTCAACTCTCAACCTACACAGTTATTTTTGCATGTGTACTTTATTAGTACTATAATTTTGAAGTAATGGAAATGTACCTAAATAATGTAATGCTTTTTTAGTACTTCGAATTTATTGAACTTCTAGTATTTCAGTACCATAATTTCACAGAACTGGAAACTTCAAGTAATTAGTAACGGTTTTATACTTTTCATGTGTTATACATTTTAGGTAAAAACGCTAGTTGACTTCAGTCTAGTGCTTTTATGTCATACTGTCAGTAAAATGTTATATCAAAATATAGTAAAAAAAGAAGTACTATTTATTCATAGTACCTACATAGTGCTGCATACTGAAGGTATAAAACTGGTACTTCAAAATGTAGTACAAATCTAGTACTGTGAATAGATATAGGAAGATGTGGTGTGAGTGCCAATGAGACAACTCTCCATCCAAATAACAATTTATAAAAATAAACCATTATAGGTCAATGTACGGCCTTCAACACGGAGCCTTGGCTCACACCGAACAACAAGCTATATAGGGCCCCAAAATTACTAGTGTAAAACCATTCAAACGGGAAAACCAACGGTCTAGTCTATATAAAAAACGCGAAACGAGAAATACGTATAAATTACATAAACAAACGACAACTACTGTACATCAGATTCCTGACTTAGGACAGGTGCAAACATTTGCAGCGGGATAAAACGTTTTAATGGACAGGTACCAAACCTTCTCCCTTTTTCTGAAACAATAGTATAACATCACAACATAGAAAAACAAACCATAAAATATCAATTGGAAGGCTTAACTCAATCAAAAATCGTAAATTAACAGTACATGTAATATTATAGTAATAAAATAGTACAATAGTTTGGAAATACTACATCAATACTATATTATTTAGGTACATTTTCAGTACTGTAAAGTATGTGGGAAAACGTAGCTGTATAGCACGAAACAGTGGTGTTATAACATGCACATCATAAGAAAAAACTATAAAAAAAATCAAATCAGTTGGAAAGGGCTTGACTCATCAAGTCGTTACTAAACACAAAACAAAAAAAAAGGTCAGAAGACACAGAGAACTCACGGTTACTAAAAGCTACATATAGTTCATTGCTCAAATCGAATTATAAATTCTTGATGTTCTCCTAGACGTTCTCCCCACTACACGTGTGTAACGCTAAAATACAACTAGTATATATATTTGTTTAGGGGCCAGCTTAAGGACGCCTCCGGGTGCGGGAATTTCTCGCTGCATTGAAGACCTATTGGTGACCTTCTGTTATTGTCTGTTCTGTGGTCGGGTTGTTGTCTCTTTGACACATTCCTCATTTCCATTCTCAATTTTAAATATTCACAGGATGTAAGAACATTAGTGTTAATATCTGAAGAGCAACATGTTATGTGTTTAGTTATGTGTAAACTATCATAAATAATATGAGTGTCAGTATCGATAGGGGAAAAATATTTACTATAATGCAAAACTGACAAACCCTAGGAATACATTTCTCAAAGGAACAACAAGCATGTATGGATCGAGTCTTAATTTACGAGCTCACCCTGTAAACAACATACCTATAAAACAAGTTTGCGATATTCCGTTTGTTGTTAGAGTACAGCCAACCATGTATCTATGAAAGCATTTAGTAAAGATTTAGCTCAGTGTTTTCTAGGAGTACAGTGAGTAATTCCTTTCAAATACATGCAATCATTCTGAGTATCTGAATAGATAGTTCAAAGGCAAAGTATTATATATATATGTATGTCAATGTTTTAATTTGACTAATGTTCAAATAAACTTATCATAGTTACAAGGATTCCAATTGTGTACACAAGACGCCTGCATAAGTAATTTGTTTTCTAATATTGATTTTTATTATGTGAAAATTAGGAGATGGGATAAGATTGCGAATGAGACAACTACAAATGTATTCATAAAGACCAAAAGGACAATGATGTGAACAATTAAAGGTCGCAGAACGCCTTTCAACAATGAGCGAAACCAATCCAGTATAGTTAGCTATAAAAGCCTTATTAACGAGAAAGTGTGAAGCTATAAAATTAATGACAAGCAATGTGAATAAAAGACAGCGACCAAGGACATACAATGGAATACAGGTTCTTCACTTGGGACATCACATAAAGAAAATGGCGTAGTTTAACAGGTTTTTGGGCACTCAACTCGCAACCTACACAGTTATTTTTGCATGTGTACTTTATTAGTACTATAATTTTGAAGTAATGGAAATGTACCTAAATAATGTAATGTAAGCACTTCGAATTTATTGAACTACTAGTATTTCAGTACCATAATTTCACAGAACTGGAAACTTCAAGTAATTAGTAACGGTTTTATACTTTTAATACTTTTAATGTGTTATACATTTTAGGTAAAAACGCTAGTTGACTTCAGTCTAGTGCTTTTATGTCATACTGTCAGTAAAATGTTATATCAAAATATAGTAAAAAAAGAAGTACTATTTATTCATAGTACCTTCATAGTGCTGCATACTGAAGGTATAAAAATGGTACTTCAAAATGTAGTACAAAGCTAGTACTGTACATGTAATATTATAGTAATAAAATAGTACAATAGTTTGGAAATACTACATCAATACTATATTATTTAGGTACATTTTCAGTACTGTAAAGTATGTGGGAAAACGTAGCGACCTATTGGTGACCTTCTGTTGTTGTCTGTTCTGTGGTCGGGTTGTTGTCTCTTTGACACATTCCCCATTTCCATTCTCAATTTTACTGTATAGCACGAAACAGTGGTGTTATAACATCCACATCATAAGAAAAAACTATAAAAAAAATCAAATCAGTTGGAAAGGGCTTGACTCATCAAGTCGGTACTAAACACAAAACACAAAAAAGTCAGAAGACACAGAGAACTCACAGTTACTAAAAGCTACATATAGTTCATTGCTCAAATCGAATTATAAATTCTTGATGTTCTCCTAGACGTTCTCCCCACTACACGTGTGTAACGCTAAAATACAAATATTCACAGGATGTAAGAACATTAGTGTTAATACCTGAAGAGCAACATGTTATGTGTTTAGTTATGTAAACTACCAAAATAATATGAATGTCAGTATCGATAGGTGTACACAAGACGTGCGTTTCTTCTACAAAAACTCATCAGTGACGCTCGAATAAAAAAAGAAAGGGCCAAATAAAGAACGAAGTTAAAGAAAATTGAACTCGAAATTCCGAAAGGTTTTGCCAAACAGATTTAAGGTAATCTAGTCGATGTTTACATTGACAACGGCACGTGCGCCCTTAGTGTCTAGCGATAATTTTCTATCTCAAGCGCGTAGCATGATATGAAAAAATATCACACATGAAGATCAAAGGAAAAATACAACAAATAGTGATAAACTGTATTATAAAAACATTCATTATATTTCATAGCTCAATAATATAATATCACATATAATGATCATATAAAAGATATATTTTAACAGTTTCTTCAATTTGATTACAGTGAAACATGATGGCGTCGCCATCTAAAATATCCCATCCCTCAGGCAAATTTGACCTAAGCTGGATTTTGGCTATTATTGTAGGTCCTTACTTGTCATATAGCTTTTCATCATGTGTTTCGGTTCTTCTATATCCTTGACTTTCAAATATTTGGCTGTCATCGTTCATTGTAAAGGTAAATCCAGGAAATACTTACATTAAAGTAGAAGAAAACACAATAATGCGATCTGGTGCTATCAGGGATGTAATCCGCTTCCCATCAAAAAGGTTTGAATTATTGTAGTAAACTTATTACATGCTTTTTATTTTAACAAAACATTTTTGTTTCAAATAAAAATGATAAATGTGTATATTATCAATCAAGCACATAAAAAAAAAATAAACCAAATCAACAAATTAAAATTTTGTTGGATTTGCATGGCTGATGATGCATGCACAGCAGGAGACTCCTCATTCCCTGTCGATGCATTCAGTCTCGCTCCTTTTGGAGTGCATGTCATTTCTTTAGTTTGCTTTTGTCTCCTCGTTTCTCTTCCTAATCCATTGATTAGCCTTGAACATCGGTAATCTACTGTTGCCTATATTAACATATTTTGTTTTATTAATTTTAATTAAATGAGGGTGTGTTGATATAAAACAATTTGAATGTGGGTTTTAAATAATTACAAATTTTGATTCCTAAATCTTATAAATTAAATGATTAAAACCAATCATACTGTAGACATATTTCATTCTACATTCATAATATTCAATGTTGATATGGTAAATAATTATTATACCAAAATGTGGTTTATATAAATAGCAAATTATGATGATATACAAATCATTCATTTAACAGAAGAAAAATTTGTGTAATGTCATCTGTTGGAATATATTAAGTATTACACATGGACAGGATGTTCATCATAAAATTAAGGTATTCCACACACCAGAGTATACGCAACTGTCAAATAGAAATTACTGCTTTACCTGTAATCAGCCATACAACTTATCAGTTGACCGAACATGCCACTACAATTTAAAAAGTTTGTTGATAAATGAAAATGAAAATCATCATTTTGATGAAAAAAATTGAATTAAAATGGATTTTTTCATCAAAATTATGAAGTTAATTATTTTAACATAAAACAAATTGAATAATTCCGAAATATTAAAAGAAAATTATTATCTACTCCAGGAATAATAAAAAATGTATTTATAATGGTTCCATCAATGATTTCTATAGAAATCATTGGTCTTATGAAATGGATCTCAAACAGACATGCACAATATAGTTCTAAACATTCGTTTTCTTTTCAGGAAGGAGTTATCACAAATATTTATTTTGATAAAAATTATAAAATTCAACACTAAAATTTGAATAAAAATGTTTTTGGGTTGTTCTAAAAATGAATAAGGTTTTGAATCAAGATGGGAACACATTCTTTGACCTTAACGAAAGGCCCCTCTTTTTATCCACATAAACCAAAAGATGAATTGTGGGGTCCAAAAGAGACACATGGTCACATTTTAAAACTGCCTATAAGACACCTATTTTAGTAAAGCAAATTTGACTGGCAGTTTTGCGAATGGCAAAAATCTAAATGCTGTTTGTTAGTAACTTTGACTTATATAAAAATAAAATCGGTAAATTGATGTTCAATATGTGCCATTATTAAAAGTCTATAAAGTAACCACTCAGCCAA
The DNA here is from genome assembly GCA_017311375.1 of Mytilus coruscus. Lineage (NCBI taxonomy): Eukaryota > Metazoa > Mollusca > Bivalvia > Mytilida > Mytilidae > Mytilus > Mytilus coruscus. Next base: position 31,518,908 of record CM029600.1, read on the forward strand.
AAGAATTACCATAAATGCACGTTTACTGTACCAAGTCAGGAATATGGCGGTTGTTTTTCACTTGTTCCGTTGATTGATAGCGTTCGATTTTGTCTGTTTTTGTGGATTTCCCCTTTTTGAATTTGTCTTGGAGTTCAGTATTTTTGTTTTACTTTTTTTCAAAAAGTTTTAATGCTACAACTGAACTTCAAATTACTGATAATAAAAATGTATGCATGAGTATATACATACGTATCTGCTTCTGAAATGCAAGCAGAGGGAACTTTCAAAAACTTTGTCATCATCAAATACCCCCAGAACCGATTAACCAGATGACGATGATATACACCTGTTTTAAGATTCACAAGAACTAGACTATACTATTAGAAATAATAAAGAAAAAATTGAAAATATGTTCCGAAATTTGATATTGTTCTCCCAAACCAAACAACTCGACAGTCGGTCGTAGAAATACATACCACAACAAATATGCAAGATGCTCCTACCACGAAATATATGGTTATCGCGGGATATGTAATATATGATACACCATCCGTTGTTGATATTCCGTTACCTGTTCAAATGAATTATACATCTTCATGAATTAGGTACTAGCATGAAAATACGGATGTTTGGGTGTTATTTGTTTTTATAAATATTGTAAATCATTTTAAATCAAGTAATGTACCTCCCTCATGCAAAAGCTCTGATCCCATGTCCGGCTTTGGCTTTAATTTTAATCCTTTTTTTTTTTTTTTTTTGGTTCAATAAGCTCTTCAACGATTGTATTAGGTTTTGGACTTTCAAGTATTTTGCCTCGATCAGTAAATTAGTAGCGTTAATGTATATAATTTAAGTCTCCTCTTGCAATAGTACATTTAACTGTTCTACCCTTTATACACATATTCCCCATCCAAACTGAAAGACAAATTGAAAGAACTGGTCTTACTTTGTTTCTTAGAAAAGAATGGCCAACGTATAGATATGAACATCTTGTTTTAGGGAGGGACAAATTATTCTTTGTAAAAAGACACTCTAATTCAAATAAAAAATACTCCGAAACTGACATTATCAAGATGGTTGATTTCTTTATTGCCAATATATTTGTAGGACGTGTATTCAACAAACAATCGGCATTCCCATGGGCACCGATTGTGCCTCCCTTTCTATCGACCTGTTTCTATATTCATATGAGACAGACTTTATACATGAGCTTCTCATAAAAAAATAAATGGAGATAGCATTTTCATTTAACTTCACGTTCTGTTATATAAAAAATAATGCCCTTTCACTAAATAATTCAAAGTTTGGTATCTATATTGAACGCATTTATCCCATCGAACTTGAAATAAAGGATACACAGTTGAGTCTTATATCCTAGACATTGACAATGAGGATTAGTTGAGAACAAATCTTTATGACACAATAGATGATTTCAGCCTCCCAAAAGTGAACTTTTCATTTCTATATTGCCACTTTCCAGCATATATGGAGTATATATTTCAAATTGATACGATATTTCAGAGCTTGCATTTTATATCATGATTTTCGTGATGAAGGATTTCTGCTTACACCAAGGATTCCAAAGTGTGAAGTTGAAGGCATCCCTTCGACAATTTTACGGACGCCAACACAAGTTGGTTTATCGTTATTGATATCTGTTTCACAGATGACTACGGACATGTTCCAATTGTCGTTACCACAATCCCATCCTCTTTCTATCGTATGTGACATCACCGAATGTGCATTTACATGAGCAAGACGACGGGTGTCACGTGTGCAGCAGGATGTGCTTACACTTCCGGAGCACCTGAGATCAAACACAAAGCTTGTGCATCAAAATACGACTCAAATAAACTTATTGTTCCTATTGAGTAAACTCATTCTTAAAGGTTATCAATTTAGATTTGTATATCTATATCTGAATATTTTCTTAATATACCTATCAATAGCCATGCAACTGTAACCAAGTGGTTGTCGTTAGTTATTGTTTGCCTAATTTGTTTTCGGTTGTTGAAATTGTATACCAGGCCGTCGGTTGTCTCTTTTGAATTGTTAAACATTTTGTCATACCGCGGGGTATTTTATGACTTTCTATACAGTTTGAGTTTTGTCCATTGGTGAATTTCAAAGCTTATTGTAAACGTCAGAATTTAGTGCTGCGCATGAAATGTACGTCAATGTCCCCAAGTTTATAGGGCTAGAATAAATCTAGTGTATGTGTTTGCTTTATAGATATAACCACTCTTATAAAAGAACAAAGTCCCATGCAAATATTTTATCTATCAAAAGGCAATAACTAAAAACTTTTTTTTGTTCTTTACAACTTTTTATAGATATTTTAAAGAACAGAAGGCTTGAGAGCAAATGCAATGCAAATTTCGATATAATCGATATTTCCAAGGGCATAACTCTAAGAAAAATATTTGATCGCCACCGGTTTCCGAAATTGTCCTAGACATTGCTGATATAAACCTTTGACATAAATTTGATAAAAATCAGTCAAAAATTCACATGAGAGCACTTACAATGCAATTTCAATATAATTAATATTTCCAAGGGGCAAAACTCTTTAAAAATCTTTCATCGGCACTGATTGTCAAAATTGTCCGAATCATTACCGATATAAACCTTTGATATGCATCTGGCAATAATTAATAATTGTACACATGAGAGCGATAATGATGCAATTTTCTATATAATTGACATTTCAAAGGGGCATTACTCTTTTAAAAATTGTTTATCGGCACTTAATTTGTTCGAGTCATTGGTGATATAAACCTATGGCATAAGTTTTATAACAAAAAATCTGGCAAGAATTGTACACGTAAGAGCGCTAACAAGATCGGACGGACAGACGGACGCCCGATTATTATGTGTCCCCGCAATGCGTCATACGGGGAATAAAAAGCTCGGTGTGAAATGCTCATTTTGAATTAGATTCTTTTATATTGAATCATACTACTACAAAAATTATACGTCCGGTAAAAAATTAGTAAAAGATGTAACCAATGCATCGTGTCTGTAAACTATCGTTGCTTTCTCGTTAACATACAATCACGCATTTTGCACCAACCTTCCTTGGGGTTGGGGTATGGGATGATAGTTCTTTTATTGTCAGGGACTGACAATCAACCATGGCAGTAGCTGCACCTATAGATACAAATTTTTAATTGAATGATCTCACTAATAAACGTCCAATGTAATGCATATTCAGGATGAGAACAAATTGACAATAAATATAAAGTTGGCAAGCTCTATAAAGTAGGGTGACACGGATGAAAGGCTGGAAATTTGTACTGCTAATGGAAAAAGAAGGCATGTTGGAAAGACAGATATTATAACCGGAAACAGGTAAATAAAAACCCACTTATTGTCTACAAACCGGGATACCTCGGGAGGGATAGCGATATAAAACCAATTGTTGTATCAACTGATGTAAAACTTGACTAACAGTATCTTTGGGAAATAAAAATACTTAAATATGCTCACCCTTCAGGGACACCTGAGATTATCCCCGGTTTGGTGGGGTTCGTGTTTCTAAGTCTCTAATTTTGTCTATATTGTGTTTTGTAAACTGTTTGTCCTTTAGTCGTTTTTCATTGTTTGCCATGGTGTTGACAGTTTGTAATTGATTTGTCAGTTTAAATGTCTCTTTGGTATCTTCCGACTATCTTTTAAATCAACTGATCTCTAAAGTTCGATATCAAAGTTTCCTGTTTACTATTTAAAAATGCTACACATTACAAAGTCTTACATGCACTTTTTTTCAACCACGACATGGAAAATTATGTTTGTTTTGAGTAAAAATATATCATGACGTGTTTCTCATTTCCTTTCATTCGTAATGATGCGATGTACGGAAAGAAAAGACAGTTTTGACTATAGTTTCCAATATTTATTGTTACTACAAAACATATCTGACGTTTATCAGCCCATCATATCACGGTTTCATATTGATTTTACCAATAAGGGAAAAAATTCTCTGTCAAGTTCATTACAAAATTATCTCTAACATCTTTCATTTATGTACAATACCCTTATCAGAATCTCTCATGCCAACATGGACGACGTTATCTGATGTTTATCTTATCACATGATCACCAAGGCGCCCTCTATCAATATTCGATCTGGCTTATCTGTCCCGATAGAGCATTATTCGCTCTGTCACCTTAGAAACAAGATGGAGAAGATAAAAGATATGACAGACTACAAATGAATTCGGAACAATGAGATGGAGATTAGCATGAAGTAATAAATATATCTGACTTCAGCAGCCAATTCATAAAGGCTTTCCGTCGATAAATGATAAAGTAATATCGTTTATTTATAATTGAGAAATGATGCAGACATTTGTTACAACCTTGTTAAATAAGTAATGATATTTATGCCTTCAAAAAGAAGTTGTACTTTTAATCATTCAGAGCGACAAAAAGAATTCTTTGTTCTTTATTTCTGTACTGTTTGAACAAAAGGCATTTGTACACATGCATGGAGAACGATGAAATTCAAAGCAGCTAAGTATTTAAAAAGGAAGTTTGAAATTTTTGTTTTAACATTTCTTTCTTCTCTCAAGGGTTGGTCAAATTATCAATTATGAAAAACTTAAATTCATTAGTTACTTCCTGATCCGGCAAAGTTCAAACGTCCATGAAAATATATATATTGATAATGTTTAATTATAGTCATCTAATGTATATACTCGTATTATACTGATTTTCAGTGCCCTAAAAAATAATTCAGTGTTAGACAGCGGTGCACAAGTAGGGATGTAATTTTGCAATTTTACATCCGCGATTTTTTTTTTTTTTTTTTTTTCATTTTAGAAAAAGTTGAAGAAATTGAAGAATTAAAGAAAAATTAAGAATATTGAAAGTTGATGCTATGAAAATGGATTTAATGGAAGTATATGATGCCAGAGAAGATATTGACCCATGTTTTGTTTTGTAGAAGTGTAAACAGGTTCAAATTCATGTACAGTCCAGAAATGAATTTGATATTATATCAGCATGTGGTCAACATTTTAAAAGTTTATCCAACAAAAGTTGTTTGTGTGGAAATGATTCTAACTGTGTATTGCTACCTTAACCTGCACTAGATACCTCTGAGCAAATGACCAAAAAAGCACTCAAATCCTGCTTTTGAAAAAAAAACATGGCATGGAGGATTATTATATTTTTCTCATTAGCATTAAGCGCTCTTCTGGATTTATCTTCATCAGGAAGGCTCAAACCCACACAGTTGAAAGTCAAGGATGAAAGTATGAGAGTGTGAGGATCCATATATGTCTACAGAAAGTATGAGAGTGTGAGGATCCATATATGTCTACAGAAAGTATGAGAGTGTGAGGATCCATATATGACTACAGAAAAGGGACCTAAAAAGATTAACAAAACAATTTAATGTCATTCTGCCTGAGAGAGTTGGAAACTTAGTTTCTAAATAATTTCTAAAATCAATAGAAAATTTACGAAAAAATATTATAAATCGTGACAGTTCCGAAGCATAAGCTACTGGGTTGTTGATACCATTTGGGATTAACAGTCCACCAGCAAGGTATGTACTTATCTTTGAAGTATTTTAAAGTATATCACATTTCTTTTGATTCTTTATAGCATATATCTTTATCTATGTCATGATCATTTACTTTTCAACGTTTTGAAGAAAAATTGAAAAAACCGATGTGCAATTAATATATGTATTACCATTAGAAAATGATATTCTTGTTTTTTACATTATATATATTTTCCATATTTTAGAGACAGATTTAAATTCAATCAGAAACATCGTATATTTTACTCTATGAATGATATGAGATGTCAAGAAGACAGCAGTCAAACAACTCGAAAATTCAAAAAAGGATATTTGGAGGAACATGTAAGCATACGATCTTAACAACAGGCAATTATCCAAAAATATCAAGCTTTCATCCCCTCGCTGGAGCTTATAATAACCTCAACAGTAACTCCGAAATATCTGCCATCTGCACCAAGTATTTTTACGGAGTGTCTATTCGTCCGGCTAGCCGGACGAATAGTTAAAAATCTCTATTTGTCCGGCCTTCCGTTTGCGGATGCGCAAATCTTTAATATCAATAAAAGTGTCATGTGGCGCTGAAAGTGTCCCGGATGAGGTGTCGGATAACAAACGCGCGTATGCAATGGACGTTTTGAGAATTGGAGATCGTGATTTATATTTCAAGATGTCATAAAGAAAACTAGAGAGAATGTGATTGCTTTAAAACATTTTTTTTATATATTAGTGACTACAGAACAATAGCGTATATAGTATTCATGTAAACTGAGAGGAATAAAGCCTGACATCAAACTGAAATTGCTAATTTACCCCATGGAGGCAAAACGCATTCGGATAATGACTAAATCAAATATGCTTGGATGCATTATTTCTAAGTTCTACTACAACGCAATCTATGAACATGCACTGATATACCGTGACTCGAAATAGGATACCAGGGTTGGGGTAACCCCTCTTTTTTATTCTGTTTAACTTAATACACATTTTTTTCTATATTTTTCTATCGTAAACACAATCTTACTTTTGGGGAAGGTTACACGTGCCTACCGTTCTCTCTTTTTTCCTATGAGTTAAAAATTCCCGAACATTTTAAATAAAAAAATCGTGTCTGAAAACCATTTGACGACCTGATTTGAACCAAACTTCAAGGAAACAATAAATTCGGAATCTTCTTTTGCAATCATAGATGTCTATTGAAGCCAATAATCAGTGGTTATACTCTTTACCTTACATGAAATTCATAGGTAGAACAAATAAAAAGATGAGAGTCTTTTTTGCCCCTCCCCAAAACTCCTTTAGAATAAAAAAAATCTGAATAAAATGTATACTTTGTAGTCTATGCATTTGCATTTTGATTTGTTTTAGTAAATGAATGGAAATAATTTGCACATGTTTTTGCCAAGACACTAAGTAACTAATTCAAAAGTGTATTTGCTGCATAGATGTTGATATACGATTTTAGACAATATTTCTCATAACTACTCAGCGTTTATTTATCTCCTTAAATCACGATGTTATATCTTCACCATTATATTTTTAGCCGGACAAATAGCAAAATACCGTAAAAATGCTATTTGTCCGGCTTGCCGGATGAATAGACATTTTTGACTATTGGTCCGGCTAGCCGGACGAATAGCCACTGCCGTATTTTTAAGCTATAAATGCTATTTATACAACCAATCTGTCTACTGGGGAGACCAGCTCCAAGTATCTTTCAACTTTAAATGCTATTTATACAACCAATCTGTCTACTGGGAAGACCCGTTCCAAGTATTTTTTAACTTTAAATGCTATTTATACAACCAAGCTGTCTACTGGGGAGACCAGCTCCAAGTATTTTTCAACTTTAAATGCTATTTATACAACCAATCTGTCTACTGGGGAGACCAGCTCCAAGTATTTTTCAACTTTTTAAAAATGCTATTTATACAATCAATCTGTCTACTGGGGAGAACAGCTCAAAGTTTTTTTAAACTCATTTCTTTTTTGTTGTTACAATTATGGTGAAATAATACATTTCTGAACTAAAGTGATTATTTTTTTCTTAGAAAAAGACGTACACCATCTACACCTAAAACACATAACAAATTCAGTATTCAAAAGGAGTAATACTTCAAAGTTGTACAAATTATGTAATCAAAACTACTACATGTACCTACATTGAACTTAACAAGTAAGTGATGAAGATCTTGTTCGATGGTAATTGACATCTGGACCTCTTCCGCAATGTCAAATACTTTGATTGTGAATTCTATCAATTTCAATCAGTTAATTATTACATTTTATTTCATTTTTTACACAATAAATTGCAAATAAAATACTTTTTGATGTGTCAAATGCTCATATTGTTTAAGGCCAACCGATTGCAGTTTTTTTATTTTTTTTTTTTTTTATTTCCAAAACTATGAGTTTATGTCAGTTGCATAATTGCCTTCATTTTGAATGAATCATACATACAACTTATAAGCGAACAAACCTTTTTAATATTCGCTAGAGAATACGTGTTCGGAAATCTGAGAAAAGGGTGAGGTTCATGGTAGTTTGGGAATGTCAATTATCATGTTTCTTGCACATAATAAAATGAGTATTCATATCATATCAGTTATAATTTGACGCAATCAGATTGTTTAGGCGGTTTCAATATAACGTCTCCTTGCATGTTTAAGGTTCATCATAACCTTATGGATAATATGACCGTATTTACACCACAATTTTTACTCTGTGTACAGACAAACCTGTGCACCTGGAAAAGTTTTAAGGCATGGAAGGAACTAGATAATCAAATTTTAAATGCATTTTATGTTTCATGGTTTTGTGGTGTAAACACAGCATATTTTTCAATTCCTTCTGATGAACCTTAAATCTAAACGTTAAATGTCAGTGAATCTCCTATATATCCGCTTTATTATTCACTTCATTTAAAAATTAGACTTAGAGACATTATTTCTACAAATTTTACATTGGTTCTTTCCTTCTACCTGCTAAACATGTTTTAAATAGTAAAGGATGAACATAAAATCTCTCCTAAGCGATAGATGCATGATAAAAAAAAAAATTCCGAACAATTTAATTTAAAATAAAATATTTGAATTACCTCCCTTGTGTCAAATTTATTTCTGTCTCAAACTAGATCGTCATCATAAAATAGCAATTCTGTTAAGAAGATGTGATTTTATCAACTTTTATAATGCCAGAAATGTATATATATATATATATATATATACAAAGAAATCAATACACCAGAAGATGCATTGCCTTTCCAATCATACATGTTTGTTAGTTACCGATAAGATATATATTTTGATAAGAAGATTTTAATATTTGCCAACATGATAAAGTGTCTGCGTTGCTACAACGTAATTTTTGATGACTTATCTGAAATGTCAATTTGTAGTATTTCACTTCATAACGTTCGATTTGTATTTCTTGAATTAAGTTTTCCAAAGGATTAAATTTTGGTGTCCTGTTGTTAACACGTATCAAATTCAGAATGTAAAAGATATGTCTCAAAAGAGAAAATGAGAACAGGTGAAAAAACAATATATTCAATCTACCGTAATTCATATAGTTTGCATAAAAACTATGATATCATCTTTTCCTTGTTTTAAGAAAGTTTAAAATGTGAAGTAAAGGACTCCACACAACTTTGAATGAACAGAAATGTTAATAAAATATAGAAAAATGAACTTGATGAGAAACAGAATGCCTTTGTCGTTGAAAAATACCTACGACAAAGTTTTAAAAAAGATAAAGACACTCGTATCTTTTTATTTGCTGTGTTTTGGGTATCCTTAATTATAGAACTAGTCTCAGATTTTTTTCCTGTTTTGATTTTTTTTAGTTTGCTTGTTGTTCTTATACTGCCTGAGATAAAAGAGAGTGAGACACATAATTTATCCCGCTTATCTCAAGTCTAGATTCGTGTTAGTGGTAATCAGTTTTCTATTGGTTTTTGTCTACTTAGATTTTGGTGTCAGTATCATGTATCAATTTTGTTCATATTTGGATAATTTATTACTATAAAAATTAGAAGATGTGGTATGATTGCCAATGAGACAACTCTCCACAAGAGACCAAATGACACAGAAATTAACAACTATAGGTCACCGTGCGGCCTTCAACAATGAGTAAAACTCATACCGAATAGTCAGCTTGCTAAACTCACCAATTCAACACTGTAATTTAATCTTTGAATATTGTTTTTGTTGGTATACATATTGATTTTGTTATCATTAAATGAAAATCATACTAATAGTTTTATTATACACATATGCACTTTAACGGTACTACAATCTGTCGATCCTTTTGGCATTGCGCAAGGTCGTGTTGTTCTCTGACTGTTAATGACGTCTTTGCACTAAATCCATTGGATGTGTACTGATCGATATTTTAGTCTTAGATACATGATTTTTTATTAATTGTTATTGGCTTTGAACTAGCTGTCAGTAACTGCGAGTACTCTCAGATCTGTACTTAGTGTCCTTTTTGTTGTTAGGGATGAGGGATGGATAAATACCCTGCCACGTCCGGTCTGTGTTTATGTTTGATGTTTTTCTGCTTTATATCGATCTGATGAGTTAAGCCTTTTTCAACGGATTTTTATAGTTTGTTCTTATGTTGTGCTGTTACACCACTGTCCCAGGTTAGGGGAGGGTTGGGAGCTCACAAACATGTTAAACCCGCCATATTCTTTATGTGCCTGTCCCAAGTCAGGAGCCTGTAGTTCACTGGTTGTCGTTGGTTCATGTCTGTCACATTTGTTTTTCGTTAATTGTTTTGTTATGAATTAGGCCGTTAGTTTTCTCAATTGAATTGTTTCATATTTTTCATGTCGGGGCCTTTTATAGCCGACTATACGGTATGGGTTTTTCTCATTGTTGAAGGCCGTACGGTTGCCTATAATTGCTTACATCCACTTTATTTGAACTTTGATGGATAGTTGTCTCATTGGCAATCATATCTCATCCCCTTATTTTTATATCGCTTGCTAAACTCGGAATGATATTGAGACTTGTGCATTGCAGAAACCCTTATGATGACCGGTAGATTTTTGTTAATCTTAATTTGTTGAATTGTTGTTTCAATAATGATTTAATACATTAACATGACATCTCCATTTATTAACAATTTGCAAATGTAATGTGTATAGTTAATCTCCTTTATATTTAAATTAAAGATTTTCACGACTGTTGTAGCATGATTCTTGCTAACTTAAACGTCATGTTGAGCTGAAACCTGCTTTGTTGCTTCTTTATCCGTATATAAAATTATATATACAAAATAATTCAACTATACATTGATAATGAAATTCTACCACTCTGTCAATGTTATTGGTCGCGACTTATAGTCGTTTTGGTGTTATTAGTAAATTTTGTTATTGTTTCGATGTTATTGGTAACGACTTTTAGTCGTTTTTATATCATAAACTTAGCATTGTAATTAAGACGAGTGTTGCATAATATGTTAGAAACATTTTGATAGAAATGCACATTTTTGTATTAACACAAACAAGTCTTGTTCCTTCACTACCTTTATAGAAATATGTTATTCTCAACCAAACTCCACTGTCGATTTCTTCATGTGATTCAAGGTATAAAACAGACCAAGAGTGATTTTCAAGTTCATAGCAATAGATGTGATTATTAACATGACTAGCTCACAGTAACTTCAATGAAGATACATACGCATCGTCGTGTATAGTTGAACATCGCGAATGTTAAGTACAGATTATCAGGTTTTCAACACATTGAAATCGTAAAATATCAGCCGCGAGCCATAATGTGAACCTTTTTGGTGAGTGAGCGCAGCGAACGAGCAATAAAGCTTGACATTGTGTCGATCGGCTGATATTTTTACGATGTCTATATGTTGAAAACCCGATAATCTGTATATTATTCTATAACTGGTCTTTTCCTTTCCCTTAGAAAGTTTTACGCTTGACGAAAGCAAGCTTTATAACGGTCTCCTCGCACATTGTGACGTCGCTGTTAACTTCTCCTCACTCGATAGAAGAATTACGGAGCAACAGAGCAAGGTGATATAGACGAAGTGAAAGACGATAAAAGATAATACAAGTTTCTTTGCAGGTTTGTTTGTTTTTTTTTTTTTTTTTGTAAGAACGTTTATGAAATCAAAGCTCACCATAAGATATCCCTTGCATCTTGGTTTGGTTAGGATTGACATAAAAACAATCTGGGAGGTGAACAATGGTATTATATTGTAAGATTGTGATAAAGTTTTTAATTAATTGTAAAAAGAGGTTTGGGGAGGGTGGGTTAAAGATTCAAATGACTGAATGTGTACCCCAAAACTAAGGCAATGACAAAGTCCATGTCTTGGTTAGGAAACCATAGAAGGAGTCTGGTCAAAAAACAAAAAAACAGACCGACAATAGCTTTATGTGGTTAAGATTTTTAGAAATTTTTGATAATATTATAAAAAGGCCGGGCTTTAGAAGGAGTTGTGGATACATCATTGGTACACCCTGATTTAAACAATGGAGTGGTCCATGAGTTAAAAAAGGAAACCCAAAAAATAGATTCTTATAAACAAAATGAAGGTGCATAATAGCATTATATGGTAAAGTTTCTGAGAAAGTTTCAATAAATTTTACTAAGGGGTTTAGGAGGAGTTACGATACGAAATGGGTACCAAAAAAAGCAATGGCTAAGTCCATGATTTTGGTGTGGAAAAATCCGTAACTACTTCTGACCAAAAAACAAAATAAGAAGTACAATATAGACATTTTATGGTGAGGATTCTGAGAGAGTGTCATCAATTATGATTAATGGTTGAGGAAGAGCGGATACACATGTACATTATAGCGTGCAGGTAGGGCCTCGGTAGCCGAGTGAGAGAAAAGAAAGTAGTCGAACTACTGTTTCACTAGCCTGTCAATACTGAGGTTGTGAGTTCGAATCCGGCACGTGGCAGGTGCGTTCGACTCCAATTTTAATTGAATAGGTTTGTCAGTTTTTTCTTCCGAGGGTCGGTGGTTCTCTCCGAGTACTCCGGCTTCCTTCACAAATAAAAACTGACCGACTCGAAAAAGCACAAAAGTGATGAAAGTGGCGTTAAACATCAATCAGTCAATCAATCAATAGTGTGCAGGTATGCCTGAGTTCATGTCCATGCCATCTCAAATAAAACAACAACAACAACAAAAATTATTCAGAGTGAGAAATGAAATTTGAGGTGCAACAGTACATCATGTGAGTAAGATTCTGTGAAAGCTTTACAAATTTTTGTTTATCAATATAGGAGCATTTACATTTTGTACGAAAACAAAAATTGTACAGAAGAATGTGTATGATTTGCTAAGGGAAACGCCAAAATTATATTATAATTTATAATGCATGAAGGGTTTAGTTGGAGAAGTGGATACAAATGTGTACTAAGAGTGTGCAGATATGACAAAGTCTGTGTCCATGTCATCCCCCAAAAAAAATCTAAAAAAATTATTCAGGGGGAGAAATTAAAATGATGTGGAAAGAACATCATGTGAGTAAACCCCAAAAGCATACAGATAAAGAAATGAAACAGGAGCTGTAGCAGTAAGCTGTTGCCGTTACCAAAGTGAGATAGAAGGTAAAACGAACGGGCGAACGGACGAACGGACGAGACACGTCATCACTATATAATACTATCCGCTTTAGAAAAAGGGGGAGGGGTTATGATAAGATTACTGGTAACTGTTATGTAATATTTTAATAAGAGTTTGACTCATATTTTAGTTTGAAGTAATCATGAATTGTATGTTCTGGTATAGAAAGTGTATGTCATGTGAGGCAGGACATTAAACATTCATTTTAGTGGTTTTTGTTTTTTTAAAATAAATATTTTATGATAACAATAACATTATGTGACAATCAAGAGGCTGCAACGGCTGTCTTTATTGGTGTTTTGTTTATGACATTTTTGAAAAGTCAATTATAGTGTGTCATCACAGAAAAAGTCTATTTTATGTAGTATTATATATAATGTATGATGCCTGCAAATTATATAACGTCACAGTACTCAAATTGCACCGGATTTGTACTAACATAAGCATTACGACAGGTACCAGCAGGGAGCAGGATCTGTCTACCCTTCCGCAGCACCTGAGATCACCCGCAGTTTTGCCGGGGTTCGTGTTGTCAGCCTCTTGTTGTCTATGTTGTGTTTTGTGTACTATTGCTTGTCTGTTGGTATTTTTCTTTTTTAGTCATGGCGTTGTCAGTTTTATTTTCGACTTATGAGTTTGAATGTTCCTTTGGTATCTTTCGCCTCTCTTTTGCACCGATTACCCAAATTGCACCCATTTGGCAAAAAAGCAGTGGAAATCTTCTAAGTTTTTCTTAGGGACTAACTAATTCGTATTTTTATAATTTGGCATAATTCACGTGTTTCAGCATAGCTAAATATACTTAAATATACACAAAACGGTCAAAAATATCCAGCGAACGCGACGTCCACAAAAAGTCATCTTTTATGAATAAGCAATTAAAATAAGTCATGGGTATCCATTCCTTACAAAATGCATAATAACCATCAAGTATTATCCAATTATTCTAAAAATGTTGAGAAATAAAACAAAACATTTTGTTTGGTTTTTACAAAATTGAAGTTATGGTTTGGTGCAATTTAGGTACCCCTTGTGTGTTTTGGAGGTCGGTTCATTACTAAAATTTTCTGAAACTTATTCAAGACAAAACTACGAATGCGTATTATAACTATATACTATAACACTGTGGATTAACTATATTTCCCCCTATTTTGGGATAATATAAAAATTTCAAAAGTTAACAGCACACGTGTCCGTATAGATAAAAAGGTACCAAATAAAAGAATATTGTATATGCCATTAAATATTTACGATCATTCGATATCTAAATTTAATGCCTTTTATTTGTATGAATTGTAATGTGATCAATGGGTATGAAATATCAAAGCCGTATATAATAACAAGTTCTGATTTGTGTTGAAAAACAATATTTTTCTCTTCTGTATACGATACAATTGATGACATTCATTTTAGTTTTTTTAATAATTCATGAGAGATTAAATTTTTGTTGTAATATATTTTTTTAAGCTTTTCGAGGAACATGTAACAATCTTTTCTACAATTATTTTACAGAATTTTAAATTCAGTGAATGCAAGAAATTACACTATACCGAAATGAATTGAATATATCGTACATGTGTTTTCATCAGCGGTGCTCGAATTTCGTCAGAACCATATTGATGCATAAGTTAAAACTTGATCGACTGGAATTTTTCTTTGTTGTCGAAATTAAAGTTGAATAAAGTGCACATCTCTGTTATACTTTTTTTATATAAAAAAACAAATATTTGCATTTCTCATTTTCAAGATATCGTATCATTAGAACACATGTTTTATCTATTGCTTTACAATCAAACCATATTTCGTGAAAATAATTTATAAATTTGAAACAAAAAGATGTTAACCGTGTACCGATATATATATCAAGGCTTTTACTGTGTGTTTCATAATGTAGCTTGTAAAAGATTGTAGGGAAAGATTATTGCAATCTTAAAGGAATTTCGAAAAAAATGTATATCATCATAGTAAAGCATGTAGATGCAGGAATAAATTCAAGTTGGTTACAACTCATTTTTCTGTGATCGGGAAGAGAATTCTTTAGAAAGATGTACATCAAATTGTTAAATGTAATAGTATGATATAATGTAGAGTTCATTCATCGTTATCCTAGCTCAAACGTCTTATTCTCGTTCTTATATCATTCTCCTTACTCTAATGTCTTATTCTTGTTCTTGCATCATTCTCATGGTCTGATGTCTTTATTCTCGTTCATCAACCGATCTCCTGGTTGTGATGTCTTATTCTCGTTTATCCATCGTTCTCCTGGTTGTGATGTCTTATTCTTATTCGTGTATCATTCTGTTGATTCTAATGACTTTATCTCGTTCATTTTACGATCTCCTGGTTGTAATGTCTTATTCTTGTTCATCCGACGATCTCCTGGCTCTATTTGTTTATTCTCGATCATCCATCGTTTTCCTGGTTCTATTGTCTTATTCTCGTTCATCCACCGATTTCTTATTCTCATTCATCCACCGATCGCCTGGCTGTAATGTCTTATTCTCGTTTGTTCATTGTTCCTCTGTCTCTAATGTCTTATTCTTATTCATGTATCGTTCTCCTGGCTCTGATAGAAAAACAAAGGATATAGAGTATCCATCTATGACACAATATTAATGTTATATTCTTGTTCATGCATCGTTCTCCTGGCGATAATGTCTTATTCTCGATCACCAATCATTCTTCTTGCTCTTATGTCTCATTCTCGTTCATCCATCGTTCTTCTTGTTGTGATGTCTTATTCTTGTTCATGCATCGTTCTCCTAGTTATAATGTCTTGTTTTCGTTCATCCATCGTTCTTCTGTCTCTAATGTCTTATCCTTGTTCATGCATCGTTCTCCTGGTTATTATTTCTTATTTCCGTTCATGCATCGTTCTCCTGGTTATTATTTCTTATTTTCGTTCATGCATCAGTCTCATTCCTGTTCATGCATCGTTCTCCTGGTTCTAACGGGTTATTCTCGTTAATTCATCGTTTTCCTAGTTCTAACGTCTTATTCTTGTTCATGCATCGGTCTTAAGGCTCTTATGTCTTATTCTCGTTCATGTCTTATTTTCCTGGTTTATGGCTTATGCTCGTGCAACCATCGTTCACCCGATTCTAATGTTTTATTCTCGTTCATACACCGTTTTCCTGGTTTTGATGTCTTATTCTTGTTCATGCATCGTTCGCCTGGTTCTTATGTCCTATTCTCGTTCATGCATCATTTTCTTGGTTCTCATGGGTTACTCTCGTCCATTCATCGTTTTCCTAGTTCTAACATCTTATCATTGTTCATGCATCATTCTCATGTTTCTATCGTATTATTTTTGTTCATCAACCGATCTCCTGGTTGTGATGTCTTATTGTTATTCACGTATTATTCTATTAGCTCTTATGTTTTAATCTTGTTCATGTATCGTTCTCCTGGTTATAATGTGTTGTTCTCGTTCATCAATCGTTCTCCTGGCTCTAATGTCTTATTTTCGTTCATCCATCGTTCTTCTGGCTCTAATGTCTTATTCTCGTTCATCCATCGTTCTCCTTGTTGTGATGTCTTATTCTTATTCATGTATCATTCTCCTGGTTATGATGTTTTATTCTAGATAAATCATCGTTCTTTTGGATGCAATGTCTTATTCTAGTTCATACATGTTCTCTTAGTTGTGACATGTCTTACTCTGGTTCATGTATCGGTTTCATTTTCCTGGTTCTAATGTCTTGTGCTCGTTCAACCATCGTTCTCCCGACTCTAATGTCTTATTCTCGTTGATGTATCGTTCTCCTGCTTTTATGTCTTATTCTTGTTCATGTTCTTGTGTTATATATTCTCAATCATGCATCAATTGCCTGGCTCTAATGTCTTATTCTTGTTCGTGCTTCATTCTCCTGGTTCTAAAGGGTTATTCTCGTCCATTCATTGTTCTCTTAATTGTAACGTCTCATTCTTGTTCATGCACCATTCTCATGGTTCTATTGTCTTATTCTCGGTCATGCATCTTTCTCATGGTTCTAATCTCTTATTCTTGTTCATCCATCGTTCTCCTGGGTCTAATGTCTTATTCTTGTTCATGCATTGTTCTCCTGGTTCTAATGTCTTATTCTTGTTCATGCATCGTTCTCCTGGTTGGAATGTCTTATTCTCGATCATGCATCGATCTTCTGGTTGTTATGTCTTATTCTCGTTCGTGCATCTTTTTCATTGTTCTAATGTCTTATTCTCTTCTCTTTTAAACTGCTCTGGTTCTGGATCTTCTTCATATTCATGTCTTTTTATGAAACAATTAAGAAATTTCAAACAAATAAAAAACTGTATTAAAAGATTTATTTTAAGTCTTGAGGACACCGTTACGTAATTACAAACCAATAGCGCATTTTATAAACAGATTCATTTTTATCAAAATGTATTGTTTGAAAATTATATAATTGATGAAGAACTACTCCCAGATTTTTGGAGGATGATAGCTGACTTGCATGGATAATAACAAATTAGCAGTGAAGCGTTACGAAATCAAATGGTTGTGACTGAAACTCACTGATACCAATTAAACCTTTAACGCTTAAGAATTACGTGTCTATGATTCCTGTTTGTTGTAAGATAGTCGATAGTCACAATCGTTCGCAAGTCTTTTTGAAGCACAGAGAAATACTGATGAGATACACAAGCATGCTGTTAATGATAGAAGAAGGGTCGTGCATATTTACATTTTCCCAACACATTAACCAGCGATTGCTTATCTTTTTCTTAGTTTACGATCATATCATATTAAAATGATAAATACCAATTCCGAAATAATATTTTTCAACTAAAATTTTCATCGATCTCAATTAACACTTCTGTGGAAGGATAGACGATAACACGTTTACCTATCAGATCGAGTCTGCAGCCTCGTGCTGAGATTAAAAACATTTGTTTGATATGGAGGTATGGACCTTTAATTTCATTACCTCATATTATAGATCTATATCATCTTCAGATTTATTTATTCGAACGTAACAAAAATATACCAAGGTGTCGCACTAATAGTAATCGGGCATCGGTTTTATGAGGTGAAATTGGAAATGTTTAGATAAAGCTTTGTAAAATATGAACTATTTTAAAATGATATTTTTGTAATAAAACATAAGGCAATTCTGGCTTAAAATACGATTAAGAGGAAGTTATGTGTAATAAAGATTTTATCACAACTCTTAAACCGTACAATAAATTCAACTAATATTACATTCTACTTAAAAATAAGTTTCTCTATCCATATTTAATGCAATAATATTCACTAAGATATAGATAGATATAGTTGATAACATATAAGTGACAAAAATATAAAGACTCTGAAATAATTTAAATGATCAAAATCTATCTTTATTTATTTTTGTACTTTCAATGCATATAAATTGCTTGTTACAATTCATAAATGTAAAAAAAAAGTAAAACGTAGGATGCAAAATTTTACCTCTCCTGTCAATTACAAAAAGGACAAATGGAGAATAAGTTTTTTTAGTAGAATGATAAAGCTGAAGATCTTTACTTAGTATCATAATATTATAAACAACCGTTATAAATAATTTGAAAAACATATTGTTTGTTTGATGTTTGGTGTTTAATAATACTTTCAGCAATCTTGGATATATCATGATTACCAGTTTTTATTTTTGGGGTAATGCGGTGTACCCGAAGAGAACCATCGACCTTCGACGGAAAATTCTTGCTAATCAAAAATGGAGTTTAAGAAACTTCGTCACGAGCGGGTTCAAACTCACAACCTCAGAGTTGAAATGCTAGCAATCACTGCAAATGAACTACATGTACCTAGTCCACTCGCGGCACCGAGGCTCCTTGTAAAATATACATTTAATAATATCAACACTGCTTCCATTTTTATGGAGCAAAATTCCATGAGCATCTACATCTGATATTTTAGAAAGTATCGGAAGACATGCCCTCAGATATAAAGGTTGTTCATATGTTGCGCTGTTACACCACTGTCCTAAGTTAAGAGAGGGTTGAGCGCACTCTTAAACAAGTTGGACCCCGCCACAGTATGTATGGTTAATTGAATATATAATTATTGTTCAAATATTATTAGGAGTAAGCACAAGGGTAGGCCAAGAGAGACTTCTGGCCTATAATGATATTTATGTTCCTACCCTTCGTTTATAATACCCTGATCTGCCGCCCTTTATTCTCGTATCACGGCGGCTTTGAGATTGTCAGTAGATCTTATCAGCGACGTAACATTGTCCGAGAAGTTATCAGCGATGTCACAGTGTGAGAGAAGTTATCAGCGATGTCACATTGTGGGAGAAGTTATCAGCGATGTCACAGTGGGAAAAAAGTTATCAGCGATGTCACATTGTGGGGGAAGTTATCAGCGATGTCACAGTGTGAAAGAAGTTATCAGCGACGTGACATTGTCTGAGAAGTTATCATCGATGTCACAGTGTGAGAGAAGTTATCAGCGACGTGACATTGTCTGAGAAGTTATCATCGATGTCACAGTGTGAGAGAAGAAGTGATAAAGTTTATACTTTCGCGTAAAACTGTCCAAGGAAGGGGAAAATATCAGAAATAAAACGATAAACATATAACCGGGGTTTCTGGGTATATATATCAGAAAATATCAGCCGCTGTACGTCTAGTGGCAATGGAATGAATATGAAAGTGGTACACCAATGTCAGATAATGTTAGCATGTTCGAATTTGTTCTGGTTTACGCTATAGACCAACATTTGGAAAGCAAGGGATGTATATATACTTTAGAGGCTATATAACAAAAAGGGACCTTAACGGTATAGCAAAAACCATCTTCAGGGAGTTGAAATCTTTGTTTTTTTCAAAAATTTCTAATTTTTCAAATGAGAAATTAAGGAATGTATGCTACAAAAACATGTAAGTGGCAAAGCTCAAACTACTGGGTTATTGATACCCAAGGCATCTGTGGTATCGACCAAACTCTAGAAAATAAAGATTTGTGCGTCCGAGGCATTTTTCCGGTTTTACACTCTACAAAAACGCTCTAAATCAAAATTTTAAAAGCCATGGATGTATTAATACATGAGAAGCTAAATGACCAGGAAGGACCAGAAAAAAACAGCCCTTACTCTTTACATGTATCTGTTTGTACAGAAAGGATGGCTTTATATAGAAAAATCACTATGAAAATAAATACGGGGCTTCCTTTTTAATTTTTTACATTGAAATATAAATCGATCATGTATGCTAATGAATGTTTTTTTCATATAAATCATACAAACAAGGAAATATGGTATAATTGCCAATGAGACATTTTTAAATAAGACAGTTGAAAAATGAAGTGCAGAGATACATGCATATTTAACAGCAAATATGAAAACCATCCGTAACATAAGTACAGATAAAATTAAAACAAAGCTATTGTGTATAAATGTGTTAATCTGTTACGTATAGAGGCACGTTAACACAACAAACAAATTACTTGATCAGTTATCTATAAAAACGATGATTAAGCGGACATGAGAAATATGTAAGATACAATCTGTAATATACACCTAATTAGTTTCTGTGTTATCTTCAACGGGTTTATCACTTATCAAAATCTTACATGTTTTGTTTGCGACACTGATTCGTGACATTGTTTAAGTTCATGCTTATGCCCCAACACTAGTTTAGTTTTGGTATAATTTTTGGCTCTTTCAGAATTCAAATTTTGCTAGTCATAAGCATTAAGAGCTCAAGTTCTCTTATTGCATGTTGTATTCAACTGGAATGGCATCATGCTGTTTTACTTGAAATGGATAAAATAAATGACTTGAACTTTGTATATGAAGAACTTCGATATGCATTCAAAAGATAGTACAGATGTACTTGCAATATACTTGTTTATGTATAAATTGAAACATATGGCTTCAACTAGTAAAGCAGGAATGCTTACTCTTTCGGAGTTTATCCCCGGTTTTTGTTGGGTTCGTATTCCTCAATCTTTGGTTTTCTTTGTAACGTTTTATGAACTTGGTTGTCATTCCATTGTTTTTCTACTTGGTCATTATTTTGTCTGAATTTATTCGACTTCTTTGGTTTTTGAATGATGCCTTGTATCTTCCTCTTCTTTTCAATAACAAAATTTTCAAATGCTATTAGCATTTTTTATTTGAATAATTATAATCACAACATTAATTATGAGAACCAATAAGTCATTTTGAATTCATTTTTATTTCTTGATATTCAATAAACATGGATTTCTTTATATTACCCTTTTATATATCCTCGACAAATATTAATCTGCTTTTTAACACTATGAGTTTTAGTAATCTATTTCATTCATAATTAATGTATACAATACAAATAAATGATAAAATCTGTTTTGTTATGGCTGATTAAAAGAATTTGACAAGTTATCTCGCCTGATATCATGAACACTGTACAATGAAGTCCGTATCTAAGTTTGATATCCGAGTCCTGAATACATTTTATATCTTTGGACATCTTTACTGACTGGCATAGCTTCAACTGAATTCAGATCAGAACTCATATCTTTCGCACCCACATAGAAAAATGTTTTGCTTAGATGTGATAAAAATATCATTGGAAACTTAACTTTATTAAATTTAAATAATTTATCCCCGATATTGTTATCTTTCTCTTGATGTTGATCTACAAGTATTTGATATTTTATGAGACATCCCAACAATAGATTACATGTGAGCATTTATATATTGGCTTGGTGCATATTAGTATTGTTTGAAGATTTTTTCGTAATTTTGATGTGAAACTTTAATATCCTTTTTACTTCACAGATTTTATCACAAGGCTATACTAGAATTAAATATAAAACGTGGATCAATAACAAATGATTCTGCATTTTGTAAATATACCAAAGAATTACTGGATCTTTGAAATAGATATGCGTTAAACATTTACATATGGAAAGTTATGTCATTTATAACTTGTACGAGGAATTTGTTTTTTTTTTTTTTTTTTTTTTTTTTTTTTTTTTTTTTTTTACTAATTATATAGATGCAGAATGAATTTGCAAATAATCAAATTTTCAATTTCTAGATCATGTTTTTCCAAATGCACAAATTCTGTTATTTGTGAATGAATATTTTACATACCGAATTTGTAAAAAGTTGTCTCTTGAGGCTTTATCAAAATGTACGTATAATCTTGTCAGTTCCGAAATATTGATCACTGGTGCACTATATCATCGGAGTCTAAATGTTATCGAACAAATGTTAAGAGTTATTGTCATAAATGGGAAATTGCCTTGATCCACCTTCGTCAAGCGTCCTCAATGAAATATTCACTAGTAAATGAATTTGTATCTGAAACAGTCCTTTTCATGTAGAAATTAAGTGGAATGTTCTATCAAAGAGATGTCTGGTTAGGTTTTTTTTTTCAAATATGTTTTGTTTATGTTTTTTAGTATATTGCATGTCATTCTAAGTAAACAAAAATCTATAATGGCTGCCTGCGGAAATCGTTAATTATGATTTGGCCTATTGTCGAATTTTCCTTCTAAAACTATAAGACCAAAATTTTCAATATTCAAAGGAATGAAAACCATCTGTAAATAACTATCTGTTAAATTCCCTATTTCCAACCCCCTTCTCCCAGTCCATGAAACTGCATGGACAATTTGAACCAACATTAGCAGGAGTGATATATGTTAGGTAGTTTGATAATCCATTATCTCTAGGCACTTGGATGGCTGTCAGAGTCAAGCCAGACATTTTCCGTTCTAAAACTACATGTACATGACCAAAGCCTTTAAACTTTATATAGGACGGACGAATGTAAACCTTCTATAAGAATCTTCATTTCATGCTACAAAATAACGTAACTGGTTCGTGCATATATAAGGCGTCAATGTTGCAACTTTGGTGCCATGGGAATCAATTTCTCTAACTCAAAAAGATCAATTCTAACTGAGCTTAACATAATAATGTATTTAAGGTCCTCTATATATATATTGAATGAAAAACATAAACACCAGGAGGAGTTTTTGCTTCTGATTGGTAAATCATGATCAAATTTCTAATTAATATCCTCTGAAGCTTCAAAGCTGTAAATAATTTTAAGATTACAGAACTCGGGATTTAAAATGAAGTAATATAGGGTTTAAGAATTTTCGTCATTGGATACAGATACAGTTTTATCATCTCATAAAGAACATTTCATGCCCCTATAACAGGCAATAATTTTAAACAATCAACTTCAGGAACATTTTTTATCTTAATTTTCTGGCCTAAAAAATTGAAGCTTCTTGCATTGTATATAATTGTAGGAGAATGTTAAGATTGTTTTCCAAACTCTTTTAGACTCCAGAGAAATATTGAAACAAATGATAAAACTATACCAATGTACTAATAGTTGGAGTACAAATATACAGTTTTAAACTTCACTTAAATGTCGATCATCATTTTCTTTTTTCGTTTGCATGTTTGAAAATGTACACAAATTAACTTGTAGAAAGATTATCAATAAGGTCTTGTCAGTTTTTAAATGCATTGTAAGAATTCTAGAAGTAATTAAAGCATCCGATATATAACGATGTATCGATTTTAGGAGGCGTGATACATTCGTAGGCTATCAGCGGAAACATCACTTTGATCAAACTTCAAGTATTCTTTGGTATATTCTACGCTATGAAAGGGGCATTAGCTACGAGATGTAAAAAAAAATAAAAGTATGTTTTTTTTTTTTTTGTTCAACCATTAATGAATGTGAAATAATAATTCATTTTTAAGTTTGGTTCAATTTGGTCAAAATAAGATAAGAAACATCGCTGATGAATTATTCGCTTGCAAGTGAATAATTCAACCTCATTGAAACCGTATTCATCCTTAGCTAGAAATGGGTTACGCATGAACTAGGCGTGTTCAGCTATTAAAAGGAAAAGAATGTGAACATTGAAAGTGAAACAAGGATAAACCATTTGGTTGACTGGATCGATCCACAAAAACTCATTCTATAATATGAAATCATACAGACCTAGAAAAATTCAATTGCACGAGTTCGCTATCTCTTTATATCTATACTTATGTTTATATTGGGTTATATGACCGTCGGCAGTCTTCGGAGGTCACTTCGATGGTAAATTAGATGGCGTCTAGACTAAAATACACACGAAATGCTGATACATATTATCGAATACATGCATGGTAAATTGCTTATTTTAGACTTTTTATAATTTGGATACACGTTTTAGTATGTTATAAATCAAAAATTAGAATTTGAGCTAAATCGGTCAACATGAAATTAATAGCTAATGCCCCTTTAAAACTTTGTATTGTTATATTGGATGCATTGAATTGCTATATTGGTAGCATTGAATTGTTATATTGGTAGCATTGTATTGTTATATTTGTACCATTGAATTGCTATATATTTGTACCATTGTATTGTTATATTGGTACCATTGTATTGTTATATTGGTACCATTGTTTTGTTATATTGGTAGCATTGTTTTGTTATATTGGTAGCATTGAATTGTTATATTTGTACTATTGAATTGTTATATTTGTAGCATTGTCATGTTATATTTGTAGCATTGAATAGCTATATTTGTAGTATTACATTGTTATATTTGTAGCATTGAATTTTTTATTGGTAGCATTGGTTGTAGCAATGTTTTTATTGTAATATTAATATTTGTAGCAATTTGTTTTATTGTAAATTTAATGTTTGTTTCTCGTTGATTCTTACTGTGCATTTTCTTTGCAATTATATTTCCATGTTGCATGACAAGTGACAATGTTCGTACCGTCAAATGCTAATGCATAATCCACATATCGAAGGGATTGCTGTTTTTCATCTTTAGATAATGCTGGAGGCTTGTTTTTAACGATGGACTGAATAGGTCACAACTTCCAGCAAGGTTTAGATTTCAGCTACGTGTAACAGGCTGTGTTGATAAATCAGTCGACGAATATAGGTATAAATGTAATAAACAGAAGACTAAGTTTGTGAGTCCATTATGAAAGATTTATGTTAAATTGATTATGATAACACACCTGGCATGTCAATCCATGAGTATGAATCCCGAATTGGTCTTCCGTGATGTCTTTTTACTCAATACCGGAAAGTTTGTAGAGTTTGTTGATTAAATTGATGCCGCAGATACAGATATAAAAATAGTTTAATATAGACTTCATACCTTGACTTACACCTTGAAGTTGACATTTGGACCGGCTGAGAACTAAACTATATACGCCAAAAGAGATTATTTTAACTTCCCATTGTAAACTTTCCATTTCTGATAGCAACATTCTAGCAACTCCTTACATATTGAGTATATTTGTCTCGCAGTTGATACGATATATAAGGTTTGCGTTTTCTATCATTATTTTCTTGATGGAGGATTGCTTCTTACCATGAGGTTTTCAGTCAATGGTTCTAAGTGGTAAAGATGAAGTCATTTCTTAAGTTTTATGGACGCCATTATGATATTATTGACCTTAATGGAAAATCTGTACCATAGATGATCACGGATATGTACCAAGTGTAGTCATTAGAACCCTGTCCCCTTTTCCTCATTTTTGACATCACCGACTTATCAACGATTTTTTTATATATGAGCAATACGACAGATTACACTAGTTGAACAGAAACAGCTAGCCCTCTCGGAACACATAAAGTCAACCCAATGTTTCTCTCGGAACACATGAAGTCAACCCAATGTTTCTCTCGGAACACATGAAGTCAACCCAATGTTTGTAGAACTCATTTTGCTCAATCTTTAGTTTTCTATGTATTCATATGTCGGCTTTGTTAGTTTTGTTTTTTAAGGGGTTGATGGCTGGGTGGGTTAGTGGGGGCATATTATTGTCTTTTTTCGGTTATACATGTACATGGTTTTGGATTGCTCACTTATAGTATATTCTTATTTGTTTCAACCCTGACTAACCTCAAACCAAGCTACTACTCAGAGGATTCGGAGAATGATTTAGTAAGACAGATGATTTAATTTATATTTTTTAATTGCATGTCATCATTTTTCATATACCCTTAACATGTTGATATATAATTGACACTGTATACGGACCATGTTTTTTTTTTCCTGGAGATACTTTCAAATATAAGACAATGGTATAAATTTCGGTATGCTGCTTAAGAGTGGTACCCAAAATTGATTAATGAAAGGAGAGGAATGAGATGGTATTCTAATGGCACAAAACACTAAAAGAAATTTTGATGTCAACATACGTTTCCAAAAAAAAAGTGCATATCTATATATATATAAATATATATATATTATAAAGTGCTTAGAAAATCGACCTAACAATGTAGATCTGATTCTTTACTTCCTCCCCGAGCGGGGCTGGAGTCTGTACTTTTCACTTCTCACTTCTACGACAACACCGCCTAGCATTGCGCAGACGCCTTATCCCCTCCTCTAACAACTTATATATTATATATATTCAACATTTATTGGGACAAGCTCTCAATCGCCCGATTCTTGAAAAAGTTGTGAATGAATTTGAAGGAAACCAAGGACATATGCAGTCACAGGAACATGTGCCGGGGTCAAGCTAGAATTTTAAATCTCGTTTTTTCTCGGTGTAATGTCAACAATTTTTAGACTATATAGCATTGTTGATTAACAACAACATTAAAAACAGATTTTTTAGTTTTATTCGTGAAATAAAGAAAAAAAATATTGTAAAAATTCTTATTTTATTGCAAAACCGAAATGATTTACTCAATCTAGGCGCTTTTATTAAACGATTTTTAAAATGTATAATGAAACTTAATTCCTGTTAACAAGAAACTTTTTGTAACATCAGATTATGTGTAATTCTATCCACTTATCTGGAATGATATAAATCAAGATTTTATGATATTATATCAGTTTAAATTAGAGATAAACTTTATATCTTTTAAAATATCTTTGTCCTCATTTATTTAAGTATGGTGGTGTCTGGATATGAGACTGAAACGTCCTTTTTGATCTAAATTCTGTAGATGGAAATAACGAGACTTGTTATGACTTTCGTCTACATGTAAAACCTGAAATACTGTCCTTCCGATAAATTCAGTCGTGTTCGTATATTTCCATTGCAGTCACGGAAGATCAAGTCAACTCATTGGCAATTCAGTACTCATTGTTAAGCATTGGTAAATAGCATCTAAAATAGAGGCGGAAGATACCAAGGGTTATTCAAAACTCACAAGTCGAGATAAACTGACAATGCCAGCCATAAAACAAAACACGACGTTAAGACATACACGTCTACAAAACACTACAAAACAAACTTAAGACTGAACAACACGAAACAAAACAAAACATGGAGATGATCTCAGATGCTCCGGAAGGGTAAGTCGATCCTACTCCACTACTGACCCCCACTTTGTTGATCATGGTAAGTTCAACTTTGGTGATGAGTCTCATTCGGTGATGTTACAAGTAATTGAGGAAAAGAGGACGGACTTGTTGTTAAGAAAATTAGAACATATATATATAAGTCTGAAAATTACACCCAACAATGTTAGAATTACATTTTATGCTGACAAATTTTTTGACCCTCAACGAGATTCGAACTCACACCTTTGAGACACTACAGCACCAATCGCTTAGCCTCATGGCCAGCGCTCTAGACAACACGTCAACATCCGCTTTATAAAAATATAACTTCAATAGTCGTAGTGTTACCTTGTCACGGAAGGCGAATCTAGAGATATACATAAGACACGTGATTTTAAGCGTGTGAAGATGTATATCATTATTATTTACACAATGTATCTTAATTTGTCAGCAATCTAACTCAGCAATTTTTATATACTGAACTTTCGAAGGTATGAGTTCAACTTTACCAATTGGAACACTTGGTTCAATTGCTTCCTTGTGATATATTTAACAACTTCTGGTTGACTGCAAGCAGATTGTTTGTAGTCATGACAGAATTTACTATAATTGAAATGTCTAAAAAGTAAACAAAACGTTGACTACTTTACCATACCACGTTATTTAAAGTTGTCTGCTTGCAAACGAAACTGAATAACAACAATCGGCTCATAAAAACTATGCATACGACAGGAAATGAAAGTATTCACTGTATTAATATAAAGAATCATCAACGAAAAGATTCACATGGACTGCGCAGTCGTTTCAACACACAACTCAAACTTACTAAAATATAATTCTTAAATAGACAAAAGTTGAAAACAAGATGTATTTTCGTTTTCTGATTCTTTGGTTGCTGTCTCGTTGACGAATACCCAAACTCTTCTCATTCTTAAAAGTTGAATAGACGCGAAAACCATCGTAGATTATTATGTTCCATCAATACTCTAATCTCGTCTTTGATGTCTAAAATGAAAAAAAAAAACAAATCATACAACAAAACATGATTTAAATATCAAACGAGAACACATGTACGATTGTGTACCTTTTATCACTCTAATATTGGCCACTGTATTTCTTAATGAAGTTTAATATTCATTATGGGGGTGACTTTTAAAAGCATTGAAAACAAGATGTCACCTGAATTCAAATTGATAACTTGATAACGGCATATATTGAACAAGCTGCTATAATTTCAATGTTGTCTTATATCTATTGTACATATCAAATGTTTTACGACATAACAAATCAATAGTTTAATACTAGATAAAATAATGTGCTTATCCCATTATAACCCTCTTCATATTTTGTCGCCTGGTTGTAACATTCAACTAGTTGAGAGGCCATAAAATCTATATCAGATCCCTTATTGTAAATTACAATGCCACAATTCGATTGGCTTATTCTTTGCTTATCGTGGGATCTCATATGCGACGAGAAAACAATACATTCTTCAGCGAGTATGATAAATAAAGAAGTTTTACATTGTTGTAGAATTTTATGTTGAAATCTCGATTGAAAGAAATATATCGAGCGAGGATTTTATCTTTTTCTTTTCCGTGACTAGCATACGATAAGTTAAAGATGAATAACTTGATTGTTCAAATGATTAGATAAAATCAGCTGATAAAATAGAGATTATCTTATTTTCCTATCTTTGTAACCAACGTACTGTGCTTATCCTTAGGCAGTTTTTAAATTCAATTCACCAGTTTGTATCAGAGGACTATGACAAACAGTTGACAATTTTCCAGCTCTTGTAAACCGATATTATAAATGAAAAGTATTTGAATAGACAACAAACAACAACGTGCTTCTCATATTATTTGTGTATTGCAGTCACTTTTATTGCATATTCATGTTAACCTTAAGAGGTCATTGCGCAATTATTGTTATAGAGGTCACCGAGTCACCGCGCAATTTACATATGTCATCCACATATCGAAGGGATTGCTGTTTTCATCTTTAGATAATGCTGGTGGCTTGTTTTTAACGATGGACTGAATAGGTCACAACTTCCAGCAAGGTTTAGATTTCAGCTACGTGTAACAGGCTGTGTTGATAAATCAGTCGACGAATATAGGTATAAATGTAATAAACAGAAGACTAAGTTTGTGAGTCCATTATGAAAGATTTATGTTAAAATTGATTATGATAACACACCTGGCATGTCAATCCATGAGTATGAATCCCGAATTGGTCTTCCGTGATGTCTTTTTACTCAATACCGGAAAGTTTGTAGACTTTGTTGATTAAATTGATGCCGCAGATACAGATATAAAAATAGTTTAATATAGACTTCATACCTTGACTTACACCTTGAAGTTGACATTTGGACCGGCTGAGAACTAAACTATATACGCCAAAAGAGATTATTTTAACTTCCCATTGTAAACTTTCCATTTCTGATAGCAACATTCTAGCAACTCCTTACATATTGAGTATATTTGTCTCGCAGTTGATACGATATATAAGGGTTTGCGTTTTCTATCATTATTTTCTTGATGGAGGATTGCTTCTTACCATGAGGTTTTCAGTCAATGGTTCTAAGTGGTAAAGATGAAGTCATTTCTTAAGTTTTATGGACGCCATTATGATATTATTGACCTTAATGGAAAATCTGTACCATAGATGATCACGGATATGTACCAAGTGTAGTCATTAGAACCCTGTCCCCTTTTCCTCATTTTGACATCACCGACTTATCAACGATTTTTTATATATGAGCAATACGACAGATTACACTAGTTGAACAGAAACAGCTAGCCCTCTCGGAACACATAAAGTCAACCCAATGTTTCTCTCGAACACATGAAGTCAACCAATGTTTCTCTCGGAACACATGAAGTCAACCCAATGTTTGTAGAACTCATTTTGCTCAATCTTTAGTTTTCTATGTATTCATATGTCGGCTTTGTTAGTTTTGTTTTTTAAGGGGTTGATGGCTGGGTGGGTTAGTGGGGGCATATTATTGTCTTTTTTCGGTTATACATGTACATGGTTTTGGATTGCTCACTTATAGTATATTCTTATTTGTTTCAACCCTGACTAACCTCAAACCAAGCTACTACTCAGAGGATTCGGAGAATGATTTAGTAAGACAGATGATTTAATTTATATTTTTAATTGCATGTCATCATTTTTCATATACCCTTAACATGTTGATATATAATTGACACTGTATACGGACCATGTTTTTTTTCCTGGAGATACTTTCAAATATAAGACAATGGTATAAATTTCGGTAAGCTGCTTAAGAGTGGTACCCAAAATTGATTAATGAAAGGAGAGGAATGAGATGGTATTCTAATGGCACAAAACACTAAAAGAAATTTTGATGTCAACATACGTTTCCAAAAAAAGTGCATATCTATATATATAAATATATATATTATAAAGTGCTTAGAAAATCGACCTAACAATGTAGATCTGATTCTTTACTTCCTCCCGAGCGGGGCTGGAGTCTGTACTTTTCACTTCTCACTTCTACGACAACACCGCCTAGCATTGCGCAGACGCCTTATCCTCCTCTAACAACTTATATATTATATATATTCAACATTTATTGGGACAAGCTCTCAATCGCCCGATTCTTGAAAAAGTTGTGAATGAATTTGAAGGAAACCAAGGACATATGCAGTCACAGGAACATGTGCCGCGGTCAAGCTAGAATTTTAAATCTCGTTTTTCTCGGTGTAATGTCAACAATTTTAGACTATATAGCATTGTTGATTAACAACAACATTAAAACAGATTTTTAGTTTTATTCGTGAAATAAAGAAAAAATATTGTAAAAATTCTTATTTTATTGCAAAACCGAAATGATTTACTCAATCTAGGCGCTTTTATTAAACGATTTTAAAATGTATAATGAAACTTAATTCCTGTTAACAAGAAACTTTTGTAACATCAGATTATGTGTAATTCTATCCACTTATCTGGAATGATATAAATCAAGATTTTATGATATTATATCAGTTTAAATTAGAGATAAACTTTATATCTTTTAAAATATCTTTGTCCTCATTTATTTAAGTATGGTGGTGTCTAGATATGAGACTGAAACGTCCTTTTTGATCTAAATTCTGTAGATGGAAATAACGAGACTTGTTATGACTTTCGTCTACATGTAAAACCTGAAATACTGTCCTTCCGATAAATTCAGTCGTGTTCGTATATTTCCATTGCAGTCACGGAAGATCAAGTCAACTCATTGGCAATTCAGTACTCATTGTTAAGCATTGGTAAATAGCATCTAAAATAGAGGCGGAAGATACCAAGGGTTATTCAAAACTCACAAGTCGAGATAAACTGACAATGCCAGCCATAAAACAAAACACGACGTTAAGACATACACGTCTACAAAACACTACAAAACAAACTTAAGACTGAACAACACGAAACAAAACAAAACATGGAGATGATCTCAGATGCTCCGGAAGGGTAAGTCGATCCTACTCCACTACTGACCCCCACTTTGTTGATCATGGTAAGTTCAACTTTGGTGATGAGTCTCATTCGGTGATGTCACATGTAATTGAGGAAAAGAGGACGGACTTGTTGTTAAGAAAATTAGAACATATATATATAGTCTGAAAATTACACCCAACAATGTTAGAATTACATTTTATGCTGACAAATTTTTTACCCTCAACGAGATTCGAACTCACACCTTTGAGACACTACAGCACCAATCGCTTAGCCTCATGGCCAGCGCTCTAGACCACACGTCAACATCCGCTATATAAAATATAACTTCAATAGTCGTAGTGTTACCTTGTCACGGAAGGCGAATCTAGAGATATACATAAGACACGTGATTTTAAGCGTGTGAAGATGTATATCATTATTATTTACACAATGTATCTTAATTTGTCAGCAATCTAACTCAGCAATTTTTATATACTGAACTTTCGAAGGTATGAGTTCAACTTTACCAATTGGAACACTTGGTTCAATTGCTTCCTTGTGATATATTTAACAACTTCTGGTTGACTGCAAGCAGATTGTTTGTAGTCATGACAGAATTTACTATAATTGAAATGTCTAAAAAGTAAACAAAACGTTGACTACTTTACCATACCACGTTATTTAAAGTTGTCTGCCTGCAAACGAAACTGAATAACAACAATCGGCTCATAAAACTATGCATACGACAGGAAATGAAAGTATTCACTGTATTAATATAAAGAATCATCAACGAAAAGATTCACATGGACTGCGCAGTCGTTTCAACACACAACTCAAACTTACTAAAATATAATTCTTAAATAGACAAAAGTTGAAAACAAGATGTATTTTCGTTTTCTGATTCTTTGGTTGCTGTCTCGTTGACGAATACCCAAACTCTTCTCATTCTTAAAAGTTGAATAGACGCGAAAACCATCGTAGATTATGTTCCATCAATACTCTAATCTCGTCTTTGATGTCTAAAATGAAAAAAAAACAAATCATACAACAAAAATGATTTAAATATCAAACGAGAACACATGTACGATTGTGTACCTTTATCACTCTAATATTGGCCACTGTATTTCTTAATGAAGTTAAATATTCATTATGGGGTGACTTTTAAAAGCATTGAAAACAAGATGTCACCTGAATTCAAATTGATAACTTGATAACGGCATATATTGAACAAGCTGCTATAATTTCAATGTTGTCTTATATCTATTGTACATATCAAATGTTTTACGACATAACAAATCAATAGTTTAATACTAGATAAAATAATGTGCTTATCCCATTATAACCCTCTTCATATTTTGTCGCCTGGTTGTAACATTCAACTAGTTGAGAGGCCATAAAATCTATATCAGATCCCTTATTGTAAATTACAATGCCACAATTCGATTGGCTTATTCTTTGCTTATCGTGGGATCTCATATGCGACGAGAAAACAATACATTCTTCAGCGAGTATGATAAATAAAGAAGTTTTACATTGTTGTAGAATTTTATGTTGAAATCTCGATTGAAAGAAATATATCGAGCGAGGATTTTATCTTTTTCTTTTCCGTGACTAGCATACGATAAGTTAAAGATGAATAACTTGATTGTTCAAATGATTAGATAAAATCAGCTGATAAAATAGAGATTATCTTATTTTCCTATCTTTGTAACCAACGTACTGTGCTTATCCTTAGGCAGTTTTTAAATTCAATTCACCAGTTTGTATCAGAGGACTATGACAAACAGTTGACAATTTTCCAGCTCTTGTAAACCGATATTATAAATGAAAAGTATTTGAATAGACAACAAACAACAACGTGCTTCTCATATTATTTGTGTATTGCAGTCACTTTTATTGCATATTCATGTTAACCTTAAGAGGTCATTGCGCAATTATTGTTATAGAGGTCACCGAGTCACCGCGCAATTTACATATGTCAGTTGACAAGAAACCGGGGAGTTTAAGTGATTAGCGAAACACTTTAAAATGTCACGGAGAAAACAGTCCAATCCAAAACCTTTCAAAAGTAAGTATGTTTTAGTTTGTAGTATTTTTATATGTCTCGTACTATAATTATCAATATTTTAGTTTTTATTTATTTAGTTCTTTTGAGTTTAAATATCTTATCTGTGATTTTCTATAGTTATTTGCACATGCCTTTTGTAAAATACAATATTCAAATATTTAATTTTTAATGGATGATTGTCAAATTATCTTATATACACATTTATTACAAAAATTTATCATTTAAATACTAGAACAAATTTATTTTTGGATACAAAAATGTAGTATATAGATAGAAAGATATTAAAATTGAAGGAAATTACCTAATTTTGAATTAAATATAATAGTGAAAACTTTGTATGCAATGTTAAAATTTTTATTTCCTGTAACTTGTATTAAATAGCTAAATTCACCAGTTTCTGTAAAATAGTTTTGGAGTAATTATCTATTATCAGATAGATATTCAAATGTCATATAGGAATCACAGATAATGATTGTACAACATATATGCACCACATCAAATGTTTTAGCTCTACTATACCCAATTAACAATACCAATTTAATCTTTGAATTGCGTTATATTGCACACCAAGTTTCCTTTACGTTCATGGGATTTTGTATTTATGATGACTTGAAGATAAAGAACAGCAATAAAAGCGTTTTCTTTACTATGAGTTTTGTTGATAGCTTACATGTACATCACTTGTACACTTTTTCGGTTTTCATTATCTCCTGTCCATGCATTGACATCCTTTGTGATCCAAGGTCAAATGCAATTCTACTTATATCTATACCTACAATGAGCCAGGCTTAATTCGCCTCTCCGTGTGAAAAGGGAGGGGGGCAGGGAGTCTTTTTATGGTAAGGGTAATCAGCTAAAATACCGAGTACCCTGCACAAAACGTTTGAAATCTGGAAAATAATACCTAACAATAGATAAGATATCAAAATCTGATTAGTTGTGGTAGTTAATTAGTTATGATCCTCCCCTCCCCACATGTGTATTCAGTCAAATCTTCTACATGCTGGAAACGTGCATTTGAAGTAACTGAAATACTATCTATGGAGACAGAAATAAAAGTGCATTTTGAGATATAATTTCATTTTGTATTAAAAATAATTAACAAAAGCTCGTGGAATAAGGCTGATACACTGTTTGTTTAGTTTAATATACTTCATTATGTAACATTTATTGAAGTTTATACAATGGCTTGAAAGGAACAATGTTTATGTCATAATATACCCAAAGGACTTATTACTATATTATATATAGATTTAATGGTGTGTTTATTTATTGGTTTCCGTTTATTTTGAAGCATAAATAGGTATGTTTTTCTCTGACTGTTAATGACGTCTTTACACTAAATACATTGGATGTTTGATGTGTACTGATTGATATTTCAGTCTTAGATACACTATTTTTGCTTATTAGTTGTTATTGGCTTTGAACTAGCTGTCAGTAACTGCGAGTACTCTCAGATCTGTACTTAGTGTCTTTTTGTTGTGTGGATGTATAAGTACCCGTCCACGTCCACTCTTTGTTTTTGTTAGATGTATTTCTATTTGTATCCATCTGATGAGTTAAGCCTTTTTTAACTGATTTTTATGTTTGTTCTTATGTTGTACTGTTACACCACTGTCCCAAGTTGAGCGCTCACAAACATGTTTAACCCCGCCACATTCTTCAGGAGCCTGTAGTACAGTGGTTGTCGTTGGTTCATGTCTGTCATATTTGTTTTTCGTAAATTGTTTTGTTATAAATTACGCCGTTAGTTTTCTCAATTGAATTGTTTCATATTTTTCATGTCGGGGTCTTTTATAGCCGACCATACGGTATGGGGTTTTCTCATTGTTGAAGGCCGTACGGTTGCCTATACTTGCTTACATCTGCTTTATTTGAACTTCGGTGGATAGTTGTCTCATTGGCAATCATACCACATCTCCTTATTTTTATACTAATAATTTTGAATCCAACTTCTTATTTATATGATGATTTTTTGTTGTCTTATTGACCTTAATTATCCCACATCCCAATTATTATACGCTCAAAAGTATTCCTTGACCTGTTGTAATAAAAATATCAAAGTCTGAACCAAATATTACATTGGAAAATTTTGATCGACTCAACTTTCTTAACTAATCGGTTTCATCTAATATTTGTCACTGAACGCTAAGCATCTGATTTACTTTTGTTATTCATCTGATTATATGTATCTGATTTAATTGAAGAGACATTTAATCGTTCTAGTGACAACAATCACACGTATGTATAAACACTTCTTACATGACCACTTTTTTCGAATATCTGTGTCAAACCTTGAATTATCCGTGTACTTGAAAAAGAGTGTGTGTTTACATGCTTAATTTGGTTTAAAATATGCATACAGCAATTACCCTGGATTACATGCAGTCACTGTTGGATTATTTTTTAATCTTTTTTTAATTTTAACAACCATAAAACCCTGTAACTATATTATTCAAAATTTAACAACTTTTTTTTTCAAATATGCAAGATATTATTAGTATGAATTAAAAATTCTGGCGCCAATATTTTCGAACAACAAATGTCACTATCTACATATATTATTATAAAGAGATATGTATCTCTTAATCTTGATTGTTACATATAATATATATATATATGAGATCTGTGTTTGATATACTAACATATTTAGACATTTTATTAGTCATGCTTGTGATTGCAAAAATGTAGGGACATTTTTACTTCGAAGGCCGATGCTTCCATTACGACTTTGCATTATCGGATTTTATCTGAAATAATACAAGGAAAGATACATTTGAAGTTTGAATTTCAGATGTCTAATTAAAAGGGCTACAAACAGTTCTGATTATCAGGACTAATCTTTACAAGAATAATTCAAAAACGAATCAAGTGGCTTTCTCTATATAGGTATCATATAAAAAGACATACCCACATTGAAGGAAATGTATAGTTTTACTTGCATAAAATTCGACCTCCTATTAGATATGAGTAGCCTAAAAAACTTGTGTGCGAAAATGAGAGTAAAACCCCGTTTTTGTTGATGTGACTGATCTAGTCATGTTTCTCCTCAAAGCATTGTGGCCTGTTGTTAAATCTTTTAAATAATTTGGCGTTGGTTATAGCTCTTTTGTAGTGTCTGGAAAATTTAATCAAAAGTTGTATTAAGTTGGTACGTTTTAGACCTTGATGTATTGTATCGTGACTTCTTAGTGTCTTTTCTTGTTTTCTTGTTGTTAGATTGCTGTATTATTGATGTTCACTCTATATCTCTCTGTCTCAATCCTTCATTTTAAGGAGACTTTATTTACTGTAAGCATGCATGCATGCATATGAATTCATCTTGCAGAATGTGTTTGTACAGTTGAAAAATACTCGGACATTTCATTCTATATAGTTCATTTTTTTATAGTAAGCATATTCATGTTATTGTGGACACTATAGTGCATTGCAGCAATTGTATTTAGTCATTCTTGACTTATCAAGTATTGAATGATTAGCGTTCAGTGGCAAATAGTTTAAGCATATTAAGAAAAAGATATCAATATATAAGGATCTTTTAAGAGTTCGACATGGAGAGAGAAAGCTGTTTATAAATAATGTTTACAACCAGTTCTTGTTTTATTGTTGTTGGATTGCTGTTTGTAAGGTTTGATTGGGTAGTCTTCATAAGGTCATCTACGAACATCACTGTTTAGTTATTGCACCTCCTTTAATCAATTTTCCCAAAAAGTGCCTTTTACGATTCCAATCACACCGAGATTGTTACAGCCGTACAAAACTAACACTTCTATGACATCATTCTTTACTTGGAAACGGACACGACAATGAAAATCGAGAGAAAAAAGGTCATCTTTGTTTTGAGCCTTTGGACCAGGGGAACACTTCTAGTGCAATTCCTTTATTAAAGGGTTATCGAAAAGATATAAAACATTGTGTTATGAAATTTCCTAACTATATTCCCAGTGGTATTGCTTGCAAATTATTAAATCTTAAATAGTACATAATTGAAACTAGATAACGTTTAATAAATCTTTGAAATATAATGATTGGATACTGACCAAAATTTAAAAAAAACACACATTTATTTCGTCTGTATTGCTTCAAACAAATCAACAATTCATTTTAATTACATTTAAATTCATCCTTTCAAAAGGTAAACCAAAGCCTTAGAAGACCATATGAATCATCTCGTATATGAATAAAGAGTGTGCATATTAGAACTTGCTCTAAAGGTTATCTCTGCTTGAATGAAGCAGATCCTGTTTCCTTGAATACCTAGAACATAATGACTTCCTCGAATTTGAAATTAGCCATTCATTTTTCTTTCTAAAAACAGAGTATTTATGATAAGAACCCTTAAAGAATATGCAACATTTCTAATAAAAAATTGAAACTTATTACCGATAAAAGTAGGAATGTATATATTCATTTTAAACATGGATCTTGTGTTTATTTTCAAGCAGCAATCGCATAGTGATTAGAATAGATGTCGCTATGAACAACATTTTATGCTTTCAAGCAAATTGTGTCCGTTGTGTAATTACTTGATCGTGATAAGATGCAAGTTATTCTGGTGCCTCCTTTAATCAGAGGTATGATAAAGTTTATCTGTAAAGAAAGTCATGTTCATGGACTAATCGTACATTTATTATATGCTCAATATAACAATTTTACGTCCTTATCACAATACCTGATAAATTTCAAGTTATAAAATTTATGAGATAACCATTCTTATCGTTTTCTTTGGGTGGGACGAATGTCTGTCCACTTGTTTATCGAAGTTTATCACCCTCGATTTAGACAACTCCGTGCAAAATATAAGTTTTCAATATCAATTTCTCCGTTTTATCAATTTTTATCTGAAACTTATCAGCTAAAAACAATGCATGCATTTTTCTGCACCGAAGTCACAACCGTATTTTTGACGCACTTTCCCAGTCGTATCGATAGCGTAATTATATCCGGTATGGGATAATGATGTGTCTTATCGACTTCATTGTATTCATACGCCAAAAGATAAGAGATAACGGAGATCTCGTGTTTTCCATTTCTTTTATGGGTATACCGATAACTGCTTACTTCCATCCATTTTTGATAAATCTTGTTTGAATTAATCCATTAGGATAGATGTTAATTCCGATATGTAAGATAAATGTCTGAGATAGTACTACTTCCTTATCACATTCTCGCAAGAAATCATAATTAGAGTTGCAAGCATACAATCTGGAAGTCAAGATAATGCGCGTGATTGAGGTTAAAATATGATCGATATTGGAAAATTGTAAAGGCTGCTTCTGTTTCAGTCTAGATAATGCTGAATAGATCAAAAAACTATTTTGTCGTTTTGGGACAGAATGTTTGAAAATGATAAGAGATAAGCTTGTTTTGTGAAAAATGGATGTATTATGAGTCCGTATCTAATCTGTCGATCATTTCAGCCGCGTAAAGCCTTTCCTATTTTTCTTATCTAACTCCGTCCAATGCGTTTCAAATGTAAATTCAAGCAATATAATTGATCAATATTTGTGATATTAAATGTAGCAGTATAAAAGATATCTTATATCTTTCATTTTCTGCAGCACAAAAGCTTAAAAGATATTTATTTTATTTTTTATCGGTTTTTGTAATGAGTCAATCAGCAAAGAGGCAAGGGCAATAACTCCGACACGCTAAGTTAGACTTGATGCAAAACGTTTTAAGGTTCTTTTCAAGATCACATTTCCATTTGATTGAAATTACTATGGCGCATTGTATTTTGTTCAGGTCGTGAAATTATTGAATAAAAGAGATTGAATTTCAAGTTTGTATAAAATCCTTAAGAACGATAAACCATCATCTGTCAGTTGTAAAGAGATCACAAACGCAAATGATTTACTG
The DNA here is from genome assembly GCA_017311375.1 of Mytilus coruscus. Classification (NCBI taxonomy): domain Eukaryota; kingdom Metazoa; phylum Mollusca; class Bivalvia; order Mytilida; family Mytilidae; genus Mytilus; species Mytilus coruscus. The sequence continues at coordinate 31,558,661 of CM029600.1, forward strand.
ATTTATCTGAAGAAGGGCTAAAACATCGACCTTTCGTTTTAACGAAATAATAAGATAAATTAAAATAGCTACCTTTCAAAAAAATTCTAAAAGTTCATCTCATTAGTTAAAATTACTGACAGTCAAATTCGATACGATTTCTACTCTTATCTTGTCAAAATATTTTGTCAAGCTAAACAAAAGGAGTCTCTCCTTCATAGGTGTTAAATACCAGATGGCGTTAAAAATATTCTATTGCATAAAAAGGTGTTGAATACAGATTGTTTGATAATTCTTATCTTTTAAATCTTTGTAATAGGTTACCTTCGCTGACCGTGACAATACCTCATTGCATACTTCTAACTTATATCGCGTCTTACTCTATTCCGTTAATTTGTCATGATCAATATCGGACACATGATCGCCAAGATCGCTTGCACAGTAAGGTTAAATTTTAGGTTTGATTTAATTAAAATCTTTAATATTCGACAGAAGTAAGTGTTTCTTATTTTACATTTTCTGAAATGTTTTATACTGAATTTATACTTGAATTTTGGCTGATAATATAGTTCTTTTTGTTTTGATTTTTAATATTTGTTAGAAAAGGTGGAAATTTATTTCAAATTTATATATATATATAAAATGCGTTTATCTTTTCTCAGTAGAAAGTCTTCCAGGAATTTTTTTTTTTTTTTCATTCCCCCCTGCACTGATCCCCCTCGTTTGTTGGCTCTGATTTTAATTGTGTATTTTAAAGATAATTATCTCCGATGAAGCGCCTTATTATGTTTATAAAATCTCTGGCAGATAATTGTTAATGATTTTATCAACACCCCAATTTCAGGACGATTAGATCAAATCCTTTGTGGTGTAGATTTAAGCACGACATTGTGATATATTAGAAATACTTGTACATGTATGAGAAATTATTTTGATTTACATTTATGTCTCATTTTTATGTTATGCATGTTCTTAAATATATTGCTCTTCTGCGCGCACGTTGCAGGCAATGGAGGGTCTTTACTTTTGAAAAATCCAATTAGAAATTTTAAAAAATCAATGGTCCTTACTTGTGAGTTATGGAACTTGTACATGTAGTTATGGAACTTATACATGTCGTATTCTTAATCCTCATCATAATCAGGTTCATTGATTTCCATGATGTATTCCCCAATATCAGCACAACAATTATAACCGGTACTAAATGTTGTGTAAACGAACCCGGGTTCTCTCAAAGCCATTTGTTTGGATGGCAGAGGTAAAACATGAAAAATTAAGATATACAATTGAAAAAAAATCTCCAAAGAAAGGTTTTTAAACATTTCATAACTCACATGTGTGATATGACCTAGCATTTTTTGGACATCTTAATGAAAAGGGTTTCATAATGTCTATTTTTACAATTCAAAAGCTGACACTTTGTGATATCTTTTGCTTCATGTTGAAATCCTCACTGTGACTTTGGGATCCCTGAAACGTCACAAGAAGATTACACATATGTTGAAGTTGTCCACCTGCTATTATGGAATTGTTCTAGGATTTTTTTTAATTTTTTTTTTCATTTTTCCAGACTTTGGAACTTTGTCATTATTCATCAAAATTTACGTTTTTCATCTTGTTATATTTTTTGAAAATTTTGTTTTCCCCTTCTTCTTTTCAATTAAACCGCTCTTAATCAATAGCGATTGGTTTCTCTTTTCATTATAACCTATTACCTTTATGACCGATTACTAGTATCGTTAACGGTACATACACCTGCCTAAATTCGGTGGTTTTAACCGATCACGGTTGATGAAATTGTTCGCATTACAAAGTTAATCGTCCAAAGTCAGATCGATCTTGTGAGGCATGCATCTCTTTCGATGATAAACCAATCGAATCGACTTTTCCATCATATGAGCAAGTAAACCCGTCTTGATTTGAATACGATCAATCTAAATTAAATGTCGTTACATGAACAGAGTCTTATCTAATACCACTGTGTGTCCATCTTCAAAATTACCAATTTGCAAGTTCCTGTTTACTTTCCCTCTATGCTTTACTTCAAAAAGAACATTACGTTTCTATCTGTATTGAGACTTTATTGAAACTCTTTCGATAAATCGATAAATTGATACTTAGATTAAAGCGTATCAGAACCCGATTGAATAATCAAAGCTTATGTCGGGACAGTCTGAACTAGAAATAAGAAGAAGCATTTCATTGTATTACATGCAGCAATACAGAGAATAAAGATCATTTATCAGAACTACATATATAGCTGTGATTTTAACATACAATATGCATGTATGTATTTATATAACAATGTTTGTATGTTTAAATTTACTGGCATGATGATAGTATTTAGTACAAAAATATGTTCAGCGAATCAGCGATGATATAAAAATAAGAAGATGTGGTATGATTGCCAATGAGACAACTCTTCACAAGAGACCAAATGACACAGAAATTAACAACTATAGGTCACCGTACGGCCTTCAACAATGAGTAAAACCCATACCGCGTAGTCAGCTATAAAAGGCCCCGAAATGACAAATGTAAAACAATTCAAACGAGAAAAATAATGGCCTGATTTATGTACAAAATAATGAACGAAACACAAATATGATATACAGCAACAAACGACAACCACTGAATCACAGGCTCCTGACTTTGGAAAGGCACGTACAGAATTTGGTGGGGTTAAACTAGTTTGAAGGAGCGCCACCCTTCCCTAACTTGGGACAGTGGTGTAACAGTACAACTTTAAGAACAAACTATAAAAATCAGTTGAAAAGGGCTTAACTCATCAGATGGATACAAAGGAAGTCTTTTCTTGTTAATCTGGGCATTATACAGTCTCGTTGTGTTGTTCCAACTCGCAAGTTAAACACATTTTATCAGTTGAAAGTTAGTGTGCGTATATATATATATATATTTCTGGTTATCTTATCAGTGTTTTATTACAGCATATTAATATTTTATGGACTTCTTCAAAAGGTAAAAATATTCTTGACCTCGTTACAAGATACGAGAGTCACAAACTTTTATATGATAACAAATGATACGAGAATTGTGAAAGTATATAATATCGGACCAATATCGTGCAGACCCAATGCCTTGAAAGTGTGTTAACTGTACAGAAATTCAGTCTTTATAACAATCAGTAACAATACAGAACACCATGCTTGTGATATCGAAAACTTTGAAACAACTAAAGTTTCGTCTAACAATTTTCCATTGTAAAACCATACACTTTCACAATAATCGTTCAGCAAATATAATTGCTAAATATGATTGAGGTGCGTGGAACAACATTTTGTGGAGAACAATAAACCTTATTGTGCTAGTGTTCTCAGAAAAATGTTGTGGTGGGAAAGAAATTCAGGGGAAATTGGGCTTACATGTTTACAATTGAAGTTCTATTGAGAAAGAATGAAAAAGGGCACTGATGTACTACTTTAGACAATAGTCAAAAGAAATAGATTTAAAGAAACATATATATATATTAAATTGGCACAGCTTTTACTGCTGTTCTTCGTCTATAAAGTTGATTAAATGTCCATAGAAATTAACTTCAATCATATATATGCATGCATACAAATGACACAGACATGTAGAAAACATATCAATGCTTAGAATTTAAACAAATATTGTTTGGATTATTGTTTAGTGTACATAGGGTATATTACACAGGACTCGCTTTGCTCAACGTTTATACTCAAAACAGTGCAAGACCTTTTATTTTTCTCACGACACTTAGATCTATTTTAGCAGACGTTTACTTGTCCATAAGTGAAAGTGAGAGCAAATAGACAGATCTTTATCACAGTGGTGCCTCGATTAGAAAGGATTTTACAATTTTAAAAATTTTAACATGTTTTTCAAATTTTACACGTATAAAGATCATCTCCCAAAGTCATAAATGATATAGTTAGCTAAGTGCTTCAATTTTATATCGTTTTTAAGATAACATCTAATTGCAAGGTGTTCAAAAGGTATTTCTCTTTGTGTTAACACGTACTGGGGCTGATCAATACCGATACGAAAGCCGACCTGATTGAAAACACTGATAAATTCTTGTCCAGTAATATTTAATGTTGATGAGAGTGTTGATTGCGGACTTCAAAGAAGACACCCATCTGATGTAGAAACGATTTTTATTCATTTGGGCTTGTTACGGATTGTGATCAGCCGTAATCATTTTTCTTTTTTCATCCATTTAACATCCTTTTTTGTCCTTATCATAATCAATACTCGGGTAGTATGAAAGCTTTATCAAATTCAATATCTATTTCGTGATATAGCAAATTTCAATTACATTAGGACTTATTTTATCTACATCAGTAACCATTAGCAAGCAGATGGGAGACAGGCAAAGAGTTGGTACGCGATAAAAATATTACCATTTATTGGAGATATATCTATTCAATTATATCTACCATTGAACTAGAACAGTAAATGGCTTAATTTGTCATCGTGAAAAAGTAAACATTTTCATTCTATCATTCACATTTATTTTATTTTTTTTCATTTATCTTTTTTATTTATGAATTTCTACTTTAGAAAGTTGATAAGTACACATACATTTTTAGATTTTAACTGATATCTGTCAAATGAAAAGCTTTATTTGAGCCATATATGTATATATTTGGAAGAAGATTGTATCTAAGGAAATTTGATCTAAATTGAATGCAATTTATAAATTGAATCCGGCTGTCTAATTTAAGTTATTTTAACTACTCATCAGTGAACAACATTACAATATTATACCTCATGCACGTTCCGATGAAAGTCTCAATCGTACTGGGCGAGACAATTCCTTAAATATCATTTATGCTTTACACACATATATATATATACGAATACAAAATAGACCAAAATGCTTTCAATCACCTACACATATATATAGATTTTAAGGAAAATAAAATGTTTTCCTGTTAAAACATGATCACATACAAAGAGATCTCGATAAAAACCAGTGATTTTAATCTAAAAGAAAATTCTTTGATGTAAAATTTTAAAATAAGATAATATCAATATTTTATTTTATTTGCAAAAAAAGACAACACACGTCAAATGAGAGAGCAAAACTAGCTGTGTAATGATTTGTGCGTCAACAGGAGAGTTAATTATTGAAGGTTTTTTGAGATAAATATAGAGATAACAAAAATTATTGAAATGAACATCAATGACAATTATGAATGGGAATATTCAATATTCACATAATTTAATAGGTCCTAATACATTCGAAGAGTAATTAGCAAAATTATTTAAAAAAGATAAACCTAATTAGACGTAATTTACACTCCTAGTCGTTGATAGTGCCCTTGCAGATCGTAACAGATAACGTTCTCGCCATGTTTATTTCATATCCTATTGATTTTGTGGAAATTATCTTTTATTTATGACTCTTGTTGTGCACTCACTCGTACCTCATAAAGATATGGAAATATACATCACTGAAATAAAATTTGAGGAATTTGAAAAGTTATTTTACGATATAATTCCTTGTAAATGTAGAGTTCTTCCTATGCCATTTGTATGGCAATACACTAAGTGACTTTGGGATCCCTGAAACGTCACAAGAAGATTACACATATGTTGAAGTTGTCCACCTGCTATTATGGAATTGTTCTAGGATTTTTTTTAATTTTTTTTTTCATTTTCCAGACTTTGGAACTTTGTCATTATTCATCAAAATTTACGTTTTTCATCTTGTTATATATTTATGAAAATTTTGTTTTCCCCTTCATATAATCGCATTGTAAACATTCTACATTGGTTAGTCACAAATATTGCAAACATTTAAAATTTTTACTCATTTTTATGGATGTGCCTTTTCGTTATTTGTCTTTACTTTCTTCACTTAGAGCATATTCGTATTAAATCAATTAGATTCATTTAAAGAATGGCCGATCTATTTTAACAAATTGGGAAGATTCATATTTAAATCAACCGAAGTTTTTTCTTCTTTTCAATTGAACCGCTCTTAATCAATAGCGATTGGTTTCTCTTTTTCATTATAACCTATTACCTTTATGACCGATTACTAGTATCGTTAACGGTACATACACCTGCCTAAATTCGGTGGTTTTAACCGATCACGGTTGATGAAATTGATCGCATTACAAAGTTAATCGTCCAAAGTCAGATCGATCTTGTGAGGCATGCATCTCTTTCGATGATAAACCAATCGAATCGACTTTTCCATCATATGAGCAAGTAAACCCGTCTTGATTTGAATACGATCAATCTAAATTAAATGTCGTTACATGAACAGAGTCTTATCTAATACCACTGTGTGTCCATCTTCAAAATTACCAATTTGCAAGTTCCTGTTTACTTTCCTCTATGCTTTACTTCAAAAGAACATTACGTTTCTATCTGTATGGAGACTTTATTGAAACTCTTTCGATAAATCGATAAATTGATACTTAGATTAAAGCGTATCAGAACCCGATTGAATAATCAAAGCTTATGTCGGGACAGTCTGAACTAGAAATAAGAAGAAGCATTTCATTGTATTACATGCAGCAATACAGAGAATAAAGATCATTTATCAGAACTACATATATAGCTGTGATTTTAACATACAATATGCATGTATGTATTTATATAACAATGTTTGTATGTTTAAATTTACTGGCATGATGATAGTATTTAGTACAAAATATGTTCAGCGAATCAGCGATGATATAAAAATAAGAAGATGTGGTATGATTGCCAATGAGACAACTCTTCACAAGAGACCAAATGACACAGAAATTAACAACTATAGGTCACCGTACGGCCTTCAACAATGAGTAAAACCCATACCGCGTAGTCAGCTATAAAAGGCCCCGAAATGACAAATGTAAAACAATTCAAACGAGAAAAATAATGGCCTGATTTATGTACAAAATAATGAACGAAACACAAATATGATATACAGCAACAAACGACAACCACTGAATTACAGGCTCCTGACTTTGGAAAGGCACATACAGAATTTGGTGGGGTTAAACTAGTTTGAAGGAGCGCCACCCTTCCCTAACTTGGGACAGTGGTGTAACAGTACAACTTGAAGAACAAACTATAAAAATCAGTTGAAAAGGGCTTAACTCATCAGATGGATACAAAGGAATAGTCTTTTCTTGTTAATCTGGGCATTATACAGTCTCGTTGTGTTGTTCCAACTCGCAAGTTAAACACATTTTATCAGTTGAAAGTTAGTGTGCGTATATATATATATATTTCTGGTTATCTTATCAGTGTTTTATTACAGCATATTAATATTTTATGGACTTCTTCAAAAGGTAAAAATATTCTTGACCTCGTTACAAGATACGAGAGTCACAAACTTTTATATGATAACAAATGATACGAGAATTGTGAAAGTATATAATATCGGACCAATATCGTGCAGACCCAATGCCTTGAAAGTGTGTTAACTGTACAGAAATTCAGTCTTTATAACAATCAGTAACAATACAGAACACCATGCTTGTGATATCGAAAACTTTGAAACAACCTAAAGTTTCGTCTAACAATTTTCCATTGTAAAACCATACACTTTCACAATAATCGTTCAGCAAATATAATTGCTAAATATGATTGGTGCGTGGAACAACATTTTGTGGAGAACAATAAACCTTATTGTGCTAGTGTTCTCAGAAAAATGTTGTGGTGGAAAGAAATTCAGGGAAATTGGGCATACATGTTTACAATTGAAGTTCTATTGAGAAAGAATGAAAAAGGGCACTGATGTACTACTTTAGACAATAGTCAAAAGAAATAGATTTAAAGAAACATATATATATATTAAATTGGCACAGCTTTTACTGCTGTTCTTCGTCTGTAAAGTTGATTAAATGTCCATAGAAATTAACTTCAATCATATATGCATGCATACAAATGACACAGACATGTAGAAAACATATCAATGCTTAGAATTTAAACAAATATTGTTTGGATTATTGTTTAGTGTACATAGGGTATATTACGCAGCACTCGGTTGGCTCAACGTTTATACTCAAAACAGTGCAAGACCTTTTATTTTTCTCACGACACTTAGATCTATTTTAGCAGACGTCTACTTGTCCATAAGTGAAAGTGAGAGCAAATAGACAGATCTTTATCACAGTGGTGCCTCGATTAGAAAGGATTTTACAATTTTAAAAATTTTAACATGTTTTTCAAATTTTACACGTATAGAGATCATCTCCCAAAGTCATAAATGATATAGTTAGCTAAGTGCTTCAATTTTATATCGTTTTTAAGATAACATCTAATTGCAAGGTGTTCAAAAGGTATTTCTCTTTGTGTTAACACGTACTGGGGCTGATCAATACCGATACGAAAGCCGACCTGATTGAAAACACTGATAAATTCTTGTCCAGTAATATTTAATGTTGATGAGAGTGTTGATTGCGGACTTCAAAGAAGACACCCATCTGATGTAGAAACGATTTTTATTCATTTGGGCTTGTTACGGATTGTGATCAGCCGTAATCATTTTTCTTTTTTCATCCATTTAACATCCTTTTTTGTCCTTATCATAATCAATACTCGGGTAGTATGAAAGCTTTATCAAATTCAATATCTATTTCGTGATATAGCAAATTTCCAATTACATTAGGACTTATTTTATCTACATCAGTAACCATTAGCAAGCAGATGGGAGACAGGCAAAGAGTTGGTACGCGATAAAAATATTACCATTTATTGGAGATATATCTATTCAATTATATCTACCATTGAACTAGAACAGTAAATGGCTTAATTTGTCATCGTGAAAAAGTAAACATTTTCATTCTATCATTCACATTTATTTTATTTTTTTCATTTATCTTTTTATTTATGAATTTCTACTTTAGAAAGTTGATAAGTACACATACATTTTAGATTTTAACTGATATCTGTCAAATGAAAAGCTTTATTTGATCCATATATGTATATATTTGGAAGAAGATTGTATCTAAGGAAATTTGATCTAAATTGAATGCAATTTATAAATTGAATCCGGCTGTCTAATTTAAGTTATTTTAACTACTCATCAGTGAACAACATTACAATATTATACCTTACGCACGTTCCGATGAAAGTCTCAATCGTACTGGGCGAGACAATTCCTTAAATATCATTAATGCTTTACACACATATATATATACGAATACAAAATAGACCAAAATGCTTTCAATCACCTACACATATATAGATTTTAAGGAAAATAAAATGTTTTCCTGTTAAAACATGATCACATACAAAGAGATCTCGATAAAAACCAGTGATTTTAATCTAAAAGAAAATTCTTTGATGTGAAATTTTAAAATAAGATAATTTCAATATTTTATTTGCAAAAAAAAAGACAACACACGTCAAATGAGAGAGCAAAACTAGCTGTGTAATGATTTGTGCGTCAACAGGAGAGTAAATTATTGAAGGTTTTTTGAGATAAATATAGAGATAACAAAAATTATTGAAATGAACATCAATGACAATTATGAATGGGAATATTCAATATTCACATAATTTAATAGGTCCTAATACATTCGAAGAGTAATTAGCAAAATTATTTAAAAAAGATAAACCTAATTAGACGTAATTTACACTCCTAGTCGTTGATAGTGCCCTTGCAGATCGTAACAGATAACGTTCTCGCCATGTTTATTTCATATCCTATTGATTTTGTGGAAATTATCTTTTATTTATGACTCTTGTTGTGCACTCACTCGTACCTCATAAAGATATGGAAATATACATCACTGAAATAAAATTTGAGGGAATTTGAAAAGTTATTTTACGATATAATTCCTTGTAAATCTAGAGTTCTTCCTATGCCATTTGTATGGCAATACACTAACACCCATCCGGCACGCAACGTCATTTCAACGTTGAAATGTGGTTGATATTTTGTCATGACGTTGCTTCAACGTTGTTTCAACGTTGTAACAGCAACGTCGAAGTTATGTTGCAGAAAGTATGTTGTTTCAACGTTGAATTTTAGTTGAATTTTTAATGTTGAAGTTAGGTTGAAATAAATATGTTGTTTTAACGTTTAATGTTGGTTGATATGTCGACGAGGGAAGTTCGTCGAAATAAAAAGATGTAAAAAAAATATTCACCATCAGTTTTTTAAAAGAGGAATCATCATAGTTGTACATCGTTTGTTGTTGCATCAACAAAAGTTCACAAATAAGGATTTTGCTATGTAAATTGTTGTCAATGTTGCCTTTTAATTTTTTTGTACAATATCTAGTAAAATCAGGAATTTTCCAAAGAAATATGATTAAAGCTCAAACCGACGTCTAACCGGGTCGTTTATTAAAATCATAAAAGTATACAAAAATATAAATTATCAATCGTCGAAATATGCTACTAACTAATTTGTTATTATCCGGAAATATTTTAATCTCAGATAAGACACAACATGTGAAAGTGCGGCATCTACACAACAGATACACGAGGATTGGCACTCCCAATAATCTATTGATAATATTATCACGTGACATGATGCTGATTAATGTATGACCGCACGTGTGTGACCGCCTTTTTCAAACGCGGCAGCGATCATGAAGTGTGATACAAACACAGTAGATTGTACAATTTTAGGACCGTTTTCAGGAAAGAATAATTCATAGAAATGTAAGTGATTCCTTAATTATTATCCGTTGCTGTATTAATTGTCTTTCAATGCTTGTGTGATGTTAACAATGGGAGATTATAAATGCACAAACGCGTTATATTCTGAAAATCTCGCCATATTGAATGTTGTAGAGATTTCATTTCTGACTTCAGTGTGTCCATTGTCTTTTTGTTGTACGTTCCAAATTTATGACTGCACTTCTATATAAATATGTACTATAATCTGGAAACAGCATACTCAGACATACAGTTTATTTAAAATTTTTAGTTCTTTACTGCTGATTTGTTAAAGACAAGGAAATTTTGGCAAGTAAGATTATCATATCTCCCCCTTTTTTATCTAAAATTTTAATCCGTCATCCATTATCACATTTTTTTAATTATTGTCAACTATGCTCTGAAATTGTTAATGATTTCTTTTTATTCTTCAATCGAATTTTACAAATTAAAAATATTGCTTGGCGATGATCGATGTTATTCTTATTTTTTGCACAGATATTAGGGACAGAACAGTAACTTAAAGAGTTTTAGGGAAAAAGGATTTAAGGATAGAGGCAAGGATTTGTATAGTAATACTATACAAATCCTTGATAGAGGTAGTAGCTGTCAAGGTATGTATTTTTTTTTTAATTCTTAACATTTTTTATTATCAATAATCAGTATGTATGTTAGATTGCATGTGTTGTTTGTGTGGATACTGTATGCACTTTGTGATTTGTATTGATTTATAAGCTCTACTAGAACACACCCGCGACATCGCGGATCCGTGACTGAATTAAAGTACCTACGGCCTTATTTTAAACCTGGATTTTAGTATTCGTATTGTCATCTGATAAAGTCGTGCTGATTATAAGGTGCACAGTTTTCTCTGCTTTCAAAATCTTTCTGTTTAAACCCGTCCTGGTTTCTTACTACAACCGCAAACTTCATGTGACAATGATTGAATTTAGTAGGTTAATCCCTGTATAATGACGAAGTTCATGTGTGATTATGACCCGCAAATCCCAAACACACCTTTTGGTGGTGCGCCTGACAGGGCGGAACGTACAGAGTAGGTAACAGGTGACATGTACTTTTGGTATCGGTATCAGATTCGACACGGAACTTGTTAATTATTAGAAATATTAATTATGTGGAAAACAAAGGACCAGGAATGGTGTAATTTTAATCAACACCATTGTCCTATATTAGTTACATATAAAGTTGAATTCTTTGATTCGTCGTTTTACCCCATGCCGGCTGACAAATTTGACCTCGTTATTTTAGTATTATAGATATGGGCCGTTTAATTAGGAATACTAGTAAAGACATTTTATTTGATTTGATTTGTATTTATATTTTTAACGCATATCAAATTTAAAACATAACCTCTGCAATCATTAAGACAGGTGTCATTGTAACAATAGATCCTGGTGCCGGAAATGGTTGGCATTGTTACAATAGATCCTGGTACTCGAGATGGTTGGCGTTGTTACAATAGATCCTGGTGCTGGAAATAGGTGGCATTTTAAAAATCGATCCTGGTGCTCGAGATAGGTGGCATTTTAACAATAGATTCTGGTGCTCGAAATAGTCGGCATTTGTACAATAGATCCTGGTGCTCGAGATAGGTGGCATTTTAACAATAGATCCTGGTGCTCGATATGGGTGGCATTATTACAATAGATCCTGGTGCTCGAGATGGGTGGCATTGTTACAATAGATTCTGGTGCTTGAGATTGGTGGCATTGTTACAATAGATCCTGGTGCTCGAGATGGGTGGCATTGTTGCAATAGATTCTGGTGCTCGAGATTGGTGGCATTGTTACAATAGATCCTGGTGCTCGAGATTGGTGGCATTTGTACAATAGATCCTGATGCTCGAGATAGGCGGCATTTTAACAATAGATCCTGGTGCTCGAGATGGGTGGGATTGTTACAATAGATCCTGGTGCTCGAGATGGGTGGCATTGTTACAATAGATCCTGGTGCTCGAGATGGGTGGCATTTGTACAATAGATCCTGGTGCTCGAGATATGTGGCATTTTAACAATAGATCCTGGTGCTTCAGATGAGTGGCATTAATACAATAGATCCTGGTGCTCGAGATTGGTGGCATTGTTACAATAGATCCTGGTGCTCGAGATTGGTGGCATTGTTACAATAGATCCTGGTGCTCGAGATAGGTGGCATTTTAACAATAGATCCTGGTGCTCGAGATGGTTGTCATTATTAAAATAGATCCTGGTGCTCGAGATGGGTGGCATTGTTACAATAGATCCTGGTGCACGAGATGGGTGGCATTGTTTCAATAGATCCTGGTGCTCGAGATGGGTGGCATTGTAACAAAAGATCCTGGTGCTCGAAATAGGTGGCATTTGAACAATAGATTGTGGTGCTCGAGATAGGTGGCATTGCTACATTGTACATGTACAGGAGCGAAAAATGGTAAAAAAAAGATCGGCTATTATGTAAACCAGTAAATTATAAAAAAAAAAAAAACTGGCCGTTATAACATTTTATTTCCTGCCTTTGACGTTCTAAGTAGTTGTTAACTCATGTTTACAAAATATTAGTTGTGTTTGGTTTTTTTTTTCAGGAAGAGTAATGGATGCCTACACAAAAATAACAGAAGCTGAATTAAAGAAGGATTGTGCACCAGAAATGGTTGGAGGAGTTTAGAGACTACAATTCTTTTTCACGAAAATATTAAAAATGAATTAAGAGATTGTTTGTATTCATTTACCAGATCACCTTTTGGCTATATGAGCTTTTGTCATAACTTGACATCTGTTGTACTGTTTTTTTCTTCAAATCTTGCTGTTGTCCTCTGTAGTGTCATGTGGCTTCAAAATCTTTTGTTGTTACTAACTAATATAGATATAAGAAGATGTGGTATGATTGCCAATGAGACAAATATCCACCAGAGTCTAATTGACGTGGAGGTCACTAAACGGACTTCAACAATAAGCAAACACCACACCGTATACTAGTAATCCGCGATAGAAGACCCGGACATAATAATCCAACAATTCAAACGAGAAAAAACAACCGCCTTATTTTGTAACGACAAACACATATGACAGATGAACCAACAACAAGCAACGAAATGCTTATTTCAACATGAAACAATGTTGTTGCAATATTAGGGTGACGTTGTTTCAATGTTAAGTTTCAACCTATATTCAATCAAAAATCAACGTTGATGCAATGTTGAAAATATAACGTTGTTTCAACGTCAGATATTCAACGTTGTGTCAACTTTCAAAACCAACTGTTAATTCAACGTCTTTTCAACTTTACAAATCAACGTTGATTCAACGTTGTTTTAACGTTGAAATGCCGGCTGGGCAGGTATTAACATGCAACACACTACATCCAGACAAGTTGGTCTTGAAATAACATGGATCCATTCTATAAACACATTTTTAATCTCGAAACATCTAGGTCCATCGAATATACTCAACTAATTTTGTGTGTTATTATACAAATTACATTATTGTATCAAAGTTGTCTTAATGTAAAACTCAGTAGAAAGGTCTATGTGAAATTATTCAAAGAATTTGTCCCCTATTAAAAAAAACCTTTAGGTTTATATAACAAATTTATTTGATTCAAATACTGGGAAATTGGTCATCCCACCCACTAAAAATGAAATATATGAAATCAGTGTACGTAAAAGAGCAAAACTACCTAATTATGTTTTATTATCACCAACTTATCTACATCATCCAGAAATGAGGTTTATATATGGCATTAGAAATAATGACAATCTTGACAGGTCTTTGTTCGGAAACTAAATATCCTATGGTATAGATGAATTCGTTATCAATCAGGAAATATATATTTCCATATTTGTTTTTATAATACTTCCGAATGTATCAGGAAATTCATCATTAAGTTCATAATAAATTAACCAGATAGTGAAGGAAAACGTGTTGCAAATGTGATAAGGATGTGATTGATCTTTCCGTTTATTGTCGCAATCAGTTGGAAAAACAAGTCAGTTGGGGGAAATAAAACATTTTACACTATTAACTCTCTCTCTCTCTCTCTCTCTCTCTCTCTCTCTCTCTCTCTCTCTCTCTCTCTCTCTCTCTCTCTCTATCGGCCACTGTATTTTTCACTGTATTTTTGTATTTTTAAATAGATTTCGCATATTAAATGCACAAATTGTTCAATAGTGCAAGAACGACGCGATCTAATTTAACTACCACAATACCTATGTGGAACAGAATCAAAATCAAGTAAAAGAAAATATCTTTCTATTCATTTCAGAACTATCCGACGATGAAGATGATGAAGCAGACATGAAATCAACTGAATCCAGCAAGTCTGACACAGAGTCTGTTTCCCCATGCCCTGCAATAGGTCAATCCATTGTACATTCCAATCCTTCCATAAAGTCTGAACCAACAAGTCCGGAGGTTCCAAATGACAACGACCGTGTGTCAATTCAAGACGATAAAGCTCCTGTGATATTTCTAAATGACGTTCTTCTACTAAAGAAAGTAGACAAAGACGAAGCTCATCAGACGGGCCGATCATTCTTAGTTTGTGCAGCCATTCCACTACCTAAAGGTTCATGTATTGGACCATTTGATGCAGAAATTGTGTCCCTGAGCTCTATTCGCCAAGGTGATATGGTCTTGCAGGTAATTCTACATGCAACTTGAAAAACACAAAATGTTTCATATACTATATAGTAAGCTATCAAGCGTTTGTTCAGCTCGAACAACTAAACCGAAATTACAATGATAGAGGATTGAAAATATTACGAATTATTTAACCAAATAACTTGAGTATAAAACAAAAACAGCACCATATGATGGAGTTTTCTTTGCTTTAAGAGCATATTTATTTTATTGCGGTTGTATAATTTACAAGTCGAAATATACAAAAAAAACTTGAAGTATATTTTTCTTAATTAAATAAGTTTTCATATTTATGAGGTTTGTGAGATAGGTTTTCATAAGTTTCTTTTGTTTCTGAATTTTGAGTGACTGATTAAACAACTGTTAACTGTTAAATGTTAGTTGCAAATATTTCAGGTATAGGACGAGTTTACATGTACAAATATACAACTTGTTAGAATTCGATCATAGGTTTGTGTGAGAGCATAGTTAGGATATTAAGACTGACATTAAACTACGAATAGCGTTCATGTAGGTCTTAAATGTTCCCTAGCAACAGGTCACTTATACAAACGGTCAACAATATCATGCAAGTACTCTAAAATGTGCCTGGAATGAGCGCTGCATACCTTAATTTCATGACATTCACTTAAAACTTCCTATTCCAACTAGACATGTGCATGTACATGTACACACACCTCTAACAGCCAAACGTATGTCTCCTTAGTATTAGTCTTTGCCGCAAGGGTGACATCTAATCATATCAAACATTGCGTTTCAACCGAGTTTCAAAAGGAATCTTCAATTCGGGAAGAATCTCAATAATTGTCCTATTTCCCAAATCGATAAAGCGTTTTCAATATATCTGTAATATTTGCCGATGCGATATCAGCGACAAATCATGTATGATTAAGACATATTGTACACATACCTACAACTACTATACATGTACCATGGATATCTTAACGGAATCTTCCTGATTGTGTTTTCTGCATTATGCACATGTAGTATACGGTTGTCTTTAATCTGTAACTCTCTCTGCTTGTTTTCGGTGACACTTCAATGCCAATTTCACAATAAACTTCTGAAGTAATTATTAATTTTGATGATACAAATAATCAATGTATGAGGAGTTCAACAAAGGTTATAGATACATTTTACATAGTTACATGTATATGCTGATCTCAATAGCAACTTAATTAGAACATGCAATCTGATTCGAATTCCTGATTTAATCACCACTTTAGATGTACTCACATAAACAAAATATATCTTTATGATAAGAAACTGAAAATTTATTTAAAGTTGAACTTGATACTGAGAGGCAATTCTGTGATCTAATTCAGATTCTAGCCACCTGTTTCTGGCAACAATGGTTTATTTCTGACCAATTTCAAATAATTAAATTCTCATCAGATTTTTTCAACCCTTGGGGTCGCGAGCAACCCTAAATAATCTGATAAATTTCTTTTATTTTCGAAACTATCACGTCATTTTTTCAAAGTGCATGACTTCGAATTTATTTATCAGTATATCTGACAAAAACCTGTTGATAAGAATATCACTAAGATGATAAAACCATATCAAAAATGAAATGTTATTCATTTATCTAAGTTCACAACTCATGTGAAATTTTATCACAAAGACTTTGTTAGATAAGCCCTTCTTCTATCAATAAGAATTCTAGTCTAATGATAAGTCCGCAGATGCGAGTTATCGGGTTTGGCTGACAATCTTCAATCTTGGAGGAGAATTGGAACGCACTAAAGCACTGCACGAAGTCTCCGATCAAGAGATGGGAAAGATATTCGTGTTGATAAACGACCATTTTGACAGTTTAGACAGATGGTTTCTGATCAAAAATATTGATAGATTATCTGTACCGACCACCTTTTGATTAAATAGATACAGAAATGTTTACATGACTCAAAATACTTCAAAACTGACAGCATAGTAACTAAGGTTATCATTTACAACGAATATATATTTTCGAAGAACCATAGATTTGTCGACGACAGATCCAAGTTGAAAAAGGTTAACTTCAGTTTGTTTCATGTCGGGTGAAGTACTTCTTCACTTTATGTATCTTAGTCTGTTAACATCAAATTGCTTATAATTAGATTATAAAGCGTGGATTAGTTCATCATGATTCGAATTAAGAAAAATATGTTTCGAATCTAATTTACCATATTTTCGAGTTTTTACTTTATGTGGACAATTACTTGCAACAGTTTAAGTGTTTGGCCTGAAATAAGACGTTTATTTGAATTACTGTTGAATCAATGATAGAACGCTGTTTGTATTTTATTCTATATATTAAAACATATATTGATCTTAACTTGTAAATTACTACAATATCTTGTCGGTTTCAGGCTCAAGAGGAAAATGGGGAGACAAGTTTTGTGCGAGTAGAGGACCCAAATGCTACCTGGTTGACCATGTTACGACCGGCAGCAAGTGATTCTGTCCGAAATACGTCGGTGTTTTACAAAGGTATGTCAAATACATCTAGTATTAGTTAATATATTCAAAGAATAGTCACTTCATTTGATCTTTCCGTTTGCATTGCTTCGTGGATCTTACTGACTTATAGTTATACTATTGTTAGGAAATATTTGCAGCTCGTTGATTACAAGATAAATATCGATTTTCTAATCGAATTGTTGTCCAGTTTCTTTTCATCGTCCTGAATACGCAGAGTATTTTCCACTGGACGTTTAGCAAGTTACAATCAGTTAGTGGACCTTTGTCCTTTTTTATACGTCCGTTTACGGGACGTATTATGGTATACCGTTGACCGTCTGTCCGTCCATCTGACCGTCCGTCCGTCCGTCTGTCCGTCCGTCCGTCGTCAATATGTCGGACATTAACTCAAAAACGCTTTAACCAATATGCATGAAACTCAAGTGAATTGTTTATATCTATTGACGTGAGCTCCCATTCGTTTTTTTTATAAATTTTGGATTTACCGTTTCCGAGTTTTGGGGTTTATTCATTAAAAAAGGGGGGATTTTCCAGTTTGTGGACAATAACTCAAAAACAATCTCACCAACTTGCAAGAAACTTTGGTGAATTGTTTATTTCTATCGACATCAGCTCCCTTTTGATTTTTATAAATTTTAGACCATACGTTTCCAATTTATGGGGTTTTATTCATTACAAAAAAGGGGGATTTTCCAGTTTTCGGACAATAACTCAAAAATGCTTTTAGCATTTTTTATGAAACTTTGGCGAATTGTTTATATCTATTCAGTATTGATGTAAGCTCCCTTTAAATTTTATAAATTTTAGATTTTACATTTCCGAGTTATGGGGTTTTATTCATTAAAATAGGGGGGATTTTCCAGTTTTTGGACCATTACTCAAAAACAATTTCACCAATTTGCAAGAAACTTTGGTGAATTGTTTATTTTTTATCGACATGAGCTCCCTTTTGATTTTTTTAAATTTTAGACTATACGTTTCCGATTTATGGGGTTTTATTCATTACAAAAGGGGTTTTCCAGTTTTCGGACAATAAATTAAAAATGCTTTCAGCATTTTTTATGAAACTTTGGTAAATTGTTTATATCTATTGTTGTAAGTTCCCTTTTGATTTTTATAAATTTAAGATTTTACGTTTCCCAGTTATAAAATTTTATTCATAAAAAAAGGGTTGATTTTCAAGTTTTTGGACAGTATCCTTAAAATGCTTAGAGCAGTTTTCATTAAACTTTGATGACTGATTTAAATCTATTAAGATAACCTCCCTTTAGTTTTTATAAATTTCTTATATTACATTGAGAAGTTATTGTTTGTTTATAGTCTGACAACAGATTTACTAAGTATTGCGCAACATCAGTGTATTGCACAACAGCAAGAAATCTTTAATTGAATATAAAGTCAATTCATATAACCAATTTCAAGTTCTTTGACTACATTTATTCAGAAACCTATAATATGTCAAATTTTTAATTACAATCCAAATTCAGACCTGTATCAAACTTGAATATTGTGTCTATTTTTGCCCCAACTGTTCAGGGGTGGACCTCTGCGGACATATCCAGATGCGCTCAGCGAAGCACTTTATTTTATTTTGGAAGTGGGACGAGTGTATATTTCACTTTGTTGTGTACATTTTGGTATTCTGTTGTTTGAATAATTAATAGACTGGAAGACACCATCATTTCATATTCAATCAACAGTTAAATACATTTGAGCTTGCTTCCGGTAGCAGCTAGCATTCTTATAAGCTATTGTTTTTACTTTCTGGAGGTTTTTTTTTTAGAAGTCGACATAATTTAATCCAGTAGTTTTTGCACGTCTGAATTATAAAGGATTTTGCAATCGAGAAAATGGGAAGAACTGAGCACGTCTTACTAAAGCAATACAATCTCATTACGTGTTTATGTTTAAGAGATCTGGTGTAACTACAAGGAGACAGCAATCCAACAACAAAAATTAATCAAAAGACAAGCATGTCGCTTTCTGTATAGCTTGAATACATTATTGGCGAAATAGAAATCGCCGTTCGGGGTCGTCTCTTGCCCATTATAGAAGGTACAGAAGATATCTCTTCGTGTCTATTTTAGTTTGAAATTGCGTAGATTGTTCATTTGTTCGATTCATAATTGTTTGTTTGCTTTGCTTACTGACGGTCGGGGTTTCGATCTTCACTTTTCTTTTTTAACTTGGTCAAACCAAACAACTTAAAGTTGGTATAAAATCCTTTTTTTTATTAAGTCCTGAGAAAAAGCTACGACTATACATGTAGTTAGCTTGGAGTTACACGGAATATCGAGTCTGGATTCGTTGTGAGGAGTCATGAGGGCCGTTACCTTGTTATCAAGTACAATGAATATTCCACTCCGCGTGACGGTATTTCATTAAGCTGGTTAATTTGACATGACATCTTTATTTTGCCGCCGAATATGTGTATGTAATATTTGCTGCGGGACATTATACGTATACACCTTGATCTAGTTGGTTTGTTTGCAGTTTATGGTATCTTATTTACCACCATTAAACTGTATGCAAACAAAAATTGTAATTACACTGAAAATCATTTATTGAAAATTTTCTTCGTATTTACTAGGATTATAATTTACCAAGGGTAGTTGAACAAGCTTCATGTATTCCACTATTTAGATTTGATGATTTTGTGGATTTGCTAAATTAAACTATTATCAAAATGACTATTATTCATGCAAGCATTTCTTAACTGGTTTTCATTTTTACGGCTTGTTTTATGAGTATGGGGACTCATATTCTGGTTGTGATTGCTAACAATTTCGTTCAGATTTATGTAAAATATGTGAAAGTTTCATCGCGATCTTTAAGTCCGCAGCCTACTCTTGAGACTATCAATTTATAGTTACAAAACAACGGGAACATTTCTTAAAGGCGTAAGAATTTTGTTTTATTTCAGTATTTTTATTTATTTTTTTTTTTTTTCATGAAGAGGCGAATGACTCGATCTCAGATTCAATGATTTTCGTTACCTTATGTAGAATTTTGTTTGAAGCAAGTCCTTATTTATGCTCGATATAAAGTGTTGCTTAATTATTCTTTACAGCTTTTTGGCATTGTTTTGAGGCTACACTATCAGTACTTCACAGTATATGTATATTTTATAACGATAAATTATTATTCTAGTATTTTCTTCTACTTACAAGAAACAGTTCTCAGTTACTTAGTATACTATCCCAAGTAATGGTGTACTAAACTGATGTTTTATCCATCAGTATACTATCCTTAGTAATTGTGTACTCCATCATTACTTCGGTATTTTAGTTTGGCTGATGGCACGGATCACACTTATAAGTATTAAATAACGCATTCTGAGATTTTAAAGAAAATGTAAAATAAGACTAAATACATGAAAAATGAACTAGAAATATTTTCACCTTCATCTACGTATACTGTATTTTTACCATAGAATAATCACCTAGTTATCCCCCAGAGAATACCGAATCGATTAAAGATCAAGATAAAAGAACGATAACGTACGGGACTGGCGCAGTATAGATCAAATCTGAGATAACAAACACATAGTGATTTTATCGTTAATTAATAGAGGGAAAAGAATATTATATGTTAATTCGTATTCTCCCCGACTATCAAACAGCAGGGCAGATGTTTTATACGTGAATATTAGTGTAAACTTTCATTGTTGAATGCATTTTATTATCGTCTACCTAATCAATGAAGTATCCTTGTTTGTCAAAAAAGATGGATGACAGACCCGATCTCAGATTCCTATCGTCTCCTCACAACAAAGGCAGACGAAGGTGTTATTAGATAAAATCCTATGATAACACACAGCACTTGCGTAGGAGATTATCATACTATCTCGTTCACTAGAATTCTTGTCTTTATGGTACTTTTATCCAACAATTAATGGAATAGAATTTCCCGAATAGGGTTCGAATTCGTCATGAATATTTCATACTTAAAGTTGCATAATTTTGTCGTTAACGGACTGACGTTTTTAATCTCTAATCTTATCTGTAAAAATGATCGATCTATTGTCGCGTAATTTTACACTTATCTTGATTAAATTCCCTAAAGAAATAATACTAAATCATAAAGCATACCTCGTTTTGAGATATAATTTTTCTTCTCTATTCGCTTGTTGAAAGAATATAATCACATATAAGGAAAAATTTGACAGACACTATCTTGCCCATAAGAAAGTGATGACCTCTTTTATCTAAACTATTTGGTCATCAAAGACGCTACTGGTGGTCGGTGTTTAGAATCTAGACTTTGGATTAAAGAAATATGAAACTCTACAGAAACAAAAACCTACGCGTGTCTTTATAATATGATAAGATTTGAATAAGATACGATAATAAAATATGTAAAAAATATATAAGATTTGTATACTGTCTGGATATATGATTTTTAATAGTCAAGATTAGCAAAATATGACCGACTTCTTTTCTAGCAACTTTTCATATCCACAACATAAACAGTGTTGTTAAAAGTTTCATGGTCTGTATTGTAACAAAATATGCCCTTTTTCATGTTTACTGAAAGATTGATTGATTGTTGCTTGCCTAAAAAAATACATTGTACATGTACATATATTAAAATGTGTAAAAATCTCGCAAAAAGATCAATTAATTGTAACAATTAATTTACCTTAAAAAAAATATTTTTAACATTTTTCAATTAATCTTGTTAAGAGTTCCCTTTTAACAATTTATGACCATTTTATAATATAAAAACTTGAGAGTTCACGAAAGATCGTAGAAATCCATTAAACAAAGAAAATAGATATTGTATCCGATATTCATTAGTATAATATTTTGAAATTTCGTTCAGCAAAACCATCAAATGTCATTAAAAACTACTTTAAAACAAGGAATATAATCCAAAAATTATTTCATTGAATTTCACCATATGCTATAAAATATTCATATTAATTTATTCATGAGCGTTATCCTATAATTTTAAGAAATTAAAATTTCCTGTGTTTTTACGATAACATATTATCGTACATCCTCGTCCGCCACATAGAGCCCCTGATCACAGTAGATTAGGATCATGATTCATAAAACCTTCGACAGCTTGTCCTGATGAAGAAACTTGATAAAAATTACAATGTTTGCTGTTTTCCGTGATAACAAATTATTTATTCATTTTTCAATTTTATCTCGGAAGGCTGGGGGTTGTGATTAAATAATTAATAATCATTTTAAGTTTTTACAAAATATTCATAAATTATTACCACAAATTACAAGAAATTGAATGCTTGATATACAGTTTATAAAAAAGTTAATCTTGGAACTTTTTAGAAACTTTTTATTTCTAATACTGCTGATTATTTATATAATGTCAATTTCCTTGATAATTAATATAACTCGTGTATCTTATCAGCATGGTTGCAATTATCAGGCTGGGGACAATCCGCCAAATGGGGAACTATATAATTCCCCAAACGAGTCAATTAGGCTATCATTTGATAGTGCTAAAATTAAAAATTCTTGGCTAAGTATTCTTACTTAAAATGACTAAAATTTGTGGACAATGGAACAACTTCTTCCAAAGAATAATATTGTTATATTGAGTTTTAAAAAGGTAAGTAGCTATAGCCTTGAAAACTGTCAATTTTTAGAAGTTTTCATAGGCTTGTAACTTCTCAGTAAATCAGGTAATGATATATTGCTATTAATCTTTTACAAAATTTGCTGCAATTTTCATGATTATCTGCCATTTCAAGTATAAAATGTGTTTTAAAAAAAAAGTGTTTTTTTTTTTTTTTTTAACACTATAAAGTATCCCTTATTTGAGGAATAGTTACTCATTTGGGGAACTATTACCCAAGTGGCGGGTTGTTTTCAAATCTGTTTAATAAATGCATGTTAAATAATTTTGAATCAACGTCTTCAAAGACATAAATAAATGGTGTATATACCCGTGTAAGATTGGTAAATTTAGACAAATTTCAAACATACTATCAAGTAAGATATTGCATTTTCATTTCAAATACTTGCACGGTGATAAGTCGTAAAATTTTTAGATAAGATATGAATACACAAATATTTATTATCTTCAAATATTAATGACACTTGATATTCTAATACTTATCGTTTATGAATAGTTGCCATTTTCTAAAATTATACTGATTGTAAGTCTATACATGTACCATTAGTTTTTTTTTTTATAACATTGTACTTTTTGACAAATTTTGACTGCAATTTTTGTATGGGAAAAGTTTGAATTATCTTAAGATTGTTTATCAGACAAATCACAAACGTTTAATCTTCTTTCTTCTGTCTATCTTATATTTTATGGCCGGACCTTGGTCTATCGATTTTAGGCTTCTAGAATCAACATTTCGTATAGATAAAACTGCATACACACGTTGTCTAGAAGACTCAAATCAAACCCGTTATCAGATAAAGTTTATCCACAAAACGAACTGCAGAAATTATGTGACATGTTGAAGATTGCAAAAGTGTTCATTGCCAGGACTAAAACGGTTGATCTTTCTTTTTTTAAGGAGGCCAGATTTGGTGTGAAATAATTTCTGAACTTAAATTTGGGGCAGAATTGTTATCGTCTTTCACAATTCAAGACACACCAAAATCTGAACCGTGTAGTCCCGATTCAACTGATTATAAAGAAAAAGAAGATGATATTGATATGGACATAAAAACGGAAGTGCAAAGTTCGTCATCTTTAGAACAGACATCTTCTGTAGCCAAGAACGACGTAATCAACCACGGTAATATTTAATATTCATAATATATTTTATGCTTTTAGTGAATCATGTTGACTAATATGTAATTATATATATATTTAATTCAAAAGCATGAACTGTTTTAAGAAATTTGAAAACTATATGCCTTATAAATTTCATGCTTAATTTTGCAAATCTGAAAACTTTTTTTCGTGTAACCTGTTTATTGTCAGTTTGCTTTTGTGGTTTCAATCAACATAATGCTACAAGAACAGTCTTTGATGGTCACCATGACATGATGAAAATGTAATAAAAACACAGAATGCTATGAAATGAAAATGTAATAAAAACACAGAATGCTATGAATGATTTCAGAATCAGTCAGGAACCCGGATGCCTTTAAAATTTAACATTGCAAAGTAATAAAACAAAACGTAGAATAATGATATAATACTAGTAATAAGGATGATGATGCTGATAATGACGCACAAAGAAAACGAACATATCTAGACAATGAATACTATAGAAGTAATCGTAATTTGTGTCTTCTGTTTTAGCTGCCCTACTGTATGGTTGTCCTTTCTGCGGAGTTCGATTCAGTAGTGCTAGAACATTAGAGGGTCATCTTACTTACTACTGCTCAAAGAAACCAAGTAACTCTGAAAAAGAAATGATAAAAGAAGAACCGAAGGATAAAGAAAGTTCAGGTAATTATTAGATAATCTTTGAAACAGCTATCCAAGTGTGTTCAATCTAGAAAAATAAATATATAACTGTTCCTTATTGACGTGTGGAACACTATTGTTTGTATTTAACCTGACACGAAAGTGAGACAATTTGAAGCATTGTGGAAAAAGGATCAGAACACTGAAACAGCATACGTACATCAATTTGTTAATATTGTCTTTTATAAATGAGGTTTAGCCAGCTATAAAACAAGATTTAACCCTCCTTTTTCGTCTGAACATGCCTTTACCAAATCGGGAATATGACAGTAGTTTATCATTCGTTCCCGGTTTGTTGATATAGTCGAGCGTTAGGTTTTGTCAGGTTTTATGGACTTCCCCTTTTTAATTTAACTTTAAGTTTGGTATTTTTGTTAAGATTGTTTTTATTAAACAAGCCGGGCTGCAACATATATGCGTTTGATAATGTTGAATTTTGCCTGTCTTTCAATTTTGCTTTATTTCATTATTCCTGCAACAAGCTAGTTACTAGTATTACTAAATTGAAAAAAGACAAATATAATTTATATATTAGTCAAACTGATAGATACAGTTTGCCAGATTTGCATTTTAAAACAAATGTCTGCCTTGTCCAAATGTATAATATCATATGTAAATAAGTACCATGTTTTGGTGTTTTATTTTTGCAGATACAGAGAGGTCTTCAGAAAGTGTGAAATCTCAAAATGAGGAGAACGACAAACAAAACAATGTTATCACTGAAGAGCGAAGTGAATCTGAATCCAACGAAACAAAACTATTAAAAAATGGAGAATTATTTCATTGTCCATTCTGTTGTTACACATCTGATAAATTATCAAGTTTAAATAGACATAAAAGAATCCACTGCAGAGGAAGTACATCACCGACGTCCAGTTCGTCAAGTTTATCCCCTGTATCCAAACAAGACTCGTATTGTGCCGAGTGTAATATACAGTTTTCGTCTTTTTCAACGTTCAAATGCCATAAAGAATACTACTGTTCAAAACGCCCTGATGCAATGGGAATGCGAACACCCGAAGATGAACATGGCATACAAAACGGTTTTCCGAATTTGCAATTCCAAGAACAAATGTCACCAGTCGCCTCGAAGAATCTCAAACACCTGATGAATGTATCGTCTGCTTCTCTAATGTCCGGTCAGACCAATGTTATATTGGGACCTCCTATTGTAGCACGTGGTATGCTTAACATCCCATTCGGAATGCCTACCGTTATCGTTCAGCCTGTTGTTCCACAGTCACCGAATAACATTTCTCCTCGAAATGTATCTCATATCAAAATGAAACAAAAGCTTGACGTAACTTCTGATCAGCCGCTAGATTTGTCAATAACTAAAAAATCGATGTCAAGTGATGACAGCGATAAAGAAAACAGTATAAGCCCAAAATCTTTCATCTCTCCTGATGGAAAGCGTAGAGGGTCAATAAAGAGGGATGAAGTCTCAAACCTTTCCTGTTCAACATCGTCATCTCCCGTACAGTCACCAATACAACGAGATCGATCAAGTTCAGTTCAATCAGATAAGACAACATCACCTATTCCACCTAATAGAATTTCTCCATTTGTAACAGTTCCACCCGTACAGTTTATTAGTGGAAAACCAATACCACCGGTCCCGCATTCTGTTAGTAAATGTGTGGATTGTAACATTGTATTTTACAAACATGAAAATTATATTATTCACAAAAAGCACTACTGTTCCTCACGACAAACACGTTCCAATTCAGTGGATGATGTTGACGAAACCAGTAAAGATTCGACAGAAATTTCAATGACGAACGCAAAATCTCATGCTACCAAGGAATTTGGATCTCCAACGAATGCTCAGTCGGAGTCAGAAAAGTCTTCATGCGTTCCAAAAGAATCGAAAGAATCTTCAGTTACAAAATCCAGGGATATGATAGAACCTGAACTAACACAGTCCAACAGTATATCACCGGTCAGAAGCCCAGTAGAAGAACAAATGTGTCAGTACATATGTGATCCATGCAAAATTCGATTTAGCTCAACAAGTACATTAGCAGCCCACAAGGAATTTTACTGCCCATTTACACAAGAGGGAAAGCATCCAAGCGGAAATATGGCACTTGACAACGATGAAGAAAAAGTTAGTAACGATGAATCTGTGATTAAATGCAGTCGATGTGGAGCCTCATTCCCATCTGCTAAAATTCTGAGACTCCATTATTGTACTGGTGTTACAACACATGTCCCACTGTTGCGCTGTCCATACTGTGATTATGTGACACAAACTGAAAACAGGATATCAGAACACCTAAAGGTTCATATGCCAAGCAAAGCCTATCGTTGTACCCTTTGTGGATACAGAGGGAACACTGTAAGAGGAATGCGCATGCATGGCAAAATGCATATTGACAATGGCGAAGATTTTTCAGATGAACACATGGTGGAAATAGAAGAGCCACCACTAGTGCCTATAATATTTAACAATCCAAATGAAACTACTTCTACAAATGTGGAAGCAGAACTAATAAGACTCAAAAACGAACCTTACAAAAGACGGCGTTCTCGAAAGTCTTACGAGAAAAGCGAACATATGACAAGTATACGAGAACCTTCTCCTAAGAATGTATGTGTTTTTTGTGGGCAACCCTTTAACGACAACACAAGTTTAGCCATGCATATAAGAATACATGAGATGGTAGCGTACCATGCTGCATCTTCTAGAAATTTAAAATGTCACTTCTGTGAATATGTAGCTGAAACCTTTCGTAGTCTTATGGTTCATGTAGAACATAAACATTTAAAAGACGTAAAGTTGGATGATGAAAAATGTCAGAGACGAGAACAAACAGCTAATTCGAATTCACCTGATACTGATAATAGACAAGATAGTGAAGAGGATACTTCATCATCAAAACAATTGAAGAATGAAAGTAAAAGCCGTGAAAAGATGATAAACTCTCTACCTCTCCTACTGAAACAAAGGAGAGGTCACTAGCAAAGGAAATAGCACAAGATGCGGAAAGGGAACGAACACTAAATTTACTTAATCTCCCTCTTAAAATTAAAAGAGAGCCCGAAGAAAGCGATTACATCGAAGATGAAGACAAAGACAAACATATTTCAAATCTAAATAACAATGAAACAAACCGTAAACGGAAGAGATCGTCATCTGCTGACTCGGATTTGAACAACAGTTCTTGTAGCAATAGTCCACCTGAAAGGAAATCAAAAAATCATATCATAAAATCTGAACGTAGTTATTCGTCCGATGAGCCGCCATCGCCATTAAGGTCGCCAGTTCTTAATCCAGAGCTAGCACGCTATTATCAACTGGCAATGCAGGTCATGCCTCCTTTGGTTGTTCCAAGAGTTTCTTGTAGGACGTCACCAACTGATCGTACGACCGAAAAGTTACCAACAAATGCAAAGTATTGTAAATATTGTGACATTTCTTTCACGTACTTGTCGACATATGTTGCACACAAGAAATATTACTGCACAGCCAGACAACCTGAAGAAATGACTTCACCAGCGAAAGCATGAATGATAGATTCCTGGTTTATATGTTTTGATTTTGATTGTCATACAATTGAACTATACTTAGTAGAATGACTTAAAATTGGTACATACTTTTTGATATAAGTCGTGTATCATGAAAACATCAATATTGTGCATATTAAGTTTTACCTGTTTTTTTTTTTTTTTTTTTACAAGATGTATGCCCCCGACGACGTTTTCAGTATATGGTATATGGTATACTGTTTTGATTATCCACTCAACTCTGCCTACAATTTTTAAGCTATATAGTTTTCATTTTGAGGAATGTATGTTCTCATACTACTGATTTGCATATTCCGGGAATACTTTATTCAGTGAATTAAAGTGAACTTAATGCTAATGTCTGCTTTATTTTCAAGCAATGTTTGCTTAAATGATTGTATATGGTGTACACTTTTCTGGTCAACTGCTTCAAAGCTTGAATGGTTTTATTTTCAGATGTGTTGCAAATTGGCAGATTTTGTCTTCAATACCTAAACGTTAAGTCTGTAAATTATAATTTAATTGACATGTTGATAGGAAATTATCATAGTTGTGTTTTCATTAGCATTTGATCCCACTTTATATTCTTTCAGGGGGATTCTAGTAGTTCCTGATCTAAATTTTGTGTCGGAAATTGTAATTGTCTGCTGCAAAACTGTCATTTATTTTACAGTTTAATAAGAATTTGGTGCCCTTTTGACAGTCAAATTGGTGAATACTAAGAATATCGAGTTGTGTTAATTTTACACATTCCATTTTATATTGTGATGCTTCAGTATAGTGCTATTAATGTTATGTTTGATACTAAGTACATATTTATTATTGAGAAATGAAACTGGACATGAATCAAGGAAATAATACGATTTTAATATTTTATAACATACACAAAGACATGTAATCGATCTAAGGTAGACAACTCTTGAATATTTTGCCGAATATATAGAAAAGGACAAAATAAATGCACACGAATCAAGATCTATCAATCAAAACAACCTAATCGTTCTTATATGTTATGTTCTTATATGTTATGCTGTTTATTAGGGCTAGTTATTTTATTTACATTATATGTAAGCCACTGGTTTTCTGTTGCTATTTTTCTAGTCGTTGTATACTTAACTTTGTTGATTTTCTACACCTAGAATGTCTGATTATATGTGGTTATTATCTTTGTTAAGAAATAAATATAAAGAAACTTGTATTCATCTTTTCATTCTTTAAGGACAAACGTTGTATATCTAACATGTAAGCAAAGATACAAAACAAACAGCATGCAATTTAAAAAAGGGGGATAACAGAGGACAATGCACGAACGAGACTGTTCCAAAGATACTAGACAGTACAGGCCAACAAAAACAGTAGACCAATAAACACAAACACCTTAATTTTGTTCATTGCGAACTTTCATCAAACTGTAACTCATATCGGGTATTCCAGGATGGTTTATCAAAATGATACTGCTTCAATGCAACAAAATGCTTGCATGGGGTTCCGATGAGATGACACAAGTAGTCTGACGTATAAGTGCCTGTTGCAAATCAGGAGCCTTTAATTGAGTGGTTGTCGTTTGTAGCTGTTTATCATATTTGTTTTTCGGTTTCTGTGTTATACGATTGGTTTTTGTGTTGTGCAGTTGGACCACTGTCCCAGATAAGGAGAGGGTTGGGCGCCCGCTTACATGTTTAACCCCGCCACATTATGTATGTGACTATCCCCAAGTCATGCGCCTGTAATTCAGTGGTTGTCGTTGCTCGCTGTATATCATATTTGTTTTGCGTTTGTTGTTTTGTACATAAATCTGGCAGTTGGTTTTCTCGTTTGAATTGTTTTACGTTTTGTTTTGTCAGGGACTTTTATAGCTTGTTATGCGGTATGTGTTTTGCTCATTGTTGAAGTCCGTAGCAATCATACCACATCTCCTTATTTTATATTTAACGGACCGCACACAATTCCATTTTTTTTTTTTTAATTTTGGAACGAACAACGGAAATTCTTGCATTTTCCTTTTTAGATATTTTTCTTTCAAATCGAAAAACGAATGGACGAAATATATGTCCATTCATTTTTCGTTATCATAAATATAAACCGAAAAAACGAAATTTGGGTTTAATTTCTCTTTTCGATTCAGATTAGCTGCCATTTAAAAAGCGGTTGTTATTATAATAATTTGAAGAATATATCTGGAAATAGGGATCAAAAGAATCTTGTCAAAAATATAAAGTGTCAACGCTTCTCGTTTTTCTTTCCCGTCAACATTTATCGTTTTCCCCACTAAAATAGTTGTATGTTTTTGATTGATTGATTGTTTAGTTGCTGGACTGTGGCTTGTTTAGTACTTAGAGGCATATACTTCAATATTTATGCATGCATATTCAGGACGATAACAAGTTAAGTTAATTTATTGATACAACAGGTAGGTGAACGGGATGAACGGCAGGAAATTTGGACTGCACTGGAAAAATGAGGGTCTGTTGGAAAAGGGCAGATGTTTTGCTTTGCAACAGGCCACACACGATACTCTTTGAGTTTTAAAAAGTGTGTAGCACTGCCCATCGACAAAACAAGTTCCTTAAAGTTTGTGTTAAGTTTGGATTTTCAAATATTTTGGCCTGACGACGGGACATTAATTGTCGAAGTGCGCATATAGTGCATTGAAGTTGATACCGTTAATGTATTTACTACCACTGGGTCGAGACCTCTGCTGGTGGGCTGAGAGTTGCCGAAGGTATTGCCTGCCTAATGAAAAAATAAAAATCTAGTATTAAATAGATATACAAAAAAATCAAAATTATTTCAAAAAAATATATGAAAATGAAGATAATGAAAATATATTCTTTTTTATGTGTGTACTAAATCGCATTCAAAACGGCAAATACCATGCACTTGTATCTTGCAAAAGAAAGTAATCCGACAAAGTGATCATAACCAGAGCAATAATAATATTAAATTCAGAGATAAAAGGGCCAAAGGACAAAGACTGCTTAAATTTATTCAAGTAGGGTGTCGGATTACTTACTATTGTAACGAAGGTAATCTAATATTATAAGAATTAACCTGCAACGTCCAGCGGTGTATAGGACATGATTGAAAAGAAAAATGTTCTCATTAACATATTATTCTCTATGACATAACAAATCGTTTAAGAGCATTTTCAACTGAATCAAAGTTTTTGCACATTGAAGGTTTTGTACAGTATGAAGCTAAATGCTTATTGACAAGGCCTCTTAAGAATATTTCATGCGTATTCGAGACGTTAATATATAGATTTAAGAAGATGTGGTATGAGTGCCAATGAGACAACTCTCCATCCAAGTCACCATTTGTAAAAGTAAACCATTATAGGTCAAAGTACGGCCTTCAACACGGAGCCTTGGCTCACACCGAACAGCAAGCTATAAAGGGCCCCAAAAATGACTAGTGTAAAACCATTCAAACAGGAAAACCAACGGTCTAATCTATATAAAGAACGAGAAACGAGAAACACTTATGAACCACATCAACAAACGACAACCACTGAACATATGTTAAATATTATATAAATAAACTCTGCAAGTTGACATTGCAAGTCGAGTTTGAACAGATTATTTATTGTCACCAAGAAATCGTCAACATGAAGATATTCCATACTCCTGCATATTAGTCCAGTCCTACTTAATTAATCTTTTACATGTAATCATGTAAAAAGATGATAACAATAATATTTAAGTTCTATATTTTTTCGATATAAAGGAGTAGAGTCACTATAACCTCAATAAATGACCCTGTAAAGGTCTAATGTTTAAACTTCAATTCTTTGAGTAAATAGAATGTGTATGTATTAATTTGGTGGATGTATTATTTTTGAAAGTACAACAAAAAAATTCTAAATCTGCTTCAAATATTATAAATATGTTAGTCTGAAATAGGAATAGATTTCATTTTAGTCCATTTTTATAGAAATGTGTCACCTTTTTCTTACTTTGTTTGTGATTTCATATATGGCACCACCCCTCACCATTGATTGAAAAGTTAAGAATATGATATATAAAGAAAATTTGAGCAAAATATTGTTGTTATACAAATATGCACATTCACGGTTATACAGTCTGTCGATACCTTTATTTTGGCATTGCACAAGGTTATGTTTTTCTCTGACTGTTAATGACGTCTTTACACTAAATCCCTTGGATGTTGGATGTGTACTGATTGATATGTAGGTCTTAGATGCATGATTTGTTTATTAGTTGTTGTTATCAACTGATTTTTATAGTTTGCTCTTATGATGTACTGTTACACTACTGTACCAGTTTAAGGGAAGGGTTTGATGCCAGCAAACATGTTTAACCCCTTCACATTCTTTATGTGACAGTCCCAAGTCAGGAGTTTGTAATTCAGTGGTTGTCGTTTGTTGCTGTATATCATATTTCTTTTTCGTTTTTGTTTTGTTCATAAATCAATCCGTTAGTTTTCTCAATTGACTTGTTTTACATTTTTCATGTCGGAGCTTTTTATAGCCGACTATACGGTATGTGTTTTTCTCATAAATTAACGGCCTTCAACAATGAAAAAACCCATACCGTATAGTCGGATTTAAAAGGCCCCGACATGAAAAATATAAACAATTCAAACGAGAAGACCAATGGCCTAATTTTTGTACAAAAAATAGTTTATTAGTTAGTACATGTACACACAATGAAATGGGAATACTAACTTGTTCATGTTTTCGTATGCATCATCATTATTTTGACAAAACAGATATTTACCAGGCTGTACTAATTTATGTTTACATACTTCATCGTATTACAATAGTAACAAAAAGAAGAACTTCTTTATTTAAAGTGAGTTGACACAGTTACTTACAATAACTAGTCTTCCCTGATTTACAATACAAACAAAAGCAGATGTTTACACATAGTTAATTTAAAATCATACAGTTCAATATGCCATTAGTAAAAATAAACCACTTACTTTCAATGTTGCGTATGTGCTTTGTCTATATGACATTTTGTTTTTCTTTGTTGACATATTTGTTTGTTTTATAGTGATTGAGATTATAACACAATGTTGACTGCTGTACGCCTATTTTTGACATTTTTACCTTAGTATGTCTGTTTGTTTTGTTCACACATTGTTGTCAATATAATGGAATTTTATGCGACTGTCATACAAGTGAGAGGTTTAGCTAGCTTTAAAACCAGGTTTAATCCACCATTTTCTACATAAGAAAATGCCTGTACCAAGTCAGAATATGACAGTTGTTTTCCATTCGTTTGATGTGTTTGAGCTTTTGATTTTGCCAATTGTTAAGGGACTTTCCGTTTTGAATTTTCCTTGGAGTTTGGTATTTTTGTTGTTTACTTTTTACAGGGGTACATGTGGAAAGAAGATATTACATTCTGCTACTGTTTATCATATTTTTTTTGTTCATTGTTTTGTACATAAATCAGGCCGTACATTTTCTCGTTTGAATTGTTTTACATTTGTCATTTCGGGACCTTCTAGTTGACTATGTGGTATTGGTTTTGCTCATTGTTGAAAGCCGTACGGTCACCTATAGTTGTTATCTTTTATGTCATTTGGTCTCTTGCGGAGAGTTGTCTCAATGGCAATCATACCACATCTTTTTATTTTAATAATGAAATTCAGTATATTCAAACAGTTACCTGCATTTAGAGCATATTAGGACTGTGTCAAAAATTTCTTGATACTTGTTTAAAAGTGAAAGTGTTTTGCATTTGAGGCTTTTTGTATGGTAGTCCATTCTATGAAGCTGATCTTGAAATAACAAAAGACTACTTAAACAGCTTTGTCTTTGGCTTAGGTCTTACAAAATCTTTGTATTTTTAACAGTTACCTTTTCAATGATAAGTAACACTTCTCAAAGTGTATATCTTTTGTTGCTCTTTGGTTCCTTTAATAATCCCTATCAATTTATACTAGTGTTATGAAAAGCTTGTTATTATTATCTGATATCTGTTTAAACTTTTAATCTAGGTATTGTGTTGCTTCTTTTCTCACACAATTATATAGTAATGAATATTTGTGGTATTTTATCCTACTTTTAACCGTCGTCCACCTAATTTCTTTAAATATGGAAGACTATTATTGACTGAAGCAAAAACCGCAGAATCGAAATATAAAAATAGTTAGCGACCGGGTGACATTTCTCAAATATGTGAGTTAGGTACCTTGTGTTATATCAAAGTATATAGGTATTTTTTTCAGAGACAAGTGCCTGTATTAGTAAACATCCTTAAAGCACATATTAACTAATAGATTAAATGAAAATATAGTCTGAGAAAAATATAATTCCAACTCATTACACTGACTGCTATATAATCATGATATTGATGAGATGAACAAATTTTAACCATGAAGAAACGTACGAGGTCATGCATTGTTTATTTGTTTATGATAATCTGGGAATAGTATGGTGACTATCTTCACATTAAACAACCACTTCTGAAAGTATTTTCTACAAGTAAAGCTTATTTCAATGCATCTTTTAATTTTTTTTCGTGGTAATTTTTAAGATCTCATTACAAATCCATCCCCATTGCACGATCAGTAGATTACATTTTTTAAAACGCCAATAAACTATCCGTAAGTTTATTATTTGCTTTTTCTAGTTAATCCAAATCACTAAGTCACGGCATCTGAGATGTCACGATATCTTTAAATACGATATATTACAATATAAACATTTCCCATATATTCCAAGGTCCCTCTACAATCTGTGATACCCCATACCTTCCACATTGACGAAATGTTCCATTCTAATTTGATGTCTAGTTAGATACACTGTACGAATTTAAGCTGTTTGTCTCCATGGGAAGAAAAAATAATAATAATAATAATAAAATGTTAATACTGTTGAAACCATCAGAATAATTAGAGACCTTCCTCATTATTGGTTATGTACTTTACCGCGCGTAACGTCGTCCCAATGTTCAGAGGGGATATGACGCCCAGAGGGGAATATGATACTCAGAGGGGTATATAAGTTTTGATCAATGTCACGTTGGATAGTCTCAACCAATCAAATGTTGATTTTGCTATCAATATTTATATACTGTGGAATAATATTATTTATAAGAGCTACCTTAAAATAAGAAAATATTATAATGAATCTTTTTCATTTGTCTTTGGTCCAAATTTTCAAAGGGAAATATTTTCATATAATTATGCTCTTTTTTTCGTTTGTCCGTTTTGAGAGGATAAATTCCGTTAAAATTTCCCCGATGTGACTTATTATCCTTGTGTATAAAGTCAGTAGCAATGCACACAAGTCTTTTTCAACTGATTTTTATAGTATTTTTTGTAACGTTGTGTTGTTATGCTACTGTCCCAGGTTAGTCGGGGTTGGGCGCTCGCAAACATGATTGTTTAACCCCGCCACATTCTATATATGCCTGTCTCAAGTCAGGAGCCTGTAATTCAGTGGTTGTCGTTTGTATGGGTATATCATTTTTCGCTTTATAGTTTTGTATATAAACCAGGCCGTTATTTTTCTCGTTTGAATTGTTTTGCATTTGTCATGTCGAGGCCTTTTATAGCTTGCTATGCGCTATGGGTTTTGCTCATTGTTGATAGCTGCACAATGACCTCTAATAGTTTCTTATTTTTCGTCATTTGTTCTCTGGTGGAAAGTTGTATCATTGGCAATCATTCCACCTCGTTTTACTTTATTGACTATCTTCACATTAAACAACCACTTCTGAAAGTATTTTCTACAAGTAAAGCTTATTTCAATGCATCTTTTAATTTTTTTCGTGGTAATTTTAAGATCTCATTACAAATCCATCCCCATTGCACGATCAGTAGATTACATTTTTAAAACGCCAATAAACTATCCGTAAGTTTATTATTTGCTTTTTCTAGTTAATCCAAATCACTAAGTCACGGCATCTGAGATGTCACGATATCTTTAAATACGATATATTACAATATAAACATTTCCCATGTATTCCAAGGTCCCTCTACAATCTGTGATACCCCATACCTTCCACATCGACGAAATGTTCCGTTCTAATTTGATGTCTAGTTAGATACACTGTACGAATTTAAGCTGTTTGTCTCCATGGGAAGAAAAAAAATATAATAATAATAAAATGTTAATACTGTTGAAACCATCAGAATAATTAGAGACCTTCCTGATTATTGGTTATGTACTTTAACCGCGCGTAACGTCGTCCCAATGTTCAGAGGGGATATGACGCCCAGAGGGGAATATGATACTCAGAGGGGTATATAAGTTTTGATCAATATCACGTTGGATAGTCTCAACCAATCAAATGTTGATTTTGCTATCAATATTTATATACTGTGGAATAATATTATTTATAAGAGCTACCTTGAAATAAGAAAATATTATAATGAATCTTTTTCATTCGTCTTTGGTCCAAATTTTCAAAGGGGAATATTTTCGTATAATTATGCTCTTTTTTTCTTGAAGTTTTCGTTTGTCCGTTTTAAGAGGATAAATTCCGTTAAAATTTCCCCGATGTGACTTATTATCCTTGTGTATAAAGTCAGTAGCAATGCACACAAGTCTTTTTCAACTGATTTTTATAGTATTTTTTCTAACGTTGTGTTGTTATGCTACTGTCCCAGGTTAGTGGGGGTTGGGCGCTCGCAAACATGATTGTTTAACCCCGCCACATTCTATATGTGCCTGTCTCAAGTCAGGAGCCTGTAATTCAGTGGTTGTCGTTTGTATGGGTATATCATTTTTTCCTTTATAGTTTTGTATATAAACCAGGCCGTTATTTTTCTCGTTTGAATTGTTTTGCATTTGTCATGTCGAGGCCTTTTATAGCTTGCTATGCGCTATGGGTTTTGCTCATTGTTGATAGCTGCACAATGACCTATAATAGTTTCTTATTTTTTCGTCATTTGTTCTCTGGTGGAAAGTTGTATCATTGGCAATCATTCCACCTCGTTTTACTTTATTTACACCAAGATGTCGTTAAAGGAAATTGGATACCCTGCATTTATCATGCTTTTCAATAACATATAAATGATCAAATCGCTGAAAGACACCTCTCCTAAATTATGGAAAACTATCATTCTGCATTGACAATGATATCTTGGTGTACATTAGACACACCCAATCGGGCTAACGCCCTCAAGGTGTATCTAATACATAAACAATATATTCGTTTTCCATGTGTTGATGAAAGTTATACAAATAGCATACTATTACATGTACCAGTGAACAACGCCTAAAATTTGAGACATTTTATCAACTTTGTTTTTTTTTCAAATTTATCAACAACGAATTGTTATAGAATTAAAGCGAGGGAAGATATCATAGGGAAATAAATTAAAAAAAACATAAGTCGAATAAAAACAAACAATCCAATAGCAAAAACGAAAACGTGGATAAGATAAACATCACACAGAAACTTAGGATTGAGCAACACGAAACCCTACAAAAAATGGCAGTGAATGAGGTGCTCCGAACGGGTCAGCAGTTCCCTCTCCAATAGTGGGATAAGTCGTACGCGTGTGTTACTTGTTCGTTTCTGTTGACGACCTGTCAAATCAGCACCCTTTCGAGTAATATGAATAAAGGCGATACAATGGATAAGTTTTGGTTCGTTAAACAGACCTCGGAGGACGGTGATGCAAACACACGAAGGGGACTGTAAGGCTTTCAGAAATGGGCAATACCCATACCGTATAGTAAGCTATAAAGTCATCGTCATGACAATATGTACATGTGTATGAATAAAATTCAAAAGAGAAAACCAACGACCCGATTCATGCTTAAAGCAACAATCAAAAACAAATTAAGGTAAACATCAAATAACGACAACCACTGAATAAGAGGCTTCTGAGTTTGAAGTGGCACATAAGTACTCCATGTATACCTTACAACAAAATTATTTTTATTTACCTGTATATGTTATTTTATTTGGTGGCATTTTTTACATCTAACCCCTTGTTTTATTAATTTTGTATTTACATTGTGTCATAGATCAAATTTATTCGTTCAGTGTATGTTCACTTGTTTTTGTTAATATGTCTTTTGATTGAGTTAAGCCATTGAAATTGATATTTTATAGTGTGTCTTTCTATGTTGTGATGTTACACTATTGTTTCAGGTTAGGGTGAAGGTTGGCGCCTATTAAAACTTTAAACCCGCTGCATTTTTTTGCACCTGTCCTAAGTCAGGAACCTGATGTTCAGTAGTTGTCGTTTGTTGATGTGGTTCATAAGTGTTTCTCGTTTCTCATTTTTTTATATAGATTAGACCGTTGGTTTTCCTGTTTGAATGGTTTTACACTAGTCATTTTGGGCCCTTTATAGCTTGCTGTTCGGTGTGAGCTAAGGCTCCGTGTTGAAGGCCGTACTTTGACCTATAATTGTTTACTTTTACAAATTGTGACTTGGATGGAGAGTTGTCTCATTGGCACTCATACCACATCTTCTTATATCTACATAAAGATTGTGACTGGGTTAGACATGTTTATGAGCGCTCTACCCTATCCCAATAAGTTATTTCGGAAAGTGGTCTAACAGCAAATAATAAGAATAAACAATTAATATTAGTTGGAATAGGCTTGACTCATCAGACCGCACTAAACAAACAACAAACCTGAACAAAAAGACAAAAAACACAACGTACCGATCGAAAAGAACTCGCAGTTACTGAAAGCTAGCTAAAAGCTAATTCCAACTAAAAAATAAACCATGTTTCCAAGACACAAAATTGAAATCACTACACATCCAATAGATACTTTGTAAAGCCGCCATAAATAACAAAAAAGCATGGCCTAGTGCAACGACTTTATTTAAAATGAACTAGATGGCAATTATGATTAGTTTGTGTTCAAAACTTGGATATCGTTAAAAATAAGTTTGATAGTTTTGAATAAAACTGATATACTTGCGAAATAAGAGTAAATCGATTTGACCGTATGTAATTTCACTCGCAAAATGTGGACCGGTTCAGTTGATAAAACACAATCCCAAAACGGACACCATACTTACCATGATCACTGTTGCCTAAAAAACAGAGACCAAGAAGGGGTTTCTATAAATCAAAGGAAATAAAAATATTTTATTTTTTCTCCAAGCATACAAGTATTTTGAAACCTAGAAATACAAGGGAGACTAAATATGTACATATATAATTGCTCTTAATTTTATTCTCTAGAAAAATTCGTATTGATTATTTTGTTCTTGTTTGTAACTTATTGAATGCCATCTTCCATTCTGGGTATAATTGTGCATTTGAAATAATTACATAAATGGGCGATTAGGGCAATGCCAGCTAATCAGTGATAAAAACTATTATCGTTTTCATAACAGTGTGGACGAGACAATTTCTTGGAGCGCTCAGGTCATCAATTGACTGGGTAAGACTTTAAAAATCTTTCTGGAGCTGGCATGTCAGTAACTTCTAGTAGTCCTTTGTTAAATTATGTTGATTATTGTCATTTTGCTTAGTTTCTTCTGTTACCTATTCTTACGTTGGACTCGGACTTCTGTTAAACTGAATTTTACTGTGCGTATTGCTGTGTGTTTGTTTATTCCACATTGGCTAGAGGTATAGAAGGAGGGTTGAGATCTAAAAAACATGTTTAACCCACCCGCATTTTTGGCTTTGTTAGTCTTGTATGTTTTTTTTTTTTTTTTTTTGCTCATTTATATGTTTCGGAGTTTAGTGTGACGTCCATTTTTGCTGAAGTAGTATACATTATTGTTTAGGGCCAGCTGAAGCTCCAGATGCGGGATTTTTTGTTGTGTTGAAGACCCATTGGTGGCCTTGGGCTGTGTTCAGCTCCTTGGTCGGGTTGTTGTCTCTTTGACGCATTCCCGTTTCCATTCTCAATGTTATTTTATTTACTATCGTGTTTGTTATGTTTTGATAAACATTTTTTTATGATATCGCATGTTCTTTAAAGATAAAAATGAATTTAACTAGCTTTAAAGTTATAATGTATGTGTTGGTTATTATCTTTTTCGGACATCAAATCGATTTAACCATTGCGGTTGTCTAATTTTTGCTTCGCATCACGGTGCGGAGCTATTAGTTTCGGTCGAAATACACGCCATCTTGAATAAATTACTTATCACGTTTAGATTCTGATTGGATGCGGCTGAGATAGAGCAACAGCTATTGGCTTAAATGAGATAAAGAATTACAGACTTTTCTCGTTCAGGATAAGACATCAAATGCCGGAAAATTAACTATGTGTATTTCAGTTCCGATCAACTGTCATTAATTCATGTTCGTTTTATTATGCATACATTTCACAGATAAATTCAATATTGAAATATCAATTATTAATACGTGTTTATTTGCTTTGTTACTCTGCAATTTGCACGATTTGCTTTGCTAAACAATGTTCCTATACAATGTTTACAAAAATGTATTATCTGTAGTTTATAACTTCTGACAATCTAGGCACACCTCCAGCAAGGCATCCCACAAGAGTCGTGTCTATTTATAATTGTTTTAATTTTCAACAAGAAATTTTTTTTTTTTTAAAGCATGGGTGTATAACGCACACTCTTAAAGTACATCCATTTTATATCAACCAATATCTAAAAATACCACATTTCGAATACTAATTAACAACCACATGCACACATATTACCTTAAATTAGGGTAGAGCGAAGCACTCCATAGCTTTTTAGAAAGCTCAAACTTGTTTCTCTTAGTATCTTTAACTTTTATCTTGTCTAAAATTTTATTTTAAAACGAATGCATGATCAGCTCCAATAGTTGTGCAATTACAAAACATAGACAAAATATACTTTCGTACGGTCTTTTTTGTACTTGCAAGATATTGGACAGTAAAAATCTATTAGGACCAAGCTTTATGAAATTTGCATTTACTTTACGAAATAGGTAAAATGTATAGTTGGCAGCAGAACGTATTCATGATTATGGACCGACTATTCTTCCTTTTCTGAGTGTGTGTGTGTGTGTTGTGTTTTTTTTTTTTTGTGGGGTGGGGGTGGTCTTATGCACATACATGAACATTAATTTTTTAATCTCAGTGACGTAATTATTTTCG
Source organism: Mytilus coruscus (assembly GCA_017311375.1). NCBI lineage: Eukaryota > Metazoa > Mollusca > Bivalvia > Mytilida > Mytilidae > Mytilus > Mytilus coruscus. Next base: position 31,600,272 of record CM029600.1, read on the forward strand.
TCCCTAATTTTGAATGTAAATCAATTAGTCTTTTTTCTTTTTTTTCTGAAACAAAATATTTTTTTTCCTTTCCATTTTTTTTTTTTTTTTCAGAATCAATTTATTTATTTTTTAAATCGGCCCAACTTACACACACAAAATAATGGACGGCAGTTTATATATCAACTTCGTCCTTTTTAAGATCACAATGAAAATGTGTATATAATATATGTAACCATTTATTTACATTCACGCTACAAATATTACCATGACATTTCAGATTTACTTCAAAATATGTTTTAATACACATTTTAACAGTCATGGATATTCCTGATGAGAAGATGTACAAACACGCACAATAATATGCCTACTAGTGTTTTCGACAGTTTTTTAAGGTACCCCAAAATTGGTCATATTTAATATACCATACACAAAAAATGCAACGGTGAATTTCAACAAGATTTTGGCAGATGATGCATGGACTCCTACCCTATCAATGGTGCAAATATAAAAAAAATAAACGACGGGAAAATTTTGGAGTTACCAAGGCTTAAATAACCACATTGTGACTTCGAGTACAACCATGAATCCGCTTTTCTTTCTTCTGTTGTTAGTTTAACTCAGTTATTTTGTGTCATGAATAATCGGTATTGATGTCATTTCGTATGCTTTTAAATATGAAGAAAAGGGGATCTGGTTGTGTCTTATACGTCAATGAGACACAAACAAACGACAAAAAAATTAAAACACGGGCAAGATTCATTCTTCAACAATAAAATACTTTACAAGAAAATAAGTTTTGTAAGTAAAAGACCCAAATTCGTGAGATACAAGAATGATATATCGAGGAGAACTGCAATTTAGTTTATGACTATAACTATCTTTGGTCAAAGAGACAAAAAGGATCACTCACACACTTGTGTACCGGTTTCATCTTTCCATAAAAGCATTATACAAACAGAAAAGTCTTTTAGTTAATTAGATATATATATATAGATATATACATAAATAGAGGCAATTGAGTTGTGTAGTACTTGAATATCCGACGCATACTGATCATATGAGTTCTCTATATGACTGAATGATTCAAACATGATCCATGTGAAAAAATATCTAGTTAAAAAATAATGATGTTTTTCATTGTCCGGAACTCTTTTCACAAACAAATCCTATGCATTGAATAAATGACTAGTCTACTCTTTAATGATAACAACGTGGGAGTATTTTTTCTCTTTAAGATATTTTGTGAATTAACCCCATCAACTTAAAGTTTTTTTTAATGAAAATCGAAATGTGTAAATGTATTTTTCGATTTTTTTTAATGATATTAGCTCTGAACATTTATTATTCTCTAAAATGAAACTGTTGAGTGTGTGCTGATATAAAGAATGTTTAAAACAAATTCCTTTAAACTTTTTTTTAAAGAGTTTCATATGTGTACCAAGTTATTATTTAAATCCCCACTGAGTGAGTGTAAAATCATAGTTATCGATAGCCGATGACAAAAAAGTTAAAGGTAAATGATTCGCCATTATTAACAACTCGAGTATTACGATTATCCACACTGTCATGGGATTACCTCTATTGTATATTCTGAAAAAATTAAGAAAAAATATTATGTCATTACTTAATTTGAAGTCACATTGTACAAAGCACGATATCGTGATATAGAATAATTTTGTGATTGTCATGTAAATTTACACTTGATAGAAATTCGATAGTTAATGCTGAAACAATTGTATAAATACAATTAAGTATAAACTAAAAGTGTCAAATGCTGGGGGTTAGTGGATAAGTTGATAACACAGATTAAATCATTCTTTTACAGTAAAGGATACTATTCCTGATAACCAAGTAAGTACTCGTTTGTTTCAACGAAAAATATTAATACATTTATATATATATATATCTGTTCATATAACATGATTATTTACATTGGTAAAACATTTAAAATGTTCAAAATTTTTCAAATAATGTTTTATATATTTTATATAAAAGGATAGAAACGTTAAGATTTTTCAAAATGTATGCACCATTATTATTTTTGACAATCCACATTTAAAAAGAACTGTCGTCGAGTTTTCACTATATAAGAGTAAAGATTTGCCTGGGAGAATCATGCTCTGTGGAATCGACAAGGTACAAGTCTCATAATGTAAAACGTCGTCAAATACAGTTTTTCTTTTATAGCGCGTTAATATGCTGAAAGTAAATAAAGGCAAATTGTCCTCTTTCAATTTCTTTTTACAAACCTATCAAATTAAAGAAAAGAAGCATTCAATTCTTATAATTACATTTATAATTTTAACAGTAATAAATGCATTTTTATGACGTTGTCATGATCTCATTTCATAGATAAAACATATAAATCAAAAATTAATGTAAGTCATTTACTTATATAACATGTTTAAGACTATTTTTTTTTTTTTTTTTTGGCGGGTCGAATCATTACACGAAATAAGTCTTCCTACTGTTCAGCTGACATTCGTTTCAATTAGCGGCATACGATATAATAGTGTCGAATTATTGATTTGCAAGACAATAATATATCAGCGATGGTTTTTGAGCTTATTTTTACCAAATTGAATGGAACTGCAGCTTGTTGCTAATAGCGAATTATTATGTCCATATTCCGCTTTTATTAATGTTTGAAACAAAAGAAAAGTTCATAATTAATTGTTTGTCTAAATCGAACAGTAGCTAATGTCTCGTTAAACGATTTAGGTTATTCTGTTAATACCAGAAATATGTTTTATGCTCTTCGGTGTTATATATTTTTTGATTTCCATTTCGAACGCACCGGATGAAAATTGTTCATGAAAATCGTCACGATTTTCTTAATATGAAATTGATAACCAACTCTAGATCTATGTAACAACATTCCTGCAGCATTTTCATATGAAGTATTTCTCATCATAATAAAACTATATTCAAGGGTTTGATTGCTTTCGTTGTCAATAATAATATTTAAAGGTTGTTCAAATAATATTGAACATTATGAAATGTCAATGTGTAATAATTTACCTTTGTAATTACAGACACAACATCATGAAGATCTTTTTTATGTGTTATTGTCTTTTCATATTGTTGTAAGTATTTGAAATTGATCACATTTACACACAACCATTTTTATCTTAGTACCTCCCATACACTTCTAGGAATACCATTGGTTAAAAGCGAACACGTGAGAACCGTGTATATTTAATATTAAGTCAGTAGGCATGTTTTATTTTAAATACACGGTTAGTAGTTAGAGTTACGTTCCTTTTAAAAAATAAAACGGTGTTTTTTTTTTCTCAATTTAACATACATTGTAATCATACATAATAAAAAATCATGCTTTTATACGAAAATATGTCTTAGAGAGACTGACTTACTCATTTAAATATTCTGTTTAATGTTGTGTTAAAATTGTGATATCAAGGTTTACAACTACGCCTAAATTTCCCATGTTAAGATATTCGGTAAAATAAATTCATTACACAGTGTGCTAGGGAACTGATACGATATATAAGTAGTCCCTAAATTCCATATGGGGCTCAAGCTTCGCTCGCTCTCGCTCCATATGGAAATTACTGACCCCGTATCCTTTCGAATGTTTATTACATCAAGTAAAGCTGCAGACTGTGCTCTGAGATTGCAGGTAGTCGTATCACTCACTTTGAAATTTTGGAACCAGCATGAACATACAGAGAAATGGGGACTATATATACATGGAGCATAGGCGAATGCAATAACAATTGGGGATAAGTTTGATATGCGTTCGTTGTGTATTTAAAATACCATAGCTTAACGTTCCGTTATAGTTTCTCACAATCGCTTTGGACGCATCACATTTTAAAAGTGGCATTTCATTTACGCAGTCTATTGACGTGTAAGTAGTAAAAAACCGCGATAAAAATTAAATTTTAGGACTAAAAAGGGCACACACCGGGTATCCCAATCCGAAATCCGCAGAAATCGGATTCAGATTTCACTTACCCACCGTTTGCGGTCTCGTGTAATTGTTCCTTGTGATTCGGGATACCCGGTGTTTGACATTAGTTGTCAAATTCAAGTTCACCGATTTGACCTAAATTCTCATATTTGATTTATAGCAAAGTCATACTAAAAGGTATATCCAAATTACTAAAATTCAAAAAGAAACAATTAACAGTTCACGAACTCGCTATAATGTATCAGCATTTGGTGCGTATTTTAGAATAGACTCCATCTGATTATCCATCGAGATTACCTCCGAAGACTGCCGACCGTCATATAATTCGATATAAACATAAATGTAAATATAAAGAAATAGACAAGCACGTGCAATCGTGTAATGACGATTTTTCTAGGTCTGTTTGATTTCATGGTATAGGTTAAAAAATATATGTAAATCGGCGTTACACCTTTATAAAAATGAGTTTTATGAGCCGGATCAGTCAACGAAATGGTTTTTGTTGGTATCTCTCTTGCGTCACTTTTCAACGTTGACATTCCTTTCTTTTGAATGAATAAACATGGTGATGACATGCGCAACCCATCTCCACTAATTTAAGGTCAATTAACGTTGCATGAATACGGAGTAGGTTGAATTACTGACTTTCAAGCCAATAATAAATCAGTGATATTTTTGTAACTTATTTTCAAACTGACTGTTAATAGCGAAATACAAATTTCTACATTCCGCTTTTATAAATGTTTGAAAAAAATATATATTTCATTTTTTGTCTTATTTGTAGCTAATGCCCTTGTCACTTATTTCAATATTTCGACGTTATGTGGTATTGTTTCACCATGAAAACCATTTTGACTGATGTACTAGTATATCACAAATAAAATCATAGAAAAAACAACGAAGTCGGTGGCAATATGATTATTTTACATCAACAAAACGGAAAATAATCGGGCAACAAATATATATGGACTATAGGGTTTGAGAAAGAACTTTTTTAAAGATACTTTTTAGACCATTGTCTATTTTACATACATTCTATAAAAAAGGTTTAACTCTTTAAAGGTTTCTTTCATTAAAAAAATGCAAAAGTATATAACATTTAAACAAATTATATTTTGAATAAGAGTACAACATGCCCAAGTCGTACATGTATGCAAGCTCTTCAAAAATCTGAGACATTGCTCATTTACTGTTACTTGAGCTTAACAATAATTCTACGGAACAAACAAAAGTTCCACCTGTACCGTAACTGATGTTGTAAACATACACTTATAGAACTCGCCTATGTTGATAAAAGGATATAATCATTTTCAAAAATAAACAATTTTCCTATTATTACATACACACATATGTATAATATATCATGAATTAATATCCAGTTAAAGTTTTTGACCTCTTTTCAATTGCTACATGCCATACTAAATTTTTCAAAGTCTACTAATAAGAAAAGAAAATAAACATATGCAATTTTGAATATATACTATTAGGATACTTTTTACATCAACAATATTTATCATTTCATTTCATCCTAGAAGGTGTACTTGAATAGGTCATATTTGTACTTGTTTTAACTAATATCTTTATCTCAAAATCATTGATAGCACTGCAGTCTTAAGTCGAATGTTCTCTTAAAGATGTACTTCAATAGGTACATATTTGTACTTATTTTTCATTAATATTTATATTCGTAAACTTATCTTCAGGAAATCATTGATAGCATTGTATGCAGTATAATTATCTGTTGATTTAGTTCGCAATTTTCTCATTTGAGAGTGCTTAGAGCCTGTCGTTTTTTAGGATTGAAACAACGGATGGGTACATATAAGGATACCATATACCAATTTGTTTCAATGCTAAACATATGAACATTTTATAGAAAATCCACAGCATTTCCTCTTGAACTTTTGGATTTGACAGTTCGGTTCTTAATCGATAAATGATAATTGTTTGCAGTGCTAGCAATGATTGCCCTAACACTAGTTTTAAAATATAGATATTAATTAAAAACAAGTACAAATATGACATATGCAAGTACACTTTCTAGGGTGCATTGTACTTTAATGACTCAGCATGAGGGTTTTTGTATTGTAAAGGTTGTTTAGAACTTTTTGTAAACAATAAAAGTAAACATAACACGGAAAAACGAATTGGTTATCTCTGTTTGAAAAGTTATAACGAAATGCTCTGTAATAAAGTCGGGATTTTTTGTAAATATCTTGTCTTGATTTACCACAAAACACCCATTTTCCATTAGATGCAATGCAGCAATAAATAGCATTGCTCTAACTGACGTTTTCCTTTGGTATATGATCAAAGTTGCAAGTCGTATAGTTGTGTATAATAGGAAGATAGGCTTATCATAATCTATATAAAAATAAGGAGATTTGGTATGATTACCAATGAGACAGCTATATATACCAAATGTAAAAAACATTTAACTATTTTTACTTTTATATTTTAGCTTGAATTGCAGTCATGTCGTTACGTTGAACGACGAACAGCTTTCGTTTCTGCGACGATCAACATTTGACGATAGCGACATTGACAAAATTACAATTCCTGTAAAGAGATGGGGACGCTCGTACGGCTATCTATACAAACTCCTTAGGAAGAATGGCTTCCAAGTAAAAAACAATTTTTCTTTTTAAGTGAATTGTTGCGGGCTGTTATCCTTAATTTTCCTGATTTAGATTATAAGACCACAATGATGATATAGATAATGTCTAATTGTTCTTTTTGTTCGTCTCTCCACCTTTTAAAACCATACCGTATCCGTTTACTAGATAGAGGATGATTAATTTTGATTTCGTTTTAATAGTGAAAAATCTGAAGACCTTCTATTAGGACAAGCACTATAGATTTCTAAAAGCCTGAATGAAAAAGGCCACCTGTCATGGTAAATTTATTTCATATTTTTTTAAGCTTCTGGGTCTCACCCAAGATAGTTTACTACATCAGAGTGAAGTATGTGTTTAAATTTTGCCATCTACAATATTGAAGAAATATATATATGTAGGACTCGGAGGTGCGATGGTGACGCTGAAGTGCGATGGTCACGCTAAAGTTCGATGGTCTGCACCGAAGTGAGATGTTCTTTTCGCTGATGTGCGATGGTCTAAATGACGCATAATGACTAATTTAAAACCTACAGATGTGCAATTATTATGAGAAGTTGATATTGTTATTAGTTAGTATATATTTTTGCATTGATTATTGTCCATAAAACATTATTAGCATTTCGGTATCAATTATATGAATGTGTATGGTTGAAATAAAAAAAATCATCAAAAGAATTATCCTGCAATAAGCCTAATTACCAGAAAACTCCAATTACTTGATAATCATATACTGTTTGAATACCATTAGTTTATATCCTGCTAGTTTTACTGTTTACCTTTAATGTACATCATTTTAAACGGTGTTTGCAACATTTGAAATACAAGAATATATTCCATATAATGTATGTCTATACTACAATGTAGATCGTCCTCTTTATTTCTCCTGCATGTGGACATAATTCTGCGTTTACTATGTTCCTTTTATAATATTAACGTTAACCGTATTATTGTAATACGGATAGTCTTAGTATGATATGTGTTTAGAGAATGACACGCTCCATCGTACGTAAAGAAAAACCGTTTGTAGATTTCGAAAATTAGAGGATCCTCTACAGAAAGCTAAATTTCCCCTCTCTACCAATCGCTCCCTTTTCTCGTAGTATCAAATGTATATTAGCCCTTTAATAACATTGGGCATCCATCAATCTATTGATCTTTTTGTTTCCCAAATAAGAGAGTTATGTTTTCGATTACTTCAATAAAGCGGCTATAAAAGGATATATTTCGTGTCCTTACCTAACATTCCATAATGTCTCTAGTTGCAGTAAAAACATCACGGTGATCGACCTTATTGCGTGCTGCCATTCACAGCAACCGAATAGATTTGTAGCTCATTAAGTAGTATTTACATTTCAAACAACTATTACGATTTCAGTCCTTGAAATTACAAGTGTTGTCAACGATTTACCGGTTAACCGGTTAACCGTCGGAAGGACCGATATCGAATACCAAAATCATTAACCGGTTAATCGGACCTTTTTCAATTGTATTAGTTTTGATATAAATGTATATTAAAATCAATACTAATATTTAAACATGATCATCGTGGTACTTAATGGGATCAATTATCCAGTCATTTGTGACTTAATTAACAATGAATACATTCCAATTTTACCTAAATTAATTAGCATCAAAACTCTTTGTATAGTACTAGTTTGGGACAAAATCTTAAGTTAACATAATTTGTAAAGGTGCATATAAAAACGTACATTAAACTGATCAAATTTTACGATTTAGTTGTTCATTTTATTTAAACTTAATATTGATTGAACGTAAATGTAAAAATGCAAATCATCCACAATCAAAGCTTGATCATATTTCAAATGAAATGCTGAATTAAACATTGTGAAATGCAAACTTAGTGTATAATGGTCGTTCAGAATGATTTAGAAAAAAAGGTGTGACGATAAACCATAATTAATACATCATATTATATAACCATACAATGTGATTAAGTACTGCCCACATTTCTATGATTGGTTCATTGATTGATTGTTGTTTGCGCAATGTCCAGTGGAGAATATTTCATGCATTTTCAGGATGAGAACAAATTAACAAATAATTAAACATGCAAGTCTTGCAATAGGGGTTGGCCGGCATGGAGAATTGAAGATTTGGAATACTACTGAAAAATGAGGGTATATTTGATAGGGACAGAAATTAAGCTTTGCAACAGGCCAACTACGAACACCTCAAAGAGTTGCTGCAAGGGTTATTAACGTGCGAAGAGCGCGACTCTTTCTCTACATTAGGCATAGGATTAAATGTCGCTATTCATACTTGACATTGCGAATTTATAAAACCAACACAGCCAAAAAGAAGCCCTACTTTTGCAAGTGTTTTAACTTCTGGTCGGAAGAAGACCAAAATTGACCGTATTTCTTTACCCCAGTTACCCTTAAGGTACATTTTCTTTGAACATTAACTTTAATATCGGTTAACCGGTGTATCGGTCGAAAGATTATCCGAGTAACCCGTTAGGTAAAAATGTTCAATTTGACAACACTAAAAATTACCATTGCATACAGCGGCATTAGCGGTCAATTTCTGGACGATTGTATAAATGAAATGATTATTTATTATGACTGTTTTTAACTGAACTGTTTATACTCTCGATGTTTACTTTAAAAAAAACTTTCTAACACACAATTTTACTTTTAATTCGACTTGTGAACATGAAAAACATTGAAAATATGTTTTATGTAAATCATCGCACTTCAGCGTTACCACAAATTTAACGCACTTCGGCGTAGCTATCCTGTCGACAAGAAAGCATAACAATTCCATTATCGCACTTCAGCGTTACCACAATCTAACGCACTTCGGCGTAACTATCCTATCGACAAGAAAGCGTCACAATTCCATCATAGCACTTCAGTGTTACCACAAATTTAACGCACCTCGGCGTAGCTATCTTTTTCGACAAGAAAGCGTCACAATTCCATCATCGCAACTTCAGCGTTACCACAAATTTAACGCACCTCGGCGTAGCTATCCTATAGACAAGAAAGCGTCATAATTCCATCATCGCTTTTCAGCGTGACCAAAGTGTCAAACCATCGCACTTCAAACAATTGCAATTCATTTATAAAAGATTGAAAAATGAAGACATTTAATGATGTAAGAAATAAAAAATAAAAAAACTTCGTTCATTTCGTTTATTCAAAACATATTTCAACATGTTTAATTTCGAACCCTTATTAACCCTTTTAAATTTAAAAAAAAAAGACAAGTCAAGGCTCCGTGTTAAAGACCGTGCTTTGATCTATAATGGTTTACTTTTATAAATTGTGACTTGGATAGAGAGTTGTCTCATTGGCACTCATACCACATCTTCTTATATCTAAGTATTAACAAAATCAACTTATAAAGTTGAAACATCAGCTGGAAATTGAAATAGGGAGACACAAATACATTCTAGCTTCTGAGCGTGTATGTAAACTTCGCAAGAAGGAAGTTGAAGATGAAGTTATGGTCCTCCTCACATATACAAATTTACAACTTGTAGAAAACATATACATTAAAGAGCTTGTTTTGCATATCCTAATTTTAAACAAAAATGTAATCTAGAAAATATTTTTACATGGCTAATGGGCTGTGAGGATCCAGAAGTTCTAAAATAAAACCCATGTTATTTAATAGTCAGTCTCAGGATAGAAAGAGATTAATTTTTGGACTGGAATAGGTCCATATTTGTACTTTTTTCATTAATATCTATATTAATAAACTTGTCTTAAGAAAATAATTGAAGGCATTGCAGGTGGTAATTTTCGGTTGATTCAGTATGTAATTTTTCAAATTTGTGAGTGCTTTAAAAAAGCATGTTGTTTTTCTATAAAATGTCCATATATTTTGCATTGTTTGTCGGTTTATGCTCAAAGCCGAATATTTGAAAGCCAAGGATATATAAAACTGAAACAGCTGAAGAGCTTTATGACCAAAAGGACAGAAAAAATAGCCAAATCCATTTATAGTCAACTTTGCCTCAGGGAGTTGGAAACCTTAGTTTCTTTTTAATTTCAAAATTTATAAACAGACAGTTTTAGAAAGGGTTGTTATAAATTATGTCAGTACTGAAGCACTGACTACTGAGCTGATGATACCCTCGGGGACTGATAGTCCACCAGCAGAGGTATCGACCGCTTTACAATAACTTTGAGGATATCTGTTTTCTCCGTTTACGGTTTGTTATTTTTAGTAATTTATTTATAAAACTACACGTGTTCAGTGGGAAAACCAAAACGTGAAAACAATTCTAATTTTGTACATGTGTGTGCTGTCTTCTCGATGTATTGGCATTAAATGTTTATATTGGAAAAAGGTCCGTTTGAATTTGCCTAGTAACTCAGTTTGAAAAGAGTTAATCTTTGTTGCATATCAATTTGTGCGATTGTGTTGGGTTTTCTTTTCCTGAACTTCTCTGATCTAGCAGCATACATATATACGGTTAATTGACATTTTTCAGTTAGCTTTGCGGTCAGTAGGAAATTAAAACGAATTGTTCAACCAATTGTTCAGAGAACAATTGCAGTTCGTTCATCTCACATTTTAATAATAAAGATTTAAATGAATTAGTAGACAGATATGTAAAAAGTAACCTTCGTAAACAAAAACGGTGTCAAAAGATAACTCATCTTACATAGATTCCGAAAGTATGTAATTTGTAGTTCTTTTCTTTGAGATAATCACCTATATTGATACTTACGGTTTAAAATAGTCACTTCACGTGTCAACTGACGGCTTAGTTTTACTGATTCCAAAACTGAAAAATTACTATGTATTTCCGTTTCAAATAAGGGAGATGTTTGGCAGTAGTGGGAAACTACCGGTTCTGGGCCACTTTGTCTAAGGTTAACCCTATGGGAAAAGGTAGCCTCCTGAGAGGTAGCCTCCCGATGTGAGGCTAATTTCTATGACGTCATTTTAGGTATTATGACATTAATTAATTAAATTAATTAATTTCTTTGGAGATAAGGTCATTATAAAGTGTTACTAATTACGTTTGTTTTATTATGGATAAGTATATACATTTTTTTTTTAATTTTAATTTGATATATGAAAATTCCCAGTCTATCAATAGATATACAGGAAAACCCCACCTTAGTGTGTATTGACACATACTTACATTAGTGTATTGTATGTCTCTGGTATTACATACTATTTATTCACCTACGGCTAAAGACGATTAAGCTGTGATAACATGATTATTAAATCAATATTGAAAGCGTGTTTTAACTTGTCCATTATTGTACGTAGTGACCTTTAACATGTTGATACGTGTCAATTAATCCGCCATATTGAATTATTGTAAATAATTTCAAGTTGGTCTCTTGAAATCATTAAATCGTTATATTATTGGATTAAATATCTTAATATTTAAGGGATAAAATTTTGAAATCATGAATTTTATAATGTTAAATCATTTAAGGCGTGCGTTAACTTGTCTTTGTCGTATGATCTTAGCGTGTTGAGACTTGTCATGATTTAAATTAGAAGTCGCCATGTTTAAATATCATAAACATATGTCGCGTTATGCAGTCTTTTGAAAGAAGTAAATCATAATATTAGTTGAATTAAATAGTATTATTCTTCCAAAGATGAGATTTATCAAGTATTTAATTTTAATGTGTTCGATGATACATACTGTTAAAATACAATTGTCTTTTGTTTAATATCCAACTATCATCATTCCGTTAATCATATAATATATTGTATAAAATTGAAAACTTATTTTATTATTTCCTCGATCATATTCACTTTTAAACTGAAATCCTTTTACTATAAAATGCCAGACTGATAAACAAGACATTTCAACACTTTCTGTTGACCTCAATAACCTAGTGTGATTAAGTACATGGGTGAATGACCATTAATGTAAACAAGTGATTCTTAACAAATAATGATTATTTCTGCTTTTTTATCAGGCTGTACTGAACCTTTAAGCTTATATTCATTTTTGATAAACTTATTCATTAATAAATGCTTTTATTTCAAGTTATTTTTGTATAACATCAGGATCAGACTGCAAAATAAATTAGCCTTGCTAGCAAAGAAATAACGTCTGATCGTTACAACAGGTAAACTAGACTGAACTGATTATCAATCAAATTACGTTAATTGGGGATTTCCACAAGGTATCGACAGTTAGCTGTAAAACACTGAAAATCTAATCATTTACCATTGTTATCGCGACTATTAAAAGGAAAAGTCACACAAAATATTTTCTTAATCTTCTAAAGTAAAATTAAGGTATTGTATCATTATGTAAGCTTGATTATCAATTTTAAACGACTTTACACATTTAGTAAAGGCTCGTATTGCCACAAAAATAATCATCTTGCTTATTTTTTTTTCTTTGAATAAATTACTACTTTATTTTACGACAAATGACAAAGAAATGGAATAGACGTGTGCTTATTTTCAAAATAATGGAAAAAAGGGGAGGCTTTATTTCAATTTTAAGTTCTCGAAAGTTTGAAGTAGTCTCCTGCACTGGTAAGGTGTACTGACTTAGGGCAGTGTCATTTAGCTTACAATGGAGAGGAGTGTCATGTGGCATGCCCCGCTATAGTCAGGAAGACCTCTCCGACTAAAACCTTTGCAGTCTTGCTTAACTGCGAGAGCAGCTCTGTTTCCAGTGATGGAAATGTTGACGGGCGGTGACTACTTTGGCGAAAGCCTTAGTCAAACATTCTTGAATATCAATCAGATCGTTATTCATATCAGTATCAAGACTGGGAACCCATACGGTCGGTAGACTGAGGAGTCGTTTTCCGACCTGTGGGCGAGTACCAGTGGCGATAGGCTCCTTTGATATGAATAATGACTGGTTGTCCGTATCATATTATGATGAATAATAAAAACAAAAATAAAATGCTTTAACAATATTGAGCACACTTTCACTTTCAGAAGAAAGATGGAACCAGCGTCGAAAAAAAATCAAGATGGCAAAATCTCCAATCAAATGTGGTGTATGCGGAAAATCGTTTTCCCGTAAAGAGAGTTTAATGCGCCATAAGAGATCGGTTCATACTGGAACGAAATGGCATTGCGCCACCTGCGATGTGGTATTTTCAAGAAAAGACAACTTCCAACGTCATAAGCGAAACCATGATAAACAATCAGTCCAAAATGGTGGTGGTGTTACCATGACTAGTACAGAAACACACGAAAAGACGGATCCATGCAACTTCAAAGCGCTCAATGGAACCGTTGAAACACATACTATCGATGCAAAAGGATTAAATAAATTCGATCCAATGTCATTCCTGAAAAGCCAGTATGATGATGTTAAAGATGTCATCAAGCGTAAAATTAAAGAAAGAGGTGGATTGAAGTGGTATCTATCCATGAAGGTTAAAATGAGCAGACGAAAAGAAGATAATATAGAAACAGCAGAGCCACACTTCCGTGGAAAATGTCAAACCAGTTTAAAATTGGAGGATATAGATGATACGTCTTTCATTGAATATCAGAGACAAGGGAGTAATTGGACGGTGGATAAAGTGGTAGATCTTACAATACACATGGCACGTTACAGACCACTAAGAGGATCAAGTTATATTCCAGTTCCAATCAGACTAAGATCTAAACATGCAATAGTCAATGTAAAAAACAATGACAACAAATGTTTTATGTGGTCAATTCTGGCAGCAATTCACCCAGCGAAATGTCACGGAGAGCGAGTTTGGAAATACAAGGAACACACTTCCAGCTTAAACTTTGATAACATCATGTTTCCTGTGAAATTGGCCGACATTCCCAAGTTCGAAAACAGAACGAAATATCTATTAATGTCTTTGGATTCGACAAGGGTGATGTATTCCCTATACATATTACGAAACATCGGTATGAACAACATGCAAATCTACTCATGATATCAGATAGCAAAAAATCACATTTCTGCTGGATTAAAAATCTTAACCGATTATTGGGCGATCAAAAGTCTTCTGAACATAAGCATTTTTACTGTCCATACTGCTTACACGGATTTACAAAAGAAAGAATATTAAACAACCATCTACCAAACTGCCAGACCCACGGACCACAGAAAATCGAACTTCCTACTGAAGACAATAAGTGGTTATATTACAAAGACATACGGAAACAGCTCAAGGTACCATATATCATATATGCAGATTTTGAATGTCTTCAAGAACCAATTCTTGATAGCAACGAGTGTGATCAAAAGACGAAAAAGACTACCAAACACATACCATGTGGCTTTGCATACAAAGTGGTTGGTCTAACATCTGAAACTTCGAATGAACCAGTAGTATATCGCGGTGCCGATGCTGCCGATAAATTTGTGGAGTGTATGGTAAAGGAACAGGAAGAAATAGAACAAAGATTCAAACATTGCGAGCCAATGATCATGACTGGGAGTGATTGGCAATCGTTTAAGAAGGCAACACTTTGTCACATATGTAAAACAGAACTAGCAGACAATAGAGTTCGAGATCATTGTCACGTGACCGGAAAATTTCGAGGGCGGCTCATAACGACTGTAATATTAACTACAAATTTACAGGTCGAATTCCAGTTGTATTTCATAACCTTAGAGGATATGATAGTCATTTGATTATGCAAGCTGTTGGCAAAGTTGAAGGAAGCAGCTGAATTGTATCGCTAATAATATGGAAAAGTATATTTCTTTTCATTGGGATGTATGGATTTTATAGACTCGCTTCAATTTATGTCTTCCTCATTACAAAACTCGTGGAAAACCTTGCAAAAGAAGGTTCGAGTAAATTTAGACACATGACAAACCACTTTGAGAAGAACAGATAAGCCTGCTTCTGCGAAAACAAGTATACCCTTACGAGTATTTTGATTCTGAGGCAAAATTTTAGAATCTCAACTACCACCGATTGAAGATTTTTACAGTACACTATCGGGAGAAGGTATAACCACACAGGATTATGCCCATGCACAACACGTATGGCAATTGTTTAACATACAGAATCTCGGACAGTACCACGATCTATACGTTCTATCAGATGTCCTTGCATTAGCCGACGTCTTTGAAAATTTCAGGGAGATCTGTCTCAACTACTATGGACTGGATGCTGCACATTTTATACATCACCCGGTTTAACCTGGCAGGCTGCCTTGAAAATGACAGGTGTCAAGCTGGAATTACTAACTGACGTAGACATGCATTTGTTTATAGAAAGGTTTAAGAGGTGGAATATCAATGATATCCCATCGTCATGCCAAAGCTAACAATAAACATGTACCAAACTACGATCCAAATCAACCCATTAATCACGTGATGTACCTAGATGCCAACAACTTATACGGATGGGCCATGTCACAGACAATTCCAGTTGAAGGTTTCAGATGGCTAAACGATTGTGAAATTGAGAACCTTCACATAGGTGACATTGCAGATGACAGTAAAATGGTTATATATTAGAAGTTGACTTAGACTATCCAAAGGAGCTACACGACCACCACAACGAATATCCACTCGCTCCCGAAAATTGAAGGTTACAAATGATATGTTATCACCCTATGCGAAAAAGCTATTGGACGATTTAAACTTAAAAGGTACAGCGACAGAAAATTGATACCAAATTTACATCCAAAGGAAAAATACGTGGTACATTACAGAAATTTAAAACTCTACTTATCACTTGGAATGAGACTAACAAAGATCCATAGAGTCATGAGATTTGAACAACGACCCTGGTTAAAGACCTATATTGATTTCAACACAGAGAAGAGCAAGCTTGCAAAAATGAGTTCGAAAAGGATTTTTAAACTCATGAATAATGCAGTCTTTGGAAAGACAATGGAAAATTTAAGGAAGAGAACAGATATAAAACTTTTGAATGACCAATCAAAGGCCAGAAAATTAATCAGCAAACCAACATTTCATGCCTTCAAAATATTCAACGACGACTTGGTGGCTGTTCACATGCTGAAACAACGATTATACTTAAACAGACCCATCTACGTGGGATTCACTATACTCGATTTGTCAAAGACACTTATGTACGATTTTCATTACAATTACATGAAGGATAAATATGGGTCTAGAGCAACACTCTTGTTTACGGACACAGACTCACTATGCTACAACATCAACACTGATGATATATATCAAGATATGATGAAGGACAAACACTTGTTTGATACGTCAGAATATAGCCCTGAACATCGGCTTTATAGCACATTAAATAAAAAGGTGTTAGGAAAGATGAAAGACGAAACACATGGTATTCCCATACAGGAATTTGTTGGTCTCAAGTCAAAGATGTACTCATTGATATATAAAGAGAATAAAAAACTATGCGAGAAAAAGACAGCGAAGGGTATAAAGAAGAGTATGATCAAACATGACACAAGACACGAACATTATAAACAATATTTGTTCAATAAAGAGATCCACATGTCTACTATGGCACAGATCCGTTCATATGACCATACGTTATATAATATATCAATCAACAAACTGGGCTTATCCCTTATGATGATAAAAGATACTTACTAGATGATGGGATACAAAGTTTGGCCTATGGACATTGGAGAATATAATAAGGATGAAAATCTATATTTTAATCACTCTACGTCTATCATTTGAAGGAAGCGGACGTGTTTAGAGAGCTCTATAAGATGTCTAATACTTGTCCCGTGTGTAAAATAGGATTTTCAAGAAAAGATAATATGTTGCGACATCATAGAAATAAACATGGAATTTGTCATTCATATCTACAGAGCTATGGTGTATATCCACAGTCGATTCCGTCGCCTCCGCCTCCTCCGCAAAGGAAGATAGCATGTCGCCTCCTCCTCCTCCTCCTCCTCCTCCTCCTCCTCCTCCTCCTCCTCCTCCTCCTCCTCCGCAAAGGAAGATAGCATGTCGCCTCCTCCTACTTCTCCTCCGCCTCCTCCGCAAAAGGAAGATAGCATGTCGCCTCCTCCTCCGCAAAGGAAGATAGCATGTCGCCTCCTCCTCCTCCTCCTCCGCAAAAGGAAGATAGCATGTCGCCTCCTCCTCCTCCGCAAAAGGAAGATAGCATGCCTCCTCCTCCGCCGCTGCCTCCTCCGCCTCCGCCTCCACCTCCGCATAACTATCCCGGAAAGACTAACTTCAAGTCTCGACAGTTTACACCCTGCACGAAAGATAGCATATTGTTGGCCCTTTCGTGAGGTTAGAGATACTGTTGAGTGGTAGACGATTCTCTAATCCTTTTATCTCGATGTATAAAATAGTTATATACAATTTTGCTATATTGTAAAGGCACCATGTGGATGGCTCTCCGACTCATGTTTGTCTGAATTGACGGGGATATTAAATATTGTACATACTATTGTTGTTATTATTACTAATGTAGTACCAAGAAGCAGAAACTTAAAAAAAAAAAAAATAGGAATACAATCACACAAAAGAAGAATCAAATTGATAATTCCTTGCTCATATTTGCATGAGCAAAACCTTGAATCGATACACACAAACACACACACACAAATACACACACATACTGAAAATGATAAACATCTGTTTATTATTCAATAAAACCAATTAATTAATATTATAATACCTAAAAATCAGAAGTGTAGAAATAATACCTAAAATGACGTCATAGAAATTAGCCTCACATCGGGAGGCTACCTCTCAGGAGGCTACCTTTTCCCCATAGGGTTAACCTTAGACAAAGTGGCCCAGAACCGGTAGCTTCCCACTACTTTTGGCAATTTCAGGTGTACAAAATGCCATTTCCGGTGTCATATTTTTCACTAATTCCAAAGAGAAATAGTTTTATATACTTTTGCATGAAATACAAGACATAATGAAAGACATACTTTGCTACTTCTGGTTTAATAAAAAAAAAAAAAAAAAAAAAAAAAAAAAAACAAAACGCCACTCCTGCTCTCAAATGAAAGGTTACATTACACGGAATCAAAACTGTATGGTTTCAAGGTATTTTCATCAAATAAATGAAAAATGGCTACTTCTGGTAAACACAAGGTTACATGACGTCCTGTCCAATTGCAAAAGACCTTATGATTTTATCATGTATCAGTATGAAGTTATAATAAAGGTCAAAATCTAGAACGTGAAATAGACCTTTAAACTTGACCTCAATTTCTAGGTCAGAGGTCAGGGATATCAAATTAAAAGACCCCAAGTCTAAAATATGCATGATTCAGAAGTTATCTTACCAAACACCTTATGTTAAATATTCAGGGTAAGAAAACTCCTACGAAATATTAACAGAGCACTTTGATTCAACTGTATTGGCGTTGCATCATTATGCAACTGATAATTTGTCAAAAAACCTTATGTCGATAACTATTACGGTTTCTGAAGAGTTGTGATAGCAAGCAAAGTTCAGAAACATAACCTTGACCTCACTTTTCAGCGTGACCAAAGTGTCAAACCATCGCACTTCAAACAATTGCAATTCATTTATAAAAGATTGAAAAATGAAGACATTTAATGATGTAAGAAATAAAAATAAAAAACTTCGTTCATTTCGTTTATTCAAAACATATTTCAACATGTTTAATTTCGAACCCTTATTAACCCTTTTAAATTAAAAAAAAGACAAGTCAAGGCTCCGTGTTAAAGACCGTGCTTTGATCTATAATGGTTTACTTTTATAAATTGTGACTTGGATAGAGAGTTGTCTCATTGGCACTCATACCACATCTTCTTATATCTAAGTATTAACAAAATCAACTTATAAAGTTGAAACATCAGCTGGAAATTGAAATAGGAGACACAAATACATTCTAGCTTCTGAGCGTGTATGTAAACTTCGCAAGAAGGAAGTTGAAGATGAAGTTATGGTCCTCCTCACATATACAAATTTACAACTTGTAGAAAACATATACATTAAAGAGCTTGTTTTGCATATCCTAATTTTAAACAAAAATGTAATCTAGAAAATATTTTTACATGGCTAATGGGCTGTGAGGATCCAGAAGTTCTAAAATAAAACCCATGTTATTTAATAGTCAGTCTCAGGATAGAAAGAGATTAATTTTTTTAATATCTATATTAATAAACTTGTCTTAAGAAAATAATTGAAGGCATTGCAGGTGGTAATTTTCGGTTGATTCAGTATGTAATTTTTCAAATTTGTGAGTGCTTTAAAAAGCATGTTGTTTTTCTATAAAATGTCCATATATTTTGCATTGTTTGTCGGTTTATGCTCAAAGCCGAATATTTGAAAGCCAAGGATATATAAAAACTGAAACAGCCGAAGAGCTTTATGACCAAAAAGGACAGAAAAAATAGCCAAATCCATTTATAGTCAACTTTGCCTCAGGGAGTTGGAAACCTTAGTTTCTTTTTAATTTCAAAATTTATAAACAGACAGTTTTAGAAAGGGTTGTTATAAATTATGTCAGTACTGAAGCACTGACTACTGAGCTGATGATACCCTCGGGGTCTGAAAGTCCACCAGCAGAGGTATCGACCGCTTTACAATAACTTTGAGGATATCTGTTTTCTCCATTTACGGTTTGTTATTTTTAGTAATTTATTTATAAAACTACACGTGTTCAGTGGGAAAACCAAAACGTGAAAACAATTCTAATTTTGTACATGTGTGTGCTGTCTTCTCGATGTATTGGCATTAAATGTTTATATTGGAAAAAGGTCCGTTTGAATTTGCCTAGTAACTCAGTTTGAAAAAGAGTTAATCTTTGTTGCATATCAATTTGTGCGATTGTGTTGGGTTTTCTTTTCCTGAACTTCTCTGATCTAGCAGCATACATATATACGGTTAATTGACATTTTTCAGTTAGCTTTGCAGTCAGTAGGAAATTAAAAACGAATTGTTCAACCAATTGTTCAGAGAACAATTGGAGTTCGTTTCATCTCACATTTTAATAATAAAGATTTAAATGAATTAGTAGACAGATATGTAAAAAAGTAACCTTCGTAAACAAAAACGGTGTCAAAAGATAAGTCATCTTACATAGATTCCAAAAGTATGTAATTTGTAGTTCTTTTCTTTGAGATAATCACCTATATTGATACTTACGGTTTAAAATAGTCACTTCACGTGTCAACTGACGGCTTAGTTTTTACTGATTCCAAAACTGAAAAATTACTATGTATTTCCGTTTCAAATAAGGGAGATGTTTGGCAATTTCAGGTGTACAAAATGCCATTTCCGGTGTCATATTTTTTTCACTGATTCCAAAGAGAAATAGTTTTTATATACTTTTGCATGAAATACAAGACATAATGAAAGACATACTTTGCTACTTCTGGTTTAATAAAAAAAAAAAAAAAAAAAAAAAAAAAAAAAACACCACTCCTGCTCTCAAATGAAAGGTTACATTACACGGAATCAAAAATGTATGGTTTCAAGGTATTTTCATCAAATAAATGAAAAATGGCTACTTCTGGTAAACACAAGGTTACATGACGTCCTGTCCAATTGCAAAAGACCTTATGATTTTATCATGTATCAGTATGAAGTTATAATAAAGGTCAAAATCTAGAACGTGAAATAGACCTTTAAACTTGACCTCAATTTCTAGGTCAGAGGTCAGGGATATCAAATTAAAAGACCCCAAGTCTAAAATATGCATGATTCAGAAGTTATCTTACCAAACACCTCATGTTAAATATTAAGGGTAAGAAAACTCCTACGAAATATTAACAGAGCACTTTGATTCAACTGCATTGGCGTTGCATCATTATGCAACTGATAATTTGTCAAAAAACCTTATGTCGATAACTATTACGGTTTCTGAAGAGTTGTGATAGCAAGCAAAGTTCAGAAACATAACCTTGACCTCACTTTCCTGCTTATGGACAAAAGACCTAATATCGAAGGCCTCTAGGTGTATGACTAACGGTTTATGCGTTATACCAACATACCACTCATGTCAAGCATAACAAGGAAATAACTCTTATTACTTGTAACCAATTCAACAGATGAATCCGAGGAAGTAACGTATATTTTGTAGAGAAAAAATATACGATATATCTTTTATCCTTTCTGCATGGGGAGAAGCTATAACAAGAAAAACAGTATAAGGGTAGATAAATATTATATGGAAATGTGTAATGTTAAAAAAGGATGAGTTTCAAAAGCGCAATAACTGTTCGATATCGTATATCAAATATCTTATCAACATGTGAAACAAAAGCGACATGTAACGGAAAAAAACAAATAATCAGAACAAAATCAGACGGTCTTTCTACGGAAAGGTGGAAAGACATAATGAATTGAGGTTGGTATACGAGGAATAATATATATGCATAGTAACATTTTGAAATAATTTTACACAAAACCCTTACAGACTGCTCTTCTCGTGTTTTGTTTTTATTTCAATTCATTTTTATTTTAACTATAAAACTGAAAATCCAAAAAGAACCAATATAAAAATAAGAAAATGTGATATGATTACCAACTATCAAGCCGAGACACAATGACGTGTAAGTTAGCAATTTTATGTCACTGTACGGCCGTCAACAATGCACCAAACTCATACCGCATAGCAAGCTATTAAATATGTAAAGGTTTAAATATATATCCGTTCTAAGTTTCTTCAAAGTTGAATATTATTCAAACGATTCGTTCAATCAAACTAGAAATGAAAGTTGATATTTCAACATGTTTCTTTTCTTTAGAACTAAACATTAGAAAATGTATCTGTATTTCAGAAATCCGTCTTGTGTCCCTACTGACTTGTGTCCCTACTGATTTATGTCCCTACTGAATTTTATATATCAGCACGTTCTACAATGCATCTTAAGCCATTATGCGAGAAATTAGTTTGATTTTTGTTGCGTAAAGAGAGATTACTATTTTGCCAAATAAAAATGATTATACATGTACACTCCCCTGTGCATACAT
This sequence comes from Mytilus coruscus, assembly GCA_017311375.1. NCBI lineage: Eukaryota > Metazoa > Mollusca > Bivalvia > Mytilida > Mytilidae > Mytilus > Mytilus coruscus. The sequence goes on from CM029600.1 coordinate 31,622,639, forward strand.
TTATCATTTGTATATATACACAATTTCAGTTGTTAAATTCCTTGCCTATACTATATAATATCCCTCATTTAGGAGCAGGATCTGCTTACCCTTCCGGAGAACCTGAAATCACCCTCATTCATTGGTGGGGTTCGTGTTGCTCAGTCTTTAGTTTTCTATGTTGTGTTTTATGTACTGTTGTTTGTCTGTTTATCTGTTTGTCTTTTTCTTTTTCTTTTTAGCCATGGCGTTGTCAGTATATTTTCGACTTATGAGTTTGAATATCCCTTTGGTATCTTTCGTCTCTCTCTTAGACTACTATTTACATATTTATTGACCCTTATAGTAAAATAAATAGAATTTTCAAAAGTTACTCCATTTTTACCTGAGCTCCAAACTGTTCTACTTTTCTGCAATGATTCTCTTTAAAATTACTTGAACAAAATGCTTGAAATGAAAGCGACCTAAATCGGCGTCGTTCTTCTGCACTTAAGATAGTATTTCGGATGTCATATCTTTCAAAACTGAAACAAAATATCTCGAGATATGTCAAGTATTGAAAAGTGTTACAAAACATCTGAAAAAAACATTGTCGATTTTAATCATTAATGTTATGTTTTATTCTAATAATTGCATATTCAAATATAGCCGGGATACTGTGAATTATTGCAATATTCATAATTTGAATTAGTGTATCACTGCATTTTATGGGGAAACTGCATTACCTTACAAAACGGCTTTTTTTCAGAAATTTTCCTGCGGCAGGTATAATAATATTACATCAATATATTATTTTAACGTAAAGTCCTTCATTTTAAAGAATTTGCAGATCCGTTTTCTGTGAAAATACATTAAACTCATTAAATATGCGTCTTTGTAAAGGAAAATTTGTACCATGCAAATTAAACCGACATCAAACTAGATACAAGTAGAACCGCTCGATACAAAGATATTGACAAATATAATGCCTATCCATGTTAAAATTAGAATAGAGCATGGCATTGAGAATTATTTCTTAATTAGAAATTGCTAAAATTTGACTGCATGCATTTTTCTGACACATTATCCATAAACCAATTATAAGTTTTGACTGTGTGAAATATTGCTATCTTACGAAAATAATTACAGTTGACACATTTCTGTTAATAAGCTGTCGTATCTGGAATGCCTAATAATAACATCAACGGTACCAATTGTACTGATACAGTAGCGTAATATTGACACAAAATGTTTATTGTATTTTCCAAGTACGCCATTGAGGATTTATAGTAACCGTTGAGCGTGTTCGTTTGTTAGCCCTACCGGCATTCCACTTTGTAGGTGAAACTCCCAAACCGTTGTTTTGATTTCAACGAAACTTCAACAGAATATTAGGTACCTTATAGTTTGATATTTTCATTTTTCATTTATCAATTATTAATATTATTATTCTTGTTGTTGTTGTTGTTGTTGTTGTTGTTGACATTTTAATAACCACCAATAAAATAAGAAAGATACACCAGTATACTGAATCTAAGGTATAATAATATGATTATGTCCTTCATACAAAAATAATATTAAAACTATCAAATCTTGCAATTGAAAAGTTATTTTCCCATTGGTCAATTACCATTTTCTCGATTTAATAATTATATAATAGTTATTGAAGAACTGGTCATTATCGTGATATATGGACTGCCCACAGGACAGTGGTATTGACTAAGACAGCGAATATGACTGAGCCATAGGCGAGGTCATTATTGCTGTCGCAGTCAATACCACAGTCCTACGGGCAGTCCATGTATCACGATAATGACCAGTTCTTCAGTAACTATTATGTTTATTTAATTGAGGAACCATGTTTTGAAATTTCTCATAAATTCAAAATATTCAAATCAAACTCGAGTTATTATATGATTTCTATAAGAAAGAGTGAAGACCAGTCATAGTGATAACTATAAGTTACTGCCATTCATTTAAGTGCAATTTTTCAGTATATGAATACAAAATAAAGTTTTCTATAATAATTTTTGTTGCTGAGTAGTTTGTCTCTATCAGCATTGGAAAGTACGGCAAAACGACCATTTGAGTTGACTGTAGCAGACGTGCCTTCCTGTTCAGCCATGTTCCAAACGTCTGAATCGCGATTGCGTTTTATTAAAGGGACATCACTCTAAACAGAGAAACCATGCCCCACTGGTCATTAACATGTAAAAGTCCGTTAACGACCGGTTTTCTGGTCCGATTTGTTTTCTGTTAAAGACCGATGAATTTTTAACTAAAGAATAAAGAATGTCATGAGGCCCCTTGTTATCTAATAAGAGAAGCTAATTCTTAACCGATATGAAATAACTTCGGATATTAGCTTTTGACGAATGCCACAATTGTAAAGTATTATTATTATTATTACTTCATCTGTAAACAAATGATTTTTAAGGTAATCTATGATAGCAAAACTAAGAGGTTGCCAAATTTCAAAACGGGCTAGTCATCGAATATCCGCAAATTTTCCTTAACAACTGACTGAATTTTCAGAGGAACTTCAATTTACGGAATCTTTTTTTTTTCACGTGATTTCCAGTTTCTGTTATATTTTTTCTATTTAAAGAATTACCGAAACTTCAGATGGCAAAATGTGTACTTTGTCATTTATTTATATACATGTACAAACGGGTATGAGGTATTATGAATTTAATTGTGAATTTTGCATTGTTTGTCTAGTTTACATGGTACTCGTTTAGCATATTTTATCAATATATTTAAATTTTATACTGAAGTCATATATCCCGGGTTTATTCCCGATTGTCCCACTTTTTAAAATTTTAGAGTTCTGATTGTCCCACATGAAAAGCTCTGATTGTCCTACATTATTTTATGAAGAAAAATGATCTTAGATAAACAAGGTAAATGCTGTTTGTTTTGCTAAAAAAACAAGAATTAGTTATTGCACATTTAATATTAATTTCATAAAAGTATTTAAAAAAGTTTTTAAAGCATTAGATTAATGTACTTTTATTAAAAATTATAATATTTCTGATTTATGAAATATATCTACAATGTTACGTTATTTATAAAACAAATGTTTACCGTATTTTAATTACTTTTTATCTGTAAAGTGTTTAAATAAATATAGAAATAATGCATGCAATTAAAAGAAAAGGTATAAACTCATTTACAGTCTACACTCTACAAGAACTTGTTGATGGAAATATGTTTCAACTAGTCTTTGCAATTTTACTAGGGAAGTCAGAGGACTAATCCTGTAATTTGATTTGTTACCTTGACAGGATATTATGAGAGCCCTTATACCCTGTGAACAAAAATGATGATCAAAATGATAGTTAATATTGAAGTCTGGACAGAGTATAATGTAATTGTTATTCGGGCTTCACAGGGGATATGGGTGTGCTCATATTGTAGTGAATCTTAGAGGTGCTCCTACTCTCAGGAGAAGTATATATCCTTAGCCGGAAGTGATATCTTCCAATTCGGGGCTTCCTGTTCTAACCTATGGTCTATGTCGGATGTGTGTTACACAGCTCCTTCAAGAAGTCTAGATAATATATAGAAGCCATGCTAATCTGACAGTTATTGTTGGTAAGTTATTAGCAAGCCCACACAAACACTTCACTGGTGTCAGATGTAAAAGTAACTGACACAGTAACCCGAATAATTCAGTCCCTCCCCGTGATCGACTCTCCCACTCGCGAGGGCCTGAACTCTTTACACGATAAAAACGCGTCACGAATCCAGGATTTTGATTGGTGCTCTCTGTGAGAGAGAGCCAATCAGCTACTAGCTAAATGTTATCGAGATAGGTAAATCCCGAGCTAATTCCGAATGATTTTTTGACGATTTTTCATTGACTAGGCCTTCAGGCGTTAATGTAGCCATCGTAGAGCAGTGGAATATAACGACTGAATTATTCGGGTTACTGACACAGGTGGAAATTTGTCTTTTCAACGCGGAACGAGTTGTGTTGAAATTTTGATTTTCGCGGGTCAAATTTGTCAATTGAACCGTGTTATTCCTGTGAATTACACATTCACGCATTGTTTCCACACCATTACCAATACAAATTTGAATCATTGAATTGAATATACTCATTTCACTTGAATAAAGGTGAAAACAAATGAAATAAAAACCGTATGAACGGAATTCCAGTTTGTTACACGGAAAGGGAGACAATAATAATAAAAAAAAAACACGAAAAGGGAGACAATTATATAAACAAAACAGTTTGTCACACGAAAAGGGAGACAATTCAATTATAAAAACAAATTATTTTTATATGAATATACATGATTGCGTCAGCAGTGCTGGCCGTGTAAAAATTAATTGAGTTGAGTGAGTCAGCGGTGCTGGCCGTGTTAAAATAAATTGTGTTCAGTGAGTCAGCTGTGCTGGCCATATTTAAATAATTTTTATTTAAATACAATACAGTTTACAAGCAATACACAATTTGGTCATAACTGTATTAAATACTCTTTTAAAATTTATTTAATATATAAGTATATAAAAAAAATTATATTGTGTATTGAATAAAAGTGAAGATGTCGACAATCAACATCAATACCGCGACAAAAGAAGAGTTGATGGGAATTAGAGACATAGGCGAGGCCAGAGCCAATTTAATTATTAAAGCAAGAAAAATTAAAGGTACTTTGACATTAGAAGATCTAAAGATGATAGAAGGCGTACCAAATACGATTTGGGATCCATTGATAAGGAAAGGTACAGTGGAAGTTATTTTAGGGGAATAAACTCAAGAAAAACAACCAACAGCACAAGACGACACTTTTGCAATATTAGAACAGTATAAGACAAAATTGTTAATTGCAGAACAAGACAAAGTTCACTCAAAAAGGGAATATATGAAAGAAGTTGAAAATTTAAAAGTAACATTTGAGAAGCAATTGAGGTGTAAGTCAGTAGAGATAGAAGAATGCCTTGCTGAACTCCAACAAACAAAATATAATTTGCACAGAGAAATGGAAAAGGATCAGTTGGAAAGGGAAAAAAGTCAAAAAGAGTTGATTAGTGAAAATATACAGATTAAACAGGAAATGAGTGAACTACAACATCAGTATGAAAGCACAATGGCAGAAAAAGAAGGTGATTTTTCAGGACGAATGGAGAGCATGCAACGGGAACTTCAAACATTAATGGATAAAGTCATGGAACAGGCTCAAGAGATGGATAAGGAAAGGGAAAGGAGTAAGGAACAATATAAGCAGATGAAGCAAAGAGATGCAGAATATGGCAGGAAATTAGCTGCATTAGAAGAGCAATTGCAGCATGTTAAAACATCAAGACTTATTTCCGAAAAGCTAGCTCCAGGGGATATATTTAGGGGTAAGGTAACCGAGATGTCAGCCAGTTCGTGGTATAGTGATTCTGCAAAACTTAAATCCAGACAAGCACTAAGCTCAGATAAACTTGGAGATTCAACAGAAGAGGTAACTAACAATGGGAAAATGTCAACGTCAGGGAACGGAAAAGATGACTCGAGCTCAACTACAGAACAACATATCTGGACCATTAAATCAGACATCAAGAAAATTATCAATTCAATCAGTCCCAAAACCACTGCTGATCGCCAGAGGTCGCCTTCACCAAGAAGACGAAGTCCAACCAGAGATGTAAGTGATATACAATGCTATACGTGTAGGGAAATGGGCCATTACAGTACACAGTGTCCAAAGAAAAGTTGGTCACCAATGAGACGCAACAGGTCACCATCTCCAAATAATAATCTTAGAGAGGGGACTTTAAACGAACAAGGACTGAAGATTTAGGTCGCTCATCAGTCCAAAAACCTCAAATAGGCCAATTTTCTCCCCTTAGAGAATTGAAACCAGAGGTACTTGGGAAAAAACAGGTTACAATTAGTGACAGCAGTGCTGTTCATTGTAACTTGACAGACTCCAATAGTGGCCAGAAGGAAGATAGTGAGAATGGTATTGATAATCCTCAATTACGCGAGGTTCAACTGTATCCAGGTGATCGAAATCCAGAATCCAATACGCTTGTATTAGGTATTTCAATTAATGATGTAACTGTACATGCGGTAATTGATACAGCTGCCCAGGTCACACTTATGAGTGAAGAATTTGCAAAGAAACTTAAGCCTTCTGTAATTTTTAAGGGCTCGTTAATGTTGAAAGGTGCTGGAAAAGACAATAGCATTACAGCAAGGTACACAGAACGAGTTACAGTTATGGTGGGAAAGACTGATACCAAGTGGAAAATTATAGTAGCTAAAATTAATGATCAAGTTATACTAGGATTTGATTTTCTTAAACATCTTGATGCCGTGATAGATTTGACTGACTTGTCAATAACAATTAGAGGTGAAAAACATCTTATTAATGAAGTTAAATCAGAAAATAGTAGTTTCAAAATTTGCCGTATTACATTGGAAGAGACTCTTATTGTTCCACCTAATTCAACTGTCTGACTACCAGTAAAATTGGCAGAGGAATTTGAAAATGAAGTGGCTATTCAACCAAGTAAATCTTTGAATGGGCTGATTATGCCAAATATTTTGACCAAAGCTGATTTAAGAGTACCTATTGTCCTTAACAATTTGACAGATAAGACCATTAGTCTGAAAAAAAATCGCGTAATTGGTACCGCAATGGAAATTTGTGAAGTGATAGATGAGAATAGGTGTATTAGAGCATCAGTAAGGACAGTTAACACAGTGGAGAGGGAACCAAGAGACTTGAAAAATGAATGGGATGAAATGTATTCCAATTTTCCTGTACAATTAAAACCTTTACTAGATTCGTCAAAGGAAAATTTGGATTTAAGCGAAAATTTGAGATTGGCGTCACTATTGCTGGACTTTAAAGATACATTTTCAAAACATGATCTGGACATTGGGCATTATACCAAGGTTAAGCATAAGATCGACACTGGAAATTCAGCTCCTGTAAGAGAAAGAATGAGACGAACACCATTAGGGTTAGAAGAAGAAGAAGAAAAACATCTCAAAGATTTATTAAATAGAGGAATCATACAGCCATCATCATCAGAATGGAGTGCAGCACCAGTACTAGTTCGCAAGAAGGATGGGAAGATCAGGTACTGCATTGACTAAAGGAAATTGAATTTAATACTCGAAAAGATGCATTTCCGATTCCGAGAATAGAGACCTGTATCGACACTTTGAGAGGTAGTAAACTTATGTCCTGTTTAGACATGGCGTCAGGATACTATCAAGCTGAGATATATGAGAACGATAGGCACAAGACAGCATTTATAACTAAATATGGACTTTTCGAACACATAAGACTCAGTTTTGGATTATGTAATAGTCCTGCATTCTTTCAGCGAATGATAGAGTTAATTTTGACAGGTTTGACATGGAAAATATGCCTAGCATACATTGATGATGTTATTGTTCTGGGTAAAGATTTTGAAGACCATCTTGTAAATTTAAGAACTGTACTAGAAAGATTCAGGGAAAATAATCTGAAACTAAAGCCACAAAAATGCAAATTTTTCCAAAAAGAAGTTATTTTCTTGGGTAAACTTGTAAATGAGAAAGGAATAGCTGTTAATCCTTCTAGTAGAGAAGTTATATTAAATTGGCCTGTTCCTCTGACGAAGAAAGCTGTTGAATCTTTCCTTGGGTTCGCCAACTATCATAGGGAGCATATTAAAAGCTTTGCCACCCTTGCTGAGCCTCTGTATGCACTGACAAAGAAGAAAGCATTTTTTCAATGGGAAAAGCAACACCAGACAGCTTTTGAATCATTACAACAGGCACTTGTCAACTCAGTTACATTAGCCTATCCAGATCCAAATGAAAAGTTCATTTTAGATACCGATGCCTCTCACACCACCATTGGAGCAGAATTATTGCAAGTAATTGGTGGAAAAGAGTATGTAATATGTTATGCAAGTAGAGTATTGGCACCAGCCCAAAGGAAATATTGTACCACTAGAAAAGAACTGCTAGCGATTGTAGTATTTACCAGACAATTCAGGAATTATTTATTAGGCCAACAATTCATCATAAGGACAGATCATAACAGTTTAACATGGCTACTTAGGTTTAAAATGATCGAAGGACAGCTAGCCAGATGGTTAGAGGAATTGTCTCAATATGACATGGTAATTCAGCATAGGGCAGGGAAATTACACACCAATGCAGATGGGCTTTCAAGGAGACCAGATGATTTAGACTCTTGTAATTGTTATTTTGCTGGTGCAGATATAAAATTGCTACCTTGTGGCGGTTGCTCATATTGTACTCGAGCACAGAAAGTCTGGAGTTCCTTTGAAGATGATGTTGATTATGCAGTCCCATTGTCTGTAAGGAGTGTTTCAGAGCAAGTAGGAGATTTGGATGAAATCAATTTAGATAGTCTAGTGAATTGTAATTGGATAAGTGAGTCTGAAATTACAAATATGGGAGCTGAACAAAGGAAAGACCAGGAACTTAACAGATTGATAATATGGTTAGAGGATAAAAAAGAACCAGAGGAACATGAATTATATTTATGTAGCCCTTCTATTAAACATTTATGGAATTGTAAGCATCAATTAGTACTTAAGGATGGTATATTATGCTATAAATGGTTAGATCCAGTTCATTCAATAGATATAAGAAGATGTGGTATGAGTGCCAATGAGACAACTCTCCATCCGAGTCAAAATTTATAAAAGTAAACCATTATAGGTCAAAGTACGGTCTTCAACACGGAGCCTAGGCTCACACCGAACAGTAAGCTATAAAGGGCCCCAAAATTACTAGTGTAAAACCATTCAAACGGGAAAACCAACGGTCTAATCTATATAAAAACGAGAAACGAGAAACACTTATGAACCACATCAACAAACGACAACTACTGAACATCAGATTCCTGACTTAGGACAGGTGCAAACAAATGCAGCGGGTTTAAACGTTTTAATGGTACCAAACCTTCACCCTTTTTCTGAAACAATAGTGTAACATCACAACATAGAAAGACACACTATAAAATATCAACTGAAATAGCTTAAGTCAATCAAAGGACATATTAACACCATTGAACATACACTGAACAAATAAATTTGACCTATGATACAATGTAAATTCAAAATAAATAAACTAAGGGAAGAATAATAAAAGTAACATTTTATATCGATATGAAATGCTAAACAATTTAAGAAAAACAATATGCTCGAACAAAAATATCAGCCATTTGCAATAGCTTTAAACACAGGTAAATGGAAATAAGTTTGTTGTTAGGTATACGTGTACAGTTACAATAGAGAAAGGAAATATTTTAACAAAATAAATAATTTTGATGTTCATAGTACGAAGTGGAAATTTATATTAGTACCAAACACTTATCAAAGCTGGTATATAGACCAGATATAACCCTGAATAACATTAAATAACAAAAAAGCATTACAATTAGTATCAACATGTCAAATAAACAAGAAAGTACGATTTGAGAGTACTCGAGACTGTTACTAGTTGTTCCGAGATCTCTGAGACACAAAATCTTACAGAATTGTCATGACACTAAATTATCAGGGCATTTTGGACAGGCAAAAATAATTGAAAGATTAAAACAGAGTTACATTTAGTATGGTTTAAGTGAAGATGCAAGAAATTATGTGAAGTCTTGTCATACCTGTAATGTCAACAAAAAAGCTAATGTCAAACCCAAGGGGCCTTTAGGTCAATTTCATGCGGGAATTCCTATGGAAAAATTGCACATGAATATTCTAGGACCATTACATGAGAATTCTTCTGCTAACAAATATGTATTAGTGTTAGTAGATCAATTTACAAAATGGATGGAAATGTTCCCGTTACCTAATCAAAACACTATTACTGTGGCTAAAACATTACTAGACAGCTTCATCTAAAGACTGGGATGTCCAGTCCAAATTCACACTGATCAAGATAAAAATTTTGATGGTCATTTGTTTCATGATATTTGCAGACTGTTACAAATCGTCAAGACTAGGACCACTCCATATAGACCGTGTTCTAACGGACAAGTTGAACGATTTAATCGAACCATTTTACAAGCCATCAGATGTTACTTAAAGGGAAAACAGAAAGATTGGGATCTTCATTTGCAAACCATTGCTGGTGCTATACGATCACCTGTAAATAGACAGACAGGGTTTACACCAAACATGATGATGCTAGGTCGGGAAGTATTACATCCAATCAATTTACTGACAGGAACTTGTTCTGTCAATTTTGAGGCCAAGGAAACCGCTCATCATGTAATTGACCTGAAAAACACTCTCCAGGAAGCTCATAAGTTAGCGCGCGAAAAATTACAGGCAGCTCAGCTTTGTCAGAAAAGAACTTACGATATAAAATTATGTCATAAAACTTACGAAGTAGGAGATATTGTTTTCAAGTTGGATTCAACATCTAAAGTAGGTCAGAGCAAGAAACTCCGGGCTCCATGGCAAGGACCTTATGTAGTAATCAGAGTTTTGTCCCCTGTGTTGTATGAAATTACATGTAGAAAGAAAGAGATGATAATACATCATGATAGGATAAAACAATGTGACGACGAAATTGTTCCATTATGGATAAAGAGACTTCGTAAGCGTCTGTTTGGTCAGTGTGTTCCAAAAGAATATTGACTCAAGAAAAGAAGAAAACGAGTTACCTGATGGTTGGTCAGATGTTTTATTTTCACTTCCATATTCAAACTGTGACAGCAGTGCTGTCCAATTAAATAGGAATGGTGAAAGTAGTGTCAATCGTGACAGTAGGCCTGTTGGATTGGATTTAGACAGTGAGAATGATATTAATCATGGTAGTTGTGCTGATCCATTGGATTTGGCTAAAATGAGTAGTGGCAATAGTGACAGCAGTGCTGTTCTCTTGTCCCCTGATAAGAATACTTTAAAAGTGCCTGATAATACTGAAACATCAGGCAGAGAAAAAGAAAGAGAGTTCTGCCAAGGTATTTGTCAGATTATGTTGTGGATGTAGTTAGCGAAGAGACTTGAGTGGTGATGTTAATCACAAATGCTTTTAAATATTTTTGTATATTATGTTAAATTATGTAAAAAATTATTTTATTTTTTCTATTTTTATTTCATGAATACACATAAAGGTAATTGTATTTGCTCATTTTCATAGCCTTATTTAAAAAAATAAAATTTTAATGAGTAGGGTCATTCAGTATTTTCCAGACTGGTAAAATGAGCGAGGAAGAATTGGATTACGAGGAGGACCAGGACCACTTAAATGAACCTAAAAGACAGGTAGCTATCAGAGGCGAGGCCAAGAATGTCCGCTTGCGGCACAGGGAGTGTGATATTTGCTTCCACACATTTACCAACCCAAGAAGACACACCAGTCAAACCCATCTACCATGGTATGTGGCGCCAGAGACTGCCTGTTGGATTTGTGGTACTCAGGAACAGACAGCCAATTTCCTGAGTAAGCACATAACTCGCTGTCATCCCACAAATTCTATTGATGCTACCTTTAAGAACAGGAAAGTGATGTACGCCGAGCTAATGAACGGTCTTCTACGAGGGTTAGCTCGTGCACTAGGTACCTCCTTCCCTGTAGGCCTTGTAGAGAAACTGAATGCCATAATGAGAATAAGGACACAGTTGCCGCCTACAGAATTCCATATTTCGGAAGTTAAACTCGTGCGGAATTCTGCTTATTAGCAAGCCCACACAAACACTTCAATATTCCCCGTGAGGATCCAGAATGACTTACAATGTATCGTCAGCTGATGCATCAGCACATTCTTTGAACGTCCGATAAGAGTCGCAGGTGTAAGAGTCGACCTCAATTAATTATAACCGAAAATGACTACGTCATAGATATATGTTCGTAAGGCTAAATGCGCATGACAGCACCATCGGTTTTCTCGATCCTCTGAATTTTCTTCACATTTGACACGTTGGGCATTTTCAAATCTAATTAATCGGAATGGGCTTTATTTATTATTGAAGGCCGTATGGTTGCCTATACAAAAAAAACCAAGGAGTTGTGGTGTGATTGCCAATGAGACAACTTTAAACCAGAGACAAAAGTACTCGGATGAAAGCATGTAGGTATCTGAATAGTGTCCTTGAATGTCCCTTTGATATCTTTAGCCTCTCTTTTATCGGTTTTAGCATTGGTTTAATAGTATTATTTTTATTTATCAAAACTAGAACATATATTAACATTATTGCTATACAGTTAGGAACACGTATGGTCCTATATCATGTCGCTGTTGATATTTTGGCATTGCACACTATCGTGCTTTTCTCACAATGTTTATGAAGTCTTAACAGTGAATCTGTTGGTAAACACTGATTGCTGTTTTAGTATAAGGACTCTGGGTAAACATGATTTTTATATCAGTTTTAATTGGTTTTGAACTAGCTTTTAGTACTGCGGGCTCCTTTAGATCACTGTTTTCTGCTTTTTGTCTTTTTATTGGTTTTACTGTTGACTTTTTGCACTTTGTGTCGATCTGATGAGTCAAGCCCTTTCCTACTGATTTTTACAGTTTATTTTTATGTTGTGCTGTCCCAGATTTTAAGGGAGGTTTTAGTGCTCACTAAAATGTTCAACCACGCCACATTCTTTATGTCTCAAGTAAGGAACATGCAATTAAGGGGTTGTCGTTGGTTGCTGTCTGCCTTATGTCTTTAGTACATCAGTCAGCTGGTTTTTATTTTGAATTGTTTTACATTTTGTTATCTTAGGGCCTTTTATAACTTACTTTATATTTATAACTTACTTTATATTCGGGTTTTACTCATTGTTGAACATATAAACATAAGGAATGGTGGTATGATTGCCAATAAGACAACTATTGTGACGTGGCTGTAAGCTATGAGATATTTGATTATTGTTATTAACGGTACTTACATTAAACAATTAACTCATAAAACATAATTATCAAAATCTTACATTATCATAGTTAAAGAAAAAAAAAAAAAAGCGCTTTGGACGAAAGAAATAAATAAAGCGTTTTTTTTTTTTTTTTTTTTTTTTTGTTTCTTTTTTTATGACTGAGTCGATATAACTGTTAATGTACTGTTAGTCCCCGCGGGTACATCAGCTCAGCAGTCAGTGCTTCGGGCATAATTGACCCCATATGATGTGGCTATTCTTTTTAAGTCCCTTTTGGCTCACATATCACTTAACGGTTTTACGTATTGATACATCCTAATTTTGACTTTGAGTGTTCCTAATGAAGGAAAACCTAGAAAAATACTTCGTTCGCACGAAATATATAAACTGCTATTTCATTTACACTGGATACCATTACTAGTGGACTGTTTGTCCCCGAGCATATTATCAACTCAGTAGCCAGTGCTTCAGTATTGCTATGATTAACATACCTTTCTAAAATTCCCTGTTGAAAAATTAATTCATTATTAAGAAACTAAGGTTCCTATTCTCTAAGGCAAAGTTGATCTTTCACCAATATAGCTATTCATTGTACATGTATGTAATTTTAAGCCATATAGCTCTTGCCGTTTTTACGTATTTATACATCCTAGGCTCTCAAACTTTTGGCATTAAGCGTTCCTGATGAAGAAAAATTCATAAAAGCGCTTCGGAATCAAGAAATTTATAAACTGTTATTTTCTTTTATTACTCTTGGTCGACTCCACTTGTAGTGGACTGATTGCCCCCGATGGTATCACCGGATCAGTAGTCAGTGTTTATGGACTGACTTGATTGATAACAATGCTTTTCTTAAATTCCTTGAATTTAAAGAATATAAGGTTCAAACTCCCTCATGAACATTTTACCCGAGATGAATTTGGCTATTCTTTTAAGGTCACATTTGGTCATATATCCTCTAAAGCTTGTTCGTACTTATACATCTATGACTTTCAAATTTATAATTTTGAGCATTCCTGATTAAGGTAAATCCAGAAAAGCTCTTAGGACACACTAAACTTATGAAACGTTGTTTTCTGTTACTACACTTGGTCGATACAACTGTTGGTGGACTGTTGGTGGACTGTTGGTCCTTGGGGTATCATCAGCTCAATAGTCAGTGCTTTGGTACGGACTTAATTTATAAAATGCCTTTGTCAGATTTACCTGTTGATTAATGAAGATATTATTAAGAATCTAACATTTCATCTCCCTCAGGCAAATTTGATCCCCAGCTGAAATTGACTTTTCTTTTTATGTCACTTTTGGTCGTATTGCTCTTAACGTGTCTACGCATTTAAACATTTGTGGCTTCCCATTTTTGGCTTTTAGCGTTCCTGGTGAAGGTCAATCCATCGTTTAGGACGCACCAACATTCTACAGTTTTATTCTTATTTAGATAATGTATTGCTATACACATATTCGGCTCTTCACACGATCAAGCTGTTCTCTGAATGTTTATGACGTTTTAACACTAAATTCCTGGGATGTGAACTGTTTGGTTTTTGTCGGTGTAAATATGAGTTATTTATTAGTTTTACTGGTTTTGAATAAAGTTTCAGTAACTGCAACTAATGTTTAGATATGATTTTTTTTTTGTGCTTCGTTTCGATCTGACCAGGCAATCTCTTTCCAACTGATGTTTAACAGTTTGATCTTATATTGTTCTGTCACACTACTGTTCCAGTTTAGGAGAAATTGGAGCGCTAACCAAAAAGTACATGCATACATAGCCCCAACACATTCTGTATGTCTCAGTGGCAATCATACCACATGTCCTTATTTTTATATACTAATAATATAGTAAAGGGATATTTTTTATCTGCCCGTTACGTTTTGACTTTGTTCAATTGGAAAACTACAAAAGAACACCGCTTAAGTATTGAGACGTCTTGTGAAAATTATGTGTAATTATACATATAGGTAATATCGAACGAATGGTCTAGTCGAGCATTGCACCTCTAAAGTATTGAGACGTCTTGTAAAAGTTATGTCTAATTATACAAATAGGTAATATTGAACGAATAGTCTAGTCGAGCATCCCAATTCACTATAAATCAATTATTTTGCACACCATAATAGGTTTGTTTTGAGTTGTTATGTGTACGTAAAATTTGAATATGACACTTGTCAAGTTTTCATATCATGTTTTTCCAACATCAAGCAGCCGGTTTTTTTAACTGGTGAAAAGACAATGCAGATGAAGTGTTCAAACAGCATACTTAACATATCATATGTAAAAGAAATTAAACAATTTATTGCTTATTGTTGATTTTTAAATTTAGAGTAAATAAATCAAACATATCTTGGTCGGAATATACATAATTTAATCAATACATTACATATACCGGGGTAGTACGATAAAACTGCTGTAAAGTTTGTTTTCAAATGCATTTTAATATAGAAAGATATAGAAAAGAAAATAATCAATTGACATTGTTTAGTTAATTGTTTCCTTTATACAACGTACTAGTATGCAGAGAAGTAGTTCATGTATATCTTAACTAACAAACCAATCAATAGCTGCATTAGAATTGATGTGTCCTTGACTCTGGTGCTCACCAACAGTCCATCTTGTTTCATCGACTTTACCAGCTGTCGTAGCGATCATAAAATTCCAAAAAGGTTTAGATCCAAATGCTACATTATATAGTCCTTCTCTTGTTAACCCTATCGACCGAATATGTTGTGCACCAAGATCAATTCCATCAGGACTTAAGTCTGCATTGTTACCGTTAAAGACAGCAATATAATCATTGTTTGGTTGATTAGCAGATTTAATAGTGAATCTGAGCATCTTCCCCGCTTTAACCCCTGTATCAACGACGCCTTAGATCCATGTGTAGTTGTACCTGTTTCTGAATTGGAATACGCGTGTACCCAAGGCCTAGAGTCAATAAACCACTTTGTTGCTTGTCTATCATTGGAACTGCCACGGCTTGTGTGTGAACCTACGTTGTAGCGAATGGTTTCTACATTTCCGGTTGTCGCAACATTTTGCCAATACCAGTATGCGTTATTCTGAAATTTCTGTAGATTTGCTTTCGATACGTGACCTAGAACTTGCGCAGTAACATGACCGTTTCTTATCACTAACTGATCAGCTTCAATTCCGTACGTATTATCTGAGTAAACTAGCCTCACCCTTTTGCCAACTAAAATAGCTGAGCGCAGAAATTCCAGGGAACCATCGATTGCTTGTCCTTGTTTATCGTGTTCATATGCTAAGGTCCAACATGTATCAGCAAACCATTTCATCGATACTCTGTCATTAGAATGTCCTCGGTCAGTATGTTCACCAACTGACCATCTTGAAAGATCACGTGTTCCATCGGTTGACCATAGATTAAACCACCAATACGCATTCTGTTGAAATTCTATATGATTTGCGACAATTGACTGACTCACATGCCACAAATGTGTTCCAGATACTATCGTTTTAGCCTTATTATATGCTATATTTGAAAATTCAAGAGTTTGCGCTCGTTTACCATTTACATGAGAAACATGGATTTCTGCTCCGTTACCAACAGCTCGTATTAGATGTTTTATATTTCCACAGCTTGCTGATCCACTGTCTGAGTTGCAGAAAATTGGAGTTTGAGGATTTGAGTCGGAGCTTAATTGTCTAAAAATAGAGGGACAATTAGTCTGGCAATTATTATTCAGTATATAACAACAGGATGCAAAATAAAAAAAAAAGCAACACACACACATAACACTCTGATATAGACTATTTACCAAAGCAAATTTTAATTATTCGAGTTGTTGATTTTATGAAGTTCAAGATGCAAAATGTTCTCAATGACAGATGTCCACGTTATTTTTGTTTTCAATTGACAAAGCCATATAAGAATATCATTACATGAACGGTATCAATTTTACTGTACCAGATGCGCATTTCGACCATTAATGTCTCTTGATGCTTGAGACCGAAATATCTGAAAATCCTAACCTAATGCATACTTTGAAGAGAAGATCAAACCAAAAAGGACATCAAGTACAAGCAAATCTTGACAAAGAATCAGAGCTTTGCATGATGGAGATTCATTTCTTAATTAAATGCAAGTGAGCCATAATATTTACCTGGTTAGCCCATCCTCTCCCCTGTAATTAGTTATCAGATAGTTATTTATTACCATATATACCTTGTAAACCATCTGACACCGTATTTAACTTTGGTTTCTGGTGTTGATGGTTGAGCATGCGATCCAACATACCACCGAGACATGTGTACATTTCCAGTGGTACATACGACGAGAAACCACCAATATGCTTTAGTTTGATGTTTATTCCAACTATTCTTACTTATATGAAAAAGTGACTGTACACAAACGTCGTCATTAAGGATGTACGCAAATTGGGTATCTCCATAATAATTTCCAAAACTGATCCGAACTTTCGCACCACTCAAAACATCCTGTCGAAGTGTTTCTTTACTGCCGGATACTACATTGCCTTGTTGGTTGGTCTCTAACTGTTTTATCCATTCGCTCCCACATGTCACTATTAAAGTAAAAGACTAAAGTGAGAGGACATTTATACGAATGCAATATACTGATAACAAGTACACGTTGAGCATTAATGTATAAAAGATATTCTGTATACGTCAATGAGACGGTATTCGACGAAAAAAAATAAGTGTACATCATAAATGACTGCAGATAAAGTAATTTGCTATGACTGGCTTTAACATTGTAATATGTTGGACAGAGTAAATTATTTGTTTGTGCCGTGTTTAAGAGCAATTAGTGTTGTCCCAGTTGTCATATTCGTAAAAACCCACATTTTGGGACCAACTATATTTCGATCCTTATGGCTTAGACACCCTAAGAGCTATGCAAAATCCACTGACATAACACACCACAAGGTCTTGTTAGAAAGAAGTAAATGATAAATTTCCACACAGAGAGAACTAATGATTTTAACGAGTAATGCGGATGTTAAAGTGCTATTTTAATAATGATATTGTCATATGTAGATAAAAACTCGCAGGAGCTACCATAAATAGCAAAAAAAAACAACAAAAGTTCACACACACAATAAAATAAAATAACATCAAAACTTAATAAACAATGCAAGTGTTAATTCTGGACTTGCTGAACTTAATTCAAAACAAGCTGTCTGGAATCTAATTTTGATATATTTTTTTATAACACGATGAGGCCAAAGCCTTTAAAATCAATAACAGCTTTCATTCTGTGTCTATCAAAAACATAGTGTTGTAAAGGTCGATTTACGGTTTAAACAAATGGATGACAACCATAATGGTACACCTGAAGAATGAAGATAATGTTTCCTTATGCATTTACTTATATACATTAAACACTGATATTTTTTGCTTTTAAAATACCGATAACAATCTTTAAGTGTATTTTTTATTTCACAAATGTAATGAAATCAAGATACTTTCTTTTGATTTGATTTTCGGAAGGATTTATTATCTATACTTCATACGAATATTGAATTCAGATTTTGATGGCATTAACATTATAGGTTTATTCATCAAATATGTGTGTGGTTTTTCAAAATCAATTTTACATACATTTTAAATGTTTGAAATTTCATTTATTTATTTCAAATTCAATTCATGTTAAATGCCATAAAAGCAGAAAAACTTTTATGAGGAAATAAAACTGTAAAAAAAACTTTATTTCTTCAGTTCTAACTCTGGTATCAAAAATTAAAGGTAACACGACATAATTCGCATACGAAGCAAGTATTAGATACACCTTGAGGACGTTAGCCCTATTGGGGTTTCTAATTTACACGTTTTACGTTCATTTAACGACATCTTGGTGTAAGTTATGCATACAAATCAGAATCATCTTTGATCACTCTTGCAATCAAATTACTGTTTACTTGTTCCATGGCTAAGTTACTGAATTACACTGAATTACACGACCTTTGGTTAAAAAAAAAAAAAAAAAAAAACAAGAAAAAGACTTACTTCCATTTTGTTGGCAAGACTCCACCGTTATAAGTGAAATGCAGATAAGGTAAACTGTTCCACTCCAAATCATGATTCCTTGCAGAAGTCTAGACTACAAGAAAGTGTAACGCTACAAAAATACTACTTCCAAATATTTAATCTGTCTATATGTGTTGTCAACTTTAACTCAACATACAATTGTATGACGTTATTCTAATAAGTTGCTGTAATAATATGTATATGTGGTGTTGATGTTATGATAACGTACTATTTTGTTTTAATCTTTTTGTGCTGTGTTTCTTAAGGGCATCCGATACAGTTTCTCGTTTTATTGTCATTTCTATAATTTTGGAATATGTTGTAGGCCTGGGCGAATTATAAAAACAATCATCAAATAAAACATAGGTCACCGTGCTTGTTTTCGAGAAAATTGAGACTGAAAATTGGGGAGTTAGGCAAAGTTATAAAAATTTTGGAGTAGATATTTTTCGTCATAAAATGATGAGATCGGATTCAATCTGATGCTGTGGTAAGTGAAAATAAGGGAAAAAATAAATCCCTACAAGAATGACTAGTTAATTATTCAAGCTTGCTTTAAATTACGGATAAGATGCTCAAAGTGGGATATTTATTTACCTGAAAATGTGGAAATCAAGAGGTTCTTATATTGTCATTTTTCTCAATTTTCTACATTTACTGTCTTTTGTCATGCTTACTCAAAATAGCAAATAAAAAGACGTGTCACCGTGCTGGATTCGAAAATGCACGACATCGCTGGCTGACAATTTCGACGTCTCCCGCCAATTATCACTACAAGGTTATCGGCGACATTTTTCAGGTGTATATATATTGCTTATAAAGAGCTACCTTAAAATAAAAATAGAGTTTTGGGAAATAAGAACACGTGTATCATAAATACCGCTCTCTTTTTACTCTGTTCATGCTCCAAGTGAGAAACATCTCGGGTATAGTTATTGCTAACTGTTGATTTTTTTTACGACTTTATTTAAAGACTCGCGGCAATTTAGAGCTAGACATGCCGGTACTTAACACACTCGCGTATTGTTTAAGACCATATGTTGACCTCTAGATTAGTGTTTTTTTTGGGGGGGTGAGGGGGAGGGTTGGTGGGCTCTTAAAATTTACCTGTAATAAGAGTTACATTTGAATGATCTGACGGATTGATATTTGAGAAAAAATTCAAAATTACAAAATATAATTTTCCATCAAAGAGAATTAATGGATCAAACAGCAGTGATTTAAAAACGAATAATTGTACATTCGTTGAAAACAGCAGACAGACTCAGATGGAAGACTTCCGTTCGCACCCTATGCGACACAAGGCGCTAACGGGAGTTTTAAGTTGTAAGTAGGTAAAACAGAAATAATGGACAAATACACTAATAAAATAGTATAAAATCTTGAATTTATGCCCAGGAAAATCCTTAAATTTGATAATACCTTATTATACAACACATTCTGCGCTATTAATTCTTTAAATCAAACACAAAATGCATTTTAAATAAAAACTACAACTTATGTTCCGAACAAATAAAAATGCATTAAATTACGGACATTTTAATAATATTATATAACAAAAACTCTGCACTAAGAAATCCTGAAATTAAACACAATTAAAAATCATAAAGTCACAAGAAATGTACTGAAAATATATAGTAAGTCTATAAACAAAATTACATTGAAATACTAGTACACTACACACTACTGTAAAATTATGATTTGGATGAGGAACTAAGCTTGTCGGTGTAGTTTTGAACAATAAGTTCACCTTGGAGAAATCGTTCTTTCAGTGTTGACAGCCAGATGTTTGTTTCGGTACTTCTTGGATGTGGGTCGCTGTGTGCCCCAAGCTGCTACTTGTATCTGCTTGGCTTCTGTGTCACCTTTTGTTTCTTGAGAATTTCTATCAGCACTTTGATGTTTGGGTGCGCATGATTGACGAGATTTTTTTGTTTGTAGTGATTGTTGGTTTCTCGTTCTTATATGTTCCATTGCTAAAGGTTGTTTCCTTCATACATTTACCAGTACTCTGTGACATAGTCGGCGAATGATGTCTTGTCGATGGCAATCACTTCGGCGTCTTCCAGTGTAGTAAACCATACGTTTAAACTAGCTCTGGTGGGACAAGATGTAGAACTGCTGCACGTCTTATTAGTAGTTGGAAGTCGTCGTTGTCTTTGTAAGCGGTTTTGAGTCCCAGTTTCTGTGTTATATATTTTTGTTTTAGATTTTAATCCTAAGATGAACAGTATATCAACTGTCAAGATGAAGAACAGGAATAAAAGCCCTGTTCATTGATAATTTTCTATGTTTTCTATGTATTGTGTGCGATTTTGTCCCATGTACATTTACTCCACATCCTTTCATTTTCTAAGTATTAGAAGAATTTTATATCTCACGCATTTTGTATTTTTCTGACTTTATTTATAATTTGAAATTTATTATCAAAAAGTATAATATGATTATTTATAATAGACTTTATACAGGTCTCACTATACATTCGCAATAACAACAATTTAATTGCTTTATAACCACGAAGCTCATCTTTTGTTTGACACTGGATGGATAAACGTGAGTTAGATTTTTCAAATGTTGGTGAACCGTGAATATACCAATTGGAAAGATTTTTTAAGAACAGATTCAATAAGAGCAACAGACAATGATTCAGTAATGAATTGGGCACAACATTAATATAACCTTACGAATAATAACAGAATGACGAAAGAAAAATCAATAAAAAAAACTAGATATAGTAGATCTCGCCCCTATTACTATGGATTCTAATGATACTGGATCCCTTTTATATATATTTATCTTATCTCCATTTGCTGATTGGTGTAAATAAGGTTACTTAATTAGATTGATGCGCCAATTTAATCTGCGAATTGCGATATTTTGGAGGGTTGTCATGTGCTGCACTTTTCATTATAGCCTTAATAGTGTTGTAAATATTACATTACTATACATAAATCAAACAAAATCCTGTATTTGGTGTTGATGATTTACAGCAATAATGTCAAAGCTTTAGTCAAATATTTGAGCGTTCCTGATCAAGATAAAGGAATAAAAGAGCTTGGGTTTAATAAGTGTTATTTTCATTGAAACTAATATATTACAAATGTCTCCTATGAATTACGAAACAACAACACATAGGGTTAAAATACTGTAAATTAAGAAATTATTGCGAGGTTTTTTTATGCGAATAATGCGACTGGTTGAGTATCGCAATAATAAGAACTCGCATTCTGATATCTGATGGATATAGCTGTATGCAAATTTTCCAGACATCGCTATAATTAATCTCGCATTTTGTTCAAATCTTCTTAAATCGCAATGATAAATGCACGCAACAATTTCTGAGTATGATGACTTACCTCAACAATGATACGTCTTTGTTATTAAGGACTTCTGTTAAGATCGACTTCAATTACTTTAGTAGCTTGAAAAAGTGTTTTTGACACTTAACTGAACATTTATATTCGTCAACGGAAATCCTTTACAAGGAAAAGTCAAATTTCAATATTTCTCTGATAAATTGCTGACAAGTATAATGAAGGTAATGTATCAACAAAAATATTATCGCTATTCCCAATATTATCAGTTTATACAACCAAAAGATGGATTAAGAGAAAATAAGAAAGATTTGATAAGCAAAAAACAAAACAACCCAGACAGTCCGACTCAATACTCATTCCTCCTTTTACCAGTCTCATAAAATACAACTTTCCCCTTACCCTTATGACCTTACTGACTCAAAACATAAACCTCCTTTTCCCTTATGGCCAGTCTGACTCAATACTCACTACTTCTCCTAACCCGTATGACCAGTCTAACTCAGTACTCACGACTCCTCCTTACCCGTATGACCAGACTGACTCAGTACTCCTGACTTCTCCTTATCCATATGACCAGCTTAACTAAGTACTCCCCACCCCTCTTTACCTGTATGACCAGTCTGACTCAGTACTCACCACTCCTCCTTACCCGTATGACCAGTCTGACTCTGTACTCACCACTCCTCCTTACCCGTATGACCAGTCTGACTCAGTACTCACCACTCCTCCTTACCCGTATGACCAGTCTGACTCAGTACTGCCCACCCCTCCTTACCCGTATGACCAGTCTGACTCGGTACTCCCCACCCCTCCTTACCCGTATGACCAGTCTGACTCCGTACTCACCACTCCTCCTTATCCGTATGACCAGTCTGACTCCGTACTCACCACTCCTCCTTACCCGTATGATCAATCTGACTCAATACTCATCCCTCCTTTTACCGGTCTGATAAAGTACAACTCTCCCCTTACCCTTATGACCAGTCTGACTCAGTACTCACCCCTCCTCCTTTCCCTTATATTAGTCTGGCTCAGTAACACTATTCCTTCTTACCTTTCTGACCAGTGAACAAGCTATTAAACCCAGACATGACAAATGTAAAACACAACAAACGGGAAAACTAACGGCCTGATTTACGGAAAAGTGAAAAAAAATGTTTAAGAAGACTTGACTCATCAGGTTGACCTCAAGCACATACACACACACAAAAAATTACAAAAAGACTTAAGAAACCAACCTGAGAGCACGCGCGGTTTTCGAAAGCTTACTTATAGAAAAATCATGTATCCAAGACTAAAATATTAATCAGTACAAATCCATCAGTATTGACATAGTTTATAACATTTTTGTTTAATTCACCGTTGATGAATTAAGAAATGATTAAGAAACTAACGTTCAAACTCCCTCATGCTAAGTTGACCTTACATAGTAGCCGAATATGGTTATTCTATTTTATGACTCACTTGGTCACATATCTATATGTTTCTATGTTTTATACATCCCTCAGTTTGGTTTCAAATGTTTGGCTGTGAGCGTTCCTGATTGAGATAATCCAGGAAAATCCTTTCGACGAACGAGTGTTATTTTCATCAACTAATTCTAGCACTGAGTCGATACCACTGCTGGTGAACTGTTAATCCCCGAGGTATCATCAGCTCAGTTGTCAATGCTTTGGTATTGATATGATTCATAATTATTTTTTTTTTTATTCCCCGTTGATATGTTAAGAAATTAATAAGAAAATTAAAAGCCAATTGTTCAGAGAACAATTGAAGGTCTTTCCACATTCAATTTGTTAATGATTGATAAGAAGCTACTTCTGGTTTCTCAAAGTTACTAATGGTATGAAATCATAGGTTTCTTCATTCTGATTATAAAAAAAATACATGGTTTCTATATAATATAATCTGATATATTTTGTGACTTCCGGTTTATAAAATGTCACTTCCGGTGTCGTATGATTCCAAAAATATATGGTTTCTATATACTTTTGTCTGTAATAAAGAAGATCATTTGCTACTTCCGGTTTTTAGAAGGTCACTTCAGGTCTCAAATGATAGCTGTCTTTACACTGATTCTAAAATATATAGTTTCCATATACTTTTGCCTGTAATAAGGATGATAATTAGCTATTTCCGTTTATTGAAGATCACATCTGGTTTATAATGATAGGTTGATGTATGCCTGTTAAACAAATATATAGTTTCTAGGTCCTTTTCCATGAAAAAAGAGCAAAAAAGGTTACTTCCAGTATACTCAAGGTCACTTCCCGTTGACATTTTTCAAGGTCATATGTCACCCAACATTTTGCAAAAGACCTTATGGCTTTACAATGTACTTAGTCGAAGTAATAATCAATTAACCTTCAATTAAAACATTTGAGGGGCAATAACTCCTATAAGATGTAATTGGATTGTGTCAGACCAAATGTATCATATCTTCATCACAATTAAGCAAACATTTTGCACTAGTTCTTTTATATATATCGTTAAAAGTGTTAGAGGAGATCATAAAACAAGCAAAAGTATAAATTGAAAACATGGCGGTGACCTTTGACCTTGACCTCATTTTCTAAGTTAGGACCCAAGGACCTCAAATAAAAAGAATCTGTGTTTATACGGCTTACGGTTTAAGAGTTACAAAAACATAACGACAAATTTATTTGGAAAACGTATAAAACTCGTATAAGATGTCACCGGATCGCCTCGATCCAGATCAGCCAAAAATTCCTGAGAATGTAACGATCTAATAAGAAAAAGAAATGTTATCGTTATCTATTTTGGTTATGGAGGAGGTACATAAGCAAGAAAAACAGTGTTTTGGAAGATAACTTTTATAATAAAAAGTCTTCGGCTAAATAGTGTGAGTTTCAAAAGCGTAATATCTGTTAGATATAATATCCAAAACATCTAAGCGACATCTTGCGAAACTACTTCATACAGCTAGAAAAGGGTTTTGCGGAAGAAGAAAAAAAAAATAATAATAAATATTTAAAACCAACTGTTCAGAGAACAATTGAAGGTCTTTCCACCATTGAATTTCAAAATCAATTATAAGAAGTCACTTCCGGTTATCAAAGTTACTACTGGCGTCAAATCATAGGTTTGTTCATACTGATTCCAAAAATATATGGTTTCTACGTAGTTTTGCTTGAAATAAGGGAGATAATTTGCTACTTCCGGTTAAGAACATGTCTCATTAGATATTTTATTTCACACTGATTCCAAAATAAATGGTTTCGATATACTATTGCCGGAAATAAGAGAGATAATTTACTACTTCCGGGTTACAGAAGGTCACATCCGGTCTAAAATGATAGGTTTATGCATGCCGATTTAAAAACATATATGGTTTCTAGGTACTTTTCCATGAATTTGACCTTGACCTCAATTTTTATGCCAAAAAGGGTCTCAAATCAATATATCCTAGGTCTCTACTATGTATGGTTCATGAGTTATATCTCCATACAATTTTCAGGGGAGAAAACTCTTCTTAAAGGGGACGGTACTCTTTTGACCAAAATTATAAAGTACGAAAATGACCAAAAGTTTAAATTTAGTTCATGACCTTGAACTTTGACCTTGACCTCAATTTTCTTTGAATGGACCAAGGACATCACATCAAAATACCCCAAGTTTCTATAATTTACAGTTCATGAGCAACATATATATATATATATATATATGAGGTAAATTTTATGGCTTTCCAAATACCGTTTCGATTCCTAACATCACTGAAGAGACATTAATTGTCGAAATCCGGATATGGTGTACAAAAACCTTTGCACCTTTTGTTTGCGGTATACCATCTTTTCTGCAAGTTTATTGTTTTCTGTTTAGTATTAAATTTATAATTAAGATACATTTATTACATCGGTGATCCGGTTATTTGGCAATCGCCAATGGCAGCCAGCAGGGTTTAAGAACATTTGTTGTTCGACCTGTTAGTCAAATGCGTTTTGTTAAAATATACTTTTTCACTTTTTTAGTCTTTTGGAAAATGTTGTTTGTGCTGTATTAAGACCCCTCTAACAAGAAATTTGTTTTGCATGCACACGTATAAAATTTGCGGTTTTTATCCAACGCAATCATAGGTTTGAACGTTGTTTTCAATTTAGGCTTGTTTATATTTTTTCGTTTGGGCTTGTATTATATTTGCCTTCAGGTTGATATGATCCGTTCATCCTATTTTGACTCACCAAAATACAAGAGTCTATCCTAAATTGAGGTTAGTTTTATGGCTTTCCAAATACCTTACATCACTGAAGAGACATTAATTGTCGAAATCCGGATATGGTGTACAAAAACCTTTTGCACCTTTTGTTTGCGGTATACCATCCTTTCCGCAAGTTTATTGTTTTCTGTTTAGTATTTAATTTATAATTAAGATCCATTTATTACATCGCCAATGGCAGTCAGCAGGGTTTAAGAACATTTGTTGTTCGACCTGTTAGTCAAATGCGTTTTGTTAAAATATACTTTTCACTTTTTGGTCTTTTGACCCTCTAACAAGAAATTTGTTTTCATGCACATATATATCATATTTGAACGAAAGATATATATATATATATATATATATGTTTTCAATTTCAATTTAGACTTGTATATATTATATATATATATATATATATATATATATAGAAGTTCTAGAATAGACGATACTGTGCAGATAAGGAAAAATTATATAAGTCTAAAAATTGCACAACGATACTAATATAAGATATTATTTGTTGACAAATAAACAAATAGCCTTCGTCGGTGTCAATAATTTTAACAATACTGATATTAGGTGTAAAATAGATCACTGATCAATACTGATATGGTGTAAAATAGATCACTGATCTATTTTTACACCTAATATCAGTATTGTTAAAATTATTGACACCGACGAAGGCTATTTGTTGCCGAAATATTTGTGAACACGATTTATCAACATCTTCGTATAATACCATCTTATATTAGTATCGTTGTGCAAATTTTTAGACTTATATATATATATCACCATGTCATATACAGAAGGGGAAAAAACTGTCATATGCAGTCTCCCTATCGCTTCAGACAAAATTTAAGAAATCATTCTGAGGATATAACAAGGAATTTGGAAAAATAAATTGTTCGATTTTTTTAACGGTTGCAAAGGAGTAGACATAAAAAGAAAAACAGTATACAGGGAGATAACTCTCACAATAAAAATGTGTACGGGGTCAACTGCGTAAGCGTATTCATTATTCGATGTCATGTACCAAAAATCTTTTCGATATTTTGGGAAACAAAACAAAATCTCAAAATGAAAATTGGCAGAAGAAAAAAAAATAAACAGAACAAAATCTAAAGGTCTTTCCAAGGAAAGTGGAAAGACCTAATAAATTTCAACATGCCTCAGGCAGAGTTGACTTTAGCCGAATTATCTGTTTGCTGTATGTCCCTTTTCGTCAAATAGTTCCTAACGTTTCTACGTATTTATACATCCATTGCTTTCAAATGTTTGTGTTTGAGTAAAATATATAAGGAGAGTTTTATAAAAATGTTATTATTTTTATAATTTTGATTGTCTCATTGACGTATATCCCACAGCTCTCTTGATGCATAGAATATGTCCATGTAAAATTAAGGAGATGTGGTATGATTGCCAATGAGACAACTATCCACCAAAGTTCAAATGAAGTGGATGTAAGCAATTATAGGCAACCGTACGGCCTTCAACAATGAGAAAAACCCATACCGTATGGTCGGCTATAAAAGGCCCCGACATGAAAAATATGAAACATTTCAATTGAGAAAACTAACGGCCTAATTTATAACAAAACAATTTACGAAAAACACATATGACAGAAATGAACCAACGACAACCACTGAACTACATGGTATACTCTATCAAAAGTATTCAATATACACACGAGTTAATCGTTTTAATCATGGAAATATTTCATATGATCTTATATACTGGTAAAGTCGTTACAACTGAAATTAAGAGACAAGAAAGAATGACCCTATTGTATTCACAGATATCTAATATTTAAAGTGTCCTACATACCGCGTTTGAGCGTGGTTCTTTCATATAACAACTAAAAAGAACAAGCAAGCACACATGTAAACGTTACACTAGTTGCACATGAACGTAAATGTATATATGTATGATCATGAATATAAACTTGACATAACAGGCCTCCTGCGTTTGACTTTTTACCTCTTATTTGAATACATCCATGAATTATCAAAATGACCATTTTTTTCTTTATAGTAATTTCATTTTATATGACTGTTAGTGATCATTTTCTTACCTTGTTAAGTCAATATGATGTTATTACGTTACTTAAGATCGTACACAATGACAAATCATTTGTTGTATTTTGGCTTTTTTTATAATAATTTGTCTTGTTGTTTACACGCATAAAATTAAAACGATGTGTGTCATTTGACCGCTAATTGCTCAGACGTAAGCTGTTTTCCAAGAATTGTTTGTTTTCTTCTTACTGTTTTGATTAGATGAAAAGAATATATATTTCATATTTTGGAGACGATTACTACCTACCTGACAACAACAATTAGACATTCAAATAAGGCCGTATTTTAAAGAAATACCTAGATCTTCAATCCCTACTCAATTTTTTTTAGAGCCCCTAAATTTTAAAAAAATTTGTTTTGCCTATTTTCATTCATTTTGATAGAAGTTTCAACATTAATAGAAAATGAAAAATAAAATTCGCCCCTCCCCCACCTCCCTGATTTAAGAAAAGCTGGATGAGAATCTAGATATGTTTTATAATGGCCCATCCTTTCTTTTCTATTCTATTAGAGTAAGAAAATAGATTTCCCATTATCATATCTTTATTCTTATAAACCTTTGCCAATACAATGGTATACAGAAGTTAAATGTAATAAATAGGATGCACAGATATAAATAAAAAGAAAACATAATATGTACACTATTTCCAAATCTAATTTAAATTTAGCCAGGAGAATACACACATGCATTAATATGCCTTATAAATGTACATAGCTTTTTGAATATGATTTTTGCATTATTTAACACTTCCTTAAATTTGGTTACATTTGGATAATCAATATACTTTTTATCAATTTACAATTTATACAAGAGATCATCGATATTTCTTTGTGCATTTACCTTGTCAAAACATTGTGATCTTTAAAGTGAAAAGTGAAAGTATATCAAAGATACCAGTTTTATGAATTAGAACGCCATATCAGCTGTACCTGGTATGAAACTCTTTAAATATTGGTTTCTGAATAGAATCTCATTGTCATGGCTTTTTTCAGGAGCATGTTTATTGGGACCCAAAACAGGGTTTCTGTATTATAAACGTCTTGGTGCATGCATTTTTACTATATGATAGTTTTATTGAAATTTCACCAGAATCTTTATTTCTTAATGATTTATTTTTTAGATTAAACTATTTTTTTTTTTTTTTTATTTTTCAGCAATGATATTGGGCATGTCACATCAAGTCTAATCTGTATCTAGGAATTCTAGTGGAAGTATTTCAACTATTCTAGTTTCATTCTGGGTTAAATATATGGCATTTTTATTTTCATCAGTATTATTGGGATTGTCGTGGAACATCCATAAATGTTTAGGTCGGGGAGGATTAATGAATTAACACATGGTACATTAAATGACGTTATATAAAAATCAGAACAAGAGGGTTGTTGCTTACAAGGAAGCTTTTGAAGGAAGGGTTTCACATGGTTATGTTGAAATCATCCCTTCTGTAGTTTTATGGACACATCATAATCTGGTTGACCGTGTCGCAGATTACCATGCATGGATGTGTTTCACTTGCCGTAGCCGCAGTCCTGTCAACTTCTCCCCACCATTGTGACATTACCGAATTTGACTAAGTATGAGTACACAAAACAACGAATGCCAGTAGTGAAACAAATACTGCTTAGAATTTTAGATCCCGGTGGGATTTGTATTTCGTTTCGTGGAATGTTTTTTTTTTTTTTATTAAATTTTCATCGTTATTCATTTTGGTCATGGTGTTGTCTGTTTTCTTTCGTCTTATGGTTTTTGATTGTTCCCTTTGTATTCTCCCCTCTTTCTTAAATACCGTGCCAAGGAATGATCGAATACTGAAAGCAAGCTAACAATACATGATTTGCTGATATGTAACCATGACGTCATACACAATACCGTTGACACAATTTTGGACAATGCCCTCAACAACTGTCAAGAATTTGATTAATTGCCTAAAAACGACGAAGATATTTTTGTCTTGCTTCAAACTGTAAAGTTATGTGAATTATCTGATGTTTATTCTAAAACATTAAACTTATCATTTTCAATTTATTTTAAGATGACGCATTTGATTAATTCTGTATTAAAACGTTTTTCCAGTGGTATTCATTTTGATTAGGAATAAGCAAGGGTTTGTATATACAAATCCTTGGAATAAGCAATTAAACAGGAGTTTCTGTATTGTTGGTTTTGAAATATGACGAACGTACAATATGAAATCAATAACGTATAATGTTATTTGTAACAAAATAATATTATACGATAGGTCTTACCCCTCCTTTCATTGCTTAGTCGTTAATCTTTTAACGTCGCGATATACTAACTTAAAGTAAAACAGAATTTCTTTCTTGCTTTCTTTTGATTCTATTATTCATCTTCTACTTCGTATTTACAAATACTGCATGCTCCTTTATCCAAGCTTAGTCGGTACTAAGTTTTTCACCTGGAAGTGATTATGCCTATGTCAATTTTTATTTTTAGGAGCGCGTGCGTTAATTTTCAACCTGTGTATTGATGCTTTAATGCTTTCACATAGTTTGCACTTTTGCACTGTGTGTCTCTGCTCTGTGTACAATGAACCACTGCTCTTTACACTGTTTGTACAATGCGCATCAGTCTGTATCCACGTATTTTAATTACACTGCTGCCAACTTATTCGGGTCTGTAAACAAGTCTGTTGATGCAACAAGTACATTATTCAACAAAGGATATTAGATCAATTGGATATATCATAAATTTTTACATAGATACAGCTTGTTTTATCAATATTAGATCATCTCTGAAACTGGAGGGACATCTCCTTGTATTCAAGGCGGTACCACAAGTGTTAATCAAGTGAGAGATTGTAGAAGTAAACCCTTAATATAGTGGCGATGTGGCTACGATGGATTCAAACCCCTATTTCGGGGATTTGTTTTATTTTTAAATGGAATTCCGTAGTAAATATCAAAATCGACAAATCGAAATCGAAGGTAGACAAACTGATGTATAATATGAAGTTTCTTACTTTATCAATGTGATGTTGGACAATAGAAAACCATATCATACATGAAATGTATTAACATTCAGTAGAGTACGAAGTATATTTTTAGAAATTTTTCCGATTTTGATTTAAGTTCTGTTTCTCTTTTCAACAAGAGTGGATCAAGTGATGGTACCATCTTTATGGCTGGAATTTGTGTTCTAAAAGAACATTTTTCAGATTTTTTCCGGTCCCTTTAACTTTTGGCTATTGAATTGTGCCAATGCCAAGCCTTACAAACTGAACACTCAACCAACTTGTTCAATATAAAAACCAGAAGATGTGTTATGATTGTCAATGAGACAACTCCACAAGAGACTAAAAGACACAGAAATTAACAACTATAGGTCACCGTACAGCCTTCAACAATGAGAAAACTCATACCGCATAGTCAACTATAAAAGGCCCCGAAATGACAAATGTAAAACAATTCAAACGAGAAACTAACGGCCTGATTTATGTACAAAATAATGAACGAAAAACAAAAATGATATACAGCAAAAAACGACAACCACTGAATTACAGGCTCCTGACTTGGGACAGGCACATACAAAATGTGGCGGGGTTAAACTATTTTGAAGGCGCGCCAACCATCCTCTAACCTGGGACAGTGGTGTAACAGCACAACATAAGAACAAACTATAAAAATCAGTTGAAAAGGGCTTAACTCATTAGATCGATCCAAAGCAGAAATACATCTAACAAAAACACAGATTGGACGTGGCAGGGTACTTATACATCCCGACAACAAAAAGACACTAAGTACAGATCTGAGAGTACTCGCAGTTACTGACAGCTAGTTCAATAACAACTAATAAAAAAATCATGCATTTAAGACTGATTGTCAACTACATCGCCTTCAATTGGCACTGCAGGTATTCTTCTTTATTCTAGGACAGCTACCGGTAGTTCAGCTCAACAATTATTCGCAAACTCATCTTGCGAAGATGCTTCTACCACTACTGAAAGACACAGAAACTTGGACTCGATACATATTAAAAGGCAACAACAATCTCTGACTACTCGTAATACATGCAACAGTTCTCTCCCCTTATCACAGCAGAGCTAAATGAAGACGTGCGGTTTACTACACTTGAAGACGCAGAAGAGATTGCCATTGACACGACAGCTTTCGCAGACTTTGTCGACGAGTACTGGGAAGAACGAAACAACCAGTTCAGCAACAATGGAACCCGCACCAATAATCACTTAAAGGCTATAAATATTTGTTCACATTAATATCAGTTTTAATCGTTGTGTTTAATTTCACGATTTCATATTGCAAAAATTGTTGTATGATACTATTAAAGTGCCCGTGAAATTATGCATTTTCTCTGCATATTTTTTTGTTCGGTACATAATTTGTCGTTTTTGTTTATTAAACTTTAAGTATTAACAATATTTTATTTTAAAAAAACAAATAAATAAACACGTACAGCAAAACAATGCAAGGATAAAATTTGGAAAACAAGTGACAGGTCACTTATACAAATTACTCTGAGTCCCAATTATACTTTATGAACAAGTGACAGGTCACTTAAACAAATTACTGTCCCAATTATACTTTATGAGCTCAACTAAAAGATTGTATAGTGAATAATTTATTGTCCTCAAGTTTAAGCATTTTCCTGAGTACAGAATTTCAAATTTGCCTTGTAGTGTATTTGTCCTTTACATGACTGTTAAATTGTTTCGTTGTAAATCACTGTTTGAATAATAGTGCTCATTGATGATTTAATTTTATTTTCTGATTTTGACTTTTTTCTCAACTATATCATTCCGTCAGATCATTCAAAATTTGATTGAGCTGGGTCCCTGGTAACTCTAATTACAGGTAAATTTCATGTAAGAATTGAATGCTCCTTTTATAATTTTATTTTGTGTATGAAATGCGGAAATGCTTCATATTACAAATGTGAGCATTCATGGAGAGTTGTCTCATTGGCACTCATACCACATCTTCTTATATCTATGATCATAGCTTTTACAATCCTTTAAAATTACAAAAAGAAGCATTCAATTTACAAGTGCATGTTTATGATACAATCATGAAGTTAAGAGTTATATCAAGCTTTTCGTTTGTTTTTCAATGTATTATTTTTAATATTGTAACGGATAGCACCTGCAGGCATAGCTGTTGTATTTTATACGGAAATTAAATATGATATTTGAGTTGAATCACAATCATTGTCAGCCTATCAAAATTACGGATTCTAATGAAACATACATGTAATGTAATTAGTTTTCATTGCACAAATAACACATTTCTCCAACAATAAATTGATTATCTATATATAAAAGTATAAAAGGAACACATATAAGTAAGTGCAAAGATACTGACGTGAATCTACTGATCAGGTTACCAAACTTCATAAACAGGAGCAATACTATAGCAAAACACAACAGTAACTAACGATTGAGTGACATGTGAGCATATATTAAGTCGGTTTATATTATTAATGCCTAATTTTGTGTGGAAAAGATATGTTTATTTATTTACAAGTTTGATCGTTTATATAAATATACATTGTTAATTTCCATTGTTTAATGCAATGTAGGCGTACATATAATAATAATTTTGCAGCTGATTTAATAGTTTTCGGTAAAAAATTGAAGAAAAACTACGGTTTCTTATTGGTGCATTCTGAATAAAATTCGGATCTATCATAACTTTCATTCGCATACACCTCTACTCTATGTCTTCCATTGTTTTGGACAAAATATTCAATTTCATGTATGATAGTAAAGGTACATTCTATTAAGCAATTGTTGTGTTGCTCTTTTAGATGTCTTTTAACACTCTGTTTTGAACAAAACGATATGTTACATATACTGCACAAAATAGGTTTTGAACTAAAATTTTAAATTCTCATATGCTGTTATAGAAAGTTTTGATATCTTTTGAATTTTTATGATCATCATTTTGTGTTACTGTCTACGAAATTTCACCATGTTTTGGGAAAATAAGTTAAGCTTTTATATTATTTTCTATTCAGTTGTTTTATTTTTTTTTTTATTTTTTTTTTTTTTTTTTTTACAGTATTAACATATGCTAATCTTAATTCAAGCATACAGATTCATTTCATCTCTATGGGTAGCAGATTCTACTGAACTAATTTTATTGGTTCTAAAAAATATGGGATGCCTATATAATTATTTCATTACCTTTTATAGTTCAAAGGTTGTTTTATACAATTAACAACTATTATTTTTGTATACAGAATATTTTAAAAATGAGTTGGCGGATAATACAAAACAAATATGGAAATAGCTTCTTCATCTTTGCAGGATGCTGATATGGCTTTATATAGTTCCAAATTGAACAAACCAGCATTTGGATGTTGGAATCTTATATATATATAGACTTTGGCATACCTTTTGTTTGGATGCTGGCATCCCAATTATATGTATGCAGACTCAACTTTCTCTTTGGATGCTGGCGTCCAATTAAAAAACATTGGATGTTCATCCATTAGAGTTAATCTCCGGGAGCTGGAATCCCAGTTGTAAGTAAAAGTTATCTCGACATATCAAAACTTGAATGATGACAGTCATTTCCTTTGGATGCTAGCATCTGTCTTTTTTGGATGCTGGCATTCGTCTTCTTTGGATGCGGGCATCCGTTTTTTTTTTTTTTTTTTTCCGTTTTTTTTTTTGGGGGTGCTGAGTCATTTCCTTTTGATGCTGGCAACTGTTTCTTTCGATGCTGGCATCTGTTTCTGTTAAAGCTGGTTGCAGTTTTGTTTACAGACTGACATCTTTGCATTATAACGCACTAGTTAACTTACTGTTCGGTGTGACGGCTCCGTGTTGAAGACCGTACTTTGACCTATAATGGTTTACATTTATAAATTTTGACTATGATTGTCTCATTGGCACTTACCACATCTTCTTATATCTATTAACAACGAAAACAAAGTTCATACCTATGATTGCGTTGGATAAAAACCGCAATTTTTATACGTGTACATTTAAAACAAATTTCTTGGTAGAGGGGTCTAAATACAGCACAAACAACAATTTCCAAAAGACCAAAAAAAGTGAAAAAGTCTATTTTAACAAAACGCATTTGACTAACAGGTCGAATAACTGATGTTCTTAAACCCTCCTGACTGCCATTGGCGATTGCCAAATAAATTGATCACCATCTCTAACGAAATGGATCTTAATATTAATTTAGTACCAAACAGAAAACAATAAACTTGTGGAAAAGATGGTATACTTCAAACATGAGGTGCAAAAATTTGTACACCATATCCGGATTTCGACTATTAATGTCTCTTCAGTGATGTTAGGGATCGAATATATTTGACCAGGTGACTTTAGTTTGATCGCTCAATTGAAAAGTCATTTATTTGAAAAAAAAGTCGAATATTTGATGTTTGTTTTTTATTTATAGAAAAATATATAGGAAAAGCGCATAAATCTAAAACTGGTGACTATTATTGTGATGAATTACAAAAATACAAATACAACGAAACAGTAATATACAATATTATATTGTATCAAAGAGTGTTTGGAGCTACTGAAAGTAAGCTTAACGCCACAGCCTGCTGAAATGATATCATAAACATACACTCTACAATTTGGATTGGTGATTGCACTTTATTAAGATGCTCCATATGAAGTCTGTAAGCCTGCATTTTAATTGTGTGTCATTAACAAACCCCATTTTATTTAAGTATATATTGGCATTAGATATATAAGATATCATAAGGAGATCTGTCTTCCCCAGTTGCCTGCATACAATATTACATGTACCTCTTTGATAACAATGAAAAATCTTTGAAATTTTATTTAAATTATCAGTACTGGTCTCTTTCATCTGTACGTACTGAATATTGTCAATATCACTGTATGCAACTTCCCATGCGTCGGCACATCATGTCATGATCTATTTTCATTTCATTCACAAAACTTACATTTTCTTTTGTCTTTTATCTGTATTTAATGTTTATTAATCCTTTAATACAATTCAGTTACATGAACTAGAGCTTCCGAACTTTTTTTATCATTTATTACTAATCTGAAATCAGCTGGAATCGCAGATGATCTGGTGCTGATGTTCAACCTATCCAGTAACTATAAAGTGTTACGATACATAATACACAACACATAAATAGTAACTAGAAAGGTACATCCACTGCTTAACAAATGCTGAAACGAGAAATGAAAATCCTATATGGTTTTTAATGCACATAAATATTCTGACCAATGTAAATGTTTGAAGAAATTGCTTAAAATGAGTTTCCTTTTGCTTACATCTTTCATCCACGACAATTTGGGGTCATTTTTGTCTCTGAGGCAATTATACCACGCTTCCTTAGTTTTACATTCACAGTAAAATTTAATCTGGTCACAAGCAATCAATGAGTCAAAATTCTTCATATGAAATCTTGCAAATATTTGAAAGATTGTCAGCTATAAGTTTTAGTTTTAACACCACACTACTGTTAAAGTAGATATTCATGTAGTATAAAGTGTTAAAAATATATTGCTTTCCTCCCCTTTTCCGACCCCAAGAAAACGCATGATTATTTGAAGAACACCTCCATTTAAACTTTACTTTACCAAAGTTTTCCAAGTAAAGCCTGGTGCTTCTGGGTAGTCATCAAATAAAACTATTCAAAATCTATCTGAACCACTAATTAAATAGAATTATTATGGAACAACACGTAGATCTATACACTATCAAAGGGAGAAAAGGGTGCAATTTCATCAATGTCATTCATTTTGGAGAAAGATTTCCTATTTGGAGATATTTCATGAAATTGCAATCCCATCCAATGCTGGATTCATTTTGCACCTTAATTTTTATGTTTTGTTTTTTGCTTGACCCTAATCCTATGACACCAACATCGTGTGGCGATATTTACATTTTCTTTAATTTTTCGTATTTTCTTTTTCATTCATTTTGCTATTTGCTATTTTGGCTTTTAATCAAGCTGCTACCGAGATTCATACTTAAAAATTAAACAAGAAATGAAAATATCAACTTTAAAGGGGCATGAGCTACGAGATATGAAAAAAATTAAGATATGATTTTTTTGGTTGTCTCAATCATTAATGAAAGTGAAATAGTGAAATGATAATTCGCTTTTGCAGCCAGTTGGGTTCAATTTTGTCAAAATAAGGTAAGAAACTTCGCTGATTAATTCTTTACTTGCAAGTGGATAATATGACCTCTTTGAATCCGTATTCATATGACCTTTAAAATTTGTTTAACCCCTTAGCTAGAGATGGATTAGGCATAAACTAGGTATGGTCATATATTTATAGGAAAAGAATGTCAACATTGAAAGTGAAACAAAAGTAAACCATTTGGTGACAGATCGATCCACGAAAACTCATTCTAATACAGGAAAAAATTATGATTAACATATTTTTTTACCCTACAATATGAAATCAAACAGACCTAGAAAAATTCAATTGCACATGATCGCTATCTATTTATGTCTATATTTATGTTTATATCGGATTATATGACTGTCAGCAGTCTTGGAGGTCAACTCGATGGTTAATTGGAGACGTCTAGACTAAAATATACACGAAATTCTGATACATATTATCGAGTCCATGCATCGCAAATTGTTTATTTAAAACTTTTTTATAATTGGGATATACGTTTTAGTATGTTATATAAGATCAAATATGAGAATTTGAGTCAAATCGGTGAACATGAATTTGACAGCTGGCCCGAGAACACAGTTATTTCGTTGTGCATTTCTTTTAGACAAAAAACGCAAATTAAAAAAATTGCACCTGCTCTATCCAAAGAAAAAATGTTTACAGTGTAGTGTACCACTTTTAGGACAAATTATGTCAAAATTTTACAAAATTCTATTGGCTCTAATATGGACAATTTTAAGTTAAGGAGGTCTGTAATTCAGTTTGACAGCTTCAGACATAATAATTTTTGACCTTTTCAAACTGGACCAAATCACTTCCTTACCTAAAATTGATGCCCCATTTTTTACATGTCATTTCATTCCCTTCTTACTAGTTTTATGCCCAAAAATAAAAATAAATTTGGAAGGTGTAGTGTAGTGTACCACTTTTGGGGCAAATTATGTCAAAAGTTTACAAAATTCTATCGGCTCTAACTCAAAATATGGACAATTTTAAGTGAAGGAGGTCTGTAATTCAGTTTGACAGCTTCAGACATAATAATTTTTGACCTTTTCAAACTGGACCAAATCACTTCCTTACCTAAAAATTCATGTCCCAATTTTTTTACATGTCATTTCATTCCCCTTCTTACTAGTTTTATGCCCAAAAAATAAAGAAATAAATTTGGAAGGTGTATGAAAAAAAAGTTTTACAGTGTCCACACAAGGGACACTATTTGTAGACATCTGACATTGAAAATCAAAGGACGATAACTGTGTCTCCGGACCAGCTAATGCCCCTTGAAAATGATAAATAATGAAAAGATGATGCAAGGCCATATGTATATATTATATATAGGACTAGCTAGACCCATAAAAACATGTAGCAAATTATTTTCTTCAAGTATCATGTGAGTATAAGTATATGTATTAGAGTAAATTTTATTTTAAGTCGATAAATCTGTAAATGCTTCTTTCTTAAACATTATTTATATAGTATTTGACATTCACCTTTATTCATACATGACTATGCGGTAAGGGTTTTGCTCATTGTTGAAGGCCGTACAGTGACCTATAGTTGTGAACTTCTATGTCATTTGGTCTCAGGCTGGTAAAGAGTTGTCACATAGGCACTCATACCAAATCTTTTTATTAATATATATACTGTAGCTCTGGTTCCTTAACTGATTTGGATTTTCGACATTTGTATTAGCTGTGGAATCATAACACCTATGGTCGTTGTGATATTTGTCGACCCTCAGTTTTAATGAAATGAACTATAAAATCAACCGACTTGCTAGATGAGCAAAGTATTATCAGACTTTAAGGTTAGCCTTTATAGTAACAGGTGAAAATGAATGTTATGTCCGATAAACCCCCCCCCCTCCCCCCCAAAGAATTTCAAATAGTCGTCCCTTCAGACCATGCGAACAACACATTCAACTTTTTGGTAAACTAGATAGTCCTTATCGCTATTTGTCCGTCATTACTGGACATCACAAAGGTTCCCGTAAAATTTTGACGTCACAATAGAAAATTTCTGACGCCACAAAGGAAAAGTGATTGTTGTATGACGTCAAAAGATCAAGTCTCGCAGATTATCAGGTCAAGTGTCGCTGATATCCAAATAGCAATAAGGTCTGTTGTCTACTGGTACGAGGAAAATTCTCCCTTACAAACCCGAAGATCAGTAATTCATGGAATTTCTTTTGATTTATATGGCTTGTAAGGCATTTTTTCATGACAATTTCAGTCTTCTAAGCTTCCCGAAAACCAATCTTAAATCAAATTTCTTCTACTTTACATTGCTTGTAAGGCTTCTTATCAGTGATGAAATTTACTGGTATAGCCTCATATATGGCTAGTGCTCACTGGTGAACTAATTAATTTAGCTGACCCGATTTTTATACTGGCCATGGTCGTAGGGCTTGTGGTTAATCGCGATTAGAGACATACTGTAGTCTCGGTGGGGGTCACGTGCATCAGTTTTTTGTCGAATCTATTTATTTCTCCACGGAACAGCGTAATCACGCATAACATGATATTGATAGGATACATATTTTCAAAATATATGAAAAGGGTGGGGTACTGGATGTCTCAGATGCTCACCGCTACTACAAAAGGATCGAAGTGCTATATGCACATACATTGTATCATTACCAAATGAACGACATGTCCTAATAAGTGTTTTTAAAACTTCTGGAAAATATTGACGGAAATGAGGGATGAGTAGTGAAAAATAAATGAAAACGGAACGACTCTGATTCTAAAAACATATGTTAGATATACTGTATATTTTGATTGATATAAATATATACGATGTTATAATTTTTGTCTAGTTTCCCATGTTAAATAATTAAAATGAAAAGATGTTTACCTTACAGTTTCATTTTCAAGCGACGCTGAAATGTATAAATGATTTAAAACAAGACTTACTTTATCTCGTTATTCGGATACTTGCGGATATCTTCTCAAAGTTAAACGGGAATATTAGAAAAGAACCCGGATAGAACCAAGAAGTTGGGTTCCTATAACCAAACAACCCGGATGTTGAACCAGTTACCATGGTTTCGAACCAAAGAACCCGGATATAACCAAGGTTTTGAACCAAAAGAACCGGATGGAACCAAGGTTTTGAACCAGAGTGCCCGAATAGACCTAATTGCATTCGGAAATCTCATGACTTTTTATACCTTTAACGTATTGCTGGTAGTTGTCTGCCCTTGTAATGGATGCCGCCATAAAATTTTAGTGAGCAGAAAGTCGCCAATTTTCATGAATCCCGGCTGAATATCGATATGAAAACATTGCACAAATATCAGTTTTGATAATCAATAACAGGTACATTTGAAAATCTTGTCTTCATGTGTAAATATAACAAATCAAACAAACGACAACAACAGATTTAGACACACGTGGGCTACTCAACGATTGAAAAATGGAGGGTGTATCAAAACAAGTAGAACAGTTAACTAAATGTAATGCCCTTAGCATGAGTAGCATGCACTCAGAGTATCCATTCCAATGTTTACCTACAAAATTGAAACCTCCGTCCGGTGACAAGGCAAAAAGCAATGTACGAGTGTATAGACTTAAATATGTACGAGGATCAAGCCAATATGGTTGCCTTTCGAGTAACGTCTGAGCGATTAGCATTTTGGATTAAAAGCCTACATGTATTATATTATGATCACTTTGGAAAATTACCGCAGTATGTTGTAAATTGGTATGATGAACCGAAAGATTGGTGTAAAAAGTCATGGGGCAACAGAGCTATTTGCATTGAACTATCCACAATAGACGACGATCCCCTCATGTACAAAATAACATTTTTCCTAAATACGGGCCTGATACAAGCACAAGGAAAAGCAAAAGACAAGTTTGCAAGTCACGATTTTCATGTACTAAAAGCATTAACAGACAAAATTATAGATTACAATAATAACTGTATAAATACAGATAACAGGTCACCATGCACAGCTGATGAAGTGAGTGAAACATCTGATATCAATAGTAACTCCACAAAAGTAGGAAATTACAATGAAAATCAAATGACAGCTGTGAAACAGATCGCTACTAGTGACAAAACTGAAACTCAATCTCAGGGGGAAAGCTGCATCCAAACTGATCTTGACAATTATAGGGCTGTTGCGCAATTTAAACCAGAGCAACTCTTTGAACGAATGGAAAAAACTTTGTCAAAGCTCTAGCGAAAGTATGTAATCAACAAGCTGACATGTTCAGTGTCAAAATGAAAGCTATGGAAGAATTTCATAATAAATCCTTGCAAGTCAATAATGAAAAATTTTGATAAGGTACTTGAAAATATATCGAGTATGGTAAAACCTAGCGTAGATCTTGACAAACTAGCAAATAAGATTCATTTGGTTGAAAATGAAAATTCCACATTAAAGGTTACAGTACAGGAACTCAAATATAAATCGGAACTGGAAAAAGCAAATTTACAATCGAAACTTGAATTGCAAACATCCAAATCTGAATCTTGCAAACAAGCATATGAAAATCTATAAAATTTTAGAAACAGGAGCTGAATCCTTGAATGAGAAATTACGTGACAAAGAAGACAAACTGGAAATGTTGCAAAAGTCGTATAAAGAATTAAGTTCTGTAATACAGGCAAAAGATGAGGAACTATTACTTGCAAAACAACAAGAAGGTGCTGTGATGAACAAGGAAGAGTTCAAAACAGTAACCCATCAAAGAGACCGAACACAAGCTAGTCAGAGTAAACCAAAAACACAGCAACATCAGGTAAAGGAAAGGCCTTCTGTAATATTAATTGGAACATCTAATATAAAAGGAATTGAACCGTCCAAATTATCCTCAAAATTTACCTTGAGGAAGCTTAATGCTTATACTTCTGAGCAAACAGAAAGCAAGCTTAGAAATGTAAACAAACCACCAGATGTAATAGCTTTTCACTCGCTTACAAATGAAATGGTGGAAAATTCAACGGAGCACTGTGTCAACAAAATGAAAGATATCATAACTTCAACGTTGGAGAAATTCCCATTATGTAAAATTGTGTTATCCGCTCCCACACCAAGGGCGGATAGTTGTTCACTAAATCGTCAAGGTCAATTAATCAGTCCTGTATTAAAGAATGAGTATGTAAATAATGAAAAGGTGTTCTTTGCGACAACAGTAATCTCTCCTTCAAAGGAAAGGCAATTCAAAGATTCTTAAGTAAGGATCAATTCCATCTATCTTCGCAAGGTGTAAATGTGTTAGCATCAAATATAAGAGATGCAATTGATGAGGCCCTAAATCTCCCAAAACGTATACCAGCTCAACAGAGAAATTCTGATTACAGGAATTACAGTCACACAAACACGGATTACAGAGATTATTATGATTATGGTCAATCAAATACAGACTACAGGAATTACGATGAACCCCATAATAACAGTCCTAGAGGAGGTTACTACAGAGGCCGGGGACGTGGAAGAAAATGGTGACGATAATGCTCATGATGGAAATTCTGTTAAATTACTTTATAATTAAACTTTTGGTTGTAAAAACTATAAGCTCTCAGTACTATTTTGGTTCAATATTGTTAGTTTGTTAGTTGTTTTAACTTTTAACATTGGTAAATTTAGAATTTTTTTTTTTTTGTCTTCTTTTCTTTTTTGTATAACTAAAGTTTAGTTTTTGTCACACATCTGTACATTCTTATTTTGTATTACTAAGAAGTGGAGAATTTATTATTCCAAAAGGGTAAACCATATAAGTATAGTTACGTGAATATATAAATATAGGAAAACATGATCAAGAAAAAGACACAAACTCCAACATATTTTCAAATTTATCATTCTGTGTCTGGAATGTTGGCGGACTAATATCAAAAATTTTAATAAAACTTCAGACCCTTTATTTATACAAGAAATAGTAAAATATGAAGTGATTTTGTTAACTGAAACACATCTTGGTCATAACACTTCTGTTAATATTGACAGATACAGGTACTATGCAGTATGTAGACCACAATCCACCAATGCAAGATTTTATGGTGGTCTAGGTATATTGATAAAGAATGATATTCGAAATGGCATTAAAATTTAACAAAATACAAGCAAAGATTATCAATGGTTAAAATTTGACAAATTTTATTTCAACTTAAAAAGGATTTATTTCTTTGCTTGGCTTATATTATACCTAGCACCTCATATTATGCCAGTCAATCAGAAGATGGCATTTTAGAAAGTTTTGAAAAGATATA
The DNA here is from genome assembly GCA_017311375.1 of Mytilus coruscus. NCBI lineage: Eukaryota > Metazoa > Mollusca > Bivalvia > Mytilida > Mytilidae > Mytilus > Mytilus coruscus. The sequence continues at coordinate 31,666,400 of CM029600.1, forward strand.
GCCACAAAATTCAATAATCAAGGCCATATTATATTATGTGGGATTTAAATGCCAGGACAGGGTCAGAACCCGATTTTATACAAGACGATTCAAGTGATGATCATATACCAATGTACGATAATTATAATTGTGATATTATACAACAAATTAGATGTAGCAATGATTGTAAAGTTGATAGTAGAGGTAAACAGCTTCTGGATTTATGTATCTCTTCCAAACTACGTATTGTGAACGGTAGATTATGGGGTGATTCCTCTGGTAAATTTACTTGTATCAAACCAACAGGTTCAAGTGTAGTTGACTATGTTATTATGTCAGAAGATTTGTTAAACACCACATTATACTTTCAAATTTCTGATTTTATTTCTACTCTGTCAGACTGTCATTGTAAACTTTCATTTGGAATATTAGCAAGTTATTCTGTTGAGAGACAAGATCTGAATCAGAATGAAACAACATTCCCAGGTAAATACATTTGTTCAACCAAGGCGGGTCAAAATTATGTGATGCACTAACACAGGCATATGCAAAATACAGTATTAAAAATTTTCTCGACAAAAGTTTTGAGAATACATCTGATGACATTGAGAATGCTGTGAATACATGTCATGAAATAATAGTTAATGCTGCTAATAAAGCAACAGTCTTAAAAAGTCTGTTAACCAAAAAAGTGTAAAATAAAAACTTCTTTGATACTGACTTAAAAACAAAACGGGAGATACTCATTTCTAAAGGGAAGCTCCTATCTAAATTTCCCTTTGATCCAATTGTAAGGGGGTCATACTTCAAATGCTATAGAGAATACAATAAATCTCGTAAACGAAAAAAGAGAGAATTTAAACAAAAAATATTGGACAGTCTTGATGGGTTAAGGGAAGATAATCCAAAAGAATACTGGAATTTAATCAAGTCACTAAAAGATGATAAAAAAGAGGGTCCAGAAAAACAGTAAATACAAATGTTTGGTATACATACTTTAAATCACTTAATAAAATACCAGATAAATATAAATCTAGAATTAATCAAATTGACAAGATACTCAAAACATGGAATAAAGCCACTCGTTCAATGAACTGGATTTTAGGAAAACCTCAAGGATGTTTTAGACGCTATTTGTAAGTTAAAATGTGGAAAGGCAGTCGGTTTAGATGGCCTCCCAAATGAAATACTGAAGAGTGGTGCTAGTATTTTGGCTCCATTATTTCAAAAACTTTTAATCTCGTATTTTCTTCAGGAATATATCCCAAAAATGGTCATCAGCATATATTTGTCCAATTTTTAAAGCTGAGGATCCATCTAAACCTGAAAACTACAGGGTATTGCAATTAATATGTGTATAGGAAAACTATTCAATTCAATACTAAACAAAAGGCTTGATAAATATTTAGAAACAAATAATATCATAAATCCATGTCAGATTGGTTTCTGAAGTAAAAGTAGGACATCGGATCACATGTTTGTATTAAAAACTATAATGGATAAGTACACCAGTATGAAAGGTGGAAACTTTATGCTTGCTTTGTTGATTTCAAAAAGCGTTTGACAAAGTTATTCATTCTGGTTTAAAAATAAACTATTAAAACATAATATAGGTGGTAACTTTTATGCAATCCTGAGAGATATGTACAATAAAAGTGAATTATGTGTTAAAATAGATGATGTGCTTACTCCTAATTTTTATTCTCAAATTGGAGTAAAGCAAGGGGATGTTTTAAGTCCTAACCTTTTCAAGATTTTTATAAATGATTTACCGGATGCATTTAAGGAAAGCCCAGACGCTGTTGATATAAACGGTCGCAGGATTGACTGCCTCATGTATGCAGATGATATTGTTATTTTTCTAGTTCCAAGGCAGGTCTTCAAAACGACTTGATGGTTTATCCAAATTTTGTACTAAATGGTGTTTAGAGGTCAATCTATCTAAAACCAAAGTTATTATATTTAACAAACCTGGTAAACTTTTAAAAGAATATTTTTATTTCGAAAAGATACAATAGAATATGTTAACAATTATAAGTATTTAGGTTTAAAATTTATATCTAGTGGACTTTTAAGCAAGGAAAGGAAGAATTATACAAAAATCACTAAAAGCTGTATTCAAATTGCAAAGATCTTTATCATCTTCCAATCCAAGTATTTCTACTCTATTACATATATATGACCATACAATAAAACCCATTTTAATGTATGGCAGTGAAATTACAGGTATGTTTAAAACTAGCTCTGCAGCATGCCAGAAAGAAAGTGAATATTTATTACAGCACATTTATATGAATAATTTTTAGATAAATCCAATTTAAGATATATGAAGTATATATTAGGTGTAAACAAAAAGTCTTCTAACCTAGCTGTGCTAGGAGAGCTTGGTAGATTCCCTTTATATTTTTCAGTTGTATTATCAATGCTGAAATATTGGTTTAGAATAAAAAACATGAAAGATGGTTTACTGTATGATACCTATATGTGTAACAAAAACATGTTTAATAATAATATTGATTGCTGGTATTCATCTATACATTACATTTTTAAAAAGCTGAATATTCATAATTTGGAGGTAAAGCTCAACTTTTTTATCAAGTCAGTTAAGCAAAAACTTTGTAATAGTTTTGTAAAATTTTGGAACACAAAAAGAAGAGATACAAAGAGTAGTAAATTAGATACTTATTTCAAACTTAAAACTTGTTTTTCGAAAGAAATGTATCTATCTTTAAACAATTTTCAATTGAGAAGTGCCATATGTAAAATCAGAATCAGTGCACATGATCTCAAAATAGAAAGAGACAGGTATAATACTTTATATATAGAAAGAGACCAAAGGCTTTGTAAGAAATGTACTCTAAATCTGGTTGAAGATGAACAACATTTTATTACTAGTTGTCCAGCATACAAAAATGATAGGGAGATATTTTTCAAGGAGATAAACTGTATCTGTCCCAATTTTATATATCTTTCAAATGAGGCAAAATTTGTTTGGTTATTTACTAATTAAAATTTGTCTATACTTAAATATTTAGGAGCTATATTATTACATGTCTAGATGTTAGACGACGAAATGTTAATTAATGTATGTAATAACAATGATAATTGTAATGATTTTATAGTTCTGATCCTGCCTGGAATTAAATGTATGTGATTTTATAGAATGAAGATAATAACATCTGTCTGAACTTTTAATGTTTCATTTTAATATATAAAAATGTTTTTCTGTTACAAATCATGATGTATTGTTTTATGTGTACATGTTATGCTGCCCATCAAGGGCCCTTGATTGGAATAATAAATAAATATTCTATAAAATATTCTATAAAATTCTATTTTCCAAATCATATCCAAATGTCTTCTAACACAAAGATTTGTTACATATACTGCACAAAATTGGTTCTCAACTACATCTTAAATTCTCATATGCTGTTGTAGAAATTATTGATATCTAGAATTTTTATGATCATTTTGTGTTACTTTCTACGAAATTTCACCATGTTCTGGGAAGAAGTTAAGCTTTTATCTTATTTTCTTTTAAATTGCTTTTTTATAATATCAACATATGCTAATCTTACTTCAAGCATACGGATTCATTTCATCTTTATTGGTAGCAGATTCTGCTGAACAAATTTTATTGGTTCTAAAAAATATGGGATGCCTATATAATTATTTCATTACCTTTTGTAGTTGAGAGGTTGCTTTATACAATTAACAACTATTATTTTTGTATACATGATATTTTAAAAATGCATTGGCGGATTATACAAAAAATATGGAAATAGCATCTACATCTTTGCAAGATGCTGATATGGCTTTATAAAGTTCCATATTGAACACACTAGCATTTGGATGCTGGCATCTTATATATATACAGACTTTGATAGACCTTTTGTTTGGATGCTGGCATCCCAATTATATGCATGCAGGCTCAACTTTCTCTTTAGATGCTGCCACCCCGTTAAAAAAAAATTGATGTTCATCCATTAGAGTTAATCTCAGGGATGCTGGAATCCCAGTTGTAAGTAAAAGTCATCTCTAAAATATTATAAATCTTCTTTGGATGCTAGCATCTGTCTTCTTTGGATGCTGGCTTCGTCTTCTTTGGATGCAATCTAAAATTGGTGACTTATATTGTGATGAATTACAAAAATACAAATACAACGAAACAGTAATATACAATATTATATTGTATCAAAGAGTGTTTGGGGTTTTGGAGTTTGAAAGTGAGCTTAACCTCATAGCCTGCTGCAATGATATCATAGACATACACTCTATTATTCAGATTGGTGACTGCGCTTTATTAAGGTGCTTCATATGAAGTCTGTAAGCCAATGAGACATTATAATTTTGTGTCTATGAAAAGCCCCATTTTAATTTTGTGTCTATGAAAAACCCCCATTTTTAATTAAAGTATATATTGGCATTAAATATATAAGATATCATAAGGAGATCTGTCTTACCCAGTTGCCTGCATACAATAATACACATGATACATGTACCACTTTGATAACAATGCAAAATCTTAAAATTTTATATTTCAATTATCAGTACTGGTCTCTTTAATCTGTACGTACTGGATATTGTCAATATCACTGGACTTGCTGTCTGCAACTTCCCATGCGTCGGCACATCATTTCATGATCTATTTTCATTTCAATCACAAAACTTACATTTTCTTTATTACGATCATTGTTAAGCTTGTGTCTTTTTTCTGTATTCAATATTCATCAATCATTTAATAAAATCAGTTACATGAACTAGAGCTTTCTAACTTTCTTTTATCATTTATTACTAATCTGAAATCAGCTGGAATCGCAAATGATCATGATGATCTGGTGCTGTTTTGATGTTTCGTCGCCTAATTTCAACCTGTCCAGTTACTATAAAGTGTTACGATACATAATACACAACACATAAATAGTTACCGGAAAGGACAACCACTGCTTAAAAAATACTGAAACAAGAAATGAAAATCCAATATAGTTTTTAATACACATAAATATTCTGACCAATATAAACGTTTAAAGAAATTGCTTAAAATGAGTTTCCTGTTGCTTACGTCTTTCATCCACGACAATTTGGGCTCATATTTGTCTCTAAATAGATATAGGATGGCAATTATACCACACTCCCTTAGTTTTACATTCACAGTAAAATCTAAACTGGCCTCAAGCAATCAATGAGTCTATATTATTCATATAAAATCTTACAAATATATGAAAGATTGTCAACAATAAGTTTTCGTTGTAACATCACAATACTGTTAAAGTAGATATTCATGTAGAATAAAGTGTTAAAAATATATTGCTTTCCTCCCAACGTTGAAAATGACTACTCGTGGTTGCCAAAAAAAAAAAAACTACTAACACCCTCCCACCCTTTTCCACCCCCTAGAATACTCATGATTATTTGAAGAAAACCTCCATTTAAACTTCACTTTACCAAAGTTTTCCATAAAAGACTTGTGCTTCTGCGTAGTCATCAAATAAAACTATTGAAAAAAAAACATCTGAACCACTAAATTGAATTATTATGGAACAACACGCAGATCTATACACTATCAAAGGGAGAAAAGGGTGCAATTTCATCAATGTCATTCGTTTTGGAGAAATATACCTTATTTGGAGATATTTCATGAAATTGCAATCCCATCCAAGGGTGGATTCATTTTACACCTTAAATTTATGTTCTGTTTTTTGCTTGACCCTAGTCCTAAAACATTGTGTGGCGATATTTACATTTTCTTTAATTTTTCGTATTTTCTTTTTCATTCACTTTGCTATTTGCAACTTTTATAATCAAGCTGTCACGAGCTTCAAAATAAAAAAAAAGCAAGAAATGAAAATATCAGCTTTAAAGGAGCACGAGCTACGAGATATGAAAAAAATACGTTTTTTTTTTGTTTGTTCAATCATCAATGAAAGTGAAATAGTGAAATGATAATTCGATTTTAGAAGCCAGTTTGGTTCAATTTTGTCAAAATAAGCTAAGAAACATCACTGATTAATTATTCATTTCCAAGAGAATAATTCAACCTCATTAAATCCGTTTTATGTGACCTTCAATAAAACCCCTTAGCTAGAGATTGATTAGGCATAAACTAGGCATGTTCAGCTATTTAAAGGAAAAGAATGTCAACATTGTAAGTGAAACAAAAGTAAACCATTTGGTTGGCTGATTCGATCCACAAAAACTCTTATAAAGGAAAAAACGATGATTAACATATTTTTTTAACCTACAATATGAAATCAAACAGATCTAGAAAATTCCAATTGCACGTGTTCGCTATCTATTTACATCTATATCTATGTTTATATCAGGTTACATGACCATCTGCAGTCTCTGAGGTCACCTCGATGGTTAATTAGAGGTGTCTAGACTAAAATACACATGAAATTCGAAATTCTGATACATATTATCGAGTTCATACATTGCAAATTGTTTATTTAAGACTTTTTTAAAATAGGGATATACGTTTTAGTATGTTATAAATCAAATATGAGAATTTGAGTCAAAACGGTGAACATGAATTTGACAGATAATGCCCCTTTAAAAACACTAAATAGTGAAAAGAAGACGCAAAGGCATATTTAGCATATTAATTTCTTCAAGTATATGTATTAGAGTAAATTTTATTTTAAGTCGATAAATCTATATGTGCTCCTTTCTTAAACATTATTTATATAGTATTTAACATTCACCCGTTAATATTCATACATGTCTATGCGGTAAGGGTTTTGCTCATTGTTAAAGACCGTACGGTGACCTATAGTTGTAAACTTCTATGTCAGCTGGTCTCAGGCTGGTGGAGAGTTGTCTCATTGGCAATCATACCACATCTTCTTATTATATACTGTAGCTCTGGTTCCTTAACTGATTTGGGTCCTTTTCAACATTTGTATTAGCTCTGGAATCACAACACGTATGATCCTTGTGATATGATTCGACCCTCAGTTTTAATGACATGAACTATTAAATCAACCAACTTGCTAGATGAGCACAGTATTTTCAGACTTTAAGGTAAACCTCTACAGTAACAGGTGAAAATGAATGTTATGTCCGATAAATCCCCCCCCAAAGAATTTCAAATACTTGTTCCCTTCAGACCCGTGCAATTAAGATGTGAACAACACTTTCAACTTTCTGGTAAACTGGATAGACCTTATCGCTATTTGTCATTTCAGGACATCACAAAGGTTCCCGTAAAATTTTTGACGTCACAATAGAAATGTCTGACGCCACAAAGGAAACGTGATTGTTATATGACGTCAATGGTTCAAGTGTGGCAGATTATCAGGTCAATTGTTCTGATATCCAATTAGCGATATGGTCAATTGTCTGCCTGTCTGCTGGTACGAGGAAAATTCTCACTTACAAACCCGAAAATCAGTAATTCATCATGTTCATGGAATTTCTTTTGGTTTATATGGAGTGTGAGGCATTGTTTACAGGACAATTTTAGTTTTCGAAAAGCTTCTTGACTTTCTAGACCGAAAATCAATCTTAAATCAAATTTCTTATACTTTACATTGCTTGTATTAAAATTGTAAGGCCTCTTGATGAGTCTTATGTAGACGAAACGCGCGTCTGGCGTATTACATTATAGTCCTGGTACCTTTGATAACTATTTACACCACTGGATCGATGCCACTGCTGATGGACGTTTCGTCCCCGAGAGTATCACCAGCCCAGTAGTCAGCACTTCGGTGTTGACATGAATATCAATTATGTGGTCATTTTATAAAATTCCTGTTTACAAAAGTATGAATTTTTCGAAGTACTAAGGATTTTCTTATCCCAGGCATAGATTACCTTAGCCGTATTTGGCACAACTTTTGGAATTTTGGGTCCTCAATGCTCTTCAACGTTGTACTTGTTTGGCTTAATAACTTTTTTGATCTGAGCGTCAGTGATGAGTCTTGTGTAAACGAAACGCGCGTCTGGAGTATTACATTATAATCCTGGTACCTGATGAAATTTACTGGTCTTGGTGGGGTGTCATGTGCATCAGATTTTTGTCAAATCTATTTATTTCTCTGCGGAACAGCTTAAGGTTCATGTGGACCCTTTGGCTAAAATGGTTGCGTTTTCACATCAAAATTTACTCTGAGTAGAGACAAAACTGTGAATCTGGAAAAGTTTTAAGGCATAGCAAGCCCTAGATTAGTAAAATTCAAATGCATTGTATGTTTTAGAAATTTTAAAACTTAACTGGATTTTGCAGTGCACTTTTTTTCGGCCCTGCAGAAGATGATAAAATTAACAAACAGTTGAGTTTCACTTGATATGGTCCACACAGGTACACAGTTTAAATCACCAGTTCTTGTCAGGTATCTATTGTCCTTATATTGTCCATGTCAATCAATACAGTTCACTTCAATTATTACCTATGGGGAAGTTCTCAAACCTCTTTCCAACTTAGTTTATTTTGGCACCTTCTGGAGGAATGAAAAAAAGTGCACTGTAAAATCCTGATGAGTTTTTAATTTTCTTAAACCTAAAATATATTTGAATCTTATTTATCTAGGGCATGCTATGCCTTAAAACTTTTCCTGATACATAGGTTTGTCTGTACTCAGAGTAAATTTTAAATATACCTTTAACGTATTTTCCAAATCATTTAGTTATTTAGTATATTTATATATGATATAATTGTGTCTCTTTCATAATGATCCTTTAAACTTGGGGAATGCGCGCAGCGCTACGTAAATATATATTAGACTGATTCCAATATTTTACATTATATGTTGATGTGTTTTCATGTATTTATGAGAAGTATGTTGTCTATGTGATAATTCATCCATATCCTCTTCCAATATTATTTGTATCTGATGAGCTTATATCTGTGAAAAAACAAAATGGCTTATGATAATAATTGCATCTTTTGTAAAAACAGACGGAAATGAACAATCAGTTTTTATTGCGTTGATCTTTCATTTATAGTTTACCTTCGGGGGTAATCTCTAAAAACAAAGAAATATTCACAAATTTACCGCGTCATCTAAATGAGCTTACGAGTTAAGGAAAGTGGTAGTATTTTAATCCTTCATAAGCGCAATACTAACATTTTCTACATTTACTACTTTTTATGATAAAACCCTGGACAAAACAAGGTGCGGTATAGTAGTACTTTAATATTCTGTTTTAGAAATTGAAGTCAAATGGTGGCATGACCGCCTTCGAACGGAGATTGTTTATAGTATCCATGGAAACCGTCATCTTTCATTTAATCTATGAAACTATTATGATTTGGAAGCCTTTTCGAATATTTCCATGTGTTTGAAAATTTATATTATAAATGTACACACTGCAATTATTCATAAATATTTTTTTAAAAGTATATAATACCAAGGACGTATGTTAGTTATACGTCCTTGATAATACATTTTTTTGTACCTTTACATCTGATCACAGCACTCCAAAGTTAACTTCCTTCACCGGCAATGGGTAACATGCTAATATGTCAATGTGTCATCATGAAAGAAGCTATCAAGTTATAGTAAGAATAGCACAAAATTGACGTTTTCATTGCAAAATTTTAGGCGAAAAGTCTTCTTATTTGAATCCATTATTGGGATTCACTGTTCCTGTCATTTCATTTTTTCCTGAAGGTCACATCGAGTTTACACTTGTCGATTTTTGACATAGTATAATTAACATATTTACATTAATATGTCCCATTCAACCACAGCAAACTTAGATCATGGAAGTATTATATTGTCAATATAATACTTCTATGCTTAGATTAAATAATAATCGATCAATTGTATTAGAATTTTAAAAAATAAACTTATCTGTAACAAAATTTGATTTTTCCTTTCAGGTCAATGATGTTAATGAAGATGCCATATCCTATTCTGGTTATTGTCTTGTAAGTGAAAATTATACAGTATTAGTAATGATAATATGAATAATGTTAGACCATGTAGACGTCATTATGGTCATATTGAAAACACATCTTCCAACAGAAAAATGGTTCTCATTAAATCATTCATCTTCAAATCTACGCAAGTAATAAAAGTGTTATATTTCCTATTTTTTTTTCCTGGAAATATCAAAATACATGATAAATCTATCACAAATATAACAAAACATAACAGTGTCCATATGACGAACAGCTATAACCGCTTTCGTTTGATATATTGTTATTTCAAAGTGTTTCTTTAGATTTTTGTTTCTTGTAGATATTTTATATTTATAGATTATCGTTGGTCATCTCAGTTTAAATACAGACATACATGTCTTAGCAATCAATTTTCTTTCACAGGTTGAGCATTAATCAAGCAGTGACAAGTAAAGAACCTACTTACATTTTACAGTTTATGATGAATTATCCTGCCAACGATATGATACTGTCAAAAAGTGACAAAGACCCAGAAAGGCTTGTTTCCCGGAACGAATATGCACCACAAACAAGAAGGAGAGGCTCACCTCAAAGGAAAATATCCCAACCATACAAAGTCCTAGAAAGGCATGAATCCAATCACCAATATGCACCACCAACAAAAACAAGGAGAGGCTCATCTCGAAGGATTCTATCTCAACCATCCTTTCTTCGACTTCTGAAAGCCTTAGGCATCCGTGTCAGATTAAATTGGAAACGCAACCATTTACAATATTTAGCTTGGTCATAATTTTATCTATATATAGACAATTCATGTGATTTGTGAAAAAAAAAGATTGTAGCTTTATCGGAAAGACTGACAAATTCCCTTTTTTCGATGACGTCACGTCAACAGAATTTACTTAGATACATATATTTAATCTGCATTTTGGCCTATGAGTTTTTTCTATACATTAGCTAGCATGTTTATTTGTTAACATAACCAATGAACACACATATGTATGTATTTCACAGTTAAAATATTCAATCATAAAAAAGTTAGCCTCGTCTATAATTCTGTTTACACAACGTATAAAATATAAAATTAAATGTCAATCAAGCAGTCGTTGTTTTTATTAAATCTGTTGTAACTATTTGTATACTTCCAATAATTTGGACATGCGCTAATACAGATGGACGTGTAAAAGATCTCTCTTGTCAAATGGGAAAATACGATGGATAACTAAAATATAACGGGTCAAAACTGAATACACTAACAACAGAGTGAATCTTGCATGATTTAAACAAAACAATCTATAGACAAATTATAATTATTTGTTAACCTTATTGAGACATTCTTTTGTCAACATTCAAGGACAAAGGACAAACAACATGGCTGCCCCCACGGACCAAAACAATGAATTTAATTCTGAACCAGTGATTTGTAGTTCACAACCTGCAATCTCTCTTAGTACTCCAGCAACTAAACCATCAAACAAACGAAAAGAGCTCTTAAGTCCGGAGCTTCTTCCAGGAACACAAAAACAAACAACACGACAAATAAGGCGTCGAAACTCAGTTGGTGATCTTCGGGATTTAGACAAAAAAGTACCTGCACCCAAGAAAAGTATTGCAGATAAAGTTTTAGAGGCCCTGTCTAGTCCTGATGTAATTAATAAAATTGTACCCATTCTTGCTGAAAAAATAGGTGAATCTTTTTCCTCAATGATTGAAGAGGAGGTTAAAAAAAAAAAAAAAAAAAAAAAAAAATGTGTTGATCAGCAAGTTAAACCGATAGCTGAATTAGTCGAACATCATGGCAAAAGGCTTGACACTGACAATATAAGGATTAGTAGACTGTATTCTAATGTCGAAAAAGTTAAAGTTATCGAGGATGTAAAAAGTAACACCACCATAGTTAATGAACTTGATACAGAAGTTGGCTCTCTCTTCAAAAGAATTGTAGAACTGGAAACCAGATTAGAAAACCAAGAACAATATTCACGCCGAACAAGTTTACGTTTTCATAACATCCGCGTGTCTATCGACCATAACGGTAAAATCCCTCACCCTATTAACACGGATGTTTTGATACTACATGTCTGCAATTCCAAACTTGGCCTGGATCTAACTATTAACGATATTGGACGTAGTCATGTTATAGGGAATGTAAAAAACGGTAAATCGCAGGTTATTGTAAGATTCTTGTCATATCGCACAAGAAGCAGGGTTTATACCAACAAAAAAGCCTTAAAGGGTGATGCAGATGGCATATTTATAACTGAGAACTTAACATAGTTTAGAACTGGTCTTACACAAAAGCTAGCCGACCTCAAGTACAACCATAAAATTTTCGCATACTGGACATCCGATGGTCGCATATTTGCCAAAACAACAGAGAAAAGCACCAAAAAACGTATCACAAACTATGACGACATAACAGCTCTTGAGACAACCACAGACGGTGACAATCAACAACAATTACCAGATCCATCCCAAGGTACCACCATCAAGAACAGTGATGAGAACCAAAATAATGGAGCATATTAGATATAAAAAAAAACCCAAAAATATTAAGATAGTGTCTATGACAGTTGTTACTCGTTTCTTTAAATATCTCTTATGTACATTAAAATTGCTTCATGTGTTATTAATATTGCTAGCAAAAAAATCTGGTATAACTTAATTGTATCAAAAAGTTTAAAACAATTAAAACATCTGAATAAATTCATAAACTCATGTTACAAGTAAAAAATATACTGCTTTCAAATATTACAATTGAGTTTATCATGCATAGTCGTAAGAAATCAATTTCAAGTCATGCTATCAGATGTTATATGTATATTTCATACATGTGCAGCTACGGAACACCCCTGCTTATATATTTAAAAGCTTGACCAAAAATCCAAAATCAAAAGCTACATCAAAAAAGATTTGCTATAGATAATAACATAAAGTAGTGAACAGTTTTGTATAAAAAATCCCGCAATTTAAATTTTGTTGTGAAATAATTTTCCCATTCTATGACTTGAAAATGCTTTCCTCCAGTTTATTATTTTTTACAATGTACTTTTATTTTCTTTCTGTATATATCGTTTATACCTGTATGACTTTGGATGATGATGTGTGTGATCTACTATTTTTGTGTAACCTGAATGGCAACCTGTCTTATAAATTGTTTTTGTTTGTTGTACTTTTACCTAATGGGTAATTGTATTGAACAATACAGGGTTGCCATAGGGTTATTCAATTCATGAAAATTTCATTTTTCCGGATCAGATAATTTTTGTTACAAAGGAGAACCTTTTTCGGAAATTCTACTTACCAATTGTCGTTGTTCATTTCTCGTCGTCTCCTTGTCGCTTCTTCAGAGCCTTGATCCAAATATAAATGTTTTATTCCTTCTATTTGTGTTACACTTCATCCTTATAATTGGAAGCGTTGAACAAAATCCCGGTCCAAATGAACATGAAAACATTTTTTCTCGTGAAACTGATAACTCCATATCAATATGCAATATTAACATTCGTAGTTTACGAAATAAGATTGAGTTCATTCAAAATTTTGCAGAAGAGTTTGATATTGTAACAGTCACTGAAACACACTTAGATCCAAATATAAATAACGAAGAGTTAATGATATATTCCGTAAAGATCGTAATAATGCCGGAGGAGGCTTACTCATTTATACAAAAGATGATATATCAGTCACCAGAAAAGGTGTACTCGAAAACCACATTGACGAAACTATCTGGGTGGAGATCAGAGGTAAAGGTCAAACTTTTTTATTATGTTGTACTTATCGACCGGAATGGTCAGGTGTTGAATATTGGACACGACTAAATCATGCTATTGAACTTGGCTATCAGTTTACAGAAAACATTGTGATTTCTGGAGACTTGAATTCAGATTTATTTTCTTAAGCTGCGGTCACACCTTACCGGATAGCACGAACGGACGCCTAACGGATGAAAATAAAAGTTCTCCGTTGACAAAATTGTTATCCGTTGGGGGTCCGTTGATGTACTGACCAAATAAAACGAACGCGTAACGAATGCATAACGGAAACACACCGGATATGCAACGTACGAGAAACGGAAACGTACCGGACAGAACGGATGTCGAACGTACATCCAACGGACGAGTACCGCATAAAACGGACACCTAACGGAAGCGTACCGGATAAAACGGATGAACAAGTTATTCGGAAAAATTAAAGGCGACAATAATAATACATGTAAATCGCATAAATATTCAAAATGTTTCTGTGTAACTGGTTTTGGTTTGTTCTTCAAAATGTCACCAAAGGGCAGTGTCTGGCCTGAATAAGAGCTGCTTGATAGGAAAGACGTCCCCTTACTCTAAGATCGATTATGAATAATGAGAATTCATGAATCTCAGGAAATCTGACATATCAATAATTGGCATTCCTGACGCGAAATTTTCAATTGGCATTTATCCGTTTCAGATCCGTTCATCATCCGTTTTATCCGTTATATGTCCGGTAGAAGTCCGTTTAACATTCGTTCAACATCCGTTTTATCCGTTAAAAGTCCGGTAGTTGTCCGTTGGTGAATTTGTCCACCAGACCTCCAACGGATGCATAACGGACAAGTAACGGATACAAAACGGAAACGAAACGGACGAGTACCGTACAAAACGGACGTCTACCGGACGTTCAACGGACGTTCAACTTCATCCGTTGGACGTCCGTTCCAAGTTTTGAACATGCTCAAAATTTTCCACCGGACAGAACGGACGTCGACGGATAAAACGTACGCTAAACGGACATGAAACGGATATGGACGGACGTCTAACGGACATGAACGGATTGAAAAAAAGTTATCTGTTAGGCAACCGTTCGAGCTATCCGTTAAGGTGTGACCGAGGCTTTATAATAATAATAAGTTATATGATACGATTCATCAATTTAATTTAAAAAACGTAATTAATAAACCTACAAGGGTAACTGACCACAGTAGTACTTTGCTTGATCCGATCATATTAAGTGATGCTATACAATTTTCTTTTTCTGATGTACTGAATGTACCTGCTGACATCAGTGATCACGATGCCTCTGTTATTTTTTTACAATGTCCAAAGTCCGTAACAAAGTCGTTTAAACGGGAAATATGGTTGTATGAAAAAACAGATGTTGATAAGTTTTCAAATATGTTGAATGCAGTTGAATGGAATGAACTCTTTTCCAATGTTGAGGAAGTAGACGAAATGGTCACTATATTCACTGAAAAAATCCTCAACATTGCAAGAGAGAGCATTCCAACCAAAATAGTAACTATACGTGGCAATGACAAACACTGGTTTAACAGTAATATCAGAAAAGCAATTCGAATAGATTACGAAAAAAATCAATTAAATCTAAAAAAGAAACGGATATTAATAAATATAAGAAACAGAGGAATAAAGTGAATAATATGAAGAAAGAAGCGAAAGAAAATTTTGAGAAAAACTTAGAAAATATTATACTAGATAACGCTTCCGATTCTAAGGCTTATTGGAAAATTATGAAGATGCTGATTAAGCCAAATGGAGGTTCTAATAACATACCCCCATTAAAAAATATTCTTAATGATGAAAGTTTCGAGGAGTTCGCCGATGGAGACGACGAGAAATGCAACATTCTTAATAAGTATTTTTGTTTTATTTCATCGCTAGCAGAAGTTGATGCTCAATTACCCGATTTCGACAAAAAAACTAACAATTTATTGAATGATATAGTGATTAGTACTAGTGAAATTGTTGACATTATAAAAACTATAAATCCAAAAAAAGCGTCAGGCCCGGATGTCATTAGTCATAAGATGCTTAAAATTTGTCCCGAAAAAATTGCAATTCCATTGTGTATAATATTTAATAAATCCTTGCAGCAGTGCAAGTATCCATCCAGCTGGAAAATTGCAAATGTTATAGCCTTATTTAAAAAGGGTGATAGTTCATTACCTTCCAATTATAGACCTATATCACTCATTAGTTGCATAGGCAAAGTCATGGAACGTGTTATATATAAATATGTTTACAACCACTTACAAAGAAATAAGTTAATTTATGAGTATCAATCGGGTTTTCTTCCTAAATGTTCAACGGTTCACCAACTGTTAGAAATATATAATTGCATATTGAACTCACTTGAAAAGAAAGAGATAAGTTGTTTTGTTTTTTGCGATTTCTCCAAAGCTTTTGATAAAGTTTGGCATGATGGTTTATTACATAAAATGAAGGCTTATGGTATAAATGGAAATCTGTTAAAATGGTTTAGAAGCTACCTAAATGATAGAAAACAAAGAGTGGTTATCAAGCAATCTTCTTCAAAACTTTGCAGTATTTCAGCTGGAGTCCCTCAAGGGTCGGTCCTTGGACCATTACTTTTTATAATATATATTAATGATATTGCAGAAAGACTTATTTCTCTGTGCAGACTCTTTGCAGATGACACGTCGTTCAGCTGTGCGGATCGTGATGCATTGCAGATAGAAACTGTGATAAACCATGATCTGGAAAAGCTGAACGAATGGTCCAAAAAATGGTTAATGTCTTTTAATCCAGATAAAACAGAAATTATGTTATTTTCTAATGTTGAAATCCCAGAAATGAACTTTATATTCAATGATAAAAATATACCTATTACAAATATTCATAAACATTTAAGGGTTACATTTAGCAATGATGCTAAATGGAATGTCCACGTTGATAATATTATCTTAAGCAAATCTAAACATATAAATATGCTAAGGAAGTTGAAATATAAACTGAGCAGAAAAAATTTAGAAAAACTCTATTTAGTTTTTATAAGACCTTTATTTGAGTATGCCAGTGAAGTTTGGGATAATATTGGGGTAGGTTATATCAATAAACTGGAGCAATTACAGCTCCAAGCTGCTGGAATAGTTACAGGGTACCTAGTATATTCACAAGCTCAAGGGTTATTTATGAAGAACTTGGATGGGAAACATTAGCTGAAAGAAGAGAGAGAAGAAAAATTCAAATGTTTTATAATATTCAAAAAAATAATGTTCCAGAATATTTGACAAATTTAATTCCCCCAAAAATCCAAAGTATGACGGTCTATCCTCTACGCAATGGAAATAACATCATTATTCCATTCTGCAGACTAGCATTGACTAATGATTCATTTGTTCCATCAACCATACGTCTTTGGAATAATCTTGATGATTCAACTCGTGATGCGGAATCAATAAAAAAATTTAAAACTGAACTAAAAAAACTTTACCCTCAGAGTAACATATTTGTACCGAAGCAATATGAGTTTGGAATTCGAAAACTGAATATTATTCTAACCCAACTTCGATGTTTTGCATCATCCTTAAACTATGATCTATATAGGGTCAATATTATTTCTGACCCTTCTTGCCGCTGTGGTGTTAATCGTGAAGATTCCTATCATTTCTTTTTTAAATGTATATTATATTCAGACATACGAAATAAAATGTTTGAAAGTCTGCGCTGGCTTCCAAATGATTGTAAAATTAACATAGAACTACTAACCTCGGGTAGTTATCTTCTTTCTCTAGAACAAAACCAAACCATTTTCAAAAATGTCTTCAAGTTTATTAAAAGTTCGGAAAGATTTCTAATTGTTTAGATAGCAAACCATGATCGCACACACATCATCATCTAAGTAAAAGTCTTCCTTTTTTTTGTTTTTTGTTTTTTGTTTATTTAATTTGTATTTTATTTTTGTTGTTTTTTTTTATTAAATATTCATTTATTTATTTTTATATATTTATTTTGTCTGTATTATTGTTTTCTTTCTGTCTTCACTTTTCTGTCTTTTGACATAAATCAATATATATATACTAAATAGATATACCATTCTATACATGCATGCTCATACATATATTTTGTATTATATTGCTATAAATGTTAAATGGAGAAGACTTCATAAGTCTGTTTGACTTGTGTCTTATCCACTTTGTACTTGGAACAAATAAAATATGTTTAAACTAAACTATACTTCCAGACGTATTATAAGAATTCAAAACAGTTGTTTTGGGTATTTGAAGTAATAACATTGTAAAGATTACTTTTCCTATTTTCAAAATATATATTACTACAGATATATAGCTTCTTGTAATCTGTATATTTATGTGTTTTTGAAAATAATTTCCAATGTCTATAAAGAACAACCATTCCGTAGATCTGGATCTGTCGTCGCTGATGCTTTCACATATTGACATCGAACAAGATGAGAGTACATCCAGGGAAAAAAGAGAGAAATATACCCAAGGGACATTCAAACTCATAAGCCGTCATAATCTGACAATGCAATAGCAAAAAAAGAAAAAGACTAAAACAACAGTATACAAAACAAAATATAGAAAACTGAAGACCTCGACAGATGATATCTCGGTAACACTTGATTCAACATCTACTAGCCTAAAGTTACCCTGTCAGACTGAATTGGTGATGTGATTAAATGTATCAAATCTATGTACGTGTGTTGCCATATTTGTAATTTATGATTGTTAGTTATTTATACGTACATGTACTATTATACAATTATACATACGTTATTGAAGCGCCTCATTGGTCTTTCCGTAGGGTTTTTGCCTTGATTGCGGTGGTTTGTGCGTCCAATCCACGGTAGGGTCAAACCAAAGACTTGAAAATTGGTATTTGCTGCTTCTCCGCTAAGCACGCGGCATTTAGGAGTGATTGCAAAGACTGGGCTGCTCGGTGTAAGAATGATATGTCGGGGTAGGGTTACTTATCTTCCTGCAAACTTACTTTGTGAACTAGCACGTTAAACACGAATCAGTGTGTCGGTCTTGTACAAAGCAGAATCTATATTCATATTACCTTACCATTTTCTTGTCCTGAATATGCATTTAATTTGCCCATGGACGTAAACCATTCATCCATCATACGATTTTGTCAATGAGACAGTAAATTAACTAGTTATTATATAAAATACATCTGAAGGTAACCTACGGTCTTCAATAATAAAAAGGTGTCTATTTTATATAAGAAGCTGTTAACATGGTTAACCGGTTGGGGTTTAGACTGTTAATGAATATAACAGAATCCACTATACCTCTTCCATTCACTACAATTTCCTTGGTAGGCAAAAACAATGTCCAGGAATAACCCATTACCATATGACCGAATTGTCATTGTCAGTTTGTTTTTTCGACAAACGAGTTTGAATGACCTTTGGTATCTTTTGCCTCTCGTCTTGAACATCGACACACAACAATTGTTGATAATGCACCAATATCAAGTATAGTACATAAAAGTAAATAGAAGGCTTACTATTATGATACCAAGGTTGAGATTGAAAAACTAGACTAGTCGAAGAAAGAAAACATTGTGTATATGTGTATTTATAAGCATTTCATCAGTGAATTGTTGTTTTAGATATAATGACTACAAAGACACTATAATGAGATCTCCATCAAAATCAGGTCAAATACTGACAATTCTGTCACCTTTTCCGACTCAGTCGGTTTGTTTCTCGCAATTATCATGCAGTCCATCCCAATTGTTTTCCCTATTCATTGACACTTTCCCACTAGGTTAATAGTATTGAAATTGGCGGACAAAGTAAGACAGGTTTTGTTTGATAGTCTTATTTTGAAGTTTGATGAGATTACCCCGCATTTGTGTTCTTTAATGCACAGATGTAGATGATCGACATTTAGTGAAAAAAAACTGGTATACTTGCAGTATCGTTTGAGTGTTTGATCTATGTTGAATAATAACATTAACGTACATATTGTTTTGCGCATTTCGACAATAAGTGTCTCTTCAGTGATGATCGAGGACAAAGTATTATAAAATCAAAAACTTATTCAAATATTTAAAATTTGAAGGCCTGACATTAACTTTGAGATGTAAGCATCATTACTAGTGTTGACCCATTGTTTATTGAAGTTTTCAGGTGTTCATAGGAATTGTGTGTCATGAATTTTATCATATCCATTCTATTCCACTACGGTGATGGCCTTTTGGAAGCACAATCGGGTCCATATTTTCGGAAAGAAGTTATGAATAAATATCAAAGAAACAAAAGTATACAATATTTGGACAAGCATATCAATTGTTCTTTTCTAAACAGAACCAGTTAAGACCCTTTAAATTAATATATATGAAGGTAACTGTGACCATCACATCTTCCAAGTTAGTACAAAATAGCAAACTTACAAGTTAAAAAGAACCAAGAAGACATTGAACATAAAGTAAAGAAATAAAATCCCCAAAAACTTCTCAATTATTATCCTTAACGACAAACAATATAACGGATCTGCAAGGTATACCTCAAACTTGCCACAATACATCATGTACTGTGCTACAACCCTAGCTGAATTTTTATATGTTTGTATGCATCCAAAATGAGACTTACACATCCAGCTGCGGCTGGAACTACACGTTTTTATTGATCGCATTTGGTGCCAACGTTTTTAGTTTTCTTATCCCAAAATCTTTCCAGAGCTATTCTCTCCTCCCGAGATCATGTAGACCTAGTAGTGTTGTTGTCAATGATTGTAATAGTCAGTGGATTAAGATTTACTTTAGGGTGGTCAGGAATTCTCAAATGCCGACTTAATTTGTAAACTATAGTACAACCTTTAAATATCTATAGTTATACTGTTTACTATCAAATATTCGCCTGCCATCTATAGGCTTATAAGGCACTTTGTTAAAACATATTTAAAGTCATGTGATGCTTCAAACTAAGAACGTTGAATATGTTTCATATTCTTGAATGACTAAGTTCAACGATAAAACACGTGTACATGTACTTTCTTTTAAAAGAAAATCATTTCTTATCGAAATCTGCAGAAATGTACTGCTATTGAATTATTGCATTCCCGTACTCCAATTCGTCGACAGCTTTTCCGTATGCAGTGACCTTAACCATGATACTTCATGATAGTGCTTCGACAACCGCACAGCACAAAAAGCGAGGAGAAAACAGCGATGAAAGAAAAGGTAAATTAACGTGGAAGTTAGATAGTGTAGATTGAAAAAAAATTGAATACACCAAATCTAACAACTGATATGACAAAGTTAAATTAACAAATAGAAAAGCTTGAAAAAAACATAAATACTTTAAACATCGCTCTAATGCATGTCTATCATCTCTTATTTTTCACGTGCTCCATGATTTTGTGTTGATTATTTATAAAGGTCACGTTCGGTCGTGCATGGATGACTTAGTTTAGTATAAATACATGCATTGATTCAATGATTTCCTCTGCATCATAATTTCAAGAAACTTGTTTCATATAACTTTAAATATCAGTTATTTAAGAAAGTAATTTTTTAATGTCATTTGTGTATAAAGGTTATTAATTTTCAGAAAAATTTTGTATATGAAATTAAGAATTTGGCAGCTACTCTCATCCCTATAATGGGTAAAGTTTTAAGATTGTCCATATCGGATGGATTTGTTGGAGTTATATTCGGTTTGATAATCTGTTAACATGGTTACGTAATTCGCTTTGTTGATTATGTTGAGCAGCGGAGTACAAAAAAAAGGTACAATGGTACAATTATCCATTTTCTTGATGTGCCTATAATTTCAGATAGCTGGCAGTATGTATTACAAACTTTTATTCAGCCATGTCAAGACTTGTAAGTGGACTCATACTTCAACAATTATTCAAATATCTATAATAAAATTTAGCACCACTTTTGTCCACTGAATTGTTACCTGTTGAAAAATACGTTAATTGAAATTTGACGTCAGTGCACGCGCATATTACCACGTGATGACGTATTTGTATAGATAGCACATAAATTCGGCGAAAAATTTTCTAAAATTTGGTTTAAAAACATCAAATCTCTAGTTTTTACTCCATAGATTTTTCTTAAAAAACTATATGTTGTTGACACATAAATTTCTGTTTTAATGATATAAAATAATCATATGGTCACCGACTTCGTTTTTTGTCTAATAATCAATTTGTTACCTTGTTGGTAGTGAAAAACGTCAAAAATCAACGTTTTACGGCCTGCAACGCGATGACGTTACGATTATTTCGACGTTTTGTGGGATTTTTTCACAAAGAACACAACTGTGAATGATGTATACCGTAAAAACGAAGTCGGTGACCCTATCTTTATTTTGCATCATTAAAACGGAAATTTGTTAATCAACAACATATAGTTTTTTAAGAAAAATCTATGGAGTAGAAATTAGAGATTTGATGATTTTAAGACAAATTTTAGAAGGTTTTTTGCCGATTTTATGTGCTTTCTATACAAATGTTCACCAATTTTGAAAGAATTCAATCAGTAATATTTCAAATGATAAATGAGATAAATGCATTATTTTTTCGATTTTCAGTTGTAGTTCATCGAGCCAAAGTTGTGTGTAAAATTTTACTGAAATCTGTGACATAGCCCATTTACTGTAACTTGACCTTGAACTAGTTTGTCTAGTATTCAACCCTCCTACTATTATTACGATCAATGGAATAATATCACAAAAAGCAATAAAAAATCAACAATTTCCAGTATTATTATACCTCACAGTATAATTGAATAAATCTATTGGCTTATTAAAGAACACGTGGTGTGAATTAATTCGGAGATTTTCGTCCAACAATGCTAGCAGTTTCTGCAACAAGGTATAAATAACGTATTTGTTCATGTTGACATCACTCGACTTTATAACAACCGCAGTACTTCAAAATGTTTCATAATACAGCGTTATTAACATCGCTTGTCAAAAAAGTTTAAAAACATGGAAATAGCTACAATTTCTTTGAAGCGATATAATAACATATTACTTTGCAACGTCACACGAGTTATGGCTACGGAATCAGTTGTAATCGAGAATATAATGAGGGACAAAGTGTAAAACCTAAACGATTTGACCATTAGTGTGGCATAGACGTCATTGATCATAACACATTATAATTATTAATATTATCATACTTACGAGTTTTAATATAGCTTAACCCTCAGTAAACTGATTTCGGAAATACGCAATATAAACTTTTTAATTAGTTCATCATTAAAAAAAACAGAAACATTACGCCTATAACCTGTATCGAAAAGAAATTTTTGCCCAAAATGGAAAATTGAAGGACATGCTTTCGTTTTTACGCCTTTTATTTAATTTCTGTACTCTACCTTTAAGAGTAAATTTCAATCTTCTGAAAAATCTTATATCAAGTCTGTATTAACGTTGAATTATTCGAAACAATAAGGTTTTTCTACCTCTAGGTATAGATGGCCGCAGCCAGATTTGGATTTTTTTCCATTTTTTGGTCTGTAAAGGTCTTCAACTTCATATTTTATTTGTTCTCGAAACTGTATTCTTGCAAACACCACTGATGAGTTTTGTGTAGATAAAACGCAAGTATAGCGTACAAAATTGTCAGATTGGTATTTTTGATGAGTTTTAATCATCATCGGGTCGATGTTGGTGGACATTTCAGCCCCGAGGGAAGCTAACCTGAAATACTATTGATACGGTCATTTTCTTAAATACTATATGAAATGTTGATGTTGAAGTATTTGAAACGCCAAAGGTTTTCTATCCCATAGTCATAAGAAGGCTTATTAAGATGTGGCAAAATTTAGTAAAAAGAGTGTGTGATAAATATAGATTCTTACATTGATACCAGTGGATTATCGGATTTATCCAATCGAGATAGTTAAATTATCAATTTTAAAGTCCGAGCCTGGGCGAGAACTTTAAAATTTATAATTTAACTATCGAGATTGGATAAATCCGATAATCCACGAGTGCGGGAATTTCTCGCTGCATTGAAGACCTATTGGTGACCTTCTGTTGTTGTCTGTTCTGTGGTCGGGTTGTTGTCTCTTTGACACATTCCCCATTTCCATTCTCAATTTTAAGAATCTGTTTCTCTAATGATTAAAAAATAAATTTTCATTTTTTGTTAAACGAAAATCCCCTTCGAGTGCCCTCCACATTCCACAAAGTTGTCAATTTCATTAACACTTGTTAGCATATTTTGTTTAATCCAGTGAACTGATAAAGGTTATGACCCTTAAACTCATCCAATCATCTTCTGAGATCACCGGCAACCACACGTTGATTAAATTTTTTATACAATGGGTTCGGAAAGGGTTAAATTGCCATAGAATTAGAGAACATAAATTATCATTTACTAAATTTACTGTTTATGAAATGTTGAATTGTTTCAACGCTCTTCAAAGTCGCACTAACTTTCTTCTTACTTCTTCATAGATGGCCTTTGCAAGATTTGGCACACCTTTTTTTGAGGGGGGGGGAATAATTTTTTCATTCCTTTTCATCTTCCTATTTATTTTGGCCTTCTATTTTGATTTGAGCGCCACTGATGAATTTGTCGCAGACAGAACGCATGTCCGGCGTTAAGAAATACAAGCCTGGCATATTTGATGAGTTTTTACCAGGTTTTGATAATCAATCTATTTCAGCATCAAACTATAACGTATGTTCAAATGTTATATTTGACCATCGTATCGTATTAATTGAGGAATGTATATAATTGATAATTGGAAGGATGATATCATCACATTTGTCATAGATTCTTGTGGAACTCATGAAGTAACCCTAATATGTAATGTGTAAACCCTGCTTACTAAAAAAGAATAAAGAAAATGTTGATTCATGAAACATTATTGCAATGCCATAGGGATAAGAAATAATGCGATTGCCATCTTGTCCTTGAGATTCCGAATGCGAAGCTAGAAATGTGAAGATTAATGACATGGAATGTGACTCAAGGATAAATAATATGACAAGATTAAAACTATATTCTATAGATCATAGAGACTTCGGATGTAAGGCAACAAATTTTGACAAACCTTTGGAGTAAGTACAATACAAGCAACGAAAATTAAACAAATTGTTTGTATTTTGTTTGGAAGGGGTGGCCGGTTTCCATAGAATATAGTTTCACGGGAATATCTTTGCAGGTCTTCATTGTATTTTTGATTTACAGTAGAAGTATAGTCACCTTTATTTTACCACTGACAAGAAAAACACTACATTTGTTGTTGTATTTTGATCAAGTCGATGTGGGGTACAGGAAAACGAGAAAGCAACCAGTCGACAAAAATAATAAAAGACATTAAGAAAGCAATTTGCAGTCTTCATCAATGGACAGTTGTCTTTACAACACAAATGTTTTAATTGGCTTGATAATTATTGGCTTATAAATACTGCAACAAAAGCCTATTGTTAGAGCACAATTTGTGTTCATAATAGAGTTTGAAGTGAGAAAAATCGCACATGCAATCAGCTCAAAAAGAACGTCATTTACAAAAATATTTCTGGGGAACAAAATAAACATTGCTAATGAATGACATGTAAACCTATAAAACCCGATGTGCTTTTACATCTATTATTTTCATAAGTAGGAACCTGCAATAAGGTATGTTCATTAATTATCATATCCATTTATTTTTTATTATGTATTGTCATGTAGAGTTTGCTTTATTGACCTTTTGTGAGATAAAGAGAGCTTTAATATTTAATTAAATCTAGATAACTGCATGTCCAAATATTGTCTTGTGAAATCCTCAGTCTAAACTGAACAAACGGTTATAGTTGAGGGGAAAATAATTCATTGGTGCGCGTTACTTGTAAGGAGAAAAAATCGGTTAGCCTAGTTTTTCTATTTCTAAAGATCGTATAAAATCAAATTTATTTTTCCGCAACGTACGTATGTTGTATTTTAGTATACCATATAAACACATTTTTTGCATAATATATAAATAAGGAGATGTGGAGAACATTATCCATTAAAACAAAAAGAAAAATATGTAAAAGTTACAGATCACCGTACTGTCATTAAAATGAAAAAAAAAAAAAAAAAAAAAAATCCTGCACCGTATAGTAAGATAAACAGACCCAATTATGATAAAATGTGAATTTATTCAAAAGAGAAAATCAAAATAACGATTTATTCTTCAACAATAAACTAAAACAAATTATGTATATAAGATCATAAAAAAGAAGGAAATACGCTTTATTAATTTGATATGCTTTTCTGGATTTACCTTCATTAGGAAGACTCAATTGAAGTTGAGGTTGAAAACCTAAAACGTACCCGAATTTCAATACGCGAAGAACTAAATGACAAAAGGGGACGTAACACAAAAAAAAAAAAACCTAATCCTCCTAAGGTCAACTTTGCCTGAGGGAATTTGATTCTGAGTTTCTTATTTATTTCTTAATTTATCTACGGAGAATTGAGAAAAGGTATGTTATAAATTTCTGTACCGAAGCGATCAAAGTTGTATACAGAGTTTTTAAATACTTAATCTCAACAGGTAGATGATACCAAATATATCTGAAATCCGGAAAATCCACTTGAAATCAAGGTCAAACAAACAAACTTTGAAACCAATTCACAAACGATTGAAATTAAAAGGAACAAGACAAGATAATTTGCTAAATATATAAAATATAAATATCGTATTTCTTTACTAAAATGTACTTTTCCTTTTAGAAAAATGGAGACAAAGAGAATAATATATTCAATTCTTGTTATTGTCATGTAAGTATTCATTACCATATATATGATTATAATTTAGGTTGTGACAGATGCCTAGGATGCTACACCAATATTTGAAAGCAAATGAAGGATCCCGTTATCTTGTAACAGAAAGGAAAATTATTATTCATTTAATACTTTACAATTAAAACCTTTCAATGTTGTAAAATCTTCAGGGAGAAAAGCAACTGTCAGGTGAAGAATAGAAATATCTTTTGAAAACTGTTTTTAACTAAGTACTACATTTTTTAATGAAACAATTATATTATGTAAATATTCCTTTTTTCCTTCTTTCCAATTGACGAATGAGTTTTATTTCTTTCCTATATAAATGAATATTTTGTCCACGTGTTAATATATAGATATCAATAGTTTACAGTAGATTTCAAAATATAATCTTGTTTTTAAATACTGTAAGTTTTAAACTTATTCCGCCCGTCTTGAAGAGGATGATTTTTGTCCGAAAGAGGTTCAAGAAAGGTTAATCATTTATGTTAGGCTCAAATGGTTTCAAATGATCTAACCTGGTCATTCTACAAATTTTTTCCAACGGGTTGTTTAGGTAGAGCTACCTTAACTTGTATTCCTAGTCATGGTATGAACATCACAATTTTTTGTTCTTTGTTTTTGTTTTCTTTAAAAGCTTTTCCATAGTGTTTTGGACTTTCTAAAAGCATCGCAGGGTTGATTTTTATATTTATGAGAGATATAAGTCAATCTGATGCACTAATGTCTGGGAGCGACTTGGATTTAATCGACATAATCGGCGCCTCGTGTTTTCTGTACTCATATCTAATCACGCGCACGTGCTTGGTTTAAATGACATAAACACTAGTTAAGTCCAATTATAATTATAATTTCTAAAGTAAAATCAAATGAGATATTTTAAAGAAATTATGTAAGTTTAAGTCTACAGGAGTGGTATGAAAATGGTCAGAGTATAGGTAATCAAATTACATCCGATTTCTTAATATATATTTTAGTTGGGAGTGTCTTTCTAATGGCAGGTAGTTGCATGGTTTTAATAATTCAAATCATTTCACAGGTTGAATATGAGTCTTGTGGTAACAAGTAAAGAACAAGCTGACAGTGTACAGCTTAGGTCTAATAATCCTGCTTTAGATCTTCTCTTGTCCTTGATTCAGTTAGAAATTGACAACACACCTAAAATGCCAGTGTCAAGTGACGAGATTCTACAACAAAAGAAATGGAGTCGACCTCAACACAGAATATCTCGTCAATACTTGCTTCAACTTCTACGATCCCGAGGCTACCATGTTAGACTGAATGGGAAACGAGATAATTAACAATTGTTTGTGTAGTTGTTGTGTATATTTTTGATTGTTTATGTATTACATCACTTTCATAGAATGTTTTTTTAAAGATTGCCACAATATTGAAGGGTATATGTCATCTGATTGTTTACTCTATTTGACGACTCTTTTTTTGTAAAAACGACCATTGTCATGAGTGCACGAAGACAAGTTGATATTAATCTTATGTTCATTTGAAATTATTAAAGGAAATGAAAACGTTTGTCAACCACTGACGAGGCTCTTTTCTTGGAATACCATGAAAATATCTTCTGAACACTTTCCCTCTTTAATTTCGTTAAGTGTTAAAGTTTTTTAGATTGAAACATTTGTCAATATTTTTCTCATCCACATTGACTTTTTACCTATGCTGCCATTCCGGGTCTGATTTTCCAGCAATTCATTTGTAACATGTTGATGGTAAATTAACATTTATAAAATTGATTGTATATCTATAACAATACAAAGGCACAAAGTTCAAGGAAAGCGGATTTTACAAAGCTTGGATTGCTCTTTTAAGGGCTTACTTGGTTTAAATGGTCGAAAAAATCAAAACCTTTTATAACACTCGAATCATTCTATTACTTGCTTTTTTCGAGCTATTGTTCTCCATCGTACGTGATGAACGTTATCAGACAAATATGTATCGTGCACCCTCGAATCATAATATAAAGCTTATATTGATTTTATCAAAGATAAACAAAATGAAGTGTTTTGTTACAAAGGAAATGAAAGCTTACCTTTGTTTTGAAATCATTTAGACAAAAAAAAAAACCTACACTTCATTCCCCGAGACACAATAAAAAAACCTACACTTCATTCCCGAGACACAATAAAAAAACCTACACTTCATTCCCTTAGACACAATAAAAAACCTTCACTTCATTCCCCGAGACACAATAAAAAAAACCTTCACTTCATTCCCCGAGACACAATAAAAAACCTACACTTCATTCCCCGAGACACAATAAAAAAACCTACACTTCATTCCCCGAGACACAATAAAAAAACCTACACTTCATTCCCTTAGACACAATAAAAAACCTTCACTTCATTCCCCGAGACACAATAAAAAAACCTTCACTTCATTCCCCGAGACACAATAAAAAACCTACACTTCATTCCCCGAGACACAATAAAAAACCTACACTTCATTCCTCGAGACACAATAAAAAAATCTACACTTCATTCCCCGAGACATAATAAAAAAACCTTCACTTCATTCCCCGAGACACAATAAAAAAACAAAAGGTAGTATACAATTTTGTCACACAAGTTTAACATGAACCTTAACCTTGGATCATGTGAACACTCAACAAAATCGGAAGTGATATCAGATCCTCAGAAAGGGTAAGAGTATCCTGCTTATGTTGTATTAATTGTTCATTAATCACACTTAGTGGTGACCGACATGAATTGTCATATCCAGTATGAGAAAACAAATTCCAGGTAAATATATTTTTATTCATTTAAGATGCTCTCACATACAAAAAACTATGACCTGACCTCTGACAACTTTGAAAATGAAAAACACTTTTTTTTATTTCTTGGGCAACATTCAAAATATATTAAGATTGAAACTTTTGTTTTCATGAATAGGAAAACAATAGAAAATTTCATGGAATTTAAAGAGTAAACAACTAAATTTGAACACCATAAACTTTGACCTGGCCAATGCCCTAACCGATATGATTCAATGATTGTTAAGTTCTTCATGGTTTTGGTTGGCTTCGTGATGTGCAATGTGTGATTGTTTGTTGTTTGTCAAGGTGTTCTGTTTGATGGTATGGTCATGTTGTCCATCTTTTGTTGGATTTATTGCTTTTGAACTTGGTATCTTCTCCCCTTCGTAATTCAATGAGTATAAGACAAACTTAGAAAAGTATATTCTGAGGGTAAAACATCTGGTCCTGACAATATAATGACCACCGTTAATAAACTCATCATAGATGAAGTTGAATAGCATTGAGAACTCAAAATTCCGAAAAGTTTTGCCGAATACAACTGAGGTTATCGATTTTTGGGGTAGAAAATCCTTAGTATTATTGAAAAATCTCAAAGTTTTGATTACAATTACCTTATAGTTATGACCATATCAATGATAATTCATGCTAACACATAAGTGCTGACTACTGGACTGGTGATACTCTCGGGGGAAACCTCCTCCAGCAGTGGCATCAACACAGTGGTTGTTAAAAAAACTACTCATAGATACCAGGATGGATTAAAACTTTGTACGTCAGACGCTCGTTTTGCCTACAAAAAACTGATCAGTGACGCTCGAATTAAAAAGGTTAAAAAGACAAAATAAAGCACGAAGTTGAAGAGAAATTCCGAAAGGTTATGCCAAATAAAGCTTAGGATATCTGGGTAGACAATCCTTAGTATTTCGACAAATCTCAATAAGTTTTGTTAACAGTTAATTTATAATTATGACCATATCGATGACAATCGATGTGAACACAGAAGTGTTGACTACTAAGCTAGTGATACCATCGGGAAACAAACCCCACCAGCAGTGGCATCAATCATGAGGTTGTAAATAAACTCAGCATAGATACTTTGTCCTGACCAATACTGTGTCTAATGGAAAATTGTTGTTTTTTCTCAGAGGGTGGTGTTGAACTTTGATTACTATATCAAGATCGATTACTTTTTTCGATGATTCGAAGCGAAAAAAATAGAATAAAATATTTCTATTCGAAAAAAACTTATAAGATGCACTAAAGTTCGTCTTTTCCACACTTCCAGGATTTATGTCTAGAATAAATTCTTTCCTTGAATCCCTCCAGTTCCCATCTACAAATCCGAAAGTTTGCTTTTTACACTATATAAGTATTCAGATATGTATAACAATTAAGATACTAAAATCGAAACAATGATAAAAAAAAATTATGTCAATCGTGATTTTACTGCACTGAAGGTCTGACACCTAGTAATATGTATTGACCATACCTCCAGTAAATCTATAAGGTGTGATGATGTTATAATAAAGCTTTATGACTATCACGTACATATGATAACGTGACATCTTACAAAAGCAGATCAAAGAATCACCTTCTGATAGTAATTCATCAAGATAGGCAAAAGATACCAAAGGGATATTCAAACGTACACGTCGAGAACAAACTGACAACTGGCAACATACGAAAAAAGACGAAAAGACAAACAATAGTACACAAAACACAACATAGAAAACTAAAAACTGAGCAACACGAATTCCACCAAAAAACGGGGTAGATCTCAGGTGCTACAGAAGGGTAAGCAGATCCTCCTTCACATATGGTACCCGTCGTGTTGCTTATGTAAGTACAAACCCGGTGATAAGTCTAACGCGGTAGGTAGGTCACATTTGGATAAAAGAGGACGAAATTGTGGTTATGAAAATTGAAACATATCCGTCGTCATCTGTGAAACAGATATTTCCTAACGGTTAACCAACCCGTGTATTCCATGACGGTCGTAAACAAGTAATGGTCAGTTTGCAGTAAAAATTCCATTGTTATCAATGAATATTTATTAAAGTATAAGCAATGTTACAAAAATGTTCATATATATTAAAAACATATTTTCATATAAAACATCGAAAACACTTTGTTACAAAAACATCACATGTGTGATTTCACTAATTCGCTCCTTTAAGTCTCAGCACAAAGACTTTCAGGGATTTTATCTAGGGCTTGTTTGAAATCAGCAATTAAGTCGTCTGGGTCCTCGATACCAATACTAAAATTAAACAAAGATAGAAAAGAGGCGTTAGCTTCCAAATATGAATACGCCGATTAATATAATACTTAATCCAACATAACAATCATTCACAGATATAATTAAATGTGCACATTTCTACAACGGAGATTACCTAGCCATATCAATAAAAAAATAATTTCTGATATACGAATGAAAATTAACACGTTCTACGTCATTTGGTGACTGGTGGAGAGTTGTCTCATTGGTAATCATACCATATCCTCTTATTTTTGTATATTTGGTATTTAAGTTGATCTACAACACGTAATGATGTAAAATTGTTGATTTGATAGTAACATGATTAACCAGCAATTTATATTTGAATAAAACAGGATGACCCGTAGAAGTGATAATTGTTACTAATCAACATGATAAGGGTAACTCCTCTCAATGCAAAATCTTAAATGCAAAGGACTTTTACTATTATTGTTTAAAGTTGACTTTCATGCATTTCTTTTTGAATGTTCATTCAAATAGCTCCTTAAAAGGCTTTATTTCTAAGTTTAAGCTGATATTTTGCAATACATTTTAACCTTAAATAGTTCGCTCCTATATGTAATTTCTAGTAAAACGGTTTAGGCTGTGTTAAGCAATATTTGCAATATATCGTTTCTATGCGACTGTCATACAAGTGAGAGTTTTAGCTAGCTATAAAACCAGGTTTAATCCACCATGTTCTACATAAGGAAATACCTGTACCAAGTCAGGAATATGACAGTTATTTTTCATTCGTTTGATGTGTTTGAGCTTTTGATTTGCCATTTTATAAATGACTTTCCTTTTTGAATTTCCCTTGGAGATCGGTATTTTTGCTATTTTACTTTTTTCTTACGTAAATTAACATTACTATACGATTACTCTTTTCAATATTTTTCAATTCTTTTTGTCCATTTTTTGCACCAGAAATATCTGTATATGTAACTTATTAACCGCTTAATGTGTTCCCTTGCCTGCAAATATTACCTTCCTTAACTACACTTCGTTAATGACTCAGATTCATGGTCAGGAATCTGAACAGGATTATTATCTCCTGTTATTTTCCACAAGCGGTATGTGACAGATAACAAATAACCCATATGCTTCTCACCATTGCATCACAAGAATGGATTCAGCGGTAAGCGTGTGTACGTTTTCAATGATGATTTCATGTGCATGATTATGACACATGGAAGTAATTACTGATGAGAAACGCTACGCAGAAATCCACGAAATTTGACCAAAAAACAACCATTATTACGACTTCGTAGTCTATTATCCCTCATTAGGAAGATGTACATATATTTAAATCAGTTTGTAGAATTTATTTTTTATTCCCAGAATCGCAGCTTATGATTTTAATATTGTAAGGATATAGTTCTTCAAATTTGAATTTAATACCTGTATATGCTTCTTAAATACGTCTTATGTTAATAAAAAAAATTGTGAAGTAAACATTAATGAGACTGCAATTGATTATTGCAAAATAAACTAAAAGACAAAATATAGTCAACAATAACAGTCTCTATTGTCTCTAATAGGTCTAAATATAAATATATTAACCCACGACTGACATGTAGTATAGATTTGGTAAATAGTGACACAAAGTACTTGCTATTCTCAATGTCTTAGAATCTATTAACTGCATGTCAACAATTACTATACAATGGAGATTTTAATTCCTCATCATTGCATTTGTAATTATGAATAAAATGAAATTCAGGTAACAATCAGTGAAACAGCAAACAAATAACACTGTTGGATTGATTTATGTATACTGAATATCACCGTTCATTCATGGCCTCATTAAACTATTGCTTGACAATGCCGTTTTATATAAAGCACCCATTTACTGAAAGGTAGTTAATTGATATTGCATTTTTATTAACATCATGATTTTTACTTTCCTGAAGTAGGTTCCTGTGTTTTTAACAACGTTTCAGAAAGCTACGTGTTGAACAGTGACGAGCACAATTTTCGCAATTTACATAATAAGGGTATGCATGAATTTCAATAACAGAAAAAATCAAGCATACCTGATCGTGTTTTCAAATTGTAGACAAGTGGATTGATACGCAGGTTAAGTGAATGATGCGGTATACGTCAATGAGACAATATCCCAATCTTTTTTTTACATTGGATGCGCATCTGGTGCAGAAAATTGGTACCGTTAATTTTATTACTACTTGTGGCTCGATGCCTCTGCTGGTTGACTGTTAGTACCCGATGGTATCACCAGCCCAGTAGCCAGTACTTTGGTACTGGCATTACAATATAGATACATGTATTGTGTTATCAAAATTTGCTGTTTCAAAATTTTGGAAATTATTTCAAACTGAGGAATATATCTCTTTCATACAAAACTCTGATTCCTTGACCGGCTTTGGCTATACTTTTTGATTTTTTGATTCATAAGCTCTTCATTATTTGGATAAGTTTTGGATTTTTCAATACTTTAACCTCAAGTAACACAGAACAGACGTTTATTGTCGAAATGCGCATCTGGTGCAGACAAATTGGTACCGTTAATGTTATTATATATTCGAAAATTAATTATCTCATTGGAAAATCAAGACAGGAGGATCTTAAATCTTTCAATACATTAGTTACCTTCAAATACAATGTATAACACAAATTTATGAAAAACACACAATAAAAACTTTGAAACAAGGAGAAAAACTTTTACACAATATGACAACTTTTGGATATACGATAGTCACCTTATTCTAACCATTCCATCTGTAATTCCTCCACTTCTTCTGTCTTCATCTGACATTAACATTGGTCCATGAGTCATAGTAGCCGGGTGTTGTATTAGACTTTCTACGCCACCTAAAGACACTGCAAGCTGCACAATCCTTAGATTCTGAACGAATAAAAAGAAATTGGTGATAAAGATAACACATATAAAGCTTTTAATTCTAAACCACAAGTGATTTACATTATCATTTATCTTTTGTCACATGCAAGGATACTATGGTATAGAACTTTTAATACTAGGATATCTAACGCGTTGAAGTTTCTTCTTCAAAACATAATATGTGATTTCTGTTTTTTTTTTCGTTCCTTAAATGTTTGTTTGTTATCGATTTTTTTTCTATTTTTTGTTTTTATGATATTGCTTTTGTTCATCTTTTCTGCAGGATTGATATTTACAATCTTTATCTAAATGCTTTTGATTTGCCATTCGTGCAAATGGATAACAATTATGATTAGTACAGTACCTCAGCTAGTATTCTTCCTCCTCCAAGTCCCCCTTTGGCCTCCACCGACATCATGCCACTAAAGGCTTTCATCTGTTTCTTAGCAATCTGATGATGAGGATGCGATTCTAGTCCAGGATACAATACATAATTTATCTTAAAAGATATGTACACAAATGTAAATTTGCATAATGTGTAATATAGTAAAACCAGAAATGACAATCCAATATGAAATATGCTTTATATAACATAAGGAGTTGTGGTATAATTGGCATTAGTTATGCATATTTTTCTTGACATGCGTTATGCAGATACACCTCTCAGCTTATTGTTTTTATTAAATCAATCTGTTATACGAATATTCTTAATATTGATTACATATTCGGTAAAGAGTTACTGGATACATTGGTATATCCCAATCAAATTCTTTAATTGGGGTATTTAAACTCATATCAATATAATACAACTCATGAAATTTACCTTTGGGTGTTTCTCAAGGTACTTTGCTACCTTCATTGCATTTGAACTATGACGTTCCATTCTCAATGGTAATGTTTTAATACCCCTCAGCAATAAACTGGCATCATGTGGAGACTGAAAAATTAAACAGAAATTCAAACAAATTAATCACTTGACAAAACTTACATTTGCTCAAAATTATATATTGCATTATGGTTAAAAAAAAATAGATTTTGAATTTGAATAAAAACTAGATATAATACTCTCTTCATGTAACTGTGCTTAGGTCCTCATGATATTTTTTGCAATTTTTGGAACGTAGAGCTGCGGATTTTTCCTAATTTAAAACGTTCCGAATTGCGACCCAACACGTCGCACTTATTTCTGAAAATGTCATTGTTATTACCCGTGTGTAGCTTGTCAATGTATATACATGTAGTTCGTTTCGTTAGATATTTTTCTTTGATATGACGTTCCTATTTATGTTTGAGTATTCATTTCCTTGACTCTTTTTATTTCCTTTTGTATATGTCTCTGCCTTTTTCGTTTAGCAATTTTGAATCTCGTCGTGGAGTCATTAAAAACAAGAATATCGCTGACTTAATTGTTTGGAAATTCATAACCTTCTTATCTTTCCTTTGGAGTGTTCCTGATACAACTTCAGGCCTTTGATTTGACTGGTCATAAAGGGACCTTTATTTTTATTCCTTGGTGTATGTGTTTTTAAATGCATAGAGTTTATGTTATATTTTGCATAGAAACAGGGTGGAATGTTAAATCCATTAAAGAAATTTAATGAGACATTACGACTAGCTTATTGTGATAAACTCATAAGTTGGGACCTCACTATAAAGATTTGTACTCTCGCTAAATCCACAAATTTGATTTACATTCAATTAAGTGAATTTCAAAAACTCTTATGAAAAACTCAAAATACATTCAGTTATATGAGTGAATACATAAAATGATTTAGCACTTACAAGACTGGCTCCTAATGTTGTTTGGTATCTGATCGTTGTCTGCCAAAGTTCCACGCTACTAAAGGTCAAACTACCTGCTATTAAATCACTGTGTCCACCTAAATATTTCGTGCTTAAAATACATGAACTTCAATTAAACCATTTTGTAATATTTCACATAATGTGCAAAATGTTTACTTTTCATTTCATATATGAACGAGGAAATAAACTGACGGGAAAAACTGTTTCAGAGACTTAGACCTATTGAAATTATGCAACATGAACATGAATAGACTAATGTAAAGTTGTATCTAAACACAAAAACAACTGCTTGAGACAAGCAGGGTGGGCAATTGTGTATCCAAATTCGAGGTTATGGTATTATATAAGCCATCTATGTGAAAGAAAAAGAAGAAGAGAGAGGCGTAGGATACCACAGGGTCATTCAAACTCATAATTCGAAAGTAAACTGATAACGCCATGGCTAAAAATAAGAAAGACAAACAGACAAACAACATAGAATACCAAAGACTGAGCAACACAAACCCCACCAAAAACTGGGAGTGACCTCAGATGCTCCGGAAAGGTAAGCAGATCATGCCCCACATGTGGCACCCGTCGTGTTGTTCATGTAAGCACAAACCTGGTGATATGTCTAATTCGGTAGGCGGAGGGGACGGGATTTTAGTTACGACAATTGGAACATATCCGTCGTCATCTGTGAAACAAATATTCCATAACGATTGCGGCCGTAAAATGTACGAAGGGATGATTTCAACTTCACCACTTGGAACTCTTTGTTTAATAATTTCCTTGTGAGCATGTATCCATCTGATGAGTTAAGCCTTTTTCAACTGATTTTTATAGTGTGTTCTTATGTTGTACTGTTACACCACTGTCCCAGGCTAGGGGAGGGTTGGAGCCTTCAAACGTATTAAACCCCGCCACATTCTATATGTGCCTGTCCCAAATCAGGCGCCTGTAATTCAGTGGTTGTCGTTTGTTGCTGGGTTACATATTTTATTTCGTTCATTATTTTGTACATAAATTAGGCCGTTAGTTTTCTCGTTTGAATTGTTTAACATTTGTCATTTCGGAGCCTTTTATAGCTTACTATGCTGTATGGGCTTTGCTCATTGTTGAAGGCCGTACGGTGACCTATAGTTGTTAATTTCTGTGTCATTTGGTCTCTTGTGGAGAGTTGTCTCATTGACAATCATACCATATCTTCTTATTTTTATATGAATGTTATAAAAAAATCAATAGTATTAAAAAATCATTTCATTAGTCCCAGAATTTTATAAAAGGTTTTACAGGGTTATATAACTTCGTGTTTTATTTGGCCGTGTTTTGATTCGAGTCCCATTGATGAGTCTTATTTATATGAAATGCGCGTATGGCATTTCAAACTATAAGCCTTTTATATTTGGTGAGTTTTAACAACCACTGGGTCGATGCCCCTGCTGATGGACGTTTCGTCCCCAAAGATATCATCAGACAAGACGCCAGCACTTGTTTCTTGGAATTTCTGTTTTTAACGCTCTTCAACTTCGTATTTGATTTGACCTTAAACTGTTTTGATTCTAGTGTCACGTGTCAATCTCATGTTGACGAATCACGCAACTGGCATACCAAATTGTAAGTATGTTTGTTATCTTGAATTTAAGATAATTTTGTTGCATACTTACCAACTGTGCATAGATATATCAATTCCATATTTAATAACAGGCTGAAGATAGGGACTAGCAAATGTGTTATCTACCATTGTCAATATATTTCTAGACTTTCCCAATTTTCCAAATTCTTCCAGGTTTAGGATAGCCATATTTGGATTACATGGGGTTTCACCGTACAACATCTAAAATAACCTTTGCATTTAAAAGTATATTGAATTGAAGCAAAACATATACCTAGTGTAAGAATCAAACAGTATTGATAATCTGGGAGTTGTTTCACTTCGTTAACAGGTTAAATAAAATTAACACTCTGTACTTGGAGATACTTGGTTCTGTTATGATATTACTAAGTTAGAAATACTATACAAAATTGTCTTGCTTAAATTAGTCAGTGTTTCAAATGAATTATTAGTAGCTTCTCTTTGAAAAATGATTTAAATGAATCTAATACTCAAATGGCAGATGCAAAACTAAGATTTTCCCAAAAATAAATTGAGGAAAAACTGTATGTCTCCAATGTATTATTAACAGAAACATACAAAATTATTTGTGTTTAAAACTATAAAAGTTAGGTACACAAAGTGGAAACCCTCCAACTAGAACTCTGCAGATAATTTCCATGCTGCTGAAAATAAGGTTCGACATCTAGAGAATCAACAAAAAGTCTGACATAAATTAGACGACTACAATGGAAAATCAAAAACCTCAGTCGACGAAAGACAGCCAATGGCATTGTCAAAATGTAGAAAAGACAATAAGCATTCCACATACACTACACAGAAAACTAAAGATTGAGAATTTCGAACCATCAATAACCGAGCTGATGCTTCAATAGCACACCTGTCGTATTGCTCATACTCATGGTATGTTAAAATCCAGAACAACTTGTGAAAATGAGGATAGACATGTGATTTCGGCAAATGAAACATATATTTCTGGCCATCCAGGAAACAGATATTCTAAAGAGGTCAACGAAATTCAGGTGTCAAGAGTAGTTAAAATTTCGACGAAAAGACTCCAATTTTAGCCTTGAACCCTTATCTCAATAGCTTCCTTGAAAGAAGCAATCTTATAAAGAAAAGTACTGGAATATTGTATCAACTAGGAGATATATAATCCTTATGCAATTGCTTGGATGTTGCTACACAAAATTTGATAGTTAGGAATGGGAAAAAAGAAGTCATCTATTTTGTCAAAACGTTTAGTTCTCAATCTACTCTCATTGTTAATTTCTAAGTGTCAATTTCTAAAAACTCAATTACGTAAAATCTCCCTCGTCAGATAGAGAAATAAGTAGATGTGGAAAGAATTGGTTTCCGTATGAATGATGAATGACCCTTCAACTAAAAGTTACAAACCTGGTGTCAATTTAAAATTTCAAATATCTTGCAGGAATCCGTGTGCTTTTTAAAGTATACATTTACCTTTAGAAAAAAAGCCAACCCTAATCGATGTTCAAAACGTATTAATCGATTTCGAATAACCAAAAATAGAGAAACAATGAGGGTACTGTACCAATCCCAAACGAAATTGTTAAATTTCATACCAGACGACTTTTGCTAAGACTACAAAAACACGTCTCCCGTATTTGAGACATAGACACATCGTATTATTAATTCGTGGTATTGCGTAGACTTGTGTCGATTATTTTAATCGTTCTTTCTCTTTACCCTGCCGGAGGAGTTTTTTTCGCTAGAATAATACCCCTGTTCATGAAGTATGCTGGATCATGAGATTGATATTCGAAAAACTGAAATCGTCATGTTTGTAATTTTCCTTTTCCCATATACCTTTGTATTTGGCTTGATCTGTTTCGTGTATTCTTCTACAGAACATCCTGCTTGGACAAAGGAAACTTCTATGTTGAACTTTGGAAACATATTTACTGCTATGTCGTATATTCCACTGTATACTGGATTACAAATTATCTGAAATTTTGATTATTATTATTAGTATTATTATTATTATTATTATTATTATTATTGATTGTAGCGTTATGATTTTAATGATGTTTCGATGTATAACTACACGGATAGAGTGTGAATGAAATTGGACATGTTGACAGCCCCTGTTAGATTCATTTTCTAAATACATCTATAATTATTGTTATTTCAAAACTTAAATCGTTGCAAACGTTCAGTTAAAAACTATTATAAATAGTAATTATTGTACAAGATCATTGTTTTCAAGAGGAAGTCACCTTGGTACGAAAATACTTGTTTAAACATTCATATACATCACACACAAACAGATTCATGATGGTTTTTTTTTCAATATTTCTCTTTTTTTCTCAACTGAGTTAAAATACATTATACTTGTCAGTTTGCACACAATGACTCTCTATATGTACCTTCATATGCATGATCAAAGAACAGCTGTTGGAAAACATACAAAGCAGAAAAACAAGAAAGGTTGAATAATACTACAAAATTTGCATTACGCGAGTTGTAACATTATATATAATATACTTACAATGTGGTCCCCTGATTTCAGAAAGCAGAACAAAGCTGTGCTTATTGCTGACATCCCTGTATTAAACACAAGAGTACCTTTTCCTCCTTCTATTACATTGATAGCTGCTTGAGCGGAATCGCATGTAAAATTGTTCAGCCTCGAATATATGTAACCACCCTGAAA
Organism: Mytilus coruscus; assembly: GCA_017311375.1. Lineage (NCBI taxonomy): Eukaryota > Metazoa > Mollusca > Bivalvia > Mytilida > Mytilidae > Mytilus > Mytilus coruscus. Next base: position 31,706,679 of record CM029600.1, read on the forward strand.
AAAAAACGAAGGAGTACAGAAAAATAAAAACCATACTTATCCAGCAGTGTATATACTATACAACCATAAGGTCTGAAAAAGGTCTGTTGATATGAATATTTTCCCCTCCCTTATGTATTAATTTACAACCAATGAAATAGTTCAACAAAATTGATATGACGACTTAAAAAAAAAGAGAAACGATACCAAGAGGGCATTCAAATATCATAATCCAAAAGTAAAAACGACGAAAGTTAAACAACGATAACAAAACACATCCAGAAAACCAAAGACTGAGAAACACGAACACCACCAAAAACCGGGGCTGAACTTAAAGATTTGCTTCAGTTGAATAGTTTGAACGCATATATAGTGTACCGGTTAGTTCATATTGAAAATTATGCAAAACGCGCGAGTAAGCTTAATAACAAATATGTTGTTGTCCCCGCCGATAAAGCCCCTAACAACATCATTTTTGTGTGTGAATTACATTACAAAAACTGCTTGATACAACATGAGTTAGGTATTGACATTTCACTTGGAAACTCAACATAAACCGCAACGACACTTACTAAGGAGGAAATCCTGGATATTCATAGGTCTGTTCTATTCTGTAGAATTTCAACCAAAGATGAAGAACTGGATCTTCCTTCACTGTATTGGATACCTAAACTACATAAGTGTCCTTACAAACAACGTTATATTGCTGGGTCTTCCAAGTGCTCCACGAAACCTCTTTCTAAATTATTAACATCAATTGTATCAGCAATCAAAGTAGTGCTTCAAAGTTATTGTGAAACTACCTATTCCAGAGGTGGTGTGAATCAGATGTGGATACTAAAAAATTCCAAAGATCTTTTAGTGTATATACAATCTAAGACTCTTTCGTCTTGCAATAGTATTAAAACATTTGACTTTTCAACACTTTACACAAGGATTCCCTATTCCAAACTAATGGACAAATTAAAAGAGTTGGTCCTGCTTTGTTTCATAAAAAAAGAATGGCCTACGTAGATACAAGTTTTATGTCTTAGGGACTTTGTAAAAAAATATTCACTCTGATTCAAACCAAAAAATCCATGAAACTGACATTATCAAGATGCTTGATTTCTTGATTGACAACACATTTCATACATTTGGAGGGCATGTTTTTCAACAAACAATCGGCATTCCCATGCTCCTCTTCTTGCCGACTTATTCCTTTATTCATATGAGGCTGGCTTCATACAGGAACTTCTTAGGAAGAAAGGAAAGAAGTTAGCAGTATCTTTTAACTTCACATTCAGCTATATAGATGATGTTCTCTCACTAAATAATTCAAAATTTGGTGACTATGTTGAACGCATCTATCCCATCGAATTTGAGATAAGGGTACAACAGTTTAGTCAGCCTCATATCTTGACTTACATCTTGAAATTGACAACAATGGTCGGTTGAAAACAAAACTTTACGACAAAAGAGATAATTTCAGCTTCCCAATTGTGAAGTTTCCATTTCTATGATGCAACATTCCAGCAGCGCCTGCATACGGAGCATACATCTTCCAGTTAAAATAATATTCCAGGGCTTGTACTTCCTATCATGATTTCCTTGAAAGAGGGTTGCTGCTCACTAGGAAGCTATTAAACCAAGAGTTCCAAGTGGTGAATTTGAAATCGTCCTTTCGCAAATTTTACGGACGCAATCACGAGTTGGTTGACGGTTATAGAATATACGTTTCACAACAGATGTGTTCCAGTTGTCGTAACTACAATCCCGTCCCCTTTTCCCCGAATATGACCTACCGACTTATCACCGTGTTTGTACTAAAATAAGCAACACGACGGGTGCCACATGTGGAGCAGGATCTGCTTACCCTTCAGGAGCATGAATGTTTACAGCAGTTCTTTGATAGTTTCTTGTTTAGTTTTGTTCATACCATTTTTAGATTCGGGTTGATTAGATTGACATGTTACATGTATGTAGACACTGGTCTGTTGATGTAGTATCTGGTTGCCCTCTAGTTGCGTTTTTTGTGTTTTGTGTACTGTTGTTTGTCTTTTCGTCGTTTTCCGTTTTTTGCTATCGCATTGCAGGTTTGTCTTTGATTTATGAGTTTGCATATCACTTTGGTATCTTTCGCCTCTTACTTTGGTTATTAGTTTCGTTCGGTTGCTGTCTCATTTACGTAATACCACATCTTGTTGCTTTCATATTATTGTCTATATTTACCTCATCCAATATTTTAAGGTAATCATCCACTGACTTTAGTTTGTATGTCGAGGAGTGGTATATCGGAGGAACCACAGGCTCTGTAGTAGGCCCACTATCAAATACATATCGAGCAGATGTTGCCCTTGTATCCATAGAAACATCTTCTACTTTTAGTCCATGCAAACCTCGTTCTAACGTAGTTAACGGTGGCTGCCATTTGCGACTTGAAAATACAATGAAAAGGGATTTTGTTTATAATATCTTTAATAAATCGTGCATGTTCATGTATGTTGTCTTCGTAGATGTACACTATATATGTTATCATCTCTCATTTGAGGTGATAACGTACTCAGATGGGTAGAGGTACGGCTCTCATAAAAAAAAAATCATTAAAAACTGATATAAGATACAATAGATTTATTCAAATTCTTCTACCAGTCTACGGAAACTCATTAAGACCTATCAAAATGCACTTTGAATTCGTTGTTATATATTTCTTAAAATGCATTTATAATTCGTTATGATTAAAATTCTTTTTTATAAGTATTGAACATTGTAAGGTATTCTACATTCCTTATAATGAATTTAATAGAAGTTATAATAAAAGAAAGTAAAAAATCAATAAAAGACGGATATAATTATAAAATGATTTTATCATTATATGCTCTATACTAAACCTGATTAAAATCAAGCCTTTCACTTTGTTTCATTAGATTGTTTACACTCCGCCATCATGGTCACATCTGACTTAGTAGATTGCAAGATATGATTTAAATCAGATTGGTCATGCTATATATAAAAATTAGGAGATGTGGTATGATTGCTAATGAGACAACTATCCGCCAGAGTCCAAATGACGTAAATGCGAGTAACTATAGGTCAACGTACTGCCTTCAACACTGAGTAAAACTATACCGTATAGTACTCTATAAAATGTCCCTACATGACAAAATGTGAAACAATTCAAAACAGAAACCAACAGACAGCAACCAACGACAACCATGTTCCTTACTTGGGATAGGCGGAATTAAGCATATTTATGAGCAATCAACCCTCCCCTTAACCTTAGATAGTGGTGTATCAGTACAGCATAAGAAAAACTGTAAAAATCATTTTTGAATGGTTCGACTCATCAGGTTTGAACGAAGAACAAAAACAACTAACATAACGATAAAAGACACAAAGTACCTATCTAAGAGTACTCGCAGTCACTGAAATCTAGAGTATCTGAAAGATATAACATTTGCAATTCTAGAATCAAGGCTTTTTTAATGAAATCAATTCAAGTAGTTCACTTCACCTCAAATCGTTATGTACAGTATTTTGCAATGCGAATATATATCGAATACTGGCCAGTGCTTAAAACGAGTTTCATGAAACAATTTCAAATGTTTATCGATACATTCATAACGTCTGTTGATACAAAAAAAAAAAACGTTTTAATAACATAAAAATAATCATATGGTCAACCACTTGGTTTTTGGATTAAATCAATTCAAGAACTTGACAAATTATTGGTCTGGCAGCTCATGCCAATGTTTCGCCTGCAAAACCAGTTAATGTTGTTCACTGTTCTTGGTTTTATGCTTTTTTTTAGCATGGCAAATTTTCATTTACTTATAGTGCTTTTGCTATAATTTGCTTATTTCATTTATCTAACTAATTGCTATATACTTTTGCTGTTGTGTTTTTTTATCCCGTAATAATTGATTACTTCAATATGTGTGTTTAGCTGCTTGATTGAACTTTTGTGTTTTATGTATGCATGATATGAACTCTTGCTTTCTATGTTTAATTGTATGTGTGATATGTATGTATTGTTATATATATCTTTAAATATCTCAAACAGCCAATGCATAACATCGTTGGATGTGCCTTTGTTTTGTCGGTTTTAAAAGCTCACCAGACCTTATGTTTGTAATTGTCTTGTATATATACCGACTTTAAATAAAGCTTAATGTCTTATGTCTTATGTGTCGTACGACGCCGACAACGGAATGTAGGATCGTTTTATCTCGCATCAGCGACAAAATGTCGCAGGCTCGACAATAAATAAAACCAAATCTGATATTCTAATTAAAAAATTGCATTTGTGGGATTTCTATGTTCAAAACAATGTATCCTTTGGTTCAAAAGCTTAACGTCGGGTCAGATAATTATGACGTCGATGGTATAAAGTTATGATGGCTAGATCAAACAGTTATCACGTCCGTCATGTATCAGTGAAATCTTAAGGTCATCTATTCCTGTAAGTAGAAAAACCTTTTTAGTGTTTCAAATAATTAAACATCTAAGACTTCGAACCAGTTCAATAAGTCCACAAATATTTAGTTTTTCGTCTCTTATAACTGCGTTTGTAATGTGAAATGGTGGAAAAACGGTCATCTGCTCCAATGTCATTTTTATAAATAAATATTGAAAGATAAAGTTGGACATACAGCAAAGCTTTAAAAAAACAGAAATGAAAATAATGTCGTAAAACACAGATATATCTGATCGATGATATGTATACAGCAAACGCAAGTGATGTGTAATGCACTTTTGGAATTGATAGCTGTTTTGCCAGTATCACCTGTCGCAACACTAACGAGACTAACCGCTGTGATGATAGGCTGTTGCATTTGAACAGGTAGTTATAAAACAATACAAATATACCTTCAACAATTGGCTGTCGAATTCCTTACAGATGAACCATTTAATTAAGCGAAATTGTCATGCATCTAAATCATTTTTTTTTTCATGTTAGGTGAACCATTGAATATCAATTGGTTACTATAAACAAAGAAACAAACTGACCAAAGATTTTATTGAATCAAACATTGGTGTTCTACCTAGCAATAAAATAAGCAAACAAAATTTCGTTGTTCTTTGACACTACGGCTGTCTATCGGTATATCGACAAAATCGATCGTGAAAGAATAAGTAAAGGTGGTCAAGTATTGCGATTGGATCGTGAAAGATCTGGTAAAGGATCGTGAAGGAAATTTTATCGAGACGACACATGCAACGTCAGTAAATAATGTAATTTAATGAATTATAATGACAAATATTGGAAAAATAAAACTGTCTGTGAGTCATAATGGTTCAACATTATAATCAGTATCCGAGAAAAATAAAGGTTTAAAAGTACACCGTTTTTATGCAAAAGGCAGATTGCTTATCGAAATTTCAAAGAAATGAAATGTAAACAAACATGATTTTTTTTTTCAATATTTTGAATGTTTGAATTACTTTATTCTTAAAAATGTCGTTAATTGTTTTAAATGGTTCTTAAAGTTATTGTGTAGTAGTTTCATTAAAAACTTGGCAAAATTGGAAATATTTGTAAAAATTTGATATTTCGGATCGTGAAAGATCGGGTACCGCTTTTTGATGATCGTGAAAAGGATCGTGAAAGATCTGTTGCCGCTTATTATTTATTGAAAAATTCCACGAAAACGATCAAATCATTTTTTAAACACATGATACTTTATATTTGTAATTGGTAAAGCAAACGATATTGGATTTGCATGACTTATTCCGGTTCACTGTTTTTGTTTTTGTTTTGTGTATAGGGCTATTATGGTTCACTGCCATTGGATCTGATTATTTGATAATGCCACACAGACTAGTTGCCCTATAACAATAGAAGTCCTTCTGTCCGTTATGCATAACTTTATGTCGTTGTCCGTTATGCATAACTTTATGTCGTATGAAAAGATTGTCTCATAGAATTTTTTATGTCCAGTCATATCTATAAAACTAAGATCCTTGTTGATTTTTGTAAGAAATTGGGGAAACAAATTGTTAAAAAAAATGAAAACAACTGTCATATTCTTGACTTCGCACAGGCATTTTCATAAGAAAATAGTTGGTTAAACCTAGTTTTTCAGCCAGCTAAAACACCCACTAACTTTTATGACAGTTTTTTAATGTCCCGTAATATTGCCAAATGGGGTGAGCAACATAAACAGACATAATTGGTTAACGTGGCAATACAATGTAACCGGGATCTAGCACCAAAACATACATCACAGACATACAATACAATTGAATAAACCGTTCAAACACGAATCGCATCTCTGGATCCATCCACATAAGGAACGCCAAAAGCAAAAAACCTGAAAACTGAAAGAACAATTCATACGACCAATAGGAACATAAAAGTACAAAGACAAATAAAGGCAAAACTGTAAAGTATGTCTACAAATAAGGTTGGGGAAGCTGTATGTGATGTGGTGTTTGTAATCTTTAGTTCAGGACTATTAAAGGGACCAAATCAGAAAAGTTTGTATTGTTAATGGAAAGAACATCTTCAATATACCTGTATGTAAAAATAAATGATGTAGCTTCTTTGTACTAACCCATACGAAAAAAAGGAGTTGCGTACACATAAAGATATTTTTGATATTTTTTAACAGGCCCCGAAATGACAAATGTAAAACAATTCAAACGAAAAAAACCAACGGCCTGATTTATGTACAAAACAAATATATATACAGCAACAAACGACAACCACTGAATTAAAGGCTCCTGACTTGGGACAGGCACATACATATTGTGTCAGGGTACAACATGTTTGCTGGCGCGCCAAACCCTTCCCATAACATGGGACAGTGGTGTAACAGTACAAAATAAGAATAAACTATAAAATCAGTTGAAAAGGCATGAAAGAACAATTCATACGACCAATAGGAACATAAAAGTACAAAGACAAATAAAGGCAAAACTGTAAAGTATGTCTACAAATAAGGTTGGGAAGCTGTATGTGATGTGGTGTTTGTAATCTTTAGTTCAGGACTATTAAAGGACCAAATCAGAAAAGTTTGTATTGTTAATGGAAAGAACATCTTCAATATACCTGTATGTAAAATAAATGATGTAGCTTCTTTGTACTAACCCATACGAAAAAAGGAGTTGCGTACACATAAAGATATTTTGATATTTTTAACAGGCCCCGAAATGACAAATGTAAAACAATTCAAACGAAAAAAACCAACGGCCTGATTTATGTACAAAACAAATATATATACAGCAACAAACGACAACCACTGAATTAAAGGCTCCTGACTTGGGACAGGCACATACATATTGTGTCAGGGTACAACATGTTTGCTGGCGCGCCAAACCCTTCCCCATAACATGGGACAGTGGTGTAACAGTACAAAATAAGAATAAACTATAAAAATCAGTTGAAAAAGGCTTAACTCATCTGATCGATACAAAGTAGAAAAACAACTAACAAAAACACAGACTGGACATGGCAGGGTATTTATACATCCCCACAACAAAAAAGACACTAAGTACAGATCTGAGAGTACTCATATATCACCAAAAAATAATGAATAAAATGAAAGCATTAATTTACGTTCTTAGTAAGTTATTAACGCTTCAACCAATTACAAGTATATCAACTGGTTAAAAAGTATAACAAAATTACCGAACTCCAAGGCAAATTCAAAAAGGGGAAGATCATAAAAACTGACAAATTCAAACCTTTCAATCAACGGAACAAGTGAAAAACAACTGCCATATTTCTTAGTAAAAGAAATGTTGTTTTCTGATCATTTAGTCTGGTCACGCCTTGTCTTTCACGAAATAATGCGCTGTCTGATCTTTCGCGATTGATTTTTATTAAAAAATCAACAAAATTTTACTTATCAAAAATAATATGAACTTTTCCAGGTAATAACATGCTTTTATTTTACTGAACTATCTGACATACTAAAGATTAAGTTTCAAACATATCAGGATATATTGGAATGTGACCATGCATTATAGATACAAAACGTGATTTTGTTCCTTAAAGATTCGCAGATCACCTTTTGTGTTTTCTTAAAAAGTACTGCATTTTTTTCTTTACCGTAGTGCTCAGTATTTTTAAGGAAGTTGATAATTTTGATAGACACATTTCTTTTTTCTGATTTGTTCCACCTTTTGAAATTATAGCCGATTTTTTCACAGATTTTTAAGTAGGATTACACTTAATTGCATTCATGATCCGATACCAGATCTGGACACACTCGGATATATCTGCTGTAAAATTACTTAAATTGATGGTATACAAAATGCTGTCGTTGCAAATGAGTATTTCTTTTTAATAAAACTGTCTCTTTAAAATGTTTAAACCTGCTGCATTTTTATGCACCTGTCATAAGTCAGGAGCCTGATGTTCAATGGTTGTCGTTTGTTGGTGTGGTTCATAGGTTTTCTCGTTTTTTATATAGATTAGACCGTTGGTTTTCCTGTTTGAATTGTTTTACGCTAGTCATTTTGGGGCCCTTTATAGCTTGCTGTTCGGTGTGAGCCAAGGATCCGTGTTGAAGGCCGTTCTTTGACCTATAATTGTTAACTTTTTATACATTGAGACTTGGATGGAGAGTTGTCTCATTGGCACTCATACCACATCTTCTTATTTATATCGGTAGTCTCGTGGTAGCATGTTCGCGTGGAGTGCGGGGGTCGTGGGTTCGAAGCCCGGCCGGGTCAAACCAAATACTTTAAAATTGGTATTTGCTGCTTCTCCGCTTAGCACGCAGCATTAAGGAGTTAAAGCAAAGACTGGTCAGCTCGGAGTCAGAATAATGTGTCCGGGTAAGGTAATATGTCTTCCTGTGGACTATTACCTTGTGAACTAGCACGTTAAAAATCCGGCTCAGCGTATCGGTCTATTACAAAGCAGGGTTAACATTGATATTACATTAACATGTTCTCGTCCTGAATATGCATATGAATTTACCGCTGGACGTTAAGCAGCTATCTATCATCATCATCATCATCTTTTTAATAAAGATCGTGAAGAACATTTCAAAGTTGCTTTCGATCTATCAATTCGACTGTACTTATTTCTTCGCGATTTACCAAACGAAAAAGTATTGTGGTATTGTGAATACTTATATTTTTTTTTATATATAGTGTATATAAATGATTTATCTTTTGTTATTATCCATTACGGAAAAAGTGTACTATATACACAACTACGGGACAAATACCTACCTCATTGTGGGCAGATGATCCAAATCTTTTGATAAAATATTGATAAATGTGTTTCCACACACATGTATATATATGATATAGATAACGATATCTATGTCATGGTGATTCGACTAGTCTGTACATGACCAACAATAATTATGTTTTTGTTAATTACAAATTACATTATGTGTGTGTGTGTGTGTGTGTGCATAAAGAGGAGAGGGGTATTTATTTATGCAAACCATTCAATATGCAATGGAAAAGATATATCAAATAATAGTATATCGGAATAAAATTAATTAGAACGCCACAAATGTCGCAGCTAGCAACTCTTCAGAAAACATACAAGTAAATATAACAATGTTTTACATTAAAAAAAAAAAAAAATCTGACAACTCTTTATTTCAGTTTTAGCATACATTTTTGCTAACTCAATAATTGCGTTATTGGGTGCCTCAGAAACATTACTAAATCTTATTTTAACAAGATTTCGTATCATTCCATGAAGTGACGAGTGTTAGGCACATTTGCCTTGACTTTGGCAATAAAAAAAATGCTAAAACTTCACTCCAAATAAATCAGGCTCTGGTCTTACGTCCATTGTGCCCATTCTCTATTAAATTAAGTCGAAAATATGCAAGTTGTAAGCTAGAATATGTGTGTAAGTCTAGTCATTTTATATAATGAATGTCATAGGTAACGAATTGCAGTGTTGTAAAACTTTGAATTTTTCAAAATACTAAGGATTTTCTACTGCGGGAATAGATCAATTTAGTTGTATTTGGCAAAACCTTTCGGAATTTGGGTCATCAATGCTCTTCAACTTTGTGCTTTTGATTCGAGCGTCACTGATGAGTCTTTTGTAGACGAAACGCGCGTCTGGCGTACAAAATTTTAAGTCTGGTATCTGTATTGAGTTATGTCAATCATTCCGAGTATTGTTTTTAAATATTTATTCTTTTTTGATGGTATAAATAGCAGAAAATTATACGAATATGAATAACTACACATATTCATCTTAAATTTAAAAATAGTGGTATTTTATTACGAATAAAAAGATATGAGAGGTAAACGGTAAACGTCAATGAAACGGTCACCCAACGAAAAAAAAAAAAAAACAGTTGTTCAACAATAGACAGATGTGTCAAGCTAAAAATCTTCCAGAGTATATAAAAGTGAGTTTATTGAACATAAACCATCAAAGATCTGCCATGAGAACCCAATTCTCAAAATAACGAAAAACATTAAGATATGATAAACGACAACAACTGACAAGGTTCCTGACTTGGGACAGAGACATTAAACGTTGACGGGTTGAACTAGTTTTCATATATCTCAACCCCAACCCCCACCCCACCCCTCTATCATTAGATTGACAAAACTTCCATAAAACAGCATACTCGGAAATTGTTTCAGGTATGTTTAAATAACTATGAATTATAATTTCTTTATATATATGAAAATGATAAAATTTAAATAATTCTATTCAGAAAATTGAAAATGAATATAAAATTAGATTTATTTGCATGAAGGAATGTGCATAAGCTTCACTCTCTACTTAAAAGATCATTAAAGTATGTGGGCATTCTGATCCATTATTTTGGGTGAAAAGAGGTGAAAATGGAAATACAATAGTGTGATTAGTGCAAACCCTTTGCATCATACAAACAAAAATGAATTTGCAAGTTTTAACATAATTATGTCGCAGATTCTTAATTAACGGTAAACGTTAGTTGCAAATGAGTATTTCTTTTAATAAAACTGTCTCTTTAAAATGTTTAAACCTGCTGCATTTTTATGCACCTGTCATAAGTCAGGAGCCTGATGTTCAATGGTTGTCGTTTGTTGGTGTGGTTCATAGGTTTTTCTCGTTTTTTATATAGATTAGACCGTTGGTTTTCCTGTTTGAATTGTTTTACGCTAGTCATTTTGGGGCCCTTTATAGCTTGCTGTTCGGTGTGAGCCAAGGATCCGTGTTGAAGGCCGTTCTTTGACCTATAATTGTTAACTTTTTATACATTGAGACTTGGATGGAGAGTTGTCTCATTGGCACTCATACCACATCTTCTTATTTATATTTATTTATATCGGTAGTCTCGTGGTAGCATGTTCGCGTGGAGTGCGGGGGTCGTGGGTTCGAAGCCCGGCCGGGTCAAACCAAATACTTTAAAATTGGTATTTGCTGCTTCTCCGCTTAGCACGCAGCATTAAGGAGTAAAAGCAAAGACTGGTCAGCTCGGAGTCAGAATAATGTGTCCGGGTAAGGTAATATGTCTTCCTGCGGACTATTACCTTGTGAACTAGCACGTTAAAAATCCGGCTCAGCGTATCGGTCTATTACAAAGCAGGGTTAATATTGATATTACATTAACATGTTCTCGTCCTGAATATGCATATGAATTTACCGCTGGACGTTAAGCAGCTATCTATCATCATCATCATCATCATCTTTTTAATAAAGATCGTGAAGAACATTTCAAAGTTGCTTTCGATCTATCAATTCGACTGTACTTATTTCTTCGCGATTTACCAAACGAAAAAGTATTGTGGTATTGTGAATATTTATATTTTTCTATATATAGTGTATATAAATGATTTATCTTTTGTTATTATCCATTACGGAAAAAGTGTACTATATACACAACTACGGGACAAATACCTACCTCATTGTGGGCAGATGATCCAAATCTTTTGATAAAATATTGATAAATGTGTTTCCACACACATGTATATATATGATATAGATAACGATATCTATGTCATGGTGATTCGACTAGTCTGTACATGACCAACAATAATTACGTTTTGTTAATTACAAATTACATTATGTGTGTGTGTGTGTATAAAGGGGTGAGTGGGGTATGTATTTATGCAAACCATTCAATATGCAATGGAAAAGATATATCAAATAATAGTACATCGGAAAAAAATTAATTAGAACGCCTTAAATGTCGCAGCTAGCAACTCTTCAGAAAACATACAAGTAAATATAACAATGTTTTACATTAAAAAAAAAAAAAAAAAAATCTGACAACTCTTTATTTCAGTTTTAGCATACATTTTTTGCTAACTCAATAATTGCGTTATTGGGTGCCTCAGAAACATTACTAAATCTTATTTTAACAAGATTTCGTATCATTCCATGAAGTGACGAGTGTTAGGCACATTTGCCTTGACTTTGGCAATAAAAAAAAATGCTAAAACTTCACTCCAAATAAATCAGACTCTGGTCTTACGTCCATTGTGCCCATTCTCTATTAAATTAAGTCGAAAATATGCAAGTTGTAAGCTAGAATATGTGTGCAAGTCTAGCCATTTTATATAATGAATGTCATAGGTAACGAATTGCGGTGTTGTAAAACTTTGAATTTTTCAAAATACTAAGGATTTTCTACTGCGGGAATAGATCAATTTAGTTGTATTTGGTAAAACCTTTCGGAATTTGCTCTTCAACTTCGTGCTTTTGATTCGAGCGTCACTGATGAGTCTTTTGTAGACGAAACGCGCGTCTGGCGTACAAAATTTTAAGTCTGGTATCTGTATTGAGTTATGTCAATCATTCCAGTATTGTTTTAAATATTTATTCTTTTTGATGGTATAAATAGCAGAAAATTATACGAATATGAATAACTACACATATTCATCTTAAATTTAAAAATAGTGGTATTTTATTACGAATAAAAGATATGAGAGGTAAACGGTAAACGTCAATGAAACGGTCACCCAACGACAAAAAAAAAAAAAACAGTTGTTCAACAATAGACAGATGTGTCAAGCTAAAATCTTCCAGAGTATATAAAAGTGAGTTTATTGAACATAAACCATCAAAGATCTGCCATGAGAACCCAATTCTCAAAATAACGAAAAACATTAAGATATGATAAACGACAACAACTGACAAGGTTCCTGACTTGGGACAGAGACATTAAACGTTGACGGGTTGAACTAGTTTTCATATCTCAACCCCCAACCCCCACCCCACCCTCTATCATTAGATTGACAAAACTTCCATAAAACAGCATACTCGGAAATTGTTTCAGGTATGTTTAAATAACTATGAATTATAATTTCTTTATATATATGAAAATGATAAAAATTTAAATAATTCTATTCAGAAAAATTGAAAATGAATATAAAATTAGATTTATTTGCATGAAGGGAATGTGCATAAGCTTCACTCTCTACTTAAAAGATCATTAAAGTATGTGGGCATTCTGATCCATTATTTTGGGTGAAAAGAGGTGAAAATGGAAATACAATAGTGTGATTAGTGCAAACCCTTTGCATCATACAAACAAAAATGAATTTGCAAGTTTTAACATAATTATGTCGCAGATTCTTAATTAACGGTAAACGTTAGTACAACATCTGACCACATTGACAGACAATGTTTGACTAATTAAAACAGAAGTTGCATAATTTAACAACATACAGAAGACGATTTTGTGCACGTGAATAACTTGTTTAGTGCTTCAAGTTAACATTACCAAAGTGTTAATCTGAGCTATATTGAAATTCCAATTTGGCTATACGAAATCAAAGACATCAACGGATATATTAAAACAGAGAGTTTTCTATTAACCATATTTAAAACCCATTTTGACTATTGAAATGTATGTGTTCAAAAATAGCTAGAGTTTCTTATGAGCCTGAATTGCTCTCTTAAAAGTAGTTTGCCCAATACTCATTAGAATAAAATACTAACATAAGGTAAATCCCTTCAAAATAACATTTCTGAATGGTTTATTTTCCTTTCCTTTCACGTGGCCTTGAATAGAAATCAAAATGTAATTTGGAAAGCTTGGTAAAGTAAACCTTGACCTCTGCTAGTGGTCATTTGTTACATACCTTCAAAGGAACATCACCTAGTTTCGTTTCAATTGGATCATTGGTTCTTGAGAAGATTTTTTGTTCTTGAAATGAAAAGCAAACTTTATTTTCCCATATAATTTTTAATTTTAATTTTGACCTTTGCCAGTGGCCATCTTGAATTGAAAAAAATAGCACTTGTTAAGGACCTTCGAAAGATTAATTAATTGATGTTTGCTTTACGATGCATCAGCGCAAATAGCCTTTATCGTGGCGAAAGCTAATTCAAATATTTAAATAACACTGTTTTGAAATCAGACAAAAGGTCTTTCAATATACAAATATAAAACTTTAGTTTAAAATGAAATTACTTATTACCAAGGATTTGTATAGTCTTACTATACAAATCCTTGTTATTACCAAATAAAATTTAACAACAAGATATCAATATAAAAATTAAAATCATTTTAAACTACTACAACTAGTTGACCTTCAAAGGAAAATTCCCATCAAGTTTGGTTTCAATTTGTGAAGCAAATCATTTTAAACTACTACAACTAGTTGACCTTCAAAGGAAAATTCCCATCAAGTTTGGTTTCAATTTGTGAAGCATTTATTGAGATGAAGTTTTCCCTAAGTTCAATCACCTATAAATTAGAAAAGGTTTCAGTGGCAACCTTTGTTTATGAAACAACACGAAAGTAACAGCATTCAGAAAAGGCTGTGAAAGGAACATATTTGCCAAGTTTGGTTTTATAATGTGCAGTTGTTCTCAAGAAGAAGATGAAAATGTGTATAGCTAACTGAAAGATGCCAAGTGATGACAAAAGCTCCTGTAACTTTTATCCGAGTGATCTTAAATAGTCTTTTGCAAAATTCTAATTACTGTCAAGAAAGTAATTTTTATTGTTCACTGAAAAACCATGTCATAATCATGTTATTGATATGAAAAAGACCTAATTTTTATAATATGTTATATGTCATCCTGATGAATGTGTTCTGTTTTCTCTCAAGTTTTTGTGTTGCTTTCTTATTCATTGCTATAACCCTACATGTTCTTTTATTTATTCATATACTGTATGGTTGATTGTTCCTTGCTCAATGTCCAGTAGCAATTAGTTCATGCATATTTCGGACAAGAAATAATTAACAATCGATACAATAAGTAGGTTCTGCAAGTTTGGTAGTTCAGGATTAAGGTTGGAAAATTTTAAATTTCCCTTGAAAATGACGGTATGCTGGATAGGGCCAGAAATTTTACCTATGGACCCCTAAAAGATTTTACAGGGGTCTTATCCTGAATAGTTTTGAAATTTCTGTAGTTTCATAAAAAATATATTTTTAATGTTTTAAACAAATTTAGTCTGCTTTGTTACTGTTAAACTAATGCTTAAAAGTTTCTAAATTTTCTACACACCACCACAATGCTAGAGATCAGTCTGACAACTTTTGTGTTTACAAACAATATTCTGAAGTAGACAGAAACAAAAATCTAACGATCATCAAATCCAGTTTACTTACAGAACTCAAATATATTACAGGGATGTTGGTAAAGAATGTCTATGAGAAAAAAAAACCCCAGAATTTATAGTTCGCACTGCTGAAATTGTCTTTATTTACTCAAAGTGATGATAACAACTAACATGGCCCTTAGTACCAGTTGAGCTAAAATGTGATAAATCTGACAAAATGTTTTAGAAATAATGAATTTTTGGATGTACGGAAAGAAATGAATGGTGAACTGTAAAAAAGTAAAATTTCTCAATCTATTATGGTTTTCAAAACTATTATCAATTACTTGCATTTTACCTTTATCTTCTAATTTTAACCATGGTGGCCATGTTGTTTGATTGGCAAGTACTAAACAAAAACTTTATACTTGTATTTTATCCTTTAGTTCTTTTTTCAATCATGGTTATCAGTTACTAAAAGTTGATAGCAATTCTTATCTGGTTATAAAGCAGTATGGTATGATAATCAACAGGACACTAAAAGTTACTGTTTTATGCCCCAGGTTTATCAGGTTAATGCTCGCTAATCATTTTACCTGAGTTAATGCTTGCTAATCATTTTACCTGAGTTAATGCTTGCTAATCATTTTACCTGAGTTAATGCTTGCTAATCATTTTACCTGAGTTAATGCTTGCTAATCATTTTACCTGAGTTAATGCTTGCTAATCATTTTACTTGTGTTGATGCCTGAAAGCACAAAATACTTACCAAGTTAAAGAGATTTACTTCATTATGATATACCTTTTCAGCAAAGGCTATTGGATAATTTAGATCTAATCAATTTTGTATTATAAATTCTTAAATAGAACTTATTTATATGTACAATGCAATAAGCATGTGTGCAAGCATCCCCCTCTTTTTTTAACAAGTACAAAATTGGACAATAAATCATAAAATGTGCAATAATTTTATGCCAAATTGCAAGAATAAAAGGATTATCAGTCATATCAAAACAATTTTACAATTTTGCTTCTCACAAACTTCTGTCTAGCATTCAAGTAAATAACCTCATCATAGATACCAGGATTAAATTTTGTATGCCAGAGGTGCATTTCGTCTACTCAAATAAAAAGTCAAACAGGTCAAATAAAGTCAAGTTGAAGAGCATTGAGGACCCAAATAAAAAGTCAAACAGGTCAATGATAAAGTATTCCAAGTTGAAGTTAGAAAAACTGTTGGTACCATTATATGAGGACATTCCAAAATTATGAAAGGTTTTGCCAAAATACAGCTATGGTAATCTATTCCTGGGGTAGAAAATCCTTAGTATTTCAAAACATTCAAAATTTTGTAAACAGTTAATTCATAATTATGACCATATTAATGATAATTCATGTCAAGACAGAAGTGCTGACTACTGGGCTTAAGAACAGTTGTGAAAAACAAAATAGGGATGGAATGCGGAAAAAACAGATATTCCATCACCTTATATACTTGCTTCAGAAAGCTGGGAGTATATGAAAGAACATGAACTTTCTCTAATCATTTAATTGCTGATATCTGTGAAAAATTTATGTGGAATGATTCATAAATAAACATTACAATGCTTAAATATCTAATTACAATTAAATATTCACATGGTTAGGTCAATATATGTACATAGTAATGTGTGCACAGGGTTACATCTACAGATAAATGCTCACAACAAAAAAGACAGCAATTCGTGGGAATTACAACAACACTCGACTTGATATGAACAAATACATCACAATTAATATTTATCTATGAGGCAGTTTCAAGCTATGTTTCACTGGAAACACCTGACTGATTATGCCATTATTTTCTCCTTATAATACAAAATGATCTGAGATTCTTTAAAGATAAGTCTATGTCTAACATTTTAATCAGATGGAAACTGTAGTATGAGACAATTTTTACTATCTGTTTTTATATTTTCATCTTTTCATTTGCTTCTCAGCAATGTGAAAATAAAATAATATTATATAGAATAGTGATATAAAATCTGGAAAACAGTCTAAAAAGGTAGAATTTCCTCAATGTATATATTTTAAGGTTTTTTTCCACTTTCATTATTTTGTCTTTTCCAAATTTTATTAACATGAATGAAGCAAAAATTTGACAAATTTTGAGCAATGTATATTTTGTAAAATTATACTGTGAAAACCAGAATACCTGAAGTAAATAGCTAATCGATGTACTATTTTCTTACAAACATTTAAACAGATTGGTTCAGTTGTTTAAAACTTTTATCCAGTGATTAATATTTGATAAGTCCTTAATAATATAGACAATAAATAACTTCATACAGTGGTCAAATGAAGAACTGGACCTCAATGATCCTAATCTACCACATATACACATATATACAACATTTTGTTGAGGGAATCTTGTCAGGGTTGAGGAACATAGTCATACTCAATTAAGTGGATTCGTTGTTTTTTTCTTCTTTTCTTTAATTGATTTTGTGAATATTGAAACAATTGTTACACATTTACACTCTGAACAAAATTGTGGTTACTTACAATATGTTCCAAAAAAAAAAACTACTTTTCTTATGTATCTATATTGAAATCTTCATAAAAATTCATAAAAATGCAATTGTTCAAATTAGATAAATAGTTAATCTGCTCCTACCTCAAATACCTCAATTACAAAAAAATGTTACATGACCTTTCTTGCTGACATCATGGACAAATACATGTATTTTATTCTCACAAACCTTTTCAGTAGTAAAACAGAACTGCATAGATATAAAAAAAAATCTTACATAGAATGAGAGATTAGCTTTTGCTCATACACATTCACTTTGCATTTGTCCGTAGGTTTTCAAGTAAACCTATCAGTCTAATAGAAAAAATATTTAGTTTCCGACTTGTTTGCCAAACAGTTTTATTATTAGCAGTATAACAATATTACTGTACTGTAAAAATCATATAACGAACCCCAGTTAAAGCAGGGGCTCTGTTATCACATAATATAATATAAATATACTCATTAAAAATTATACAACAAGAACATATATCTATACAAAAG
This sequence comes from Mytilus coruscus, assembly GCA_017311375.1. Classification (NCBI taxonomy): domain Eukaryota; kingdom Metazoa; phylum Mollusca; class Bivalvia; order Mytilida; family Mytilidae; genus Mytilus; species Mytilus coruscus. Next base: position 31,725,120 of record CM029600.1, read on the forward strand.
TCAAAACCAATAATTTCAATAATTTTACAAAAATTCAACAATATGACAATGAAGCAGTGTTCTCCCAGATATTTAATTTAGCATCCTGGTAAACAGGGAAATTGAAATACAAAATGTACCATCTTGTTTCTAAAAATTATAGCATCACATCCATAACATAATCTATAAGAAATCCACTTCAGATAGCATCATTTAAGATTATAGCATCATTACCATGATGTCAAACGGCCCTGGGAAACACTGTGAAGTATATACAATAACAATCCAATAATTATCATAATTATGTATGATACATTGCACTCATCTTCCCTTTGAGATGTCTGTCCAAATACACAGATTTTCTCTATATACACATGACTTTAAGAGACAGCCACCTTAGCAATCTTTTTTTTTTTTTCAAGTTTCAAAAACTTTTAATTCAAAATTTTAAAAATGTTGATTGATTGGAACACCTAATGAGGTCAATCAATGAAAACCGTTTTAGTATCATAACTTCACAGTAAAATTGTGATTCTCTTAACTTTTTAAAGTTTTATCACCGATGTGTTTTAGAAATAGAAATTTTAAATGACAAAACTCACCTTAATAAGTATTTAAATTGATAATTTTCATACAAATTATAATGTTACAGTAACATTTTATTCAAATATTGAAATAAACCCCAAATAAATCACTTATAGTTTTTACGAAGGTCAATCAGCAATTTCTCAAAACTTCATTTGTGAATTTATGTAATATAATGGTAAACACATAAATATAAGAAGCAACATAAATCTGTAAGTAAATGATTAACATCATATGCAACTAATTCAATATACAATGTTTGTAAAAATTGTGTCTACTATTATTTTGTTTACAGTTCACAATACTCAAGTGTCAAGCACATGTAATAATAAACAACTAACAAACAGGTTGGATTTTGCTGAAATCCACTTCTTTCCTAAGTGGACTATGTCGTGTTTGCTGAACTGGATTCTGTGGGGCTCTCAATGTTGGCACTGAAATCAAAATGAAAATTAACTTAAAATTGTATAGCAGAAATAAACAAGCATTCTTAGAGTATTGCATGGCAATATAGTCCCCTACCGGTAAAATTCATTATACTGGAACAAAATGCTAACTTGTTCTATAACTTGTCATGGTGTAAACAAAAAGAAAATATCAAGTCAATATCTTCAAGCATGACTAAAAACAGTGTGGAAAACTGAATATATGAGTGAATTTTTTCAAGTCCAAGGACCATAACTCTGCACAAAATTATCAGACTGAAACAAAAATTTGAACTTGATCTGTAACTTGTCATGATAAAACTATATACCAATTGTCAGACAATATCTTCAAGCATGATGAAAAAAGTTTGGAAACCCTATAACACTCTTACATAAGATATGATTAATAGTTCTCTAAAATTAGATATGATGTAATACAATGTATATCTATTTTCAAATTACAATCAAATATAATTAATAGTTCCAAATATTTTTCTTCATTTGTCACAAACTAATATAGATTTGTAACTTATCTATAAAATGTCAACAACTTTAATCTACACAATGTAATGTAATGAAATATATACCTTAATAAAAATAGATTATTATCTAATTAAAGGATTTCACTTAATAAAAAATATATATATATATAGATACATGTAGCATTCAGAAAATTAGTTTATACAAAATAACATATAAACCTGCCACAAAATTCCTCAAACAATTTACCAAAGAATGTCTTTTAAAAATGAGTTATCTCCCTTTGTACAGATTACATGGTTTAACATAGTACTCTAACATTAGTTAGTTTTTATGGACCATAACTCTGGACTAAATCATCAGACCGGAACAAAATTCAAACTTGATCTATAACTTGTCATGATAAAACTAAATACCAAATATCAAATCAATATCTTCAAGAACGAAGAAAAAAAGTGTGGAAAGCTGAGTTGCCGGACTGACGGATGGACAGACAGACAGACAGACGGACAGACAGACAGAGTGCAAACCTAAAGTCCCCTTCGACTTCGTTGGTAGGGGACTAATAACCAAAAAATGTTTTTCTATGCCTTAAATTTGAAATTACAAATGTATTTCAAAGAAAAGAACATTTTTTAAAAGACAATTTTGTCTTTCCACTATAACTTTCTATTCTTATTCAAAAATAATTTCCTATCAAAAGTTACTAGCTATATTTTTTTTATCAACAACAGATAATTATTCACATGTGTGACAATGGTTATCAAAAATGTAACAAATTCAGTATATCTGACCCTGATTCACAGATATAATGATTAACAATATAAATGTGGTAAAATGAATATTAATAAACAAACACAAAATATGTGTGAATAATTAATAGAATTCATAAATATATATTTTGTGAAGCTGTGAAAACTGAACAATGCCTTAAAACACCTTTTAGTCTTTACAAAATAATGATTCCTAATTAAACCAAATAATTTCTCACTTTCAATAAATGATAATGTGACATCAATAACTGAAAGAACAAGTGTAAAAACTGGATCAGGCTTATTAACATGATAAAAGCAAATCTAAAATACACAAGCATGTGTTGATCAATGTAACTTTCATTTCTAATATCACAAGCAAAATGCCATGCAAATTTTGCCACCCATCTGAATACATGTTTAGATAGCATTAATGAATTTTACTTACGAGCTTTTGCACATGGGAACTTAACATATATAAATGGAATAAAACACATTTAACCATTTGTAAATATCTGTTACAATTTACCCTATGATAATTTATAAGTTTCTGCTATCAAGCACTAAATTTTCTATTTGTGCCATAGTCAACTTTAAATTTCGAATATCAAAGAAAATTTCTTAGTATATTTTCAAAGTGTTTTCAAGTTTAAAAATCACATTCTGAGTGTTAGTCATTGTATATTAGTTACATCTGTCTCTTACTATTTTCTTTCATCAATATATTACTTTTGTCTACTAGCTGAACATCAAAATTTTGGTTGCATGTGTCTCTAATTTTAGTATTTAAATACCAATGAATACACAACTCCTGATAATTATCTGTTAAAACCAAGGAAACTATTAATTTCATTCCTGAACAGAATTATAGTATTTTCTGTAATTATCTCAGGAATTGACAAGTTCAGAAGAGATTTTGCAGAAAAGGAGTAAGTTTGATTACACCATAAAATGGCCCTTATTTTTAGCTACAATTTCAAATTATGATTTATTGACCAATATCACAATGAATCATAGCTAATACAATGACTAGATAGGAAATATGTCTTTTGTTAAAAATTAATGTACTTTCGTTCTACTCATGATGTCACAAATAGCACTCATTTTTATTTTCAACAAAGGTTCAATGAAAACGGGTAATTTTCCATTGATTTTGTAGACAGATAACATAGAGCGCATGTGTTGACAAAAAAGATCTTTCAACAAAATGTCTGTTAAACATTTTACATATCTGACTTGAATATTTAGTTTGTCGACGCCTGCTCTCTATGCTTCCTAGGCCTTAATTTGGTTGAAATCAAGACAATTTCGTCAAATTTCGCAAAATCCTTCATTTTGACCTGTTTGGGATGTAAAGATCAATGCTTTAAAAACAAATACTATGACAAAAGAAGTTCTATTCATTTTTCTCATTTTAAAACACTTATTTTATTGAAACATAAAACTTAATAATTGGGGCCAAACTCCTTTGGTCTTTTCTACCCTTTCTGTTGTTGATTAAATTTCAGATTGATATTCCATTATAGATAATTTCTTGTTAAATTTAAAACTTTTAATATAAGGGATATCAATTTTTAAGTAATAAAAGATTGCTTTCATTACCTTCTATATGGGCTACACAAAAAATCAGAGATTCCAGCAGAATAACCACAGGGAATTTGTCAATACCATTAAACATCATTCAAAGCATTAAATTCGTGTGTAACTTCAAGGCATATTTTAGCGGCGATCGATGTCTTTCAAAATTACTTTATTTTTATCAATAGTACCGCTTAAGTCGACGCTAGGGCCGTCTTGACCTTGTTGTAGGGTATGAATGATTTGTTCATTGTTGAAGACCCTACATCAACTGTCAAGATGAAGAACAGGAATAAAAGCCTTGTTCATTGATAATTTTCTATGTTTTCTATGTATTGTGTGCGATTTTGTCCCATGTACATTTACTCCATATCCTTTCATTTTCTATTAAAAGACAATTAATTATCTTATTAAATGCTTTATATGATTATTTTACCAAGCCTTACAAAATGACCTATCTTTACAAATCTAATTTCTTTTCTGTCTATTTTTAACCAAGATATTATATTTGTCACACACATCTTCACACATTTCACTATACGGCATCATAAATATATAAAATGAAGCTTCCATTTTCTGTATCATTTGCACCCCACCCCCTTCTTCAACTCCACTAGAATCTACTTCTTTCCAACAAAACATAAGCCTTACAATTATTTCCATATATATTCAGTATTATTCACTTTTCATAGATTACTTTACCATTTAAATACTTACCATATCCCATGCCTTGTAAGAATAATCTGAATGCTTCACACACTTTCCCTGGCTGTTCTTCTAACGGCATCCCTCCACAATCCTGTATCTGAAATGACAAAGGATAATTTTTTTTATGATATTTAAGTGAAAACTATAGAAAGTTTTATAAAATACAGAAGTGTGTTGATGGGAAAACAATATTTAGAAAGTTTATAAAATACAGAATATTTTTTTTCAATATCACTATTTTGAACAACAACTTGACAAGAAGAACTTACTTTCATAAAATCTGTTTCCTGAGGGTCCATTCTCCCATTCATATCAGTGACTTGGTCAATGTGTGGTGAATCATCTCCCACCAGTAAAATACTTCTACATCTAAAAACAATCAAATATATGTTTGCATTGGTTCATATCAAGTTAATATATTTAAAATGCAAAGGAGGAAGATCATTAGTTATTTTGTTCATTCCCAAACGTTTAAAAAGTAGTTTTGTAAAGATAAAAGAAAGATCCAGGTATAATTTGCAAGCATAATAAATGATCATTACTATACTTAATTGTTAAGATTTTTCATTCTATCAGCAGGATTAGCAAATTTTGGAAATCCTAGCTGAAAAACATTAGATTTTTGTAAAGTATCTAACTGAATGCTATTATTTCAAAACTAGCAATATTTTTTTTTTATTTGTCAAGTACCTTTAATTTTTAAAAGATTGTTTCATCAAACATATTGCACACTTTCAAATTTATAAAAATATCGTATGGGCTTCATAATGATGGTGATTGCCCTCAATGAATAACTTACTTGATAGTCCTGGCATGTGGCCTTTTGATAGGATCAAGTTCTCTTACTATACCAAGATCCCTACGTCTGAAAAAAATACGTCAATTTAAAATTAATCTACAAAATAAATTTTGTTTAGTTAAACAGATGTTTCGTTTGATTAATACTGACATCGACTGTTTGCAAGAATCTGACTAACTTAACAAGCATTCTGAACTAAGGTATTGCATGAGGATTTATGACAGAAATTAATTAAATGTTGAATTTAAACAAAAATTAAAAAACAAAACAGTATATAAGTTGATTTAGATATTGATAACTTCAAGACTCAACATAATACAATTTAAATAAGAAAAATAAATGGGGAATATGTCCATGGGACACAGATGATGCCCCCGCTTGCATATAACATTATAAAGGGACATAAACTCAAGAACGGTAAAGTGACGCCACCAAAATTCAAACTTAATCTGTGTTTTGTGGTAATAAGCATTGTGTACATGGTGTATAAGTTTCATAACATTTGGTTGAGAAAAACTTAAGTTAGAGAACGGAAACCAATTTCGGGACGTACGGAAGGACGGACGTACAGACAAACAAGGGTAAAACTTAATGCCCCCTCCACTACGGCAGGGGGGGATAAAAATATTTATTAAATGAAATATAACCTAAACTGAGATTTCTGAATCCACAGGATGGTACCAATACACATTTCAAATATTTTGATACAATTAAAGCAGAAAATTTATTTTTGAATTTTAACATTCAAGTTTTAGTAAATAACTTCACACAGAGCAGTAGTATTTGTTGAAACAGGAGTGGGGACATTGGATGTGGAATAAAATGAAGTAGTAACTCTTTTGAAACTTATTGATCTGAACTGTAAATAAACACAGAAATTACAAAATATTCTCAATAGTAAACTGTTGCCACAGAGATATGTCTTGCCTGTCGGCATAAAATTCAGAAAAAGACAATCTGATGGACAGCAACATTGCTTATTAATTCAAAATCACTGGACTATGATCTAGTGGGCAGGGCCTTGAAATGGTTGACAAATTGAGATGTACAGACAGCAATGTAACTTTATAGAAATATTGTTGTCTATTGTAAGTAGTTCCTATCAAACTAACTTAAGCAGAAAACTTAACATTGAAAATTATTAATTAATTAAAACAGGGATGGGTAATCGTAATCTGTAATCGTAATCGATTGTAATTGATTACATTTTTTCCAGTAATCGACAGTAATCTGTAATCGAAGACATTTTCGATTACATGTAATCGTAATTTAATCGATTACAGCAAAAATCATGCTGTAATCATCGATTACTTTCGATTACATTTCGATTACTTTAGTAAAATAGTTTGATGAAATATAACCTATTTTAAATGAAAACATGTATGTAGTCATCACTTTGAAGTACTGATATGACTTAAGAGTTTATCAACTGCCTTTATATTTCTATCTATTGTCTCAAGCTGCATTATGATCAACCAGATCCCCTACCATAATTTACTTTATATCTAGCTTTTGAAACAAATGGATTTGTGTGCTTGTCAATAAGTCAACACATTTTATATTAAAATAAGAAAATAAGATTTAAAATAAGAAATGTTTCTTAAGTTAAGTTCTGTACTTCCTTACAGTAGTAAGCTATTTGTTTTAAATTTCCTAAAAGCATAATTTTCAATAAGATTTAAGCTTAGAATAGATAAACAGTTGATTTCTTATAATGTTGTGATATACATGTATATAAAAATAAGAAAGTACACAAAATCCTTTTAATAATGAACCAATGCCAATGCATTGAAATTATTTTCAGAAAAGATACATGTATCCTCTTTGACACTATAAATATATACTGTTTATAATTTTATTAGAGAATAAAAATCTTAACAAACTCCTTGTCTTTACTAATCAGATGATCAAAGTCTTCTAATCACTATATAAGACACATACTTTGTTTTATTTCAATTACTGTTTGTCTAATTAAGATGGAGATTTACATTATTTTGCCCCAGGTTATAATTGTACTCCATTGGCAGTTCTATAACCTATAATTAAGGTGGTTATCCAACAAAAGGATTAAATCATGTCTGTCATTATAATTATAAATTTTGATCTTTAAAATTAGCTGAACTAATTAATCTACTTTTTATATTTTTTCAGAGAAAACTTCCAACATTTGTTTTACAACTTGTAAATAACTATGCTAAAATATACCTGCTTTTAATGAATAAAACAAAAAGCTAACTTAATTCAGTACGAAAGCAAAATTATGGAAAAACCTTAAACATATATATAAGTGATTGATGGAATGCGATGTCATCTCTAATTCATGTTGAAAGTCAAAATTCAAGATTTTTTAATAATTCTGATCCTCAGTAAGAGATTCCATCTAGATAACAACTATCAACTTATAATTTGGAAACAATGCTTTAAATGCTGTTTTTGGTAAAGTTCTAAATTTCAACTATACAAAAGTTGATCAACATAATTGTGTTTAGCTTACTGTATTTTTTTAAATTTTGAAGCATGTAATTGACAGTAATCGAAAAGTAATGTAATTACTTTTGATAAAATAATCGATTGCAATCGATTACATACAAAATTTGAGTAATCGATTATTAATCGATTGCACTAAATACCTTCATGTAATCGATTATTAATCGATTACATTTGTCAGTAATCGTGCCCATCCCTGAATTAAAAGTCACTGGACCATGACCTAGGGGGCAGGCCCTTGAATAGTCGTCAAACTGAATCCTTATGTCTCGCTTTCTGCAACTTGCATCGCAGGCAAGACAAAAACATGATATGGAATAGTTAGCACAAAGTATTTGTTCTAGAGATGATGTAGCTCTTCCTCTCACCTTAATTATCAAATTTTTGTCAAAAAACATAACTGACAAACTAACACATGTGTCAATCAACTTCGAATCAGCTATTTTAATCAAGCACCTGCTGATTTCAAACAATACACTTGAATGACACTTACTCTTTGTTGCATTCTTTAGTGCTGTCTGTATAAATATATATGTCAACTAAGAGAATTTTACATATGTCAGAGTTAGGAACAAAACTATATTTAGAAGTTCTTATCAACATGAAAATCAATGATAGTGTGAACGTACAGAATTAGCTTTACAGATAAGGTTTTGAAATTATTTGAGGCTCATGTTATGATTTGTTTGTCAGTTTCAGTATAATTGTGACTGGTTAAAGTTTATAGTAACTATAATCCTCAAACCTCCCATATCAAGGAATTTATAATTTATTCTTGATAGCACTTTATAATAACCCTCTTATTATTACAATAGTTCAATGCAATGCACTTAGACAGACCAGAAACATGTTAAGTAGTGAAACTTGACAACCAGATTTTATTTATATTTTTTTGTTATATATTTTATCAATAAAAGGACATGAAGGTCTACCTACATCAGTGAGACAGCAACCTCACAACAAATTTCCCTGAAAAGACATACAGAGGTAAACACTTGAAGACCTGTTGGTGGCCTTCGGTTGTTGTCTGCTCTTTGGTGGGTTGTTGTCTCTTTGACATATTCCCCATCTGCATTCTCAATTTTACACTATTATAGAATAGTGCCTTTACCATGTCAAGCTTTAAGAGAAAAATTAATTTTGTCTATCAGGGATTTTTCTAAAAGAATTGTAGCGTTGGTAGATCAGGATTTTTTAAAATCCAAATCTGGAAATTATCTTGTTTCCACCAACTCCAGTATTATACATACCCCTTATATAAACACCATTTTTAATCTGACAATGAACAGAGTGGCAATGTTTTAACATGTTTTGATCTTGTCACAATTTTTCTGAAATAAGTTAGGGATACAAAAATTGATATGTTGGTGAACAGTTTTGAATGCAAACCTCATAAAAACCTTATCGTCGGCATTTAAAATAAGGGTCAGTTTGGAAACCCTGCACATAACCCTTTTTTATGTTTGCCTTTAAATCTCTCAAGTGTCTAGAGAAGTTATGAATAAAATATCAGAAACAAACAATAGGTCTGCAATCAACACATATAAAGTAAAGGATTGCTCCAGAATCAAATCTGTGTGTGTAAGGGGAGGGGGCATCTTTAAACCATCCAGCCTCCTACTGTATATATATTTTTTTATTTCTGTATTATTCTTAAATTTGAATTCAAAGTCCTTCCAACCCCCACAAATTAAATTGTGTAACAGACCTATTATTAAAGTGTCCTGAAGATCATTCAATACACATTTATGCATTTTTTTTTTCTCTTTTATATACCCTGCACCTGATTAGGGATAACTTGAAAAACAAGCATTCTGAGAGTATTGCATGGCAATACATAGTCCCCTACCGGTTAAAAATTCATTACTCTGGAACAAAATGTTAACTTGATCTATAACTTGTCATGATAAAACCTATTATCAAATTAATATCATTAAGCATGTTGAAAAAAAGTGCAGAAAACTGATTATTTGAGGGAATTTTCTATTTCCAAGGACCATAACTCAGGACAAAATCATCAGACAGGAACAAAATATGAAATTGATCTGTAACTTGTCATGATAAAACTACATATCAATTATCAAATCATTATCTTCAAGCATGACGATAAAAAGAGCAGAAAACTGATTATTTGAGTGAATTTTTTAAGTCCAAGGATCATAACTCAGGACAAAATCATCAGACCGAAACAAAATTTGAACTTGATCTGTAACTTTTCATGATGAAACTATTTACCAAATATCAAATCAATATCTTCAAGCACAAAGAAAAAGTGTGGAAAACTGATTTGCCGGACTGACGGACGGACAGACAGACGGACGGAGTGCAAACCTAAAGTCCCCTTTGACTTCATCAGTAGGGGACTAATAATAAACTTACTTGAGGTATGATTCAATGAACAATGAGAGATTCTGTGGATTAATGGATTTGACATATTCTCTGAAAACATGGACTAAGTCTTGGTTTTCATATTTTGTCTTCTGAAAAATAAAGTATTCAACAATTTTAAAACAGTATATGATAATTAATAAAAAAACCATACATACAAAATTTATCTTTGAAGTTCTTTCCTAGAGTAACCTTCATTACGAAATCTCAAAATGAACAGTTACAGAAATTTTAAAAACCTTTAAAGTAAAAAAAGTACAGCAATGTTCCACAGTCATCTGAATGATTTATAAGATAATTAAGTGCTTCCATCACCCAGAAAACTTTTTAATAGGATATCCAAAAGTGGTGTCCAACAGTTAAATGACAAATGATGGTTCCTATTCTACTCAATTGTTTAAACATTAACTTTCATAGCAGGATGAACAAAAATAGCAGGCAGAACAAAAATAGCAGGCGGAACAAAAATTTACTTTAAAAGCGGAGATAGCTCAGATATTTTAGTTAAATAAACGAATGAACTGTTAACTACTTTGATATATAGCAGTGTATAGCAAGAAAACAAGGATTGTGACTCTATTTTGTTTTCTGAAAGCAGCTTGATACGACCACAGAGGTCCAACCCTGAAAAGTTGGAGCAAGTATGGATACTACATTCAAGCTTGATACAGCTCCGAATTTGGATTGTAATTAAATATTTGACATATCATAGGTTTCTGACACAGAATGAATGTGGTCAAAGAACTAAAAAATTTGAAATTGGATTTTACCTATTATGGTCTAATATCCAAAATCAAAATACATGGTTAGATTCAGCATATCAAAGAACCCCAAAAATTTAATTTTTGATGAAATCAAACAAAGTTTAATTTTGGACCCTTCGGACCTCAATGTGGACCAATTTGATAACAGGGCCCAAAATCCAAAATCTTACTACAAGGTTAGATTCAGCATATCAAAGAACCCAATATATACAATTTTTGTTGACTTAATTTTGGACCCTGATTTGGACAGATTCAGCATATCTAAGTACATCAAGAATTTAATTAATTTATTTATTAATGGACAATATAAACTAAGTTCTTCTAGGGTTCCTTCATAAAAAAATTAAAAATATATATATATATATATATATATATATATATATATTCTGAAAATTAATTTATACAGAATAACAAACCATGAATTTCTTCAAAATTTTACCAAAAAAATGAAAAAAACATTTCCCAAAATATAATTCCTCATTAATACAGTTCTACAAATTCGCATCAAATGATGATGGATTGAAAATCAGCTTATCAGCCATGCCACTTAGAAAACACAAAATTTTCAAATAAATTTGTCACTACAATTATAAGTGTGTTAGTTGGTGAATACCACATGTTTTGTTTTCTTGTTAATAGGTGGTAATTGTTGCATGAATGAATTAATAGTAAATTCACAACACTTACCCATATTCATAAATGTGAATATTTAGTTAATTACAAATGTAAATATGTAATACAAATTGTGTGAAGTTTTTATAGGAAGCAAAAATTTAAATTTCATTTTTTTTTAATAATAATAATAATTTTTATATAAAGAGAGTTATACAGTTAGCTGTAAAACTAATCTTCCCTGAGGTCCTCATGAAATACATTGAAATATAACAAACAAAGAATTACAAATAATCAAACAAATACACACATTAGCTAATGTGTAGGGAAATAATACAGCACAAACTTTCCTTCATTCATTTTAATATTTAATTTCCACCATTAGTTATAAAAATGTTAAAATAAACAAAATTTCAATTAAATTCATTGTTCCTGTCCTGGAGTGGTAATATCAGAAACCAGACACAATCATCTCTACGTGTAATACAGTCGACTCTCGTTATCTCGAAGTCAGCCGGACCAGAGAAATATTTCAAGATGCCTGTAGTTCAACTCAAATGAAAACCTGAAGAGTATGACAGACCAAGGGACACAACTCTTGCTTAGCTTGTTAAGGCTAAAATAAATCTGGATGAATATGGGTATGGGATAGATATTCTGGTCTATGATCGATGTATCTGTATGTTATGGTATTTTATTATTATTATAACAATTTATGTTTTCGTGTCTTAATTCCTTTGTACAGTAACAATTTTTTTTCCTGTGGTTTTTAACCTAGTGAGTAATTTCCAATCGATCTTAGCGTTATCTAAAGTTGACAAAATTGTTCATTCTCGTATACAAGAGATTTTACAAAATTTAGATTTCTTTGCATTTTCCTTTATTTCAATCTTTTTCTGCTAGAGAAAAAACAAAAAAATTAAAGACCAATTGAGTAGTTTTGAGTTGATCACCAAAGGAAGTCTTAATCCCTACTTTATACACAACCAAATTCATTAGTGTATGATTACTGTTAATTTTTTTTAAAACATTTTAAATAATTTTTCATAAACTATAACAATGTATAACTAATTATTTATCATGGCAATCAAAGATAATCTTAGGTAAACACTCGTGGAAAAAGAATGACATAAATCAATACAGTGGTCAGTGACCGGAAATTTAATTACACCTGTATTGTCAGATTAACTCTTCAATCCATTTAAATCCTCGAGGTCATGTTTTGACATATATGTGTATTAGTTCAAGATAAATAATGAATTTTGAATGCTTTTGTTAACCTTGGGACCATATATTTTGTTCTAGTCAACCGAAGTTTCGACTCATCCAATGTGGACTCATCAGGAGTCGAAATACTTATTTTTATATGGAACAAAGTTTCGAACTACAAGAATTCTTCGACTCATCCTAAATTTCGAGTCAACCCAGTTTAAGACAACGAGAGTTAACTGTATTATCTGTCCCTTTATCAGCATAAGATAACAGATTTACAGCTCTACTTAACCATTTTATAATTGAGAGAAGATATGAAACTTTCAGACAAAGTCTTTGAAAAATCTACAAAACTTACCTTTAAACATAATTTCTTCTCTAAAACTAGATTGATTTGATGCTATATCTATTTTTAACAGTGACTCTGCTTACAATTTCTATTAATTGTGCAATACATCTCTGAATTTGGATTCGATAAAATATTTGATATAGCATAGTTTCTGACACAAAAATGAATGTGGGTTAAGTATTTAAATTATTCAAAATTGGACATTTACCAATTATGGTCCAATATCAAAATTCTAAATACATGGTTGGAATCAGCATATCAAAGAACCCTAAGAATTCAATTTTTGAAGAAATCAAACAAAGTTTAATTTTGGACCCTTTGGACCTCAATGTGGACCAATTTGATAAAAGGATCCAAAATCTAAACACATGGTTAGATTCAGCATTGAATATCAAAGAACCTCATATGTTCAATTATTGTTGAAATTTTTGACCAACTTGAAAACTGTGCCCAAAATAAAAAAATCTAATAATATGCTTAGATTCAGCATATCAGAAACCCCAATTTTTGATAAAATCAAACTAAGTTTAATTTTGGATACTTTGGACCTTAATGTGGACAAGTTTGAAAATCTAAAACACTGTTAGATTGGGCACATCAAAGAATACCAATAATTCAATTTTTGATGAAATCAAACAAATTTTAATTTTGGACCCCAACTTGGACCAACTTTGAAAACCGGGCCCAAAATCAAAAATCTAAAACACTGTTAGATTGAGCATATCATAGAACACCAATAATTCAATGTTTGATGAAATCAAACAATATTTAATTTTGACCCTTTGGACTTTAATATGGACCAATTCAAAAACAGGGCCCAAAATTCTATTTCTAAATACTCGGTTAGATTCAGCATATTTATGAACCCCAAGAATTCAAGACTTTGAATTAAACCCCATTGAAATTGGTCAAGAAATAAGCAATTTATACTAAGTATTACAAAAGTATTGTTTTTGGCCCCTTTTTCCTAAACTGTTAGGGTCATAACCCCCAAAATCAATCCCAACCTTCCTGTAATGGTATAAAACCTTATGGCACATTTAAATAGCAATCCATAGACTTATACTCAAGTTATTGTCCAGAAAACAGAAAAATCCTAGTTGTTTGGACCCTTTTCCTAACAATTCGGGCCATGACCCCCAAAATCAATCCCAACCTTCCTTTTCATAATACGAACGCAAAAATTTTGCAGTCGTATAAAAAGCTACCTGCTGAAGTTCTCATATTTTATCTAAAAATTCTTTCATTTAGTTTCCTTTCTAGTCACATACTATTATTTTCTCTTTGTATAATCTAAACATTTTTGTGGGTTTCCAATAAAATGAATGGAGGGGCAGGGGTATAAATGAATGAGCTCTGCTAGCAGTTTTTCAAGTTGTATTATAAATTTGCACATCTTAAGAAATTTTCAACAGAATTGTAGTAAATATTAAAACATCATTGTTCGGTCTGTATTGTGAATAAAAATAAATGGAGAATGTATCCATGGGACACAAATGATGCCTCTGCTTGCATGTAATGTTAAAAAGTGACAACCAAAATTCAAACTTGATCTGAGTTAAGTGGTAATAAGCATTGTGTATAAGTTTCATAACATTTGACATGGTTCAGGCAAACTTAAGTTAGAGAATGGAAACAAAAAATTCAGCAATTTTTCAATTTGTAAAGGGGCATAACTCTAAAACAGTAAAAGTGACGCAACCCAAATTCAAATTCGATCTGTGTTTTGTGGTTATAAGCATTGTGTATAAGTTTCATAACATTTGGTTGCGGCAAACTAAAATTAGAGAACAGAAAATAATTTTGGGAAGTACATATGTACAGACGAACAAGGGTAACACTGAATGCACCCTCCTCTGCGGCTGGGGCATATAAAATCACATTTGTATGGATCTACTAAACAAAAAAGCATATTATTTTAGTTATAGAGCAACCAAGATTTTCATTAATATGGTCAAACTATGGCTTTTTCCACCATGATTTGTATTGTGCTTTATATGTTTTTCAGAATGTGTATTTATGCAAGATGATACTCACATATCCAAACCAGTGCCACAGCAGATAATCCTCAGTAAAATTGGTCATCTGACCACTCCACAGATACCAGGAATTTAACTTCTGGTATCCCCACTCTATCCAACCTGCTTTGCCAACTGTACTGTTAATCAATACCAATGAATCTACATGTTCTGGATGCACAAGCTTAAAAAAATTTTTTTCAAAAAGATGATTTAAAATAAATGTGGAATGTGTCCATGGGAAACAGATGATGCCCCCACTTGCACATCATATAAAATTATAAACGGACATAACTAAAGAACGGTAAAAGTGACCCTACTCAAATTTGAATTTGATCTGAATTTTGTGGTAATAAGTACTGTGTATTAGTTTCAAAAAATTTGGTTGAGGCAAACTTAAGTTAGAGAAAGGAAATGAAAAATTCAGCAATTTTTCCATTTGTGAAGGGGCATAACTCTAGAACAGTTAAAGTGACACCACCATAATTAAAACTTGATCTGTATTTTGTGGAAATAAGCATTGTGTATAAGTTTCATAGCATTTCGTTGAGGCAAACTAAAGTTTAAGAACAGAACCGAAAAATACAGCAATTTTTCCATTTGTAAAGGGGCATAACTCTAGAACGGTTAAAGTGACACCACCATAATTCAAACTTGATCTGTATTTTGTGGTTATTAGCATTGTGTATAAGTTTCATAGCATTTGGTTGAGGCAAACTAAAGTTAGAGAACGGAAACGAAAAATTCAGCAATTTTTCTATTTGTAAAGGGGCATAACTCTGAACGGTTGAAGTGACGCCACCAAAATTCAAACTTGATCTGTGTTTTGTGGTAATTAGCATTGTGTATAAGTTTCATAACATTTGGTTGAGGCAAACTAAAGTTAGAGAACGGAAACCAACTTTGGGACGTACATACAGATGGACAAGGGTAAAACTTGATGCCCCCTCCGCTATGGCGGGGTCATAATGAAGATAACATTCAAATTTCTTGTTTTTTGTGGTGAAATTGACTTGTTTACTTAAATAATTCATGGAAGCCATAGATTTGTTGGACATTTACACATGGCCTTGGCCGTGATAGTCGAATTTTATCCTGAGCGTTACATGGGATAAAATTAACGAATATCACGGCCCAGGCCATGTGTAAATGTCCAACAAATCTATGGCTTCCATGAATCATTTGATTCTAATAGGAAAAAAACAGTAATTTAAAAACTGAAGTGAAGGTAAGATTGCAGTGTGTATGGCTGTTCTATTTTACCCCCTGTAAGATAAAAGCTACAAATTTCAAATAAATCTAAGTCTTACATGAATTATTTCTCAAATACCGGTAAGCAGTAGAAAAATGTGTTCAATTCTCATAATTCTTAACCCAATCATTTATTTTTCATTGGCTACTATTTACTGTCAAATCCAGAGTTGACATGTCGTAACTAAGGAGTGACTTGCTTGAAATCCACAAATGTGCAAATAATGCAATGGAATAGAAAATGAAACAACACCTACCTCAAAACTCCATTTTAATGCAATATTATCCCAACTTAGGGCGTATACGTAACAGAAAACATTCAGCTTGAGAGTTTTCATTCAGATGACGTCAATGCGCCAAGATCATTCATGAAATTTGGCGAATTTTATTTTATTTTGATTTTATACATTTTTAAGCTCTTGTGCATTAATTATTTTTGTTATGCAATATAATAGGAATAACTGTTCTGTAGTTTCTTTTTCAATTTCAATTTGGACACAACGAAATCGACATAGTGTTTGCACATAGGTTACGATACATGTGGATTTACGTGGGAGGTAAATAGTAACAGCCACCAATATGCACATCTCTGAGTCTGCTCTAAGTATAGATATATTGAGAATTTTATCACGGTGTTGTTTACAAAGCGAAAGAAGCACGTCATATTAGAATAACTGATAACCAACTGGTAATAGATAAGTTGGAAAATAATTTATTTATTTCATTATTTCATTTATTAAAAGAATACTATACTTTGATCTTTTTTTTCTTATCCTCAAAAGCTTTTTAAAAAATTCCTAGTTTTTTATCACCCTGAAAAAAACATCCTATTTCTTTTTTCTTGTGATATGATAACACAATGCAATAAAACAAATTGGTATTTTTAGGTACATGTAAACAATTTAAAGGTTTTTCATTCGTATGGCTTGAATTATTTTATACTTACAGCATATTCTGAAAGAATATAAGCTCCTGCACCAACTCCAAACCCAATAAACCTCTTGATACTGAAATAAATATAGACATTACAAAAGCATGTACTTCTAGATGGAAATAAATAAATTATAATAAGGAGTCACAGAATAATTGTCAATCAGGCAGTCACCTACCAAATAAAAATAACTACAAAAAAAAGATACAGCCTGAAACAAAATATAATAAATAGTCAATCCAATATAATTTGCATTCAAAACCCCTCAAAACAATTAAAATTAGCAATAAGCATAGTGATTCTAATAATTACAAATTTAAAGTAATTGTTTAAGTATCAAGCTGATGGATAAATGAATGGATTGGTGTTTTTTTGTCCAGTGGCAAGTGTCACATGCATATATATCAGGAGGATTAATGCTATGATCTAGACGGACACTCTGAGCCAATTTTTTTACTGGCTATTTCACAAGATAATTCTGACTTTGGGCCCACCAGTCTTTGCTCTTACTCCTAAATACTGCCTACTTAGCAGGAGCAGATACCAATTTTCGTGTCTCTGGTTTGAATCGGCCAGGGGACCAAATCCACAACCTCCCACATTAACGATTGACTTAGCAGAAGTTAGTACAGTGCCAGAGAAGTACACGAGGATTTAAAGGTAAAATAAACTGCACTGAAGAATTAAAGTTGTGTTAACCTGTTATTATACCTCACCTGTAATGATCAACAATATGCTGTATACCCTCTGCCAAGTGCTCCATAGTAGGATAGACAAATCTGTTAAAAACAAAATCACTTATTTATTATCAACATTTAGCAAGTTCATCGAAAATCATACAAATAACTTGTTTAATTGATTAACTGATGTAGTTTTGTACAGAAATCATGGGCTAAAAATTAAAAAAAAAATGTTTGCCATAACCAACAAATCTTGAAAAATCAAAATGACTCCTACTCTGACCTATGATTGTTAACCTCTATATCATTTGGTTTCTGGTGTTGAGTTGTCTCATTGGCAATCATACTACATCTTCTTAATTTCATACCATCAGTATTCCTTCTTTAGAGAAAGAGACTACAACTTTTCACTTCAGAAACATTTCCATTAATCTTCATGTGATTTTACTGATTTACTCAGTGATTAAAAAAAACAGTATCAAAATTATTGCTTAATATTTGTGTATCTTTTATCTATTCCAGCATTAAAGAATCCTAATTAAATTCATTTTATCATGTTTATACACAATGATTAATAGTAAAAAATAACACTTCAGAGAATACATGTTACAAAAGTCAATGGTGAGTAGCATGACTAGATCTGAAATCTCAATGAATGCTTCAGTTAGCTAGCAACAAGAGAATCCAACTGGGCATACCAGGCAAAATGCAGCCCCAAATTGGCTTGAAATAGGTTGTATTATACAAAATAGTTTTAGCTTGAGAGAGAAAAGGATTGAAATATGATCCCTAAGCATCTGTGAAATGAACTTGTAGGTTAACATCAAAGCCTTAAGATAGGTCAATGACTACTTGTTGCATAAACTTTTTAAATGCATCCTTATAGAATTGTAGGTCACTTGTTCCCGAAAGAAGCATCCTTAACCCAAGTTATATAATTATCGGTCAGTTAGTATCTGAGATTTGAACTCAGTTGTAAAACTTAATCAATGTCAAAGAAGTGTAAAAATGTAGGTCATATTTTTAATGGGAGACTGGAATACTCCTCTTGCTGTATCCTTAATAATTGAGAATTGAACTCGATGTAAATAATGAATTTTAAAATTACAATGTTAAAGTATTTGAACCATGAAATATTGCCTTTTGGTCATGTGACCTACACATTAAAGCATGTGATCAAAGATGCTTCAGCACACGTAATTATATTAGAATATGAATATTAGTTTCTGAGAAATTGATGACAATTTACAAGAAACAATAAATATCTTAGTTTGTATTTTGGACTTACATATGAACCTGAAATAAAGATATTTAAATCACACTATGTAATTTTAAAGACAAATAAACTTATATTATCATATTCATTACATTTTTAAACAATAAAATAATCCATTTTTTATATAGACTAATAGATCAATAAATAAATCAAGAATAATAATAGTTTTAAATCTGACATTTACATTAAATGCTTAAACCTGAGGAACAAAAATTGATTAAAACATAAAGACAAAGGACTTTTAATTAAGGTACTGACTGTTTTCAAAGTTTTAAAATAAATACAAGAGTTCCTTTCAACTAATGTAGATGCAGAAAACTACATCTATAATCACTAAGATGAAAAACTTATTCAACTATATTTTTCCATGCACACTGGCAAGTTTGGTCTCTAAATAAAGAAGCAAAGCACCCCTTTACAATGACAAGAACTAGACCCATGCAGGTTTCCAGAATCTGTCTATTGGTAAGAAAAATGCAAATTTGGCTTAAAATCATAAAAGAATCTGAGTTTAAACTTTAAAATTGATTTCAGAAACCTTAATTACTAATATATAATTACTTTCTGTTACAATGCTTTAGAAGGACTAATAAAATCTTAGCTAAAACTGTAAAGAAACATCACTAATTAAACTGAATAAAATGAAAGCATTAAAGGAGTGCTTTAACTGATTCATAAAACCCACGTCCTCTTTTTCAACCTGTCTTTTTTTGCTAATATGATGCAAGTTTAATAATGTTTAGAAAAATAATTCACAACAACTTTTAAGCCACAATAAAATGATAGAATAAAGCACATTCACTATGCATCTTTCATGTGCAATAAGTTTAATTTTGGCGAAACTCAATCGTGTTTGATCTTGTTATGATTAACAAAAAGAAACATGATTAAGCTGACTGTCTAGAGTCAAGGATTTGGTTCAATGCATACATCATAAGAACATATTAACATTTATAAATTTCTCTGATTAAATATTAAGTGCATACATTTTTCCAAATAATTTTAATACATGGTTATTATCAAAACTGTCTAATGTCCTCACTACTTGGTTGTTATTGCATGAATGTAGATCACTTGTAAAGGGGGCTTTGATTCTTAAATTTTTTAGAACAATTGGTGAAACAACATCTAATTACTATCTATGTAAATGAGGTATGTAGAAAGTGATTACAGAAGAAAAAATTAAAAAACAAAAAGAATAAGAAAAATGTTACAGGAGTACGCAAGGAGGAAAACTATATTTCAAGTATTTACAAAGGATGTTTGGCAGAAGAAAGAAAGATATTAATAGAAAAAAGTTATATATCTTCTGTATAAGTTCATATAAAATGAATAAAAAAGCGCAAGAAACAGAAATGAAGGAAATAACTCAAAAGAATCATGTAAGGGAGATAATCAAAATGTTCCTGAAATGAAGTTTTAGGAATCGATTGTTAAAATTCAATTATGCAACAAGTTTATAATAATTAAAATTATGATAATCAAATCATTTTAAATAGAAAAGTGTTGTAAAAATAAACTAAATCAATCTGTGTATAACATTACTAATTTAAACCAAAAGACTTACAAAAAACAACATCAAACTTACTCAAAGAGGGAGTCATGTCTAGAGGAATCAAACTTGTTTACCACAGTTGTCAATCTGTGGCCAAGTTTTAGAGAAAAAGAGAAAAGTTAATACAGATTCTTATGAAGAAAAAAAAAACAACAGTAAATTTCCTGAAAGAAAAATACAGATTAGTTCATAAAGTACGAACCAAAACTCTGTTGCATAAAAGAATGCTATAAAAATATAATATCTAAAGAAAACTAATACTAAAATTATCTCCCTTAATAAAAAGAATAAGTGCAATGGAATAGTTGCAAAACATAAAAAAGAAAAAAAAGCTGGTGAATGGTATGAATAAAAGATAAAAAACTAAATGCTACTGGCACTTTTATACGAGTTAACATATCTTTTTTTCATTTCTGAAATGCATATTGCTATTTCTTTTGATGCTGAAAAACCCAGATGGTAATATAACAAGTCCAACTATTCGGGGAAAATGCGAATAGTATGATATTTTTTTATGAATATTTGATCAAATTGAGATTATTCAGGAAAAAACTAATTGAAACAACATCGGTTCTAAAGTTTTTCTTACTATCAATATATCAACTCAATATAAAAAAGCCTTTATAAAAATGAGTTAATAAGCACACACAAATAGCTACGGTAAGCTGCTGGCCAACATACCTGTTACCGAGAGACTCAGGATTGCCTAAGACATCATGCCTAACCGTAACAAAAATATAGAATACAAGCTCAGCTTTTTCAAATCAACATTGAATTCTGTTGTTCAAATCAAATCTGTTCAACCTTTAACAAATAGTTTTAGTGTTCATTTAATAAAATAAAAATACCATCAACTTAGTGTATAAAGGATATTTTTCTAACATTTCCAGCTAAAGAATTATTACTAAGTTTATATCAAGAAGAAAAGAACATGGAATCAAAAAGTGGCAGATAAAATACCAATGTGAACAAAAATATTAAAAATTTTAACTGTAACTCTATGCATGGACGTTAACTCTAAGAAAACTTGAAAATTCTTAAGATTTCATTAAAATTTGTTATCATTCATCATACTACTGATTTTTTTAGAATCACCCAATAAATATAAACAATTTACAAACAGTTTGATTTGAACGCTAAGTACATTTTATATAAATAAAAGACACTGCGCAAGAAAAATCATTCTGAAAAAAAAGCGTGATCATTATTAATTATGTACAATCATGACAATTCACTGATCAAAATGCAAATGAAAAACTACAAGCTTACACTAAGTAGTAACATGTTATTATTAATTCAACTTTTACTTATATTATATATATTGTGTATATGAATTATGAACCCACATGAAAACATAGAACATTTATATATTATTGCACATATTAATACACATGATATTGAAATATATGAAGAACATCCAGAAATTTTTTAATTCTAAAATCTACTTTTTTTTATTTATCCAGTAATTAGAAGGGGAAAAAAGACTTCACTACCAAAACCTCAAATTTATTTTCCATGAAAAATAAGAGCAATATTTCAAAAATTCGTAAGGGGTTCAACTAACCCTGTGTCTCGCCTGCGATTGCTGCTGTCAGTGTAAAAGTGTAATGTTGACTTACAAAATGAGTACATTTATCAGTAAAATACAGAATTTGAAAAAAATTCAAACTTTTTCTTTAGATGCTAATTCATGGTCTTGAAGATTAGCTTCTGTCCAAGTTCATAACAATCTACGTAGGTTTTCAAATTTATCATGTCAAAAAAGTGTAATCCCAGACTGTCTGTAAATGTTAACTGTAAAAAAACTATCCAAAAATACTGATAATGAAAAAAATATATTTTCAAAAGTTTGCTTCAAACATTATCTCTTAGTCATAAAAAAGCTTCTGCCAAAGCTTCATAAAATTCTATGAAGGTTTGATAATGTAGTGAATGTGTAACAAACTTAAATCCCAGACCAGGGTTTCCCCTGGCACCCTGGGTCACTTTTCTTTTAAGCCACCTCTTTCCCCAAAACAATATTTTTTTGGCTACTTTCAATTTTTTTCCCCACCAATTTACATATACATATTTTTCGTTTTAAATTTTCCTACTTGTTAACAAAAACATCAGATTGCAGCACTGTTGTCTGATCTATTATAATGCTACATATCCATTTACAAAGATACTGCAAAATTGTTGCAATATAAATCATGAAATCATTATATTTTACTTCTGGGAACACGGTTCATCTTTAATAAGTTTATCGGATACTTCCTGTCTTGTTGAATGATAAAAGCTTAAGCCAGAGATTTTTCTTACTTTTGAACATTTTTCTTCATAACAACATTTTCTTTTCGGCACCATTCTTAAAAAGTTGAGACATCAAACTATGCTCCCAACAGTCAACACGTACCCCACTTCAAAACAATTATTTCTATCAAAGTTGTAAATATCATTTAGGTAACATGTGAAGCCATTTAGCCACACAATTTCATCAAACAATACAATCAACACGTTTAATATTTAGTCCATTGTAGCCAATATCAGGGCTCACGCTACCAGGCGACTAGGGCGAAGAAGTCGCTTTCCCGTCCGTCACTTCGCTTTGCCCGACCCTAAAAAGCGAAAACAAGTCGCCCTGTTGTTTACGATACTCGCTTTCAGTCGCTTTCGTCAATGGACATTTTCATTTTTTAAGAAGTTGATAAAACATCAATTTTTTATGGATTATTAAAGAAATTCAGACATAAACGATTCATTTTCTTAAGAAAAGAGGTTTAAGCATTGACTTTACAGTGTGTAGCAGGTTATTTAATAAAAAGACAACTTTTTATCACTGCATGCACTTCCGGTACTTGTTACTCAGAGAGCGTACATCAATCTAACTTTCGGCGGTAAAATAAGTTTGTTACTTCATTTGAAAGTGATAAAAGTTGCCTCCAGTAAATGTTTAATCCATTTATTGCATTAAAAACGTCATATTCCTTTCCAAATAGCTTGTCAAACATCTTTTATTTTTGTAAATTTTCTTCGTCCGCCATTAACCGTTTACTAACTACAGATCGGAACCGGACCAGCTATGACCGAAATCCGTATTTTTACAATAATAACTACGGACGCATGAATGGAACAGCTGACAAAAGAATATTGATCCCAAAAGGAAAAATTACGCATTCCACACACCTTAACAGACTTTTGGTTAGATTTAATTGATTAATGTATATAATTCCATATAATTTATATGGATTGTTTCAAAATATTGATTAAAGTTGCTTAACTACTAATTTCAATATATTATGGCCCAGCTAGCTCAAGGAATTGTATATTTAAATATACAATTCCTTGCCCAGCTTAACTTTGAATATCTTTTGATGAGAAACACTGAGTTTCATAAACATGATAAACAAGATAGTTTTTAATTGAATTGTAATTCATATATTATAATTTCTCTACCTTTTTGATATAAAAAAAAAATTCTTTTTAGTGCTAGATATTTAGTTGGTAGTTTCTCACAAGAACCTAAATTAAACAACTTTGAATTTGAACTGTTAATTTAATTGTATACTCAAATGTGAATTGAACAATATAAAAAGAACATTATTTACATACGACCCTTTATACTATAGTAAAATCAAAACATTGTAGTGCAGCACGCGAAGGAGCACTTCTCTTTCAAATCTCACCACTTCTCCCTATCAGTTTCAAAAAGAGAAGTCACTTCTCCCTATGATTCTGAAGTAGTGTGAGCCCTGCAATATCTATATTAAAATGCAACCAACTGATTATTGATTTTCTGTCTAAATCATAATGCTTGTCGAGTTCAAGGTGAAATATGAGTGTTGTCTGAGTAAAAGTCTGAGAAACCTGAAAAAATATAAACAAGATGGACATTGAACTGTTAAATTTCTTTCGCCAAAGTCTTTCGCCTATAATGAATTTTAATCGCCACAATTTTTATTTTTAGCAAAATGCTTTCGTTCAAATTTCCTTAAATTCCATAGAGGTTTGGGCAAAGTTTTCACTTTTGATGTCTAAAAAATCTTTAACCACAGACTGAACCTTAATGTTGAAGCTGCCGACAGAATCTAGGATCGCTATGTCTACATAAATGTTGCAGGCTTGTCAAACAACATAAAAATGTTATAAAATAATGATAAAAAAAAATATCTCACTGAATGGTATGTAAACAACGCATCAGAATTAACATCCCAAATACATCTGAATAACATGCAAGTATTTTTTTTAATATGAACATCTCCCTTGTACCAAATTTCTACTTTTCTTCACCCTTTTACTATTTAACTTTTACTCCTAAATCATTAATGACTCTGGAATTATTTGTTTTAGTTATTTTAGCTCCTGACAACAACATCATATATTATATAATGCACATGCAGATAACCAGCATGCCTATGCATGGGAAGGCAGTAAAAACTTACTCAGGTTTTAAATGTAAAGAACCTTCCTCCTGCCCAGGAGCATTTACATGATAAACACAGAAATGTCTCAGTATCTGCTGAATATCAGGAAAATTGAAAAATCCCTGGAAACATGTGACATCTACAAAATAAACACATAATTACACATGATTTTCCAATAAATTAAATATTGTTCATGTGCTACCTCCTCCACATCCACCTACAATATAAAGACAAGAGTGCACATGCTGAAATGTCTCACCTTCTTTACTAATCATTGATATTATGTTGATAGTCCTAAATATAAAGCTTTATTACAACTGTCACATAAACTTAACATTAACCAAGAAAACTAAACATTGACCAATGAACCATGAAAATGAAGTCAAGGTCAGATGAACCATGCCAGGCAGGCATGTAAAGCTAACAATTCTTCCATACAACAAATATAGTTGACCTATTGCTTATAGTTTAAGAAAAACAGACCAAAACACAAAAACTTAACACTGAGCAATGAACTGTGAAAATGAGGTCAAGGTCAAATAAAACCTGCACGACTGACATATAGATCATAAAATATTTCCATACACCAAATATAGTTGACCTATTGCATATAGTATTAGAAAAAAAGACCAAAACTCAAAATCTTAACTTTGACCACTGAACCATGAAAATGAGGTCAAGGTCAAATGACACCTGCCAGCTAGACATGTATACCTTACAATCATTCCATACACCAAATATAGTAGACCTATTGCATACAGTATTAAGAAAACCAGACCAAAACACAAAATTTTAACTATAACCACTGAACCATGAAAATGAGGTCAAGGTCAGATGACACCTGCCAGTTGGACATGTACACCTTACAGTCCTTCCATACACCGAATATACTTGACATATTGCTTATAGTATCTGAGATATGGACTTGACCACCAAACTTAACCTTGTTCACTGATCCATGAAATGAGGTCGAGGTCAAGTGAAAACTGTCTGACAGGCATGAGGACCTTGCAAGGTACGCACATACCAAATATAGTCATCCTACTACTTATAATAAGAGAGAATTTAACATTACAAAAAATGTTAACTTTTTTTTCAAGTAGTCACTGAACCATGAAAATGAGGTCAAGGACATTGGACATGTGACTGACGGAAACTTCATAACATGAGGCATCCATATACAAAGTATGAAGCATCCAGGTCTTCCACCTTCTAAAATATAAAGCTTTTAAGAAGTTAGCTAACGCCGCCAGATCATTATCCCTATATCGAGCTTTCTGTGACAAAAGTCGCAGGCTCGACAAAAAGCATACTGTTTGTGATGAAACTTGTACTATACTGATATTCCTATTTGTAAAATACTAATTATGAAACAGAATTTCAAAAACTTTCAATATGAAGACCAGCAATAAAAGCATTAGTCATTTCTAGTCATACTATTTATTGTTTGTCACATATATACATCAACCTTATTTCACTTTTTTCAATTCAATAGAACATAAATATAATTAAAACATTTAGAACATTTAGAACACAGTCAATTAAGAAACAATACTTCTGTATTTGAAGATTTGCAATAGTTAGTAGTCAAAATCGAAATAATAAGGAAGCATATCAAAGAACCCTAAGAGTTCAATTTTGATGAAATCAAACAAAGTTTAATTTTGGACCCTTTGACCTCAATGTGGACAAAGTTGATAACGGGGCCCAAAAATCAAAAATCTAAATACATGGTTAGATTCAGCATATCAAAGAACCCCATATATTCAATTTTTGTTGAAATCAAACAAAAAAGTTTAATTTTGGACCCTTTTGACCTCAATGTGGACAAAGTTGATAACGGGGCCCAAAAATCGAAAATCTAAATACATGGTTAGATTCAGCATATCAAAGAACCCCATATATTCAATTTTGTTGAAATCAAACAAAGTTTAATTTTGGACCCGATCTGGACCAACTTGAAAACTGGGCCCATAATCAAAATTTAAAGACATGTTTAGACTCAGCATATCAAAGAACCCTAAGAATTGAATTTTGTTAAAATCAAATTAAGTTTAATTTTGGACCCTTTGGACCTTAATGAAGACCAATTTGAAAACAGGACCAAAAATTAAGAATCTAAATACATGGTTAGATTCAGCATATCAAAGAACCCCATATATTCAATTTTGTTGAAATCAAACAAAGTTTAATTTTGGACCCCAATTTGGACCAACTTGAAAACTGGGCCCATAATCAAAATCTAAATACATGATTACATTCAGCATATCAAAGAACCCTAAGAATTCAATTTTGTTAAAATCAAACTAAGTTTAATTTTGGACCCTTTGGACCTTAATGTATACCAATTTGAAAACGGGACCAAAATTAAGAATCTAAATACACAGTTAGATTCAGCATATCAAAGAACCCCATATATTCAATTTTGTTGAAATCAAACAAAGTTTAATTTTGGACCCTTTGACCTCAATGTGGACAAAGTTGATAATGGGGCCCAAAATCAAAAATCTAAATACATGGTTAGATTCAGCATATCAAAGAACCCAATATATTCAATTTTTGTTGAAATCAAACAAAGTTTAATTTTGGACCCGATTTGGACCAACTTGAAAACTGGGCCCATAATCAAAAATTGAAAGACATGTTTAGATTCAGCATATCAAAGAACCCTAAGAATTCAATTTTGTTAAAATCAAATTAAGTTTAATTTTGGACCCTTTGGACCTTAATGTAGACCAATTTGAAAACGGGACCAAAAATTAAGAATCTAAATACATGGTTAGATTCAGCATATCAAAGAACCCCATATATTCAATTTTGTTGAAATCAAACAAAGTTTAATTTTGGACCCCAATTTGGACCAACTTGAAAACTGGGCCCATAATCAAAATCTAAATACATGATTAGATTCAGCATATCAAAGAACCCTAAGAATTCAATTTTTGTTAAAATCAAACTAAGTTTAATTTTGGACCTTTGGACCTTAATGTAGACCAATTTGAAAACGGGACCAAAATTAAGAATCTAAATACAGTTAGATTCGCATATCAAAGAACCCCAATAATTCAATTTTGATGAAATCAAACAAAGTTTAATTTTGGACCCTTTGGACCTCAATGTGGACCAATTTAAAAACGGGGCCCAAAATCCAAAAACTTAATACACGGTTAGATTCAGCATATTAAAGAACCCCAAGAATTCAAGAATAAAACCCCATTGAAATTGGTCAAGAAATAAGCAATTTATACAAAGAATCTTCTTTTGCACAATACTGTGCAATTAAATATTTCTTGCAATTGCGCAATACTGTGCAATTGAATATTTCTTGCTATTGTGCAATACTGTACAATTGACAATTTCTTCCTATTGTGCAATATTGTGCTATTGGATATTTCTTGCTATTGCGCAATACTGTGCAATTGAAAATTTCTTGCTATTGCACAATACTTATTATATAATAATTTACATATCCTGTTTGGTGTGTATCTCCTGCCATATCATTATTATTTGCTTTTAAATATAAATCAGAAATAACCAACTTAAATGGAAAATTTTAAAGAAAAAAAAAGGAAAAAGGAAGAAAAAGGGAAAAAATCCCACCCCCAAGTTTTGAACCCCTTATGATTCATCACCCCAAACTCAATCCCAGCCTTCAATGAGGTATGGTACCTTGCAGTACAATTTCAGAGAGATCCATACACTTAAACACAAGTTATTGTCTGGAAACTAGAAAATGCTTATTTTGACCCTTTTGGCCCCTAATTCCTAAACGTTTTGGGCAATTACCCCAAACTCAATTCCAGCTTTCCTTTGTGATATGGAACCTTGTAGTACAATTTCAGAAAGATCCATACACTTACACACAAGTTATTGTCCTGAAACTAGAAAATGCTTATTTTTGCCCCTTTTGGCCCTAATTCCTAAAATTTTGAGGCAATTACCCCAAAATCAATCCCAGCATTCCTTTGTGATATGGAACCTTGTGGTACAATGTCAGAGATCCATACACTTACACACAGTTATTGTCTGGAAGTTACAAAATGCTTATTTTGGCCCCTTTTGGCCCCTAATTCCTTAACTGTTGGTACCATAACCCCAAAATCAATCCCAACCTTCCTTTTGTGGTATTGAACCTTATGGTAAAATTTCCTAGAGATCCATTTACTTAAACTAAAGTTAGAGTCGAAACCAATGTGTCTTCGGACG
Source organism: Mytilus coruscus (assembly GCA_017311375.1). Taxonomy (NCBI): domain Eukaryota; kingdom Metazoa; phylum Mollusca; class Bivalvia; order Mytilida; family Mytilidae; genus Mytilus; species Mytilus coruscus. Next base: position 31,754,558 of record CM029600.1, read on the forward strand.
GACGGCGACGACGACGACGACGACTTACGGCGTAACGTCATACCAATATCGACCACAAAAATTTTTGCGGTCGTATAAAATTGAAAAGGTGACAAGTGAACATCCTTACACTTTTCCAAAATAAAAAGATAAAAGTGTCCATAAAGTTTCCTTTGTTTGGACCTACTTAAACACATTTTTTTATTGTCATTGTATTTCTTATCCCTGAGTCATTTATAGCTGTTTAAAATAGAAACAACTTTTACTGTCAACAGGTGATCCTCAAATTTCAGATTAAATCAATACATTATTTTGGTTTACCATATAATGGTTTAACAAGTGTAGTTTTGATTATTTTACATAATATTACATGATAATGTGTTTGAAGTCTAATAATATTGTTCAGTGTAATTTGATATAGATGAATAACATGAAAAATATTACATATTGTGGTAATATTATCATCATTATTCATGATTAAATTAAAACTGGGAGAGGAATTTGTAAAAGTGAAATTCACTTGTTTTCCAATCCTAATAAAACTGTAATATTGTAATGTTTACGTTATTATTTTCAAAATAAAATATTGTTTACACTAATCATTTAAATCACTTTATTTTCGGTTTTCATGCCAGTTAGTCAGATTATCGTAATCAGTGGACAGTAATTTTTACTAATTTCAATTGAAACTCATATAAAAATAAGGAGTTAAAGTATGATTGTTAGTATATTTAGTGGGGTTTTAGTTGCTCAGTCTTTAGTTTTCTATGTTGTGTTTTGTATACTGTTGTTTGTCTGTTTGTCTTTTCTTTTTAGCCATGGCATTGTCAGTTTATTTTCAACTTATAAGTTTGAATGTCCCTTGGTATCTTTCACCTCAGTCAAGAAAATATAAATCCAAATCTTCATGTATATCACATGTTTCTGTGGTCTTTAGATTAATTACTCACGATTTAATCCAATATCATGGAAGGTAAGAATAGCCATCTTTGACCTGTCACCTTGTATAGCAACGTGGAAGTTTCCATAGGGTGTCTCTACATCATCTTCCTGTAACAAATGGTTATATTTTAAAATCCTTGAATCGCAACTCAATTTTTTCAATAATAGGGGCGTGGTGGTGGGGTGTGTGATGAGGAATCTTATTTTTTGGTTTTTCAATTTGCCTATTTTGGTGAAAATTTTTAGTGATCTAAAATAAAGAGAAAAAAAGGACTATATAATCCTAAATAACTACAACAGATTTTGATGTTGCCTTTGAAATTTAAGCAAAATTTTTCTCTATATTTTTAAATATACTCGCTCCAAATTGACATAAACAATTTATTTTACCCAGTATCTACTTATTATATTTTTTTATACCTGTATCAGGATAGAATTGGCGTTACTGTTAACATTCTATGCTGAGGTTCTTGGGACTTACCTGTATCAGGATAGAATTGGTGTTACTGTTAACATTCTATGATGAGGTTCTTGGGACTTACCTGTATCAGGATAGAATTGGTGTTACTGTTAACATTCTATGCTGAGGTTCTTGGGACTTACCTGTATCAGAATAGAATAGGTGTTACTGTTAACATTCTATGCTGATCATGAGGTTCTTTGGACTTACCTGTATCAGGATAGAATTGGTGTTACTGTTAACATTCTATGCTGAGGTTCTTGGGACTTACCTGTATCAGGATAGAATAGGTGTTACTGTTTATATTCTATGCTGATCATGAGGTTCTTTGGACTTACCTGTATCAGGAGAGAATTGGTGTTACTGTTTACATTCTATGCTGGGGTTCTTGGGACTTACCTGTATCAGGATAGAATTGGTGTTATTGTTAACATTCAATGCTGAGGTTCTTGGGACTTACCTGTATCAGGAGAAATTGGTGTTACTGTTAACATTCTATGTTGAGGTTCTTGGGACTTACCTGTATCAGGATAGAATTGGCATTATTGTTCACCATTCTATGCTGAGGTTCTTGGGACTGGACTGATGTTAACTCTATGTCTGTTAATTTCTCCATTTTGATTCAATCTGTAACAAAACAAATATTGTTTATGAAAACTTAATCTAATGTTCATAATGGTACAATGTACATCTGTATTAGCATACCTCAGGCTAATTTCAGACAATAATTAAATGGCAACCATTATAAATAAACATATTTCTTTGCCTGTTTTTGTTTTCACTTACCTGATTATATCAAATAAAGTTTTATTTATGTTTCTTTTTAATTTTCTTTTCACATAAAATGGTTAAGAAAATGATACAATTCTGCTAAAAGCAAAAATTCTGAATATTGCAATGCCCAAAGACATGGACTGGTCCATACCATACAATGTAGTCTTTGTCTTAAGCTTTATGCCAGTAAATTAAAACATGTCCTCATAAATATTACAATTTTATTTGTTAAAACATGTGCATATTACATGTATTATAAGCAGTATTGTAAATAACATTATATAGCTGTGACTACTACTCATTTGGTTATCCACATTTAATTTGATCTTGTTGATGGGTTATTAATAGATATAAGAAGATGTGGTATGAGTGCCAATGAGACAACTCTCCATCCAAGTCAAAATTTATAAATGTAAACCATTATAGGTCAAAGTACGGTCTTCAACATGGAGCCTAGGCTCACACCGAACAGTAAGCTATAAAGGGCCCAAAAAATTACTAGTGTAAAACCATTCAAACGGGAAAACCAACGGTCTAATCTATATAAAAACGAAGCATGCTAACATTATAAAGAGATACAACATTACATCCTTCAAGAAATATATCTTTGCATGATTAAAATTTAATACATTTTCATTTATCAAGGCTATATGTAATAAAATGAAAATATTTCAAGATCTTTCTCTAATATATTCAAACAATTGTCAACAAATTATTTGTGAAATTGAAAAGGTGACAAGTGAACATCCTTACACTTTTCCAAAATAAAAAAGATAAAAGTGTCCATAAAGTTTCCTTTGTTTGGACCTACTTAAACACATTTTTTTTATTGTCATTGTATTTCTTATCCCCTGGAGTCATTTATAGCTGTTTAAAATAGAAACAACTTTTACTGTCAACAGGTGATCCCTCAAATTTCAGATTAAATCAATACATTATTTTGGTTTACCATATAATGGTTTAACAAGTGTAGTTTTGATTATTTTACATAATATTACATGATAATGTGTTTGAAGTCTAATAATATTGTTCAGTGTAATTTGATATAGATGAATAACATGAAAAATATTACATATTGTGGTAATATTATCATCATTATTCATGATTAAATTAAAACTGGGAGAGGAATTTGTAAAGTGAAATTCACTTGTTTTCCAATCCTAATAAAACTGTAATATTGTAATGTTTACGTTATTATTTTCAAAATAAAATATTGTTTACACTAATCATTTAAATCACTTTATTTTCGGTTTTCATGCCAGTTAGTCAGATTATCGTAATCAGTGGACAGTAATTTTTACTAATTTCAATTGAAACTCATATAAAAATAAGGAGTTAAAGTATGATTGTTAGTATATTTAGTGGCTCAGTCTTAAGTTTTCTATGTTGTGTTTTGTATACTGTTGTTTGTCTGTTTGTCGTATTCTTTTTTAAGCCATTGCGCTGTCAGTTTATTTTCAACTTAGGAGTTTGAATGTCCCTTGGTATCTTTCACCTCAGTCAAGAAAAATATAAATCCAAATCTTCATGTATATCACATGTTTCTGTGGTCTTTAGATTAATTACTCACGATTTAATCCAATATCATGGAAGGTAAGAATAGCCATCTTTGACCTGTCACCTTGTATAGCAACGTGGAAGTTTCCATAGGGTGTCTCTACATCATCTTCCTGTAATAAATGGTTATATTTTAAAATCCTTGAATCGCAACTCAATTTTTTCAATAATAGGGGCGTGGTGGAGGGGCGTGGTGGTGGGGTGTGTGATGAGGAATCTTATTTTTTGGTTTTTCAATTTGCCTATTTTGGTGAAAATTTTTAGTGATCTAAAATAAAGAGAAAAAAGGACTATATAATCCTAAATAACTACAACAGATTTTGATGTTGTCTTTGAAAATGTTGAAATTTAAGCAAAATTTTTCTCTAAATTTTTAAATATACTCGCTCCAAATTGACATAAACAATTTATTTTACCCAGTATCTACTTATTATATTTTTTTATACCTGTATCAGGATAGAATTGGCATTACTGCTAACATTCTATGCTGAGGTTCTTGGGACTTACCTGTATCAGGATAGAATTGGTGTTACTGTTAACATTCTATGCTGAGGTTCTTGGGACTTACCTGTATCAGGATAGAATTGGTGTTACTGTTAACATTCTATGCTGAGGTTCTTGGGACTTACCTGTATCAGGATAGAATAGGTGTTACTGTTAACATTCTATGCTGATCATGAGGTTCTTTGGACTTACCTGTATCAGGATAGAATTGGTGTTACTGTTAACATTCTATGCTGAGGTTCTTGGGACTTACCTGTATCAGGATAGAATAGGTGTTACTGTTAACATTCTATGCTGATCATGAGGTTCTTTGGACTTACCTGTATCAGGATAGAATTGGTGTTACTGTTAACATTCTATGCTGGGGTTCTTGGGACTTACCTGTATCAGGATAGAATTGGTGTTATTGTTAACATTCAATGCTGAGGTTCTTGGGACTTACCTGTATCAGGAGAGAATTGGTGTTACTGTTAACATTCTATGCTGAGGTTCTTGGGACTTACCTGTATCAGGATAGAATTGGCATTATTGTTCACCATTCTATGCTGAGGTTCTTGGGACTGGACTGATGTTAACTCTATGTCTGTTAATTTCTCCATTTTGATTCAATCTGTAACAAAACAAATATTGTTTATGAAAACTTAATCTAATGTTCATAATGGTACAATGTACATCTGTATTAGCATACCTCAGGCTAATTTCCAGACAATAATTAAATGGCAACCATTATAAATAAACATATTTCTTTGCCTGTTTTTGTTTTCACTTACCTGATTATATCAAATAAAGTTTTATTTATGTTTCTTTTTTAATTTTGTTTTCACATAAAATGGTTAAGAAAATGATACAATTCTGCTAAATGCAATACATTCTGAATATTGCAATGCCCAAAGACATGGACTGGTCCATACCATACAATGTAGTCTTTGTCTTAAGCTTTATGCCAGTAAATTAAAACATGTCCTCATAAATATTACAATTTTATTTGTTAAAACATGTGCATATTACATGTATTATAAGCAGTATTGTAAATAACATTATATAGCTGTGACTACTACTCATTTGGTTATCCACATTTAATTTGATCTTGTTGATGGGTTATTAATAGATATAAGAAGATGTGGTATGAGTGCCAATGAGACAACTCTCCATCAAGTCAAAATTTATAAATGTAAACCATTATAGGTCAAACGGTCTTCAACATGGAGCCTAGGCTCACACCGAACAGTAAGCTATAAAGGGCCCCAAAATTACTAGTGTAAAACCATTCAAACGGAAAACCAACGGTCTAATCTATATAAAACGAAGCATGCTAACATTATAAAGAGATACACATTACATCCTTTGTCAAACCAAATATAACAACTGTTGTCCAAATCAAGACATGGAAAGATCCCTATATATGCTTGACTACATAGATACGGGCATATAATCTAGAGAATACACCAAATATCAGCAAACTCTATGAACTATATATACAGCTTCAGACAGGATTTTACCCATTTAATCTTTAAAAAACTAAACTGTACGACTTTTAACCTTTTAATTCTCATGAAAAATTAGTTTTGATTGATGAAAGTTCGACTTTCAGTGATGGTATGCGATGATGAAGTATTCATTTTATCTCCTTGTAATTCTCTTATACTAAAGTTACAGCGTGAAAACCAAATGTCTTCGGCCGCCGACGCCGCCGATGCCAACGTCATACCAATATCGACATAAAAATTTTGTGGTCATATAAAACCACTATTTTTATACATGTGCATGCAAAACAAATTCCTTGGAAGCTACAGGGGTCTAAATACAACACAAACAACATTTCCAAAAGACCAAAAAAGTGAAAAGTATATTTCATGTATTTTAACAAAATGCAATTGACTAGCAGTTCGAAACAACAGATATTCTTAAACCCTGCTGACTGCCATGGGTATATATATGAGTGAGTGATTTTTGGTATTTAACGCCGTTTTCAGCAAAATCAGCTACTTCATGGTGTTCAGTTATTATTAGTGGAGGAAGTCAGAGTACCTGGAGAAAACCAAGGGCCGCCATCGGGGGGGGACTAATGGAGCTCCATATATATGGTTAATGCATAGACATTTTACAAGTCCCACTCCTAATGATGACTTGTTGGAGGGCCCCCTTTCATCCTGAGATATATATATTACATTTTCATTTGATTTTAGGTCATGAAGGTTTACATTGTTATTGAATAAATATTATTTTTATCAAACACATTTTTTTTTTACGTGAATAGGTTCAATGAGATAATGATTATTGCAAAAATTGTAAATAAATTGCTTCGCTGAGCGCAGCTGGATACGACCGCAGATGTCCAACCCTGAAAAGTTAGGGCAAAAATGGACACAATATTCACGCTTGATACAGGTCTGAATTGGGATTCTAATAAAATTTTTGACACATAATAGGTTTCTGATACAGAATAACTGTAGTCAAAGAACTTCAAATTGGTTATATGATTTGAATTTATATTTAATTTTTTGCTTTTGTGCATTACACTATGCAAATTGACCCAAACCCCCCACAAAAAAAAATTTGCCCCGCTTTTTTGCATTTGTGCAATACACTATGCTGTTGAATATTAACCCCCCAAAAAAAAAATATTTGAAGAAATTTTCTTTTAATTTCTGAAATCTGAAATGAGAAAAATTGTCCCCTTCCAATTTTTTTCACCTCCCCCTTTCCCTTATTCCAAAAAATAATTCTTTCCCTCAAGTTATGGTCAGTATTTAGACAATCATCATTTCTTAATACATAATTTACAAGCAGTGTAAGGGAGGTAATCATTGTTATTTAAATTGATTTGGATTTTGATTTGGATTACCTCCCTTACACTGCTTTTAAATTGTCTCAATTGTCCTTTCACCAGAAAAACCCTCGTTTTCCCCCTTTTTTTGCCCTTAATTCCTCAATGGTTTGAGCCATAATCCCCTAAAAGTCAATCCTTACCATCCCTTTGTAGTATGGAAACTTGTGGTATAATTTCAGAGAGATTCATACACTTTAACACAAGTTATTGTCTGGAAACTACAAAAATGCTTATTTGGGCCCCTAATTCCTAAACAGTTGGGACCATAACCCCCAAAATCTATCCCAACCTTCCTTTAGTGGTTATAAACCTTGTGTTAAAATTTTATTGATTTCTATTTACTTATACTAAAGTTATTATCCGGAAACCATCTGTCTTCGGACGACCCTGACGATGACGACGACAACGTGATACCAATATACGACCAAAAAATTTTTAATTTTTGCGGTCATATAAAAAATGAATATACATGTTGCTTATTCCTTTCTGATTGAACTGTATACATGTAATACAAGTAATACAGAGGTTACTACATTTCTTTAGAATGTACAGCCATGAATAGTCATGTATTCTTGTTAAACATATCTGTAATATGTGATCAATAGTTGATGTAGTTGTTGTTCACTGATGTTGTTGTAGTAGTAGAAATATATTCAGCCTTTTTTGGCTCAAGACTAAACATCTTGTAGAACTATTTCAAATGAATAAATACATACATTTATCCTGCAATCTACCTTTGTACTATACAAATACAGGTCGTCAGATAAATGAATAGTATCTATATATATATATAGTGTACGTTTATAGTTTCCTGGTATCTTGCTTCTGTTGCAAGTGAATGGTTAAGTTTTAAATGTTGTTTGCATAACAGTTCAATTTAGGGTCCTCTGACATTGTGGATTGCGTTTTTATTCATGACAATTTCTTTCAAAAACAAATTCAATGGATTGGATATAAAAATAAATATACATTTAAGTTCTATGTTAAATTGAAAGATAAAAACAATAGCCAAACAGTGTAGGAAAATAAAAAATTTATTTGTACTCACTACAAAACTCCAGCTGAGCTTACAACAGAGGGACTCTGTTTCTAAAGCTTGTCAAATAAATTTTATATTTACCTACACTACAGATATTCAGGGACTTTCTATAGTATAGAAAGTCCCTGAGATATTGTATATATGAATTTGGCATCATCAAATTTTAACTTCATACTGTAGTACTCAAATTGACATATAAGTATATTTCCACTTACATTATCCATGTCATCACAGAAATGTATAATCATGATAATAGATGAAAAAATAATGCTCTATTATAATTGAATTTAATACACATAATCTTAATTTTAAATCTAATTAAAACCATTTGTTAAAACAAATAATATAAAGAATATTTATCTAAACTCAACCTTGATAGAAATTTATTCCTTCAAATTCATACACAACCTATACACTAAAGTCAAAAGAAAGAACAGTAACTAAACCCCCTGAAGAGAAAACATACATACAAGGTAAACATGATAAACAACAAACATACATAGTCTTATTACCTAATATATACTGACAGCCCTCAATACTTAACTTTATGATGACATAAGGTCACCTTAATGTGTTATTTAGTTATTTTATTTTCTTACAGTGTGAAGATACATGGTCGTTTCACTCTGACAGCTGTCAATCCTCTTATAATTGAATATTAATCATCTTAACTAACACTCTTTTATCATGTTAATGAGTTTATTGGCCTGTAATTAATGTTTTTGTTAATATTAATTAAATGTCAGAGAGTAATAATGCTATATAACTTTTATATATATTTATTGTTAAATAAAATGCTCCGCTGGGTGCAGCTTGATACGACCGCAGAGGTGGAACCCTGAACAGTTGGGGCAAGTATGGACACAACATTCAAGATTGATACAGCACTGAATTTGGACTGTGATTAAATATTTGACACAGCATAGGTTTCTGACACAGAATGAATGTGGTCTAAGAACTTAAAAATTTTTAATTTACCTATTCAACATGTTCAAACCATATCATTATTATTTGCTTTTATATATAAATCAGAAATAACCAATTTAAAAGGAAAATTTTAAAGAAAAAAAATGAAAAAAAAAAAGCCCCCCTCAAATTTTTTGAACCCCCTTATGATTCATCCCCCCTAAACTCAATCCCAGCCTTCCCTTTGTGGTATGGTACCTTGCAGTACAATTTCAGAGAGATCCGTACACTTAAACACAAGTTATTGTCTGGAAACTAGAAAAATGCTTGTTTTTTTGGCCCCTTTTTGGCCCCAAATTCCTAAACATTTACGGCAACTATCCCCAAACTCAAACCCAGCTTTTCCTTTGTGATATGGAACTTGTAGTACAATTTCATAAAGATCCATACACTTACAAGTTATTGTCCTAAAAATAGAAAAATGCTTGTTTTTTTTTTGCCCTTTATGGCCCCTAATTCCTAAAATTTTGAGGCAATTACCCTAAAATCAATCCCAGCCTTCCCTTTGTGGTATGGTACCTTGCAGTACAATTTCAGAGAGATCCATACACTTGAACACAAGTTATTGTCTGGAAACTAGAAAAATGCTTATTTTTGGCCCCTTGTTCCTAAACGTTTTGGGCAATTACCCCAAACTCTATTCCAGCTTTCCCTTTGTGATATGGAACCTTGCAGTACAATTTCAGAACGATCCATACACTTACACACAAGTAATTGTCATGAAACTAGAAAAATGCTTCCTTTTTGCCCCTTTTTTGGCCCCTAATTCTTAAAATTTGGAGGCAATTATCCCCAAAATCAATCCCATCATTCCCTTTGTGATATGGAACCTTGTGGTACAATGTCAGGAAGTTACAAAAATGCTTATTTTTGGCCCCTAATTCCTTAACTGTTGGTAACATAACCCCCAAAATCAATCCCAACCTTCCTTTTGTGGTATTGAACCTTATGGTAAAATTTCACAGAGATCCATTCACTTAAACTAAAGTTAGAGTGCGAAAACCAATGTGTCTTCGGACGACGACCACGCCAACGTCATACCAATATACGACCACAAAATTGCAGTCGTATAAAAATTATTATGATGTTCTTTTTTCAGCTGTGAAAAATAAATTTAAACTTAAAACTTTAAAAAAAAATTTAAAGAGTTCCACAGAACCCTGTGTGACTATCACATCTGTGATTGCTGCTGTTTGTGTAAAAGTACTACGCTGATTGTAAAAAGTGAGTTTATTTATCAGAAAAATACAGAACAAAAGAAAATCTAACTTTGTCTTTGGACATGTTAGATGCCTCCAAATCATTAAGTTCTGTCCATGTTTCAAAGAATCCACAAAGGTTTACAAATTTATTATGTCACAAAATTTTAATCCCTAATTATCCATGCTATCTGTAAATGTTAACTACAAACAACTGAGTCCATCTATCAGTATAATATTGAAAAATGAAAGAAATATATTTTCGAAATTTTGCATCAGACATTATCTCTTAATCATAAAGCTTCTGCCAAAGCTTCATAAAATTCTTTGAAGAATATAATATATTAATTTGAATTAATTAACAGTGACTAACAGTCTACTTCATCAAGAAATAAAGAAAAACTAGGTAAAAAGAATGCAAAATTACCTTTTTTGATCAATATGACAAAAAGGTGGTGCAAGGTTGTATCAGGGTTTAATACAAAATGATATGGTTCAGCCTGATTTTAACCCACTTTGGATCGATGCGTTTCTTATTTATTCTCCGAACGGCCTCTATTAAAAATATAAAAATTAATTATGTTTTGACTTTTTAAAAACAAAACTGGACTATTTTGATCACATACAAAGACTTTGTTGGGACAGTCAGTCCTGAACACCATAATTTCATGTGGTGATCAGTCATTTAAAGTTTACTACCAGCCAGATTGCCCCACTCTTTTACACCAACAAAAGGAGTTGTTGTGGTACTTTTTAGCAATGTTAGGTAGTTGGTCAAATCATACAATACTGGTTTCTGGTTTTACCTGTTATCATGGTTATATTTTATTATATAGCAAACCATAACTTTAGAACTTGTTGAAGTTATTTTGACGGCATGCAGTGTGGCCAATTTTATTTGCTGAAGTTGCATGGCCAAGTTTTTGTAAATTTTCATTTCCATTTTTCTGGGTCAGTTCCCATGTACCACACAAAGGTCATGTAATAACATTAGCTACATGCATCTATGCAGTGTTCAGGATCCACACATCTTCATCTACATGAAATACAAATTTCTGGGAAATGTCACCTTACTAAAGGTTTAATCCAGGGTGAGAAAGTCAACAAGAAAAGTGTGGTGGGATTTTTAAAATGGAAATTCAATAAAATCATTTTCTCTCCTGTTTTAAAATCTAACATGTCTAAGCAGATGCCTACAAAAATGCTTTTGACTTTATTAACCCATACGTTTGTAAAACAGCTACATGTATCTGGGAACATGTGCGATTAGGATTTCTTGACTGATTATATAGTTATAAAGGGACATACATGTAACTGAAGAACGGTAAAAGTGATGCTACCCAAATTTGAACTTGATCTGAGTTTTGTGGTAATAAGCATTGTGTGTAAGTCTCATAACATTTGGTTGAGGCTAACTTTAGTAGAGACAGAAACTAAAAATTCAGCAATTTTTCTATTTGTAAACACGCATTACTCTAGAACAGTTGTGTATAAGTTTTATAACATTTGGTTGAGACAAACTAAAGTTAGAGAACGGAAACGAAAAATTCAGCAATTTTTATGTTTATAATGGAACATAACTCAAGAATGGTAAAAGTGTCGCCACCAAATCTCGTACTAAATCTGTATTATGTAGTAATAAGCATTGTGTATAAGTTTCATAACATTTGGTTGAGGCAAACTAAAGTTAGAAAACGGAAACAAAAAATTTGTACTTGATCTTAGTTTTGTGGTAATGAATATTGTGTATAGGTTTCATAATGTTTGGTTGGGGCAAACTTAAGTTATAGAATGGAAACTAAAAATTTGGCAATCTTTCGATTTATAAAGGGGCAGAACTCAATAATGGTTAAAGTGACACTACCCAAATTCAACTTGATCTGTTTTTGTCAGTGGAAGTCAAAATTAAACATTACATTGTATAAAGCATTGATTGTAGTTGATTCAACTATAATCATAGACAAAGGAAGATAACTCCAATTTTAAAAATTACTTGATATTTAGAAGAAAATATAAATTTTGCAATTTTTCCATTTATAAAGGGGCATAACTCTAGAACGGTTAAAGTGACGCCACCAAAATTCAAACTTGATCTGTGTTTTGTGATAATAAGCATTGTGTATAAGTTTCATAACATTTGGTTGAGGCAAAATTAAGTTAGAGAACGGAAACTAAAAATTTTGCAATTTTTCCATTTATAAAGGGCATAACTCTAGAACAGTTAAGGTGACGCCACCAAAATTCTAATTTGATCTGTGTTTTATGGTAATAAGCATTGTGTATAAGTTTCATAACATTTGGTTGAGGCAAACTCAAGTTAGAGAACGGAAACCAATTTTGGTACGTACTTACGTACAGACCGACAAGGGTAAAACTTAATGCCCCCACCGCTACGGCGGGGACATAAAAATATTTTGTTTTCATACATTTTATGTATTTAATCGAAATTTGCCACAGAACAGGGATGGACATGATCAAATGATGATTTTATAAATCTGCAAACCAAACTCTGACACATGTATGATGAAAAATTTGACAGACCTGAATTTCCAGATATTATACAGGTCAGGAATAACAATTAATCATGTTAATTGGTTGATAATACCTCAATTCAGGTATAATCCACCTTTGGCATGATTAAACATATAATGAGAAACACCAATTTAGGTACAACACATGTACAATGCAATTTTTATCCAAAAAAATTTTTAAAACATATTGAAGCATCTTTCTGCATTTGGGCAATAATTTGGTATTTGGCCTTTGGTTTCTTTTTGTATCTTTTTTTTTAAGTTCTAAAACTTTAACTTTTATTCTGTGGGTTGTGTTGGTGTGAGAATAGTATTAATGAAACAAGTGGGTTTTTCGGGAAAAATTAATCCATTTTGATTCACCGTTTTCGTGACAGGAAACCAGGAAACCAAACTTTATTTTCTTTATTTTGCAAGATTTATTTCAAAAGATATAAATGAACACCATTACTAGTGTTACTTGCTTCATGTTAATATTTAAAATCTATTTTCAATGTTAAATTAAGGTTTTTTTTAAACGTGACAGGAAACCATAAGAAACCGAAAGCATTTTTTTAGTTTTATTTTATTGGAAAATCAGCTTAAAATAATCTGAACAGTAAACTTTTTCTTGATAATGTTACTTATAACTTTAGTTTTTAAATTTAGGACTGTTTTTAATAATTTTTTTCCAATAGACAATGAAAACTATGAGAATATAGAAACAAGGGCACTTTATGATGTCACTATAATAAATTATTTTTGGGTGCCGACTTGCATCTACTGATTTTGACTACCAATGTTTTTTCTCTTGCTTTTTGTTATAATTCTTATACACTTTTAACTTGGAATTAAAATCTTATAATAGGCATCATGTGATATTTGTGACCGGTACACCATCTACATGGTTTCCACATGTTAACCTTCTTTAGTGGGCTAAAATCGATAAAGTACTTCCTTTCAAGTCATGCATGGTAAAAGTTTACTTCTCCTTTGACAATATTATTGCATTTTTGAAAAGTGTTTGCAGTATATGATTAAAATAATAAAAAAAAAATTGTGACAAAGATACCAACTCTGTACATTCCAAGGGTAACGGTATATCAACATGTATTTTTTTTTAATTATCTTTATTTACCTAAAATATCAAGTACAATTTACAGCTGAAGCAAAATCAATTCAACGAGCATCGGCAGAATGATAAGAGACGTAATGTTGATTGAATTTTCCAAGGACCCTTTTCATCGTTATCCGAAACAAAGTGTGTTGTAACGTCCCTCGAGTAAGAAATCGATTTTGTCAAGTCATTGGGCATGTATTTTCACTCAAGATCGTATGTAACATTATGCACGAGGAAAAATAATAGACCCCAGCGCAATCTTTTGAAAATTGTATTTTCCTTTTTAAACAATATGAAAACAGTCCACAGAATATGCTTGCTACTATCCTGTTGGAAACAAAACGATGTTTAGACCTAATATTTCATATACCCGGCCGAAGCGCTTAATCACATGTTAGCCACATGTTTCACGTATGACCGAAATGATTTGGACTGAACGACAAAACAATTTTAATAAAAAAGCCAATAACTAGACTTCTGTTTCGTGTGAAATGTAACGATAACGATAACGTCATTTTCTAACTTAATTTTTACGAAGAACAACACTAGAATGTAAATAATCACTGATTTACCTGTTTGAACATCTCGCAGTGTTCATATTTGCATATTGTTATGAAGAATTCAATTACAATAAAGCAGACTATACCATCTAAAATTTGCGTTATGAAATCGGAAACCAAAGTAACGCTACTTTTCTTACACCTGCTACAAAAATACTTACAGTTTTCGCAATTTCTTCTGGCTATTCTTTTTGATCGATGTTCTTTAATATTTGAAGGCAACAGTTACGATTTTGCAGGCGACGATTATCTTTAAATCGGGCAGCGTTACGCGCCGAAGCGAAAATAACGCTAAGAAACGACATACAAAAGTGGCGAATAATCTTAAACATTTGTTTATTTCAAATTCTCTAGGGAGATTAGAAAGCACCTATATTTTAATAGAAATAATAGCATCTGATAGTGGAGCAACAACTTCTCTCAACAAAATACAATATTTTATCACTTTTCTATCGTTATCGGAAACGGTCCCAATACCAAATTATTGCCCATTTACCACACCAAGCTTTGATGACCACTTAGTAATGACATGTAAATGATTTTGACACTTTGCAGTGATTTTCCTACCCTTTTTCAAATGGGGCCTGGGCCCTAGGCAATTGGGAAAAATGTGTCGTATAACGTATGAATTGGGAAGAAATAAATCATTGTGTTCAACATATTTTAAGGATGTACATGTTATTTATTATTTAAAAAATCCAATTTTCTTTCATGTTTTAATTTGAACATATCAACTCAGTCATACAACCCTGAGAATTATTGCAAGTTTCCTTGTCAGTAAGATTTCTCTCACAGACACTTATATGGCATGGTATAATGTTTTCAGTGCTTAGTTCTGAGCTACAGACTAGAGTAGACAACTGTCACTGATTAGGGTCGCACTCAGAGTGAAATTGACAGTCAGTTTCACTTTGTACAGGAGCAGAGTTCATTTCAAGTGAATTATGCTCAGGTGTTTGGGTAGAAACAATTTGTTTAGTGTTAGTACTTGGGTTTGAGTAGTCCAAATAATTATGACGTCTTGAAAGGCTATTATATTTCTTTTCTTTGACGCTTACATCGACGGGAAGGCGTCAAAGCAAAATTAAAATAGCCTTCAAGACGTCATAATTATTTGGACTAGGGTTTGAGGTGACTGCTTTAGTGCCTTTATCCGCCACAACCACGGCTTCATCCTGTTCTACATCCGTAAAAGTAGAAACATTTTCGTTCAAAATATATCAGTCCCTGTAGTATCTTCAGTACTAACTTTGGATTTTTTAAAGCTAAACAAGTGTTTTACAATCAGTGGCATCTTTGCATTTTTTAATTTGCCAACATAATATTTTGAATAATGAGAGGACATGTTGTCTGTTTGGGCATGCTCAATTCACAGCAAAAAATAAACCAAACCGGCAAATCTTTGCTCAGTACGACATTGCCGCTCGAAAAAGCATATAGTAAAAATTTACGTGTGAGAAAATAATGAAAACCTTTTAGTTTTTCATGTTGGCATTTATTTACAATGTTACTCAGATAATAACACAGCATCATCACTTCATATCATTCTATGTTCTTACTGTTAACCACCGGACGTCATCCAAATGCTGAACTAAGCTTACCCATTGTAAAACTGGTTTACGGTCGAAATATGATAGTTACCTGTCTATATTCGACATGATTACACGGGGAACAGTACAACAACCTATATTTTGAACCAAATCCTACGAACAATAAAATTATCAATTACCTTTCCGCTACAACTTGATTGAATTGGGAATTTTACGGGTTCAATTGGGAAAAATTTTAGGTATTTTCTGATTGGGAACGGGGCCGATATTCGGCCCTAAAATAAAGGCAGGAAAATCACTGCTTTGTGCTGCATTTTGTTAGAGAAACCAAAAAAACTCATATTATGACCTTCCTTTTCCTACTCATAGTCATAAATTCTGAGTTCTCATCTTTTAAATCTTATTATTGTTCTGTAGTCTCTTGTTGTCCATTTCAACTAACAAATCATAAAGTTGGAACTGATGAAGACTCAAGGAAACCAGTTGTGAAGATCCATCATTTGGTGGATAATACATCAGTGAGTGTATAATTAACATTTTCACAAAATGCAGCACAGAAAGTCAGAAGCAATAACATGTCTCTAATGAGTACTCATCAAAGCTCAACATGGTACACTGTATATGCAAATAGATGCTCAATATCTCATAAAACAATTTTGTAATAAAAACTGCATTATACCTCAATTGGTCTTTTTCTTTATGTCAAATAGTGGATTATACCTGAATTGAGGTACTGTATATTCAGAAACTATTGTGAGGTTTTTATTAATGCGACTCACAGTGAGTATCGCAATAATAAGAACTCGCATTTTGATATCTGATACATGTACGCAGCTTTTCCTGAACTGGCTTTAAAAAAATCTTGCATTTCTGTCCATTCACCTAAAATCGCAATAATTTCTGAATTAACAGTATAATCATGATAATCTACCAATTAGTGGTTATTCCTGACCTGTTATCATGGTTATAAATCAAATGTTCCGGAAATTTGGATTGTCAAATTCTAAGGATCACTGGATTGTCAAATTCTAAGGATCATTGAGGATATAGGTTTACTGGATTTTTTTAATATAAAATCTCCAAAAGAAGAATCTTGGGGAAATATTTTTTTTAAGAATTGGGTCATTGTCATCTCAACTGGAATTGCAACTCATTACATCATCATGATCATTACTTTTGGATATTTTGGAAATATTTTGCACGAAAGAGCACAGAAAAGGTAAGAATTTGTATATGTGCAAACTTTTCAGTGAAAATTTCATTGTAAACATGGTAAAATTTCTGAGTTGAGAAGAAAATTTGCTCCAAAGTCCAGCCAAAAAAAAATGGCTTCAGCTGTAAATTACTTGGAAGGTTGGCATCAAACAAAAAATATAAAAATAGCTTTTCAAGACTTCACAATTATTTGGACTAAAGAAGATCATGTAGGTGTGATAGACAATCATGACAATAGCCATGAATAGGACTTATTGAAAAAATATGTTGGTTGGAGGTGTGGTTGTTTGTTAAAAATTTCCTGAAATAGTTAACGAGTCTCATAAGGAATACTGTGGACAGCCAAATCAGAAAAAAAGACACTCTGGCCTCTCTGTGTAAGAGAAAATGTTTATTAGACAATGTGGCTAAAACCAAAAATCTTCTTTAGCCACAAAATTTAAATTATTTCTTGGGAATATTTTTTTAATTTTTGCAACAACAAACTTGTTTTCAACTGCAGCCATTGGAATTGTGAGAACCATTCTGCTCTTACTTTCCTTTTACAATGTTTTATCATCCCGGCCATATAACATGTATAATCTTTTTTTTTCTTTTTTGTTTTTTGCTTGTGTGCATGCTTCTTCACACGTTAACATTGCCTATATTATCATTTGATGCTTGGCTATCTTTGAAGGCTTTGTGAATAACATGTTACCCCTGTTGATCAATCTATTTTTTTAAAGAGAATTTTGAGGTGACTTTTCGGCAACCAGTTTAAAGGCAGTATTAAATAAAAACAAGTGCCGGACATGCACATAGGTGGAATTTAAAAGAGCTATCAGTAAACCTGCCAAGGAGTGCAGATTGGTACATATTATACAGTACTTCCAATTTTATTTCATTTTGCCAATGTGGTGATTGGGTAGCAAATTAAACTTACAACAAGCAATTCAATTTGGCGACATGGCAATCGAGCCTCTGAATCCCTATACAGAGATTACTGTTAAAAGTGTTGCGTCTACTAATTTGGAATTATTTTCCTTTCCAACTGTTCATCGGGGTTCTGTAGATGAAGATAAAAACATACATTTGTGATAGACAATAGGACTAAGTGAAATAGTTCTATGATGGATCTTAACAAGATATGATAGACATTTGTCTATTGCGCAGGCTGCTGAAAACATTTGTAAATAACATATCCAAGTATTTACCTGTTACTTTACTGGTGTATTACAGCATTTGACAGGCATTTAGACTATAGTTAAAGTCCGTTTTTGTGAACTTACGATTTATTGCAATAATTATTTTTTCCTTGAAATCTGTAATTCTTACCCTTGAGAGAACAAAGTGTCAAAATATTTGTCCTCTGAAAATTTATGATTCACAATCACCTTCACCTTTTCCACAATATTTCGCAATGTAGTTAAATTGGTTGTGATTGGAGAACATTAGACAGCAATCACCAATGGAAATGCCCCTTCCAAATTATATGGAAAAACTAAAATTCAAAACAATGCTGGATCAAAGACGTGTATTAGTTAAAAGGCCATACGTCTCTCCAATGTATTAAAATCCTTGATCTGACTTAAAGAAGAAAGTGACAGCAACATTCTAAGTTATTATATTTCTGTATTTTATGAAAACACATACGAAATAATTTTTATGCAAGTAATATTCAATTGACAATAGTAAGAAAATATGAAAATAAGTTATGACTGTTTTTGAAGGGTTGCTCAGTTAGCATAAAACCAATCTTCCCTGTTGCCTTCTGGAAAATCATAAAGACAATACAATGTATACATTAAATATTATAATGGAATTTAAAAACTCTTTATTGATCCATAGTTGAAATCGACTTTAATCTAGGGGTAGATAGTTCCCTAAAGTTAAGCCTGAATAATGAAATGTTTTCTTCATAAAATTACAACGTGGTGGCATAAAATTATTTCCATTTGTATATCAATATAAGTTCATAAAAATTTTGATGAGATGATTTTATAATATCCCACAAATAACTGAATTAAATTTACTTTTTCTTCAGACACAACATTAGTCCTACAACGTAGGAAGGCGTCACAGAAAACAATTAAAATAGCCTTTC
This sequence comes from Mytilus coruscus, assembly GCA_017311375.1. Taxonomy (NCBI): domain Eukaryota; kingdom Metazoa; phylum Mollusca; class Bivalvia; order Mytilida; family Mytilidae; genus Mytilus; species Mytilus coruscus. The sequence goes on from CM029600.1 coordinate 31,773,846, forward strand.
AAGACGTCATAATTATTTGGACTAACACAACAGATGATAAATAATGGACAGTAATATCATCTGAATATAAATCTGAATTAAACTATGTTCTATGTGGTACTCTGAGGAGCTGCTGCTGCTAACAAGAATATATTGTAGTTGATTCTACATAATCTGTTACAACTATTTGCAATCTTTCTGATAGATCTATATGAATTAAATCACTGCAAAGATGAATCATCAAATTTATACATACACATGTATTTTACATAAAATCAAGAAATACTGATCCAGTGTTTTTTCAGGAGAAATCTAGTTAGTGTTAATGGAAGATCTTTGTTTGTTTCTGTTGGATTCATTCTTGCAATAATTTATAATTTTTGTCTCGCTTGTGACTGTGAGACATTATATAAGTGATTACTATTTAACAGCAGCGTAAACTATTTGTATAAACTTAAAGCTTTATATTTAAGATGATAGAAGACCTGGATGATTCTATAAATCACTTATTTCAGTAATTCCCCTGACTGTTCATTGGTCAATTTTTAAGTTTTTCAATTACCATATTACCAAATGATTAAGCAATAGATCAAATATATTTGGTGTATGGAATAATTGTAAGGTGTACATATCTGTCTGACAGGATTTTCCTGACCTTGACCACATAGTCACAGATATTTATAAAATGTTAAGTTTATGTAATACTTTTAGTAAAACCTTTATCTTTAAGACTTTTAACATAAAATCAATGGTCAGCATGGTCAGTAAAGCAAGCGAGTCATTCCAGCATGTGCACTCTTGTTATAAACCTTATATTTGTCTGTTTCATCATATTTCAGTATAAACAGTATGTTAATCTAGATGTCTTTTGGTTCGGTCAATGTACATGATGTAATAGAATGTTGACTTCTGATGGGGAGCAAGCAACTGTCTTTTTGCTTTACCAATTTCAATTTTTATATAACCACAAAATTTATTTATTTAGATTTTTGATTTTTGGCCCGATTTTCAAATTGGTTCATATTAAGGTCCAAACATGCCAAAGGGTCCAAAATTAAATTTAGTTTGATTTTAACAAAAATTGAATAAATTTAGTTTTTTGATATGCTGAATCTAAACGTGTATTCAGATTTTGGTTTTTGGGCCCTGCTATCAAATTGGTCCACATTGAGGTCCAAGGGTCCAAAATTAAACTTTGTTAGATTTCATCAAAATTGAATTCTTTGGGTTTTTGATATATATATGCTGAATCTAACCATGTATTTAGATTTTGGATATTGGACCATGATAGGTAAATGTCCAATTTCAAATTAATTTTAAGTTCTTAGACCACATTAATTTTTGACAGAAACCTATGCTTTTCAAATATTTAATCACAATCCAAATTCAGAGCTGTATTGCAAGTAATAGAAATTGTAAGTAGATCATGTAGATTCATAGTTAAAAATAGATACATAATCAAATTCTAATTTTAGAGAAGAAATTATGTACAAATATAGTTTGAAATTTACTATTCATTATTAGATATTTTAAAAATAATTAAAGGCAAGTTTTATAGATTTTTAAAGACATTGATGAATGATATTTTGGAAATTATTTTTTCAATTTTGATGATTCTATAAATCACTTATTTCAGTAATTCCCTGACTGTTCATTGGTCAATTTTAAGTTTTCAATTACCATATTACCAAATGATTAAGCAATAGATCAAATATATTTGGTGTATGGAATAATTGTAAGGTGTACATATCTGTCTGACAGGATTTTCCTGACCTTGACCACATAGTCACAGATATTTATAAAATGTTAAGTTTATGTAATACTTTTAGTAAAACCTTTATCTTTAAGACTTTTAACATAAAATCAATGGTCAGCATGGTCAGTAAAGCAAGCGAGTCATTCCAGCATGTGCACTCTTGTTATAAACCTTATATTTGTCTGTCTTCATCATGTTTACATATTTCAGTATAAACAGTATGTTAATCTAGATGTCTTTTTGGTTCGGGTCAATGTACATGATGTAATAGAATGTTGACTTCTGATGGGGGAGCAAGCAACTGTCTTTTTGCTTTACCAATTTCAATTTTTATATAACCACAAAATTTATTTATTTAGATTTTTGATTTTTGGCCGATTTTCAAATTGGTTCATATTAAGGTCCAAATATCATGAATATGCCAAAGGGTCCAAAATTAAATTTAGTTTGATTTTAACAAAATTGAATAAATTTAGTTTTTGATATGCTGAATCTAAACGTGTATTCAGATTTTGGTTTTTGGGCCCTGCTATCAAATTGGTCCACGTTGAGGTCCGAAGGGTCCAAAATTAAACTTTGTTAGATTTCATCAAAAATTAAATTCTTTGGGTTTTTTGATATATATATGCTGAATCTAACCATGTATTTAGATTTTGGATATTGGACCATGATAGGTAAATGTCCAATTTCAAATTAATTTTTAAGTTCTTAGACCACATTAATTTTTTGACAGAAACCTATGCTTTTTCAAATATTTAATCACAATCCAAATTCAGAGCTGTATTGCAAGTAATAGAAATTGTAAGTAGATTCATAGTTAAAAATAGATACATCATCAAATTCTAATTTTAGAGAAGAAATTATGTACAAATATAGTTTGAAATTTACTATTCATTATTAGATATTTTAAAAAATAATTAAAGGCAAGTTTTATAGATTTTTAAAGACATTGATGAATGATATTTTGGAAATTATTTTTTCATTTTATTTTGAAGAATTACGTGGTAGGTTTGTTTGTTATCCTGTATTAATTAATTTTCAGATTGCGATATATTTTTTTTTTTAAGAATCCCTTTAAAACCTAAGCTAATATTAATAAATAAATAAATTAAATTCTTGGTGTACTTGGATATGCTGAATCTAACCATGTAGTTATTATACGACCGCAAAAAATTTGCGTTTGTTTATTGCTATCATGTCGTCGTCGTCATTCGAAGACATTTGGTTTCAGGACAATAACTTTAGTATAAATGAATGGATCTCTATGAAATATAAATTCAAGGTTCAATAGCACAAAAGGAAGGTTGTGATTGATTTTGGGGTTATGGTCCCAACTGTTTAGGAATAAGGGGTCAAAAAAGGGCCAAAAAAGGCATTTTTCTAGTTTCTGGACAATAACTTGTGTATGAGTGTATGGATCTCTATGAAATTGTACCACAAGGTTCCATACCACAAAGGGAAGGTTGGGATTGACTTAAGGGGTTAAGGCCCAAACCGTTCAGGAATTAGGGCCAGAAAAAAGGGGGAACAAGGTTTTTCTGGTTAATGGATAATTGGTTAAGTAATAGTCTATGGATCTCTATGAAATTGAAACACAATGTTCCGTACCACAAAGGGAAAGTTGGGTTCGACTTTGGGGCTATGGCTCAAATTGTTGAGGAATAAGGGGTAAAAAGGAGGGGATGGGGGGAGGAACAAGGTTTTTCTGGTTTCCGGACAAATACAATACTTAAGTATTTGTCAATGGATCTCTATGAAATTGTACCAAAAGGTTCCATACCACACACAGAAGGTTGGGGTCGATTTTGTGGGTTGTGGCTTTAATCGTTAAGAAACCAGAGGCCAAATAGGGGCCAAAAACAAGACTTTTCTAATACTGGCTAAACTGGTTCTAACATAAGTTATTTCTGATCTATATAAAGAAACAACAAATACTGATATGGCAGGAGATACACACCAAACAGGGTGTGTAAATTATTATATTTAGTTTGTAAACAGATTTACTTAGTATTGCGCAACAGCAAAGTATTGCACAACAGCAAGAAATCTTCAATTGAAAATAAATACATTGAATCTTTTAACCAATTTCAATGAGGATTAATTTAAAGTCTTGAATTGTTTGAGGTTTTTACCATGTATTACTGTAATGGATATTTGGACATTTTTAAATAGGTCTACACATGCTACATTGAGGTCCAAAGGGTCCAAAATTAGACTTTGTTTGATATCATCAAAAACTGAATTCTGGTGGTTCTATGATATGCTGAATCAAACTGTGCATTCAGATTTTTAATTGTTTTCAAATTAGTACATATTAAGGTCCAAAGGGTCTAAAATTAAACTTTGTTTGAATTCATGGTTTTTTTTTTATATGCTGAATCTAACCATGGAATTAGATTTTGGATATTGGACCATTAAGTAGATTAAATGGCCCATTTCAAATTTTTAAGTTATCTGACCACATTTATTCTGTGTCAGAAATCTTTAATGTGTCAAATATTTAATCACTATCCAAATTCAGAGCTGTATCAAGCTTGAATATTGTGTCCATTATACTTGACCCAACTGTTCATATTTCGACCTCTGCGGTCGTATCCAGCTGCTCTTTGCTGAGCGCATTTTGGATATTGGACCATAATAGGTAAAACCCAATTTTAAATTTTTCAATTCTTTGACCACATTCATTGTATGTCAGATACCTATGCTGTGTCAAATATTCATGATATTTAATCACAATCCAAATTCAGAGCTGTATCAAGCTTGAATATAGTGTCAATACTTTGATCTCTGCGGTCATATCAAGCTGCGCCCAGCTGAGCATTTTATTTATTGTATTTTAGAGGCTCAAATCATTGCAAATAACATATACTGATTGAGATTTTTCTCAGGAATTATGTAAATACCCCCAAATTAGATAGGAATTCGAAACCTTTGACCAAATTTCATATGAATCCATAAAGATGTTTTAGCTCATTTGCAAGTTCTCTAATAATACTGTTATAAATAGAGAAATGAAAGAGTTTAAAAACCAAATACTGGTATTAAATAATTTCACATAGTCAATCATGTGTGTTGTTGAAGGTCAAATGGCATGTTACACATTTTCTCAAGTATCTACCAACAAGCTAAATATCAGAAAACTAGATCAAATGATGAAGAATTACTTCTCAGGAATAGGTTTTGGTAAAACTTTGGAAATTCGATGTTAAATCAAAGGTCAAGGTATTTAATTTGATTCAGTGCTTTTTTTTTTCCTAAAGCAACTCTTTTTAAGAGCTGATTAGTACCACAACAGATGTTGCATGACTGATAAGCTGTAATGGACCAAAGGAGTAGAAAACCAATTTTGATTTTATTTTTCATTGATGATATTTTTGAAGATTTATATATACAATACAGAAAGTTAAAACTTTTATAATTCAGTTTTTAAAATGTTTTCACTTCAGCTGTGATCATACATCTCTATTTGTTATATGTTTATTGTCTCCTGCACAATGCGTTGCAGGGGACATAGAAATCAGGTGTCCTTCCGTCCTGTCTTGTTAGCGCTCTCACATGTACAATTCTTGCCAGATTTTATAAAACTTATATTATAGATTAATATCAGCAATGTCTCAGACAAGTTCAAAAATCAACCGATCATCAATTTTTAAAAGAGTTATGCCCCTTGGAAACATTAATTATATGGAAAATTGCATTGTTAGCGCTCTCATGTGTACAATTCTTCTTGCCAGATTGTTATGAAACTCATATTGTAAGTTTATATCAGCAATGTCTCGGATGAGTTCAGAAATAAGTGCCGATCAACTAATTTTTAAAGAGTTACAAGTGCCCCTTGGAAACATTAATTATATTGAAAATTGCATCGCTAACACTCATGTGTACAATTCTTGCCAGATTTTTATGAAACTTATATTGTAGATTTATACCAGCAATGTCTCAGATGAGTTTGAAAATCAGTGCCGATCAACCTTTTTTAAAAGAGTTATGCCTCTTGGAAATATAAATTATATGGAAATTTGCATTTTTAGTGATCAGTCAACGGTCTAACTCAAATAAGTTATTAGAGAAAAATAACATACATGTGTTATTACAGATACTTTCATGAGTTGTCTGCTCTTTATTTCTTAATCTGTAGTAACATATGTTTGTTATAAGTTAATATATCAAAATATATTTCTATTTTTAGTGGGCTCTTGGGATTTCTTGAAATTTTGCGCAGAAACTTAATGCATAACCTTGATAATTAATTTTCCAATTCAATTAATACATTTTTGATCAACCATGGTAAATCAATGAGACAAGGCTTTTAAGGGAAACACTTAGCTGTAATAACAAGGCTAAGTTATTACAGGCATGTAACTTATAAAATGAGACACTTGGGAATTACTGGGAAGCTTGCGCAGAACCTCATTACATGCTCTGATCATTATTTCTTACAATGAATTAAAATACATTGTGATATATGTCTGAGAAATGTCTTTGAAGAGATGTAGAAAAGCTGTAATAACATCCTTTAGTTATTTCAGGCAAATATTTTCTGTAATAACATAGGCGTACTATACATGATTGGCAAATTATAAACTGTTACATCTTTCTAAAGTTTAATGTAGAAAGGTCCTATACAACAACACTTTAAGGAATGCTCCAGTAATTTATTGAGATCGACATGTTTCGGTGGCTAGGCCACCGTCATCAGGATAGAAAACAATGAATTCAAACAAAGTTTAGTATACATAAAAACAATTATAATACCAATAGAACTTGTATACAATTTAACAAAGTAAAGGATGTATATTGCCTCTTTGAAACATGTAACATGCATATGTTATCACAGTTTTTTGATATTTTAGCCCACAATAACAACATGTATGTTATTTTTCTCTAATAACTTGTTTAAGTTAGACCCTTGACTGGTGATCTTACATGTACAGTTTTTGCCAGATTTTTATCAAATTCATATCAAAGGTATATAACAGCAATGTCTCAGACAATTTTGAAAATAATTGCCCATCAAATATTTTTAATGAGTCTCCCTAGGAAATATTAAATGTATCAGAAATTGCTCTCAAGTCTTCAACTCTCAAGTAAGATAATTTTCAAAAGTTTTAAAGAACAAAAAGATTTTTTTTTACTTATTGCCCTTGGACAGAACAGATAAAATATGGGCAACGTGGGGGGCATCAGAACTATTCTTTTATTCAACTATGATCCCTAGCTGACCAATCTGCTTAAAATAGAGATCCTGTGTCCATCCATTGCTTACAAGGATCTGACAACCCTCTTCTACTGTCTGTTCTGGTTGTGATAACATCAGTCAAATTCCTGCCTTTAAATTTGTGAAGGTGTGTATCATATAGACAAAACCAGACGATTAAGAAAGATCTTTAAGCCAGGAAGTAAAAAACGGTGTTTTCAGATCGTTGTAAGTAAAGCATGGACACATGATCTGTATTTTAATCCGATATGATTGTTGACATACTACAGCAATATCATGCTGCACCTGGTCTAACCCATAATTATCACTTGAATGATAGTCATATCATGTAATAGTATATAAAGTGAATATGTAGTTTTATGTTTTGAACTTTAATGTCTCTATCAAACAAATAATTAATTCCTGTAATCATATGTTTCAGAATACCAATTTGAAGATGGAAAACACAATTATTTCTGATCCAGGTATAGTTTTAGAAGCACTGAAACTTCTGACAACACCAGGTTCAAAGAAAAATGATACTGACAATGGTAATATTTTTAATGATTTGCCAAATTTATTTAATTAAAGGATGATTAATATGCTTTCTTTTTTCACTCACACCACTAACATTGATGGCTTGATTATGGTGACTCTTAGAACTATTTGGTAAATAAGTTTGATTTTCTTATACAAATTTAATGTCATAATTTTCATGCCTTGGAAACAGGCTTTAAATGATAATCAGGACAACGTATAGTTAATGTGAATAAATGGAGATGTGCTGCATTCTTTGGTTATATACACACATCCATGTGGTATTTCAAAGTTCTAAAGGAGATGTTTTGATTTGGGGCCATTACATCATGACGTGAAATACTGCTTTAATAAATTTGTACATTTATGAGGAATCGGGCTTCCATTACAAATACCTATTTAGGGTTAAATGCAGTTAAAGTATTGAAATCACTAATTTAATATGTTTTTCTTTTTAATTCACAATTTGAATTACACAAATAAAATGAAAAATGCCAGTGCAAAATACTCACACCAAACTGCAGATTCTGTAAGTTAAAGTAAATTGCATATCACTATCAAAAGAGAGGGAAAAGTAGTCCTTATGTGTCATATTTCATGTACTTAAAGTGTATAGACTTCTTTTATTTCCAAAGATCAAAATAATTTTGTCATAAACTTGTTTCATACATTGATATACATAAATTAAGACTGTAATTGTTTATTGAAACCTAATTTGAATAAGTTGCGTGTAGATTGAATGCAACCCAATAACTAAACTTTTCCAGAAATATGTCTTTTTTTTTGTTATTTATGTTTAATACCATATGAAAATTTATTTTTAGATTATCATTCTCCTTCCATAAAAATTGAGATATCAGATAGGTAAAGAAATATTAATATATAATGAAATAAGAAACAAAGTTAAGGGAGGTGGTATGATAATCTAAATGTTGATGTGATATGGCTGTTTAGTCTGCTTTATTAAATTTATATACCAGAATGCACTAAAATTTCATTTCAATTTCAGATACAAGTAATCTGAACACGTTTGATCTACTGCTGAAATCATGCATAGATCAGTTCTTCCATGAAATGAAGAAAGACAAGTATCAGAAACTGTATGAATACTTTGAAAACAAGGGGTACACACAGGTAGTGGAAACAGGATTTGAACTTAGATGGAACTTTACTTGTCTTTGTTTAAAAATGTTAGAAACACTTTGTTCATCCATAGAAAGAGCAATGATCATATTTCAGAATGAACAGGAAGCAAGAATATCAAGCCAAGGGAGTGAACTGAAACCATCTCAAGCTCCTCCCCTGTCACCTGACACTTTAGGTGTAGCACAGCAGAAAACAGTTTTGACAACCATTCAGTTTATCATAGTTCTTGGGATAAGTCCTTACTTACAAGAAGGGGTAGGACTGCAAGCAACCCAAAGATCAGTGTTTTGGGAAGTAATTGACCTACAAACAAAAGATATAAGTATTGATAGCATAGAAAAAGACTTAAGAATGATTAAATGTCTTAAAATTTTATTGAAATGCTGTGGAATTGAGAGTTTAGGAACCTTAATTCTTTCAAGACATTTGGGAGATATTCTTGCAGCTTTGTTGCAACTTGTTAATGGACAAAAAAAAGTGCAGAATCAAGCAAAGCCTTCACCAGGAACAAACTGTCCAAAGGAAGCAAAACTGTCACATGAATTGAATACTGAAAGGAATACAAGCAAAATGCCATCAGAAAACTGGACACCTGCAACAATTGTAGATATGACTCTCAGTGGTCAGGTTAGTCAAGGCACTACCAGAGCGCAAGAAAAACAAATCTGCACCAAAAAGTTTGTGACCCTAAAATTTCAGAGTGTGAATGTGATTCAGCACAAAACAATGTACAAGAAAACAAAGGAAGTGTTGTATCCAAGGAAGATGTAGACTTTTGTGAAGAAAGTTTGAGTAATTTACTGGAGAAAATCAGTCAGCCATTACTTGTGAGGGAACTTATGGTGTTACAAGGAGGCTCTGGTAGACAGCCAGTACAAAAGGTCTAAAATCAACATTTTTTTGTGTAAAGTTGGCCTACACCAAATACTATTTGCCTTCTAGAAAAAGGTTTAAAGTGTTGTTAATTCTACTAATAGGCTCAGACCACAATTATTTCTGCCATTGGTTACAATGCATTTCTTTGTAATAGTCAACTTGAATTAAAGAATTTGCATGGGTTCAAAAATGAAGTAAATTTTATTGCTTATAGACCATTATTTTCAAATTATTATATGCTTGTCCCATCACAATCCTTGCTCTTTTTCTTTTGGGAGCCCTGAAAACATGCCAATGGTAGGAGTTTAGTCAACTTGAATTAAAGAATTTGAAACAGTTCAAACATGAAATAAATTTTACTGCTTATAGACCATTATTACTCAAATAAAATATGCTTGTCCCATCACAGTCCGTTGCTGCTTTTTCTTTTGAGAGCCCTGAAAACATGCCTATAGTAGGAGTTGAATCTTGAATAATGCATTTTGCTAATCATGCTAATTTCTAATCTACATTCACTTTGGCCAAGTCACTGCTTTCACTTTCAACAATAAATTTTCCCCACATGTTTTACTTATTTCATTATATATGCAACTTATAGGAAATACCTCATCAGCACATATAATACTTGGGAACTATATTCCTAAACACGAACAAAGGGAAATAACTGTGGTCTGAAGCCCATAAGGACAAAACTAAGGCATTTAAAAAAAATAATCTTAAGATATTTGATCATCAATATTAAATTTTGGAACTAGCACCTTTAAAAGATTTAACTCTCTTGTAGATTTATATAGAAACGAAATCTCTCTTTCAATTTTCAAAAGTTCAGAAAATGGAAATCACAGTAGATATTACATGTATTAGATGAGCACTGCTGTATTAATGACCATGATGACCTTTTTATTATTTACAGTTACTGGTAATTGTTCTGATACTAAAGTAAGTACCTTTGCTGATAATGATTATTATGTTATATATGTGTATTTCAGGGTGACGGAGTGAACAGACAAGTTAAACCAATACAAATTAAGGCACCAGTTTGGTTAAGGAAGATTTGTGGCCAGTTGCTTACTGGTATTCTGATGAAACCACAAGGTGTTCACCATGTTTTACATGGAATGCTGGGGAATGCAGGTATGATGTAATGAAATAAAGAAAACTTAAACTGCTTTGTACTACAACAAGAATAACTTCAAATACTTCAATCTTATAATAGTTTGATTCAATGCTTGACTTCCATTTTGATGTAACACTAATATATGTGTTGTACAAAATGTAGCTTGTACCCCTTAACTCACAATAGTACTCTGATATATGATAAACAAGCTAAATTGTATAATTTTTGTGTTAGTTGCTGATGTCAGTGGAAATCTGATAGCTGATTGGAGGAGATTTGATGCTGTTGCCAAGGTGATAGCAAGTTGCCCTAAAATGTCTTCATCTGCAGAAGAATACTACAAACTAGTTTCACCTCAGGTATATATATATATATACATGTAGTTTTTTTTCATTTTTATACATATGAAATAATTATTACTCAATGTTACAGGGTTTGGACATTAACTTTTTTAACAACTTGACCTTGGAGCAAGTGACAATGATATTTTACTTATAAATTTGAAAGAGAGATAACACTTGTCCAAATTTTGTACTTCTTATTTACAAATTTCTTAACAGCCGTTATGGACATGAAATCATTTCATTATTATCTGTTTTTTGTTTTCTCCAAAATACCACAAAAATATGTCTCCAGCGTAAATTCTCATTTCTGTCTTGAGTCTTGGGTCGATACTGATCTGGTTTTGATATGCAGAATATTGCATAAGAATACAGAATATGGACATATATTTTACCCACATTTGTTTGAGATTTCATAATGAAAATTGGATGACAATAAGGTGATCTTGGTTTTATGCACCTCATAGGATTGGACCATCAAAATGTGCATCAAACAGCCGAACTCTGTTTGGCCATTAATTTATATTGAATTAACTTTAGTTAGGAAGGGGAAAAAACAGGATCCACTAAAATTTGGTGAATTTGACGACATTGTCAGGCCTGATTGAGATGATGATTTATTTATAAAAAGAGATGTAAGTACACTGCAACTTTCACTTGTTGGATAATGGCTTTTACTAGTCCCGGGCAATCAGATAACCTTTAATGTCATACCCTGTCTTATATATTTTTATTTGACCGCAAGATTTATATCACAAACTATTGTCTTACGGAAAAACAATTTGAGTGTGTACCCAGTGCATATAGTTTAAAGTTTGCTTGTTGGTTTGGTGAACCATGAAATTTGTATAAGCTTTTTTAAACATCTGGGTAAATACAGAAATAAACTGATCAAACAGATTTGTTCATTATATCCTTTTATTACCGTCACTGTTCCTTGAACAAACCAAGATAGATGTCATTAAAATTGTTGAAATCAAAGCAGAAATAAAATTGTCATTGTCTCATTAAAAATTGCTTACTTTCATGTCTTCAAGCTATTACATTAGCAAAAGCCCAACATAGGAAATATATGAGTATTGTCTTATTAGCTCACCTGGCTGAAGGGCCAAGTGAGCTTTTCTCATCACTTGGCGTCCATCGTCGTTCCTCGTCGTCGTCGTTAACTTTTTACATTTTGAACTTCTTCTAGAGAACCACTGAATGGAATGAAACCAAACATGGCATGAATGTTCCTTGAGGTGCTGACCAAGTGTTATTACTTTGAAGCCAATCCATCGTCCAAGATGGTTGCCAGCGGGGGGCTTCGTTTTACATAGGACCCTATGAACAATACATACAAATGTCTTCTTTTAGAGAACCACTGAATGGAATGAAACCAAACATGGCATGAATGTTCCTAATGAGGTGCTGACCAAGTGTTGTTACTTTTAAGCTGAGCCATCATCCAAGATGGCAGCCAGCAGGGGACTTAGTTTTAACATAAGACCCTATGGGAAATACATACAAATGCTTCTTTTAGAGGAGCACTGAATGGAATGAAACCAAATATGGCATCAATATTCCTTATGAGGTGCTGATGAAGTGTTGCTACTTTTTTGCTGATTTTCTGTTCAAGATGGCCACCAGGATTTTTTATTAAATTACAGGGCCTATATTAAACCAAATTTGGTCTTGATCATTATTAGTGTATCTGTTATGATTTTAATCTATTTTTACATGATTTCCTAAACCAAAGTAGAATCAGGTGAGCGACACAGGCTCTTGAGAGCCTCTAGTTTTAATAAGCATGGCCACGAAACCCTCTAGCCATGAACAATCATGAAATAACATTTATCATTCTAACTATGTTAATCTGAAGTTAACTTCTTCAGGGTGTCTTTGATAAAACTAATGGTAAAATTTCACACTTATCTTTGTAAAAGATAATAATTCTACCAATGATTCCATAATTAAAAATTTGTTGCATTCCAGATCCCCAACTGAGATACAAACTGTACTTCTACCTGAGTCCTTTATAGCATGTTAAGAAATGAAAGACAATTATAACTTTTCATTAATGCTTTTCTGTAATCTTAACTGGAATAGTCTAAAAAATTGTTAATTTTACAAATAAATATTGTGCATATTGTTAACAAATTATTATTTTGTAATAGAAAAAACAAAGGATATAGGGTATCCATCCATGACACAAAATCACATGCACAGCAAAAAATACACAAAAAGCAAAAGAACATCACTTTTACTGCTGTTCTTCATCTCTAAGTCACAGTGAGGCCTTCAACATGGAGCAAAAAAAAAGTCTCACCTCACTGCAAGTTTAAGACGACTTGAGCAGGATTTTTTGCCAAAAAAATTTGGATAAACTTTGTAAGGTGTAACACCACCAAATCGGGCCTGGTCAAAAAAGAACATACTGGAAAGTTGTACAAATTTAAAGCAAATTAGTTCCTAGCCATAGATGTAAATATTAAACTTGTGTAATATGTATTTCATTTCATTTTATAAGATAATTCTTTAATTTACTGATGGTTTATTTATTTTCCTGTTATGAATCCCCAGTATATTAACATATGAACATGTGTTCAGTCTTATTTCAGTACATGTTGAATATTTTTCTATTTTTGCAGATATTGTCTTTACTTCACCAACCCAATAAGCAGATAGCCAAACATTTTCTACGTGTAGCCTGTAGTACTATTGTAAATATGTCCACCAGTTCTCCTGACTTGACTCAGAGATATGTAATCAAACCTCTGCTAAAGCCACTTCTATCATGTACACAGGATAATGGTAAGAACAATGCAGTATTTCATGTATACATAAGTCTGATAAATGACATGAATAACTTTCAGATATTGCTTTGTTGCATTCAGGGACATATTATGCCATGTCTTGTATTGGCAAGGTTTGGTCAGAGAGCTAATTTTACAGACTATCATCTTTATATATAGGGCGGCCTTTTATTTGAATAATTTTGTAATACAGTATTTGGAATGGTATTATAAAAGATATTATTTAGACAATTTTAAAGAGTTAACTATGGTGTTATACAACATTTGTAGTATATTTGTAAATATTGATATTGAAGACATTTTTTCAGTGGGTTCAAATGCAAAAAAAGTCAGTATAGTACATAGATATAGGAAGATGTGGTATGAGTGCCAATGAGACAACTCTCCATCCAAGTTACAATTTATAAAAGTAAACCATTATAGTACATGTATATAACAAAAGTAATTTGTCAAGGTACAATTAAGATGTCTTTTGCATCATTATGAAAAGTCTGTGGTTATCTTTACAACCAATTGAATTTTGTATTGGAATACAATGTTCCATCAAAATGTTGATATATATATCCTTCTTATTTAACAGAAATAAATAATAATGTATGAAGGCTTTGAAAATTTAGCAAGCTCTATCTTTGAATATTGGGACCAGTCTTCACTTTATATTAAAGAGGCCAGGCAAAATTATTAGTTTGAAACTTTAGACCAAGTTTTCAGCAGGTTAGGCTGCAATTGATTAAAAGATATACAGATTATATGACTAGCTTGATATTAAGCAGAATATATTTTAATGAGTGTTAAAACCAGTATGTGCCTCTTCAAAATTTTAATGCTATTCTGACAGTATATTCAGTGAATTTTTCCATTTATATCAATGTTTAATAATAGAAAATGATATAAATTGGTAGAACTATTTGAATCTCCATTAAAATTCCTACAGATTATGAAATCAAAGAAACACAGCAGATTATTGTTGATGAGCAGTCTTTGTCTCTGTGTATTGAAGATATTCACAAGGTCAGTACAGATTATCAGGTTTTTGTCGAGCCTGCGACTCTTGTCGCAGAAAGCTCGACATAGGGATAGTGATCCGGCGACGGCAGCGTTAGCTAACTTCTTAAAAGCTTTATATTTTAGAAGCTAGAAGACCTGGATGCTTCATACTTTGTATATAGATGCCTTATGTTACGAAGTTTCCGTCTGTCATATGTCCATTGTCCTTGACCTCATTTTCATGGTTCAGTGACTACTTGAAAAAAAGTCAACATTTTTTGTAATGTTAATTTCTTTCTTATTATGAGTAATAGGATAACTATATTTAATATGTGCCTACCTTGCAAGGTCCTCATGCCCGTCAGACAATTTTCATTTGACCTCGACCTCATTTCATGGATCAGTGAACAAGGTTAAGTTTTCGTGGTCAAGTCCATATATCAGATACTATAAGCAGTAGGTCTACTATATTTGGTATATGGAATGATTGTAAGGTGTACATGTCCAACTGGTAGGTGTCATCTGACCTTGACCTCATTTTCATGGTTCAGTGGTCAAAGTTAAGTTTTTGAGTTTTGGTCTTTTTTCTAATACTATATGCAATAGGTCAACTATAAATGGTGTATGGAAATATTTTATGATGTACATGTTAGTCTCACAGGTTTTATTTGACCTTGACATCATTTTCACGGTTCATTTCTCAGTGTTAAGTTTTTGTGTTTTGGTCTGTTTTTCTTCAACTATAAGCAATAGATCAACTATATTTGATGTATGGAAGGATTGTAAGGTGTATATGTCTGTCTGGCAGGTATCATCTGACCTTGACCTCATTTTCATGGTTCATTGGTCAATGTTAAGTTTTCATGGTTAAGTTTGTTTCTTTGATACTATAAGCAATAGGTCAACTATATTTAATGCCTAAATTGATTGTAAGGTGTACATGTCTGTCTGGCATGGTTCATCTGACCTTGACCTCATTTTCATGGTTCATTGGTCAATGTTAAGTTTTCTTGTTTAAGACTGTTTCTTAGAAACAATAAGCAATAGGTCAACTATGTTTGGTTTATTGAATGATTGTAAGGTGTACATGTATTTCTCGTTTGGTTTATTTGACCTTGACCTCATTTTCTTGGATCATGTTAAGTTTATATGTTACTTGTAGTAAAGCTTTGTATTTAGGACTATCAACATAAAATCAATGGTTAGTAAAGAAGGCGAGACATTTCAGCTTGTGCACTCTTGTTGGTATTTTGATATTGTAAAATATCAGTTGCACGTCACAATATGAACTTTTTTTGGCAAGTTAGGTGACAATCTATTGGTCAGGTTTTATTTGTACAGTATTATCATGATTATGATCCAAACATTAGTTTTTCCTTGTTTTAAAAGCCAATTTCAAATTAAAAGAAGACTTAATAAGTTCCTTTCAAACTTTACTAACAATGTTAAGATGTCATTATTAAGTCAAGGTTAAAGTAATCAAAGCCAGGTCGGACACATTTGATGTTAAAAAGTCATGATATGGGGTTTTATGACGGACTTTACACGGTTATACAGGTGCAGGAAACACTTATAAATTACAGTGGTACACATCACTATTAAAGTTTAATCTTAATGACTGCTAACTGTGTTGATCACATGCTATACTTTTCTTCCTCGTTAGCCTTCAGAGCATTTGATATGACTTCTGAAATGACTGTTAGAGTGGGGCGCTCATATTCGCCGGGGACACAATTTCGCCGTTTTATGATTTTGAGGTGTAAAAACTTCAAAGGATTGGTGAAATGGAAGAAATATGCCGTAAATTATATTATTATAACAAATATGATTATTTTTAAACTTAGACAAAATTTCGGCATTTACATAAAGGACCGAAAAACAGACAACGATTTACGGCCAATTTCCTAAATGAAAAATGATTTGAAGAAGTATTTCTTAGTAATTCTTTGACTGATTGCCCTAAATTTCAGTTCTTTACACATTTGAAATGTCTGCTGTTCATCTATAATGAAATTGATGTGATAAATATTGTTTTTAGCTGCAGTTATTTGGTTTCAAATAGATGTGTAAAAGCAATGAATATGTGTCCCCAATGACAAAACATCAGGAAATTTCAAATAGCCTTTAATCTAACTTTTCAGATGATTTTTTTTCAAAGAAACACATTTTCAAGCTAAGAATATTTTGTTTTTGATGTTATCTTCATATAGAAATATCAGTATACTTCAAAAACATAATAACCTGAACATAAACTGCAGAAAACATGGAAAGTTATGGCGAAAATGAGCACCCCACTCTAGCTGTGTTGATCACATGCTATACTTTTCTTCCTCGTTTGCCTTCAGAGCATTTGATATGACTTCTGAAATGACTGTGCAGAACACAAAAGGGAAGAATGAAAGTTCTTCAAATAATTTCCTATTTTTGTTACTGTCTAATGACAAAAAAACCATTACAAACACTGAATATTTAATATTATTGATACTGATTTGGTTAATTTCAAGTTTTCTCTTAGAACATGAAAATTAACTGAAAAATTGACCTGTTTGGAAAACAAATTTTCGTCATTTTGTTTTTAATTTGTATTTACCTGTTCTTTGTTTTATATACATTTTAGGTTTTTGTGGCTTGTACAGAACCTAACAGTACTTTGTGCACCTACCTTACACCAGTGTTGCAGCCATTATTTGTGCTTTACTGTTTTTCACAGCAAGGAATTTCACATCTCAAGTATACAAAATCTTTCAACTGTCCACATGTTGATAATTGATTCATCTTATAATTATGAACCTCCTGTTGGTATTAAAAACCATTTTAACAAATTTGGCTTGTTAAAAAAAAATATAAAGATTATTGATAAATATCAAATAAGAACAAAATAAAGGCTTTACTTTATCAATTGAATTGGTAACTTTTAATTTAAGATATCTGTTTATGTCTGCTTTAAAGCTGAGACAAAAATTTAACAAAAATATGTACATTTATTTCTGAAATCAGCATTTCTTATTCACACTTATAATGTCATAATTGAATGCTTGTTTATATATGTTAGAATTTGAACAATTTTCTAAGGTTCTTGTCAGAACTACCCATAAGCAGTTTTGTTATTTTATGAATATGAATACAATTTGTGACATCTTTTGGCCTGAAAATCAGAGTAAATAATGATATCAGTTATTTAGAAAAAAATCATGCAAGCCATAAATTTGTTGGTAATTTTCACATGGCCTGGATTGTTATACTAAAATTTATTCACAAGTGTTATAAAAAGGTAGATTCCTAATCATGCTAATTGCCTAAAGGTTTGAGTTTTTATGCCCCATTTATGGGCATTATGTTTTTCTGTCTGTGCATTCGTTCATTCGTTTGTCCGTCTGTCTGGCTCCAGGTTAAAGTTTTTGGTCAAGGTAGTTTTTGATGAAGTTGAAGTCCAATCAACTTGAAACTTAGTACACATGTTCCCTATGATATGATCTTTCTAATTTTAATGCCAAATTAGAGTTTTGACCCCAATTTCACGGTCCACTGAACATAGAAAATGATAGTGCGAGTGGGGCATCTGTGTACTATGGACACATTCTTGTCAAAGCTATTTTACTTAAAATATTAAAAAATCTAATTCAAAAATCTACTACTTCTTTATTTTATCCCACAGGTCAGCCATTCATGAAATTTTAACCACCAGTTTGAAGCAATACCCAAAAACCAAGTCTCTAGAGTATCTACAGTGTTTATTATTCGATACCCCATGTACACAGGACTTAATGTATTTACATCCAAACCTTATGTTTGCCCCAGCCAGTGGAGGAGGCATTGTTATAGTCACCAGGAAGAAGGAAGAGTAAGTAACAACTTAGCTAGAATACCGTGAATTCATTATTATTCCTTGGGTACCAACTTTTGTAGCTTTCTTTAGTATAGATGAACCATAAATTTCAATATTCAATGAAGTACTTTTATTTCTAATAGGCTTGAACACAAACATTGGCAAAACAACGAAATCAAAGAAAATGATTTTTCATCAATCCATGAGAACTGGTACCAACGAATATAAATTAATCAACAGTAAGCTGAAACTCCCTTAGGCAAAGTTGACCTTAAATGGTTTTTGCTGTTCTGTTTAGGTCCTCTCTTTATGCTCCTCTTTAGCATTTAATGTTTTAATTTATGGTTGGTTCAACTTTTGTCACAAGCTATCCTGGTGAATTATTCCAAAAATCTTGTGTTGGAGGCTCACAAATGTTACATTCTTTTAACAGTTTATTCGTGTTTCAAAAGGTCATTTATTCCACATGTAAAACAAAGCACAACCATATATGACAGAAGTAAATATTGGTTTGAGGGATTATTTTGCTTCATATAATGTATTATTTGTTAACATGTGACATTTGTTTTATGTGAGAGAATACATTTACATGAGGGTTTCCTGGTACTCTTCACAATTCTCACACAAATTATGAAAATGGCTTTTACCAGATAAAATGTGAAGTGTTTGTTGTTTATTCTCTATCACTTGAATAAAGAGATCCTTAGATATGATAAGCTTTACAAAACAAATCTCAACTTTTTTTAGTTAAATTTTCAAAATTCTAAATCAGATGGTGTCTTATTATTTGCTTTGATTTACACTTTAATACTAATGCCAGCAGTTTCCACTTGATTGACGTTTTTCATTGTTAAAAGGGTTGGTGAGTCTGTTTTTGAGTTTGAGAAAGAGGAGGACCTAAGAAACTTATTATTAAATTATTCTGTTTGTTCTCATAAAGTAATAACATGATTTATCAGTATGAATATATTTACTTTATTACAACTGCAGCAATAAACATTTTTTTTTTATAATTCCAGACAAGACAAAAGTCAGATGTGCTCAGATGGTATTGTAGAGCTGCTGAAAGACTTACAGAAGTGTGGTCTTACAGGAGATTTCTTCTTATATATGATGAAGGTAAACAGTTCATACTATGTACAATATACTTATTAGCGTCCTGGTTAAGTTCAACATTTAGATTTATTTCTAAGACAGTTGTTTGAATACAATAATCATCTTGTGCAGTGCAGCACAGTTCAATATATTATATTGAACTGTGCTGCACTGCACAAGATGATTATTGTATTTAAACAACTGTCTTAGAAATATATTGAACTGTGCTGCACTGCACAAGATGATTATTGTATTCAAACAACTGTCTTAGAAATAAATCTAATATATTATATTTGATCACTCTCTTACATTTTATGGAAGACTGAAGATTTAGTATTTTGTACATTGCTTGGTAATTCATAATGATAAGTCCAAAATATGTTATATTGAGGTAATTTTCTAAATTTTATTTAAAACTCCCAATTAAGTTTGAAATTCCTATAATCCTGAATGGTCTATTATTGATATTTTATTACTTCATTTCCCTTTGCAAAAAAAACTTATAGTCCTTAACATTCTTGTCCTTTGGTCTCTGGTGGATAGTCATACCATATTCCCTTTATTTATACTGTTATATTTGTGTAAATATATTCTGCTTTAATGTTGGGGAGACTGGGTCAAATTGCATATATAAGACCATACCACAACATAAACCCTTATTGAAACTTCTTACCTATATTGTCATAAATTGTGTATCTGTTTGTATATTGAACTATATCTGTACTACTAACAAATATTTTGTTTCAGGAATTGAGTAGTATAATCAAAGACGAAATAACTGAACCATCAGTGCAGCTTCCACATGGAAGGAATGTCCTTGATAATGACCTTTGCAGTAAGAAGATCCATATCCTTAATTTATTGGCCAGTCTATGTGAAAGTATTGGTCCCTCATGTCTGACAAACACACAACAAACTCTGGATTTTGTGGAAGTAAGTATTAGATTTATAGAAAAAAAAGTTTCCCTTTGTCATATCAGTTTGACATTTATATACATGACATCCTTTTCAATAGATAATGTACATTACAATATGAAAAAATAAAGTTTCAATATTGGAAAGAATTAGAATAATCGAAGTATCTGAATTTTTCATAAAAAGTGTATGCAAATATTTGTTAACATCAATGAAAATATATTGAGAATAACAAAAATTTCAAAATGTTTTACCAGAAGTGTATATTTATATAAAAGAAATGTAGGGGTCAAAATATTTTTGTGCTCATCCAATCACACTTAAAACATACATCAAAAGACATCTAGAGATCAACATAATATTTTCAACAATAGAACAACAACTGGCAAACTTTCCAGTTATCTTTATGTCTTAACAATTGTTTTAACATGCATGACTTTATACATATTTACTTTTTATTTAGGTTACACTAGAGAGAGCAGTACAAGTTTTACAGGCATGTGATGATGAAACAACAACAGTGTTTGAGAATGAGACCCTTACAATGGCCATGGGACTTATTACTTCTGTTCTCAGTGGAGGATTAAAGGTATATTATTATGATAGAAATATTTGAACTTTTTATGAATTTGAATTTTTTATATATTACATGATGAATGCATTTGTTACCCAACCTATCTGGCTCTTGAGTCATCCCTCTGGATAATATGGTCGGACGAATTCTGAATCAAAGGCATATAATCAAAACATTGTAATCATCTACCACAAACTTTATCCCTATAAGCTGCCCTTAATGAAAAAACAAAATTGAAAGCCAATTTTTAATGATTAGATTTCCTTGCAAAATAGTTCTAAAGCAAATCAAAATTGATGAAATACATATATTAATTTTGATAGTTGTAAAAAAATAAGACATCATTTTTAAACTGTTTTTTTGGAAATTATGAATATTTTATCCATATCTTCTGCTTGTTTACTAAGTAATTGAAAGAAAGTCTGTTTAAGCTGAATATTGATGTTGATATGATAGTGTATTTCCTATTTTAATTCAATTATATTTATATAAGGGGAGACAGTTCAAGTTCAGTTAATTATGAATAGCGTAATGTTGAAAGTTCTTCATTTAAAGCTATTAGTTAAGGCTAACTGGTAGCTACACCTAAAGAGGCCAGAGTCATACAGAAGCATTACTTTTTTTGTTATCAAAACATGAAAAAAAAATGAATGATAGAAGAAAAAATAATGCCTTCTGTCTTATTCATATCTTATATTTAGTTCAATGTTCCTGCAAAAAAAAGATAATCAGTCAAGGAAATAACCTCTTTTTACAACTGAACATTTTATATAAATGATATTAAAGCTTTGTAGTAATGGACAGGGAAAAAAAGAGTATTTTTAAAACAACAAAACAACAAAGATAATGTATCATAGCAGTTTACAAAAATGTAAGAGCTTGTGTTGGATAGCATGTAAAGACATCAAACATGTTTAACACAAGTCAGGAGCCTCTGGCCTTTGTTAGTCTTGTATTATTTTTACTTTTAGTTTCTTGTGTATAATTTGAGTTTAGTATGACGTCCATTATCACTGAACTAGTATATATATTTGTTTAGCCAGTTCGGTGCGAATTTCGCTGTATTGAAGACCTATTGGTGACCTTCTGTTGTTGTCTGTTCTGTGGTCGGGTTGTTGTCTCTTTGAAGGATGAAAAAGCATTTGAGCAGTTCGTAAACAGTCTAAGTGAAAAGTGTGTGAGTTGGCAACTTAATACAGATCATTGAAACTTGACAGAAAGATTGCAATATTCAATATCAAATTAATACTGATAAATTTAAAAATTAAATGCTTCACTACAAATTTCTCATTTCTTTTCACTGCATTGCTTAAAACAAACTGGAATCTGCTTGAATTTAACGGAAGGAAAAAAGTATAAAAGTCCACCATAAACCAGCTTACAATATATAAACTACAAAACGTAATCGGTTATTCGTTCCGTTTTGGTGTTTCTTACTGACACATGTGTTTTGTAATAGCTTGAGATCCTTCAAACAATAATTTGATAGATATAATAAACATTGTTTTACACAAGGATGGAACTGTTTTACTTTCAAAGTCGTATTCTAGTGATATCTATTAAGTATGGATTTTCTGTACACTCTCACCGTATTTATGTCTTTTACATGTGCTATTCAAACTTCCAGTTAAAACATACACAAGTTTCTAAATTAATTTTTCTGTGATTTTGACTTATTTTAACAATCGTGAAGTGTTCAAGAATCATTTACAAGCAGTTACAACAGATTTTTCCATAAAAATACTGCAAACAATCACCCACGATTTGAAATTACCAGAGTTTCATTAGACATTTTCTAACAGTTACAAAAAGTTTTTTACCTGAAATTTCGTGGCGAGAATGGGGTGCGGTGCGAACAATGTACCAGTACGAACTATACAAGCCGGTAGTAATTTTTCATTTACATTTTATGTTTCCATATATTTAAATTTTCATTACAGACCATTCTCTGTTGTTTAAGATATATTCTATGAAAAATACCTGTCAACTAGACCATTTGAGTCTTTGAACCATTTCATACATTATTTATTATTAAAATCAATTTTTTTTCCAGTACACAGTTGAGGATAGAGAACATATGCAGAAATTGTTGCCATTATTACAAAGACTTGCTGATAGCCATCCTGATGTAGAAGTACAGGAGATGGCATCTGACATCAGGGTTGCCATAGCAACACATGGTGTTGTCTGGTCAGATAGGCTTTCAAAGTGCTCACAGAAGAAAAAGGTTTATAATATTTATTATTTTATGTGATATTTATTCAAAGAAGAAAGATTTATGCTAAAATCTATTAGTGAAGGAATCAGTATTGATACTTTATCAACTGTTATTATGCTAAAATCTATTAGTGAAGGAATCAGTATTGATACTTTATCAACTGTTATTATGCTAAAATCTATTAGTGAAGGAATCAGTATTGATACTTTATCAACTGTTATTATGCTAAAATCTATTAGTGAAGGAATCAGTATTGATACTTTATCAACTGTTATTATGCTAAAATCTATTAGTGAAGGAATCAGTATTGATACTTTATCAACTGTTATTATGCTAAAATCTATTAGTGAAGGAATCAGTATTGATACTTTATCAACTGTTATTATGCTAAAATCTATTAGTGAAGGAATCAGTATTGATACTTTATCAACTGTTATTATGCTAAAATCTATTAGTGAAGGAATCAGTATTGATACTTGATCAACTGTTATTATGCTAAAATCTATTAGTGAAGGAATCAGTATTGATACTTTATCAACTGTTATTATGTTGTTGCTTGCCTTTTTTTGGTTTCTTGTAAATTTACATTCTTGCAAACTATTTACCTGTTGGCCATTTTTAATAGGTATTATTTGATTTATAGACTTAGAATATTCATAGATATTTTCTCAATTTCAGTGCCTGATAAAAGACATCATTTCATACTCAATGGCTTTATGAATGATGTAAAATCTAGATTAAGAAACTATTTTATTATATTAAAATTTTGAAAATGTAAATTTTTAGTGTTTAAGGAATTTTTCGGTACATATAAGAAAATGTTGACTTTGCCAGATCCAGCTGACCTATGGAATAATTGACATTCAATGGTGACTGTCTGAACATGTACTTTACTTAATCCCTTACTAAAACCATTATGGCTACAATTTTAAAGCTATATTTGTTATAAGTTGTTAATTGTATTGGCCGTGTCTGATGTTATAAATAAAATCATATATCCTCTAATTTGTGGTTCTGTTGATAGGAAAAATCTGAAGAATCGCACAAACTGGAAGGAAAAACACCATCTAAAGGCAAACCTTTGATAGAAGTTTTAGATAATCAGGACATGGGTTCCAGTCCACAGTCTCTCAAACATTCAGAAGACAGAGAAACAAATTATTCCTCTTTTCAGGAGGCATTGAAAGAATTATGTGACCCTTTGATCCCTATCAGAGGTCATGGGTTAATTTCATTATGTAAATTAGTTGAGAGCAAGGACAATGAAACCATGGAGAAACAAGAGGTGGTTCTGGAAATATTTGAAGAAAATCTTAGTCACCCAGACTCTTACTTGTATTTATCATCTGCTAGAGGCTTGTCATTATTGGCAGACAAATTTCCAGACCTTGTTATTCCAAAACTAACTTCTGAGTTTGCTGATTTTGATAAAAATGGAAGAAGTGTTGAACTTCGAATGAAGATTGGAGAATGCATAGTTCAGACAACTAGAAGATTAGGTATACAGTTTTTAAGTTAACAATGCCTTAAATTTAAACACAGACTGAATGATCATAAATATTTATTGATATAATTGTAAAAATAAAAGGCAAAAACAAGATCAACAAGCTCCTAAACTGCTACATGGATTTTATTAAAAAAAACTTTTCCTATGATAATTAATGCCAGAAGATAGTCTTACAAGGAATAAGAAAGTAACATTTGATATTTTTTTAGGTAATATGGCTCCAAAATACAGAGATATTCTACTGCCTTCCATACTTAGTGGTGCTAGAGACAAAGATCCATTAGTCAGAGCTAGCAGTTTATCAAATCTAGGGGAAATGTGTAAAGTTGTCAGATTTTCACTTGGAAATGTAATTCGTGAGGTACATGTAGTAGCATAGGATGATTTTATGATTAATGCAAGAATATTGGCAGATTCTGTATTATATTCAGAAAAATGTCTTATATAGTAAACACGCAATATTCTCAAATATAGTAAAATACAAAGCACTTAAAATAATGATTCTTATGTGATAACTATAAAATTATGTTTTACCTTCAATTAAGAATCATATTTTCACAAATTTTGAAACAGCTATTTTTATATGACCGCAAAAAAATTTTGTGGTCGTATATTGGTATGACGTTGGCGTCGTCGTCCGAAGACGCATTGGTTTTCGCACTCTAACTTTAGTTTAAGTGAATGGATCTCTATGAAATTTTGCCATAAGGTTCAATATCACAAAAGGAAGGTTGGGATTGATTTTGGGGGTTATGGTACCAAGAGTTAAGGAATTAGGGGCCAAAATAAGCATTTTGTAACTTCCAGACATAACTTGTGTGTTAGTGTATGGATCTCTCTGACTTTGTACCACAAGGTTCCATATCACAAAGGGAATGCTGGGATTGATTTTTGGGGGTAATTGCCTCAAAATTTTAGAAATTAGGGGCCAAAACAGGGGCAAAAAACAAGCATTTTCTAGTTTCATGACAATAACTTGTGTGTAAGTGTATGGATCTTTCTGGAATTGTACTACAAGGTTCCATATCACAAAGGGAAAGCTGGAATTGAGTTTGGGGTAATTGCTTGAAACGTTTAGGAATTAAGTGCCAAAAGGGGCCAAAATAAGCATTTTCTAGTTTCCAGACAATAACTTGTGTTCAAGTGTATGGATCTCTCTGAAATTGTACTGCAAGGTACCATACCTCAAAGGAAGGCTGGGATTGAGTTTGGGGTGATGAATCATAAGGGGTTAAAAAATTTGGGGGATTTTTTTTTCTTTTTTCCTTTTTTTTCTTAAAATTTTCCATTTTAAGTTGGTTATTTCTGATTTATATTTAAAAGCAAATAATAATGATATGGCAAGAGATACACACCAAACAGGATGTGTAGATTATTATATAATAAGTATTGTGCAATAGCAAGAAATTTTCAATTGCACAGTATTGCGCAATAGCAAGAAATCTTCAATTGCACAGTATTGCGCAATAGCAAGAAATATCCAATAGCACAATATTGCTCAATAGCAAGAAATTGTCAATTGTACAGTATTGCGCAATAGCAAGAAATATTCAATTGCACAGTATTGCGCAATCAGAGTTCTCGATAAGTGGTGGTCCTAGGGATTTGACCACCACATTTTTGGGAAGGACCAACACAATTTGGGTAATTTGCAATAGAAATGATAGTGAGGACCTGCATATTTTCTTCAAGGACCACCAGACAAAAAAAGATTTTGAGAACTCTGCGCAATTGCAAGAAATATTCAATTACACAGTATTGTGCAAAAGAAGATACTTTGTATAAATTGCTTATTTCTTGACCAATTTCAGTGGGGTTTTATTCTTGAACTCTTGGGGTTCTTTAATATGCTGAATCTAACGTGTATTAAGTTTTTGGATTTTGGGCCCGTTTTAAATTGGTCCACATTGAGGTCCAAAGGGTCCAAAATTAAACTTTGTTTGATTTCATCAAAATTGAATTATTGGGGTTCTTTGATATGCGAATCTAACCATGTATTTAGATTCTTAATTTTTGGTCCCGTTTTCAAATTGGTCTACATTAAGGTCCAAAGGGTCCAAAATTAAACTTAGTTTGATTTTAACAAAATTGAATTCTTAGGGTTCTTTGATATGCTGAATCTAAACATGTATTTAGATTTTGATATGGGCCCAGTTTTCAAGTCGGTCCAAATCGGGTCCAAAATTAAAATTTGTTTGATTTCAACAAAATTGAATATATGGGGTTCTTTGATATGCTGAATCTAACCATGTATTTAGATTTTTGATTTTGGGCCCGTTATCAACTTTGTCCACATTGAGGTCAAAAGGGTCCAAAATTAAACTTTGTTTGATTTCATCAAAATTGAATTATTGGGGTTCTTTGATATGCGAATCTAACCGTGTATTTAGATTCTTAATTTTGGTCCCGTTTTCAAATTGGTCTACATTAAGGTCCAAAGGGTCCAAAATTAAACTTAGTTTGATTTTAACAAAATTGAATTCTTAGGGTTCTTTGATATGCTGAATCTTAACATGTATTTAGATTTTGATTATGGGCCCAGTTTTCAAGTTGGTCCAAATCGGGGTCCAAAATTAAACTTTGTTTGATTTCAACAAAATTGAATATATGGGGTTCTTTGATATGCTGAATCTAACCATGTATTTAGATTTTTTTTGATTTTGTCCACATTGGGCCCTGTTATCAACTTTGTCCATCAAGCTTGAATGTTGTGTCCATACTTGCCCCAACTATTCAGGGTTCGACCAATCAAATTCTGCAAGCTTGAATGTTGTGTCCATACTTGTATCAGGGTTCGAGCTGCGCCCTCATGGAGCATTTTATTAAAATTTCATTGAACTATAACAACAATTGGCAAAACGCAAAAAAAAAATTATTGAAAACTTAACTGTATAAAGTAAGAGTAGTCTCATCTTAAAAATTCAAATTGCTGATGAAACTTCCATGCAAACTAGCATTTCAGGATTTTGGTGGTTCTTTGTCAGTAGTTTTTTGGCAAATTCATGAAAAATATTGAAAATTCATATGAAAGAGGAAAAAGGTAATGTGGAAAAAAGATTAAACAATTAAAAATTTTCATATAAAATAAATCATGTGCATAGCTTGTACTTTAATAACTAGTAATTAGTAGATGTTTCTATTGAACAACACTAGTTTTATCAACTCATTAAACTACAGTAACATAAATTTGCATATGAAAGAAAGGAGCTTTGGGTATATATCATTGAAACAGCAGTCCAAGGACACAAAAAATAAAACAATTTAAAAGACATCAAGAGGTCAACATACAATACAGTCTTCAAAAACAGAAATGTGTGTCAAGCAGAAAATCACCTTGAGTCTAGAAAAGTTATAAATTCTGTCAGATTGAACGTTCATGTTTTTATTACTGAAGATAGATCTGATAATCCTGAAGTTATGAATTATACAGCATTACAGAATTGGGTTTCCCTGTAATTAATGGTATATTTCTATATTTAGATATTTGAATGCTGCCAGAGTTTACTAAAGACAGATGATAGTCCTGAAGTAAGAAAAGCTGCAGCAATGCTAACTACTATGCTATTGCAAGGTCTGGGTAAAGATATGTTGCAGGTATATTATAATTAAATTAGTCGGATTTTTTCAAAAGTAAGGGAAAAAATCATAACAATACAAAAGTGTTGTAAAATAAAATGATATGAAACCCCAGCATAACAACTGAAATAATAATGTGTGAGTCTTCAAAAGAAGACTTGTGTCAATTGTGGTACTCAACTAATATAAGTGGAAAAGGAAAAGATATGTTTTGGTATGGGAAACCTAAAAAATCACTCAGATATAAAACTGAAATAGCGGGTGCACAATTTCATGTCGTATAGACAATCTGCAAGCTTGGTTGGATTCTTTGAAGCTGTTTTGTAGGATGCCCACTAACTCAAACAAGGAAATAAATGTGAGCAAATAATTTTGATAGAGTCAAAATGTGCTCACAATTACAGGAAGCTGTTGGTTAAATACTACCTCTCAAGACAACAAAACATATCAATAACAATGCTTAAATGGTCAGATTTCATATTTAATTGAAATAAGCAGTATAAGTACTAGTGAAAGGCCAGTAAATGTTTAAAATCATCAGACTATTGAAGGAAAGAACAATTTTAACTGGATTGATAAGTGAATCATGCCTGTAGCAGTTTTATTTTACCAGTCCTTACAAATTTGTTATACAGGGTCAAATTTTATGATGAAAAGCTGTCATGAGGCTTCGTAATTATTATGCTTTTTTTTTGTAACAAAGTTATAGAACATTTAATAATAAAAATGTATTGTTGATATCACACACATAAGTTGCTCTGACGTATGTTGATAAAACGTTCCATATTTTTAATATTTGTCTTTTGGCATTAAAGACTTATTGAGCTTTGTGGGTTAAGAAATGAAATATGTTGAATGAATAATATCAGTTGCTAATGTTAACAAATTATAATTGATTTTTTCTTTTCAGGTATTGGAATCTGTATTACGTGATCTGTATCATCTTCTGAAGTTGACTTTGAAAACTGAGAAAGAGGAAAAGGTCAAAGATCACATTTTATTGTCCTTAAATGAACTGGATGACATAATGAAAGATTATCTTTTTCCAAAACAGACATTAAAGAAAAAGATAACAGTTCTTGGTCAAACATAATATATAAACTATCAATATATATTGTATTTCTTCTTACTTTCTTTTTTTCCCCTCATAACAGAAATCTTTATCAAGTGCTTGGTATTGTCAAATTTTTTAGTTTACCTTGCAGTATTTTTATTATTTTGCATATAATTGACACAGCTATGTTGCCACACTTTTCTTTAGGCACAAGTAGAATAATAATTTCTTTTAATCAACAAAGCCTCTTATTTTGCACCTGATTCAGCTTTTCATGATTAATTTTCATTCAAAAAAACCAAAAATGATTTTATTGTGAATTGGTCCCTTTTTGACTATATTAGGCAAAATGCAACATGTTGACAATACATCTTAGGGTGTTACTTTAGCAAGTTTGACTCCCACAGAATATGATAATTTGTATCGATGTCATCTTTAGTAATTTTAAAGAATGTTTTCAGTCCTGATGGATCAAATGGTTGACTTTCAAATATATTCATATCAAAATCTTTTATATCCAGTTGACAAAACATTTTTTGATAACTTTCAATGTTGATTTCTCCAAATAATTTCTGAAACCCAGGTAAGACATCTCCAAGATCTGGAATGGTTAGACTGTGGTGCGAAATAAAAAAGTTTCTGATTGAATTTCTCATAATACCTCCATAGAGTGTAGTGAGTGTTAAAAGGTATAGTGTTGAAAGGGAAGCTTTAGTCCATTCATTGCATGTAGCAAATCCGCACAGGTGAAGAACTACATTCTTTATTATGTATGATGAAACTAAGTTTTTAAAGTTTTCATCATAATCATTTCCACTGTAAAAGTTGGTCAGTTGAAGAACATCAGCTAAAATTTTATCATTCATTATCCCAAGATCTGGACGGACTTTAAGAAATTTTTCCTTGTTAAATTTAACGATTCTTATTACTTGTTTCAAGGGTGATTTCTTTGGAAATCTTGATAAAACTCTGGTTTCAAAATAAGAAGTAGACAATTTCCATTGAATATGGCCACGATCAGAAATATGAGGTACCAGGTGGTACCCATAGCAACAAATTTCTTCTTCAAGTATTTTTCTTAAGCAGCTAGATTGATCCATGAAATTTGGTCTTAAAAAGTCAAAATATTTGTTCCATTTCTCTGCTTTAATGCATACTGTTAAATCCACACTAATTTTAAGATTTTTATAAAATCTTCCATTCCAAATAAAGAATAAAGTAGTAGCTGGACCGTAGACGAATGTAGCTTCCTCTTTCCCGTCAAGAGACAAATACCTAGGAAGCATTGATTTTTCAAGATTCTGTGCTTCATGAAGAACTGCTTCATAAAAGGTGTTTTTTACACCTACAGGATCTAGGACATAGCCTCCATTTATTTTATGTAACCAGTTAAAACTCAAATCCTCATTATCCATTTTAGAGTAATGTTCTGGTGTCTTGATTTGAACTTTTTTCTTCAATGGATTTCCAATTGGGGTTCTCCATAAATTTCTGTTATCCTTAAATCCAGAAGGTCTTATCTCAAAGTTGTTTCCTTCAACAAGTGTTTCAAGCTCATAGAGAAAATCAAATTCATCCGGAAAACCAATTTTTAAGTCAGTGTAATAGCTACCTACTGGTAACAATTTGCCTTTAAGTCGTTTGTCTTTTTCTGCAATACAGCCTAAGATTGTTTTCAATACATTTTCAATTCCTAATTGTATCCTCTTAACTTCGGGATGTGCAGATAGTGAAGCTTTACAGTCTTCCTCAATTAAATGTGCCGAGAGGTCATCCATCCAACAATAACTGCAAAAAAAAAAGTGGAATTTTGTATTTAAATGGGTTTTTTTTTGGGAGGAGGATTTGGCGTTTATGGAGTACTAATAAGGTACAAGTGATAATTTCAAATATATATAATAAAAAATGTCTTGCAGAGTTGGTACCTATTTTGTGTACTAGTAATTTGCCTTTGATCTTTGGATCATTGGATTAATAAACAAGAATGCACATGTTGACATACTATAATTCAAATTATAAAAATCAGGTAGTAGGTGTCTTACAGATCGAAAAAAGCGAACACACGGTACAACACATCATTATTGAGCTGCCTACCAAATAAGAAAATGTTCTGTTGAGTAGTTTTTGAGAAAAAGTGGGTGACGAAATATTTAAAGTTCATATATACATATATATATACAAAATATCAGCAAAGAGGAAGTAAGTATCTGACAATCTGAAAAATGCTCAAATGTTACAACTCATCACTGTCCAGCTGCTGACCAAATTAGAAGTCATTCTGATTTTGTTGTTGCTAATAAAATTGTGACGAAAATATTTGTTGGACGAACGGAAAAGGTGATTTCATATACAATATACCCCCCGCTTAAAAGTGAAAGTATAAATTGTCCGTTTATAAATTCAGAAATTATTAAGAAACTAAGGTTTCAACTCCCTCGGACAAAATTGACCTTAGATGGAATTTGCTATTATTTTTAAGTCCTTTTTGTTCATGAAGGTCTTCAAATGTTTCGGTTCTTACACATCCTTGGTTTTCAAATATTCGGCTTTGATCGTGCCTGGTGGTGGTAAATTCAGAAAAGCGCTTTGGACGCATGAAATTTATAAAGTGTTGCTTTTATTTTTTACATGTATGTTGAAAATCGGTATAGGAAAAGCTAATTTAATTATATAACAATTTTATTTCTGCCCAGTAATACTTCAATTCCATCTGTGAATAATCCATTTCATACATATGATGTTGAAGCATTTAAATCTAAACAAAGTTTGATGATAACATTTTGAAAGATGTTTATTTAAACATCAGCGCCAAATGGCAAAAAGGGGTCAATTATAACAATCCCCTAAAAATCGCAAAACTAGTGCACGTTATTTCTACTTTTAAAGGTAAAATTCAAATAAAATATCATTGTAGCTTTTGAGGGAAATTGTCGTCTGCCACTTTACCACTTCTCTAAACCCATATTCAAAAGTACCTTTTGAGTTGGCTTCAATCATGACTTTCTATTTTCTATTTTAGGAAACTACTTTGTGCCTACTATAAGCAACTGAAACAAGTAAAATCAAGCTTACAATCTGCATTTTGTGGAAAACATAACTGTTCCCCGATAATTTTGTCGTGTATAAAACCATAAAACAGTGACCCCCCCCGAATTCCGCCGATTGTAAGCTTGATTTTACTTCAACAAGTGCAATGGCTTTGGTCCTTCCACTTTCCCAACATAAATACGGTCCATGGATTTTAAAATTCATGAGTTCTCTATGGGAAAGGGTACCTTCCTGTGATGAGATATATTCTGTCTTTTTTGGGATAAAACCTGTATAGGGACTGGTTCTTAATAAGTTCAGGTTCTTTTTACCTTCAAACAAGGGCATTAAATCAACCTTCACATCAACGCAAGAAATCAGCTGGATGTGCTAGAAATTCTTCCTCTTCCACAGTTAAAAAGTCCAAGTGTTAATGAGAATTAGTCTAGTTAATGATGTTACATCCTCCCCGAGGAACTGGAGATGGCAACTGCTCGTCCTTAAATTTAAGTGGAAGACAGACTAACTCACTTCAGAGGAATCTGATCACAGTCACTTCAGACAACTCAGCTTTTTCAGTACTTCAAAGGGAAGGGGTCTGGAACTTCTGTATAACAATCAATCAGCATTGTCTTCAGTTCTTATCAACCTGTCAGTGAAGAGATATTAAGACAGAAATCTCTTGCTGAAACAAGAGGTTCACACTATTCCCTTTTTAAAAATAATTCCCTAACTCACCTGGGGTATCACACTCGACTTGTATATTTCTTGCTCAGACTGGGTTTACTCCTTTAATGGAAAAAGTCCGAATTGGTCCCCAACCAACATTTAATTTTTTTTAAGAGAATATTATCAGACAGACAGAGGTTAGTCCACCCCCAGAGGAGAATATAATTACTCTTTTTAATCGAATAAATCAGTTTTGTCAGATATCAGCAGTACCAGCTCGCCTATTTTTGGAACTGGATACCTTTAGTTCTTAATTGACGTTAATCCCCTGGGTCGACGTCATATTCGCTCTGTGGTATCTCATGAATTTCTTGCATCCAATTTCACAGATGTGGGATGCATCTTTATCAGGTCTGCCCAGACTATCACCTCATCTGCAGTGGTGGAAACCGAGGAAGAATCATTTGAAAGGGGTGCCTCTAGATCTTCTAAAACCTACAATGACGCTTTACATATACGAATCCCTGACGGGATGGGTTGCTTTCCTTAGAGGGAAGGACAGTGTCGGTGTATGGCACTTCCACAGTTACAGGAACACATAAATCTTATAGAAATGAGGGGAGTGATACTGTCAATGATACTCTTTCGATAGGTAATTCAAGGGCAGTGTTTTCTGATAGCTACAGCTAAGCCAACAGTAGTATAGTAGCAAATCATGGCAGGACCAATTGTCTTTCTCATTACCTGATGTACAGAGAAATTCTCTTGTTCTGTGACAGTCTCCAGATTATATTGTGTCAGTCAGACAGGTTCGAGGCAATCAGAACCTGATAGCGGATGACTTATCTCGACCCCGTGTTCCAGGAAATATGGAGAAGTTAAATCCAGTAGGTTTTTTTTTCAGGCTATAACCCTAGAATAGAATAACCTCCTGATAGATCTGTTTGCAACAAGTTGACCTTTTCGACTTCTCCACAAAACTGTGTACAAAATAAGGAAGGATTGTTGTAAGACCATTCTTATTGTTCCGGCGTGGTTAAGACACGCTTGGGTTCCGAAACTTTTTATTGTCTTGCGTACGACCGCTTTATTGTCCCTTGGGCGAGGACCTGGTTGTCCAGTTCAAGGGAAAGAAGCTTTATCTTGGGTTGGAGTAACTACATCTTCACGCTTGGTTGTTATCAGGTGATTCCTCAGACAGAAAGGACAATGCAGTCAAGCGTTTAACAGTAGCAGTCATGAAACCCATGCACATGTGCTGTATATGACTCGAAATGTTTAAACTTCATTTCTTTGTGTTTGTCAAGGAAGATTGACCCATTACGTCAGGTAGCTGATTTTTTTACATCTCTTTGAAGAGAAAGGTTATACTCTTTAAACTACCTAAAAAGGCTATATAAGCTATTTCTAGAACTACAATGTATAAATTTATCTTTTCAAGAATTTTGTCATAATGAATTTTTGTGTTTGTTAATCAGATACGTTTGCTTTGAATGGCATAGACAGATACGTATTGTGCCTCCTTGAGACCTGACTTCCTCCATTAAAAATCGTCCGCCACGAAATAGCCAATAGTGCTTAAAGTGGCGTTAATACACCAAAATTAAATCAATCAATATTTTGGCTTAGGAGACAAGTCGTCACTTTTTCTTCTGACTGACCTATCTTTGTAGCTAAGAATTAGCTTTCTAATATAGGAGCCGGACTGATTTATATTCCTGCTCAAGGGTTGAATAGGCTTGTTGTTCCTTTGAAAAAGAGTGTAAAAGGACTGTCGGCAAAATCAATTCCTACTTGGATTTCCAATACATTTCTCGATACTTATACTCTGCAGATTTGATTTTATCCTAGAATTTAGTTAAAGCGCATGAAGTTAGAGCCAAAACTTATTCTTAGAACATTTTCAACACTGCTTTAATTTCTGAAATTTTATCAGTTGGGTTTAGAGGTCGGATAATATATTTTTATTCTCACTGCCTCCGTCCGTTCGATGCCTCTCTATCCATACAACATCTTTTTCCTAGAGCTTTAAGTATCGGCGTGATCAGTATTGTTCCCTCCGAATTTGCCGGGAGAGTTCAGCGCTACGCTAAATTTGCCATCAATGGAGGTAAATGGCGAGCATATGCCACATAAGGTTGGGGTTGTCTAAGGGTATTTTTCGTAGTGTTATGTCTCTTTCCGGTTCATCTGAGCTGCAAGTGGAGTGTTATCTAAATTCATGATGGTATGTTTTTAATTTACAAAACCAAATGTTAATACATGTACTAAAAGTTAAGTCTTAATATTTATGTTTATCGAGTCATATGACCAATTCCTTCTTCAAAGGAAATCTCGATGGTAAATTAGCTTGCGTCTAGTCTTAAATAAACACGCAATGCTGATACCTTGATTCCATGACATGTTTATTGTTTCTTTTTGATTTTTTTTGTAATTTGCACATACGTTTTAATATGTGATAAATCAACTATGAAAGTTCCAACTTTGTACTGGCTTCCGAAACTGCACAAAACACCTTACAAATATAGATTAATTTCATCTTCAAGCCCCTGTTCTACTACTAAACTCCCTGTTCTACTTACTAGTACACTTGGTTACATCTCATGGTTTTTATCGATCTCAACTTGTTCGATTCGCTCGTGTTTGTAACAACGTATTTGATTTTAACGAAAGAAATCTCTGTATTACTGAAAAATTATTACACTAGGGTTTTCGATTTCACAAACTTGTCAAAACGTTTACTAAATTTTATCAGTACACCATTTGTAAATATAAATCAACGTGCAGGTATTTCACATCCCATCTTTTATGGTAATATTCTATACAAAGCACAAAGCACAATTCAAATGTCGTCATTCACCTCAAAAGCTTACCAAACCTATTAACAGACTTATTCAGAAGGGATTTGTTACGATACTGTTGTCAAGTCATTAAATATTGAGTCACTCATAGGGTATTTGCATCGGAAATAAACACATTTATTCTAAAACCAGTTGTTGGCATGATACAAGCTATGTTCTTCTCGTATAATTTATGATGGCATGATACTAAACCCCTAACTGAAGGGATTGCGCTTGATTTTCATATGATGAAGACATAATCTTTCGATTAGTTTAATTGAGGTCTGGAGCTGGCATATGTCAGTAACTGCTGTCAGTTTGCTTAGTTTCTTCTGTTACCTATTCTAACATCGGACTTGGGCTCCTTTTAAACTGAGTTTTACTGTGCGTATTGATGTGTGTTTGTTTATTCCACATTGGCTCGAGGTATATGGGGAGGGTTGAGTGAATATGTATTTGACAACTGATGGCCCTTTACAACGCATATTTACCACTTTTAACTTTTGCTATGCATTGTCAGTAGCCCATTTTGTCCGGTTTAGTCCACGTCTTTAATACGCAAAGGAAACAGTTAGTTACCACTGTTCAAATCTCATAAATCGATTAAGAAGAAAAATTGAGGTAACATGCAAAAACTGAGATGATCGCCAGAACTCCAAAAAGGAGCGAGATAGGGAGCGTCGATAAGGTAAGCGTCTCCTGCTGAGCATGCATCACCCGTCATGCGAATCCATACTCAGTCAAAATGACACATTAGGTACAATTACAGAATTGACGATTGTTCTGCTACCTGAAGATCTAAGACTGCGAACACATACCGCTAATCAATTGATACATAAACACATTTTATCTGTCAACCAATTCGTTATAGCGACTGTAAAACTTTGTGTTGATTCCAGTCATTCTTGATCATAACTCTGTTGGAGCAGTTTTTGTGTAAGGAGCACACCCTTGCTAAAGAAGTCTGTATAGTGTGAACATGCACGAGCGTAACATATCAATTGAGATATGTAAACACCATACGATGGGGCAGAGGTTATGCTTCTGCTGAGAAACGAAAAGCTGAAATCACGTTTTTCATAGTTTCTAGTTTGAAGTCGTCCATCTGTGTCACTATCGAGGAAAATATCAAGATATGAAGCCGACCTACTAGTTTCAGTAGTATCCTTAATCTCAAGTTCATTGAGATATATGAGATACAAGCACTGACTGAAATGTGATTATTGAGTGACATCACCAGTATATATCTGAAAGTGAAATTAAAGAACTTTGCAGGATTTTTCTTTTCTTTCTATCTTATGCAGGTTTTGTATGAATTCTGCTTCATATGAATACAAAAACAAGTCGGTCAGTAGGGATGCACAACTAGTAACCATTAGAATACTGACCGTTTGTTCAAATATTAATGCACTAAACGGATATGCTGTCGATCAAAAGTTCCAGCATTTTGATGATATTATCCTCGGTGTATTTGTTTCAACAAAATGCTGAACTTTTTGACTGACTTTTTGGTGGATTGATATTTCATATTTCAGCAGAAAGTCGGTTTTCCAATGTGTAATTATTGTGCACCACTCCTGGCAGACTTTTTTTTTTGCATTCGTATGAAGCAGAATTCACACATAATCTTCTCAAATACAAAAATACTTCTTTACTTTCACTTTCAGATAGATTGATGATGCCCTGTCAGTAAATAACTCTCATTTCAACGATTGCTTTCGTCTTATATATCCCAGTGAATTTTATGTAAAGGATACTACCGAAAGTAGAAGGTCTGCTTCATATATCTTGATCTGTAAAAAAATTTCCTCAAAATCAACCTTCAAATTGTCAACTTCTCATTGCTCAATAGTAACATACCCTCTTCTCCATGTACATTTGGCGTTCACATATCTTAGTTGATACGCTTTGCTCTTTCGTGTTTACACATTACGAACCTCATAAACATGGGTGCGTCCTTAAAAAAAAGCTGCTCGAACAAAGTTATGAGGAAGAGCGACAGAAATCGACACGACATAAGTTTTACGGTCACCATCAACAAATGGTTGATCGATACGATGTGTCAATGTCTCAACTCAATAGCGATATGTTTTTGTGGTCTAAGAGAACAATGTTGTCGTTATGTCTGTAATTTTACCCAATTGTGTCCTATTCCAGATTGTGACATTTTGGCTGAGTATTGATTCGCAATGGCGGGTATAGATGCATAGAAATAGACGCTTTCCTATCTCGCTCCTTTCGGAGTTCATGAGATTCCATCATTTTTTGTTTGGTTACTTGGTGTGTCTCTTCTTAATAGATTTGCGAGTTTTATTATAGGATTAAACGCCTTTTAAAGGAATTTATTGGTGTATAAACGCAACCAAGTCACTCACAAACAAATAAAAGTCCTTCAGTTTATACACCAATAAATTCCTTTAAAAAGGCGTTTAATCCTTATAATTCTTAAAAATTGAAGATAAGGATTATATTTT
Organism: Mytilus coruscus; assembly: GCA_017311375.1. Classification (NCBI taxonomy): domain Eukaryota; kingdom Metazoa; phylum Mollusca; class Bivalvia; order Mytilida; family Mytilidae; genus Mytilus; species Mytilus coruscus. The sequence goes on from CM029600.1 coordinate 31,812,352, forward strand.
TCCACACTCGTAACCTCTATCACACGTAATTTGTATATGTGTGTCCTTGAATAGGCCTAGCGCATGAATATATTTGTTGGCTAACGCAAAAATATGTATTCCCATGAAATTTGATATTTGATAAAAAATAAACTACAAAAACTCTTATTATCATTCAAACGAATGTTTTTGTGTCTATTATTTAACTTAACAATTAATGTGCAGTGAAAATTAATTTTATTAACGTCGGTGTTATTATCGCCGCCATCTTGTTTACATTGGTTACGAAAAGAAGTTCGGTCAACGTCGTCTATCGAAAAATAAACAACGTCAAGATTAACTACCGGAAGTCCTCTCGACCAATCATATCAACGCGTATTCCCTAATATGCAAATCATATAAGAATTATTCAGCGGTAAACTACTGTCGCCTTAATTTGATTTAACTCTGTGACTACTATTTCATTAAACGCTCTATAGATTTCAAAATGACTCCTTCGTTAGACTTGAATGTTGACCTCTAGATATCCTTTTTGCAATTTTGGTTTACTGTCTCATAGATAATTACCTAACATAGAGACATAATAAATATCTGCCCCACAACTTTTTCTGTACATATGAACTTAAAGAGATGTCAAGGAAAGATAATAGGTTACCCACTTACTGATATTGCCAGTAAACATGCAAATAGACAAAGGATTCCAACGGTTCTTTATCCATATATAATATCATTTTTAACATTTACATGGTGACAGGTTTGTTAAAATAAAACCCCATACAAAACCGTCATTGACGATAAAATACATACCCTGTAAATTTCTTTATGTATTGCAATTTACTTCCTCTTTCTATTTCAATATAAAATTTGTCTATCTTTTCGTTGTCAGGACCCATCCTATTCATGAACGAATATAAATCTGGGTTGAAAACGTTTTTAGTTAGAACTTACATTTGAAATCGTTTAACCATAGATACATCTATTGTATAACTTACGCGACACTCTTAGTTGATGTTAAGGAGATTACAGTATAGCTTGAAGAGATCTTATATATATTTTTCATTGCATTGATATGCACTATATAATTTTTCAGTTTTATTTAGGCATTTATTTGGTAAAATTCCAAAATTTCATTTTCCAGTATACTTTTTCGAAAAAAAGCACAACCTTCAGAAGAAAAGTTATTTCACTCGTTTGTGTGTTTGTTTGTTTTATTTTACTGCTTGTCTGTGTGTTTGTTTTATTGTTTGTTTGTTTGTTTGTTTTATTTTTTGTTGTTGTTAATATAAAAATGAGAAGGTGTGGCATAATTGCCATTGACAGAGACAACTATCTATTAGAGACTATGCAAATGACGTGGATGTAAAGGTCACAGTGCGTTCAGCAATTAATAAAAAGGATACCGTATAGTTATGTATATAAAATCCCGACCTGACATAATAATAAACAACCCAAACGAGAAAGCCGACGGCCTGATTTATGAACAAACCATTAACGAAAAACAAACATGACAGACAGCAAAAATACGTTTTCTTTAGTTTAACTTAATACGAAAATGTATTGTAAAATTATGCAGTTGTTTGGGACAAAAAATATAGACAATTTTTAAAATGTATACTAGTATGGAAACGTTTACATTAAAACCTACTCGTACAAAAAAATAAGATGACTAAGATGCAATCAGTTTATATTGTCATATGTAGCTGATGAGGCAGAGTGGACGTCTTCATAAGATCTCCTCCTGTAAAATAAACAAGATGCTATCAAACATGGTCCGGTTCTTTGTAATGGCATTATGTCAATCCGATCAAGGACCAGTCTTTATAACCAAACAATATACAAAAGTACAAATGACATTCAAACCTATACTGACGCTAAGATCAATGCACAGTGAATGGGCTATGTTACAGATTGTTAGAGTATATGATTATTTTATATAAATCAAACGGAAATTAATGTATCAATAACATATCAATTTTCAAGAAAAATCTAACATTGCATGATGATAGGTGATTTGATGATTTTAAGACAAATTTAAGAACGTTTTTCGACGATTCTATGTGATTTCTATACAAATGCACATCTATTTTGAAAGAATTATTCAGTAATATTTCTAAAAATAAAAGCGATATATGCATTACTTTTTTTTCAATTTTCAGACAAGTTCAACGAGCCTAAGTTGTATGCAAAATTTCATTGAAAAAGCTAAAGGTTTATTAAAGGAACATACATTTAAAAAAAATGTTCAAAAACAAAATTACTGAATGAAAGGAGGATGTCGGAATCAGTCTAAAAGACAACAATCCAATGACGAAAAACAAAACGATCTGAATGACAATTTTGGGTGAGATTTGTGTTGCTAAGTCTTTAGTTTTCTATGTAGTATTTTATGGTCCTGTTTGTCTTTTCGTCGTTTTTCATTTTATGCCATAACGTTGTCGGTTTCTCTGCGGCTTATCATTTTTTGCCATAACGTTGTCGGTTTCTCTGCGGCTTATCATTTTTTGCCATAACGTTGTCGGTTTCTCTGCGGCTTATCATTTTTTGCCATAACGTTGTCGGTTTCTCTGCGGCTTATCATTTTTTTGCCACAACGTTGTCGGTTTCTCTGCGGCTTATCATTTTATGCCATAACGTTGTCGGTTTCTCTGCGGCTTATCATTTTAGAATGTCCCCTTAGGTAACCCCAGCCTCTTTTTACTCTATAATTACAGACTACAAAAACACAAGATATCAGTAGAACATTATTAATGTCTTATTCTTTGTAACGACAGCTGTACTCCCGATAAGATTTCTTACATCATCGGCATATATAAGGGTGAAGAAACACGGGATCAACGTCAGGTTCACTGCTCTTATATTTGTAAACATGTTGTGAAAGTGTTAAGTAATGATTCGTGTATTTCGTGTAAAAAAATTGAGGACAGTATGCTCCATTAAAGGGAACAAAAGAAACATAACCACGAAGGAAGAAAAATTAACAATAAAAGAGGAAAAGCCGTCCCGTTTATCATAAATTTTGGAGTGAAATTAGCTTGAGAAATACAAATAGCAACATCCAGAAATTCAATGACCAGTTTTAAGGTTTAAGAGTAAGTTAGGGTGGATAGTTTTGGATTAGATATCTACAGGTTTATTGATAATATGTATTGTGGTGTTTCGTAAGATCAACAAGGGTCCTACTGTCGCACGGGAGGTAGTTGACTTATTTGTCTTTACTCCTGCTTCTTCAGGAATCTACTATTAAAAAAACTCTAACCCGAAACTTTCATTTTTACAGTATATAAAAGTCATTTGAATTTAGAAATTTGTCAATCTCAAAAATGCATGGCAAATCGACTACATTTGTCTGGCGATGAAGGCAAAATAGATACAATTCTCGTGTCACATATTAAAAAAAAAAATCATTTAACCGTGATCGTTTTGGGAAACCGCTAAAAATACCTTTCTGAAGCATAGACAGAATTTATCAGGAAAGTCTAGCAGAGGAAAACATTACATGAATAACTGTTTAGCTTTTTAGTGGGTAGGCGGTCTTCGGGATCTTTTATATCCGACTATACGGTATGGGTTTTTCTCATTGTTGAAGGCCTACGGTTGCATATAATTGCTTACATCCACTTCATTCGAACTATGGTGGAAAGTTGTCTCATTGGCAATCATACCATATCTCCTTATTTTAATAATCATACTTCTGAATTTAACTCCGTCTGTCAGAACCTGTAGTTTTAGTCAAAATTTTCCTCTAATTTAAAAGATCGCAACGTGCATGACTTTTATATACACTAAACTCCATATCCCAACAACTTTCCCTTTCAAGATTTTCTGGAGGAATTATATTTCAACACAGTGTATTATAGATAAAGAAACTTACTTATTTTCTTTAGCATCTTCTTGTTTATTGACTGTAAAACATTTAGATTAAATGATAAAGCATAGCAGCAACTAAGCGAAAAATAAAAACACAAAAAAATGTGTTTAGCTTTGGTACCAAATTTTGAAATAAAAAGGAGAACCCATATCATGAGCTCATGATCTACACCTATAGCCCTTCACCGAAACCTAATTATATACATAAAGAATTATATAAAGTGTCATAAAATCAGGTATGTAAAACCAAATATAGATTTTACTCAATCTAATTAAAATATAGAACTCGGATTTTACTGTATTTATAAACCTTAGACGAATATCGTGTTATGTCTATGCTGGTTTGATTTTCGCTTTTATTACTCTATTTAATTTTTATACGGATTCCAGTTTGTAGACCTGCATCTATAAATGATAATTTTGTCAAAATAAAAAAACTCCTACCGTATCTAAAGTACAATACAGTGAGTGATAACGTAAACAAAGCAGTCGTGGTAATGCACACGAAACCGACTATAAGCATGTCGATGAGTGAATACTTGAGAGTTTTCAATGAAGAAGGTTTTCCCACATCTTTATCTACTCCGGAATTATTTATTTTCTCCAAACCAGTGGAATTATTGACCGTATCTGCAATGAAAAGTAAAAGGTCAATATGCATTGTGATTCTCGTAAATCTTCAAGTTATATATGTAGATATTACGCAATATTTCACTCCGACGACATCTAAACTCGAAGATCGCTCGTAACACCAACAATAAAGCTACTCATAATTGAGAACTTGTACGTTGGACTCTTATGCACAAACATTGGAGCTAGCGAGCGAATTTTTTATTTTAATTTTTTTATCCCAAAAAGGGTTACTTTAGTAAGAGATGACTGAAATTTGGTGGAGGGGTGCGTTTTTTAAATTTTCTGGCACACAACTTCTGTTTTCAGAAGCGATAAATAATTAATTAACACTAAAAGTATTGTAACGTTTTGTAAATTGTGGGACGAGCGATGACAACTAAAAAGTAAAATGTTAATTTCATTTAAATTGAGCGATAATTCAGAAAGTCTTCAGGGAGTGGCGGCTAATTTTTTTTCGAACTCCAAAATATTGGAGCGAACGAATCCGAAGCTGGAGTGGCCTTGCTGTAATGTACTGTATATATAGTTTTTAATAGTATGCAGTATAATGACATGTACAGAAATGTTACCCAAAAATATTTCGTGCTCTCTTGCATATATGCGAAACTTAAAAAAAGTGGAAAGAGGTATGCAACGATTTCCGTGTCTGATTTGTTATCTTATTATCATTAAAACATTGTCATCAGTATGTATTTGTCTAATTTTTAAAGCTTAAGTTCCATCTAAACCTGAAAACTAGAGAGGTATTCAATTAATATTTGTATTGGAAAATTGTGTAATTCAATACTAAACAAAAGGCTTGATAAGTATTTAGAAACAAATGATATCACAAATCCATGTCAGATTGATTTTTCCAGTTAAAGTAGGACGTCTAATCTTATGTTTGTATTAAAAACTATAATAGATAAGTACACCAGTATGAAAGTATGTGTTAACAATTATATTTATTTAGGTTTAAAATTTACATTAGTATGTGTTAACAATTATATTTATTTAGGTTTAAAATTTACATTGTGGATTTTTAATCAAGGAAAGGAGGAATTATACAAAAAAAATCACCAAAAGTTGTATTTAAATTACAAAGATCTTTGTCTTCTTCCAATTCAAGTATGTTTAACTTTATTACATATATATGACAAACTGTCACAGTGGGAAAATGGACAAAAGTTGATTTTGAGACTTTTTGGACATTTTGTAAAAGATTTTGTAAAATCAATGTTTTTGTTATATTTGCAATATTTCACTATGGGATTTTGTTATTTTTATTGTGAAAGGTTTAAGTCAAGTTTAGAAGATTAATTAAGCTTAAATCTAATTTCATGTTTCAATTTGTTTTACAATTAGCGACATTTTACTTCAATTCATCTATTTTTCGTATATGTTTAATTCCCTAAATAAGTCTGTATGTTCTATTGTTAATTATTATCTATGTGCTTATTTTTCTGTAATCCCTTAATTGAATTTGTCACTCATTTAGAAATATTTATCAAGTCTATTTAAGTAATTTTGGTTTGTTATATAAACTGTTTTATTATTTCGATATGGCAATGTCACAAAAGAAACTGGGTGCATCTTGTGACTGGATACTGTGTTGGCCTGGAACCACACACACACATAAACATTACGACTAGTCTGTACCGCCTCTGACTTTGGGACTAACTCTTGGAACAAAAGACGATTCTGGTTAAAGCGATGTATAATTTAATAAGTTCAGCATGGAATACAATTGTACAGAGTTGGAACTGCTCAGTGTAATACTAAATCCAATCTGCCATATCGAAATAATAAAACAGTTTATATAACAAACCAAAATTTCTTAAATAGACTTGATAAATATTTCTAAATGAGTGACAAATTTAATTAAAGGATTACAGAAAAATAAGCACATAGATAATAATTAACAATAGAACATACAGACTTATTTAGGAATTAAACATATACGAAAATAGATGAATTGAAGTAAAATGTCGCTAATTGTAAAACAAGTTGAAACATGAAATTAGATTTAAGCTTTATCTTCTAAACTTGACTTAAACCTTTCACAATAAAAATAACAAAATCCCTTAGTGAAATATTGCCAATATAACAAAAACATTGATTTTACAAAATCTTTTACTAAATGTCCAAAAAGTCTCAAAATCAATTTTTGTCCATTTTCCCACTGTGACAATACAATAAAACCTATTATAATGTATAGCAGTGAAATTACAGGTATGTTCAAAAATAGCTCTGCAGCATGCCAGAAAAAAATGAATATTTATTACGGCACATTTATATTGATGAGTTTTTTTTAGATAAATCCAATTCTAGATGTATGAAGTATATTTTAGGTGTAAATAAAAAGTCCTCTAAGCTGTGCTAGAAGAACTTGGTAGATTACCTTTATATTTTTCAGTTGTATTGTCAATGGTGAAATATTGGTTTAGAATTAAAAAAATATGGAACATGGTTTACTGTATGATACCTATATGTGTAACAAAAACATGTTTACTAATAATATTGAATGGTGGTATTCATCCATACATTATATTTTTAAAAAGCTGAATATTCAAAATTCAGATGTAAAGCTTAACTTTTTTATCAAGTCAGTTAATCAAAAAAAATTTTAAAGTTTTAGAACACAAAAAGAAAAGATAAAAAGTAGCAAATTAGATACTTATTTCAAACCAAAAACTTGTTTTTCTAATGAAATTTATTTGATTTTTAAACAATTTTCGATTGAGAAGAAAATCAGAATTAGTGCCATGATCTCAAAATAGAAAGAGACAGATATAAAACTTTATATATAGAAAGAGATCACAGGCTTTGTAAGAAATGTACATTTAATTTGGTTGAAGATAACCAACATTTTATTATTAGTTGTTCAGCATACAATGGTGATAGAGAGACATTTTTCAAAGAGATAAACATATTTGTCGTAACTTTTCAGACCTCTCAAACGAGGCAAAATTTGTTTGGTTAGTTATTTATTTATGAAAAATTGTCTGTCCTCACATATTTGGGGAATTATATTAGTAAATGTTTAGATGTTAGACGAAACGTGAATTAATAAACTTTAGTTTATAACGATGATTATTGTAAAGATTTTATGGTTCTGGTCCTGCCTGGAATAAAATGTACATGATTTATATAAGATGAAGAAATATATGTAGGTTTATATCTATATGAACATTTAATATTTCATTTCAATGTAAAATTATTTTCTTTTTTTTTATAAAATTATCATTGTGTATTGTTTTGTATGTATAAATGTCATGCTGCCCATCAAGGGCCCTTAATTCTATTCTTATTCTATTAGTTAAACATGCAACTAAGGAAAGTAAACGATTGATTTACCTTTCTCTAAACAGATTGTAACGTTATCCGATATGTTTGTATATTGTTGGTCAACATAAGCACTACATGTCCAAGTTTGTCCAAAATCATACTGTCTTGGACTCAAGGTGATAACGAATACCTTATTTTTGAGGTCACAAGAAAATGTTATATTTATCGAAGATGTGCATTCTTCAGAATTCATCGTGACATTCAATTTTAAAAGATGGTGCATATTTTCATCAGGAATAAAACGAATGAACTGGATACTTCCTATTACATTGATTTTGCATGACAAGCTGATAGCTGTCCCGTTCTTGGAATAAACTATGCCTCTTGTGGATAGTATTTCGACATCTTTTACTAAACCTAAAATATAAGACAAATGAATCATTTCTGACACAGCAATGGTTCCATAATAATCCAGTAACACAGCCACAACCAGTCACTTAAAAATCCCTTAAAAAAACTCCACAGCAGTTACTGGGCTCGGACTATAATTATGGAGGATTGTAAAAATTACAGTTTGGACGAATCAAGTCGTGAAATCTTAAAGAAAGAAGAGTTTTTTTATCCTGGATTTGAAATACCGATTTGCAGTACAGTTCAGAAAACTGTTCGTGTATCGGCGTTAGACATTTTAGTGCATTAATAGGACATTTTAGCGGAAAAAATCGGACGCTTTAACGCTAAATTATAACCCATTTTTGCGCCAGATCTTAACCCATTTTAGCGAAAAGTGAAATTATCAATGCCCATTTTAGCGACAGAAATTAATTTATAGTAGAATAAATTTTATATAGTATCAAGACATCACAATATAAAAAAATATCCTGTCCATGATAAAACAGCACTTCAATGTCTAACAAGTTAACTCAAATGTTCCATATCCGTTCTAGCCTGGGATTTAAATTACAGAAAACGTACGTAATGGGTTCTTGATACAGTACAACACTGTTCATACAATATCAATATCTTTCGACTTACCGATATCTAGAATTTGCCTAGACTGAGGTACAGGTGTCTTTTTTCTGAGCATCCCTTCCGGGGAAAAATACAATATTGGTTTAAAACTAGTTTACCAAGTATCATTCAGTATACAACAAAACATCAAATCCTTGAAAATTCAAGATTAAAGTATCAAAAAATTAAGTGTCGTTAAGTGTATTTAAAATTTTCAGAAAAAAAATTCTTTACAATCAAGGGCAGATAATTATATTGAATTTGATAGGACAATTTGTGTGTTTTTTTTTTTTTTTTTTTTTTTGTTTTTGTTTATGTTGTAAAGAAAATAAGGATCATGACCCCCTATTTTTATTTGGTATTTCAGTGGCATTTATGAAAAGCAATTATCTTATTGAAATTTAACCAATTCTGTCGTTTAATGTTTCCTCGATAAGGAAAAACCAAGTTTCCCCCCTATAAATCATACAGAATAACTCTGATTTCGTTAATTTCAATGTATTTTAACGTAAAAGCAAGGTCAGTGAGACCCCGTTTTTATATTGAAATTTGAAATTACATTGACCCAAAAGTTGTTTACAAGAGTTTAAGGAAAAATCTATCGTCGAACACTGAGGGACATTTAGACACCCCAGCTACCTTAATCATTTAGCTAGCATAGATTACTGTGCATGGTTTTAGAGTAGTGAGGTTATTCACCAAGGTAAGTTTTCTGCTGCAAGTTTTCGCTAAAATGGGCTCCTGATAATACAGGTGAACGGATTAATCCGGTGCTATTTAAAATAGGCTCTAATGTTTGCGATAAAATGTCTCCTACTAGTTTAAATGTTTTCGCTTAAATGTCCTGCGCCCTCATTTATTCCACGGGAAATTTGGGGGCTAATTGATAACGGTTATCCGTGAAACTATCATGTATAACATTTGGTGCATGTTCAACAGGGCACAATTTCACGCTTTTTAGCAGAGATAACATCGAACTGGATCAGCTGAAGATAGCCTAGAAGTAAAGTAGGCCACGCATTTTACCAATATCACCAACCCACACCTCAATCACTGAAACAATTCAGTCAAGCGTTTCAACATAAATGGCAAAGGATAACACAAGTTTGAAAAAAATTGATTCGATCCATGCCAAGGAGATGCAGAAACATGTTAACCGCACATTTTTTGTCACAGTAGATATCGACTTTAACGTCACCAGAAAGGACAAGGTACGATAAGGTCCGAGAACGGCCCCCTATTTCCGTTCAAATTAAAGGTGATGTGTCATAAATTATAATGCTATATTTTTAAAGTTTGAAACCTTTTGTATACTTCACTAGTTTTGTCAACTTCCGCTGATTTAAATCATGTTCTATCGCGTTAAATACCTCCAGATTCGCGTAAAGTGCAGAGAAAAGGCTGTTTTCAAATGGGTTTCCGCATTTTAAACTAAGAGCGTACCCGGTACGCCCCACGGTCATATTCATAACTGTCATTCCTTGGATATAACTTACGCATCTCAAATATCTTCGTAGGCCGTAGGTACGCTCATAGTGAAAAATAAAAAAAAAAATTGAAAAAATGTCGTAGTTTTCATTGAATTTATATCGAAATATTTACACGAACTGTGGCCCGGAGATGAACTTTAAAAGACCTTAAATCATAAATCTGACATTTCTTACAAATATATTTTAATACATTTTATTTTTTATTTGTCAGTTTATATTTGGGGTAGGACAGGTAGGGGAAGTGGGAAAGGGTGTCAATAATTCCGTTATTGTTTTAAATTATATTCTTGTAAGACAAGCTTAAGGTTATAGTTAGGAGAAGTTTATATAAGATAAAAAGTTAAGGTGAGGTTATGTACATGTAATATTATGATAGCGAGGGGCCTTGTAGTCCTGAGGTAAAAAAGAGGCCGTGATTTTCTTATTTCCTTCCTTAAATGCTTCATCATCTTTTCAAATAAATTTTATATTTTCCTACACTGTACGAATGTTGTGTATTTTTTCAACCAATGTAATAAATACTTCGTAGTAAATACAAGTAAATTGTATGTGTAATATAATCAATGGTAATCGTTTCGTATCAGCCATCCGTGATGATATTGATATCAGTCACGGTTACAAAAGCTTTATCAAACTCCTAACCTGTATGACGTCACGTCATCAGTATCAGTCACGGTTGTAAAGGCTTTATCAAACCCCTAATCTGTAATGCTTGAGCCATATATGATATTCTCTATATATCTACCATTATCAAGACCGCATAATGTTTGAATATGTAAAGAAAAGGGGGAGTAGTCCGATTCACAATTGCAAATGTGCCATGTGTTTGAAGCATTGGTAAGAAAGGGGCAATGAACTGTTCTAGATGATGAAAAGAAAATAATTCATTCAAAGCATGCAATTCAAAACATATTTTTTTTTGTATTCTATGGTCGCTAAAGAAAGAGACAAACACAACATATTTGGAACATAGAAAGAAAAAAATATAAAACATATAGTACTTGTTTTTTTTTTATTATAATATAATTTAGCCCAATGCCATTACAATTGGGTCAGGCGGCCAAGCTCAACATGGATATTCTTCTTGGTCTGAATGACTAAAGCAAAACAAAAAACAACCTAATAAGGAAAGGAGATTACTTAAAGATACATCTGTAGTAAACAAGTTTAAATAAAGAATGCTTTGAGATGGATTCAAATCACAGTAACGTAGTAAACTATTTTGCACGTCATTGATCCTTTAATAGGAATAAAGTATTATCTTATCTGTAAGCGTTTAATAAAACAAGTCATATTGACCGCTGTATATGCATATGACAAAACATTTTCTCAATGGCTGCGATGCTTTATAATTTATAAGGTCTAAATAAATTTACTTGTATAATCTTTGGCAAATCTTCCTCAAGATTTTATTGGGCATGAGATCATTTTAATTCAATGTGTATGGTACAAGATAAATGGCTCCAGTAGAAATTGGAACAGTTTCCTTTTAATAGCCCAAAACAAAAATGAGATGTATAATTTTCGTGTAAAGCTGTTGAGAAAATAATGTTGTATCAACTTTATTCAGTACTCAGTTCTCACTTTTGTTTATCACGTTTCTCTGGCTTCCAAGAAGAGAGGAATGGAGACATTACGTTTAAGTAGTATTTCTCTTCTTCTTCTTCAAGATTTTATTCTCATACAAACTTTGTCCGGGTTAACACTTATTTTTTTTTTACATCGACTTATGATATTTGGCGTAAATGTGTATAACCATAAGATATCATATCAGTCAAATATCATCACGACCTTTATTTGACTTTGCTTTTGAAATCAAGGTAAAAATAATTGATTTTTAGGACTCTTTTTTATTTTATGACATAGGCTTTTGATATTTGGCATATGGGTGTAACATCTTACGATGATGTGTCTTCCAAGAAGAGAGGAATGGAGACATTACGTTTAAGTAGTATTTCTCTTCTTCTTCTTCAAGATTTTATTCTCGTACAAACTTTGTCCGGGTTAACACATATTTTATTTTTTTACATTGACTTATGATATTTGACGTAAATGTGTATAACTAGTGTAATAAAATGCTCCGCAGGGCGCAGCTTGATACGACCGCAGAGGTCGAACCATGAATAGTTGGGGCAAGTATGGACACAACATTCAAGCTTGATACAGCTCTGAATTTGGATTGTGATTAAATATTTGACAGAGCATAGGTTTCTGACACAGAATGAATGTGGTCTAAGAACTTAAAAATTTTAAATTGGACACCTATTATGGTCCAATATCCAAAATCTAAATACATGGTTAGATTCAGCATATCAAAGAACCCCAAGAGTTCAATTTTGATGAAATCAAACAAAGTTTAGTTTTGGACCCTTTTGACCTCAATGTGGACAAAGTTGATAACGGGGCCCAAAATCAAAAATCTAAATACATGGTTAGATTCAGCATATCAAAGAACCCCATATATTCAATTTTGTTGAAATCAAACAAAGTTTAATTTTGGACCCCGATTTGGACCAACTTGAAAACTAGGCCCATAATCAAAAATCTAAATACATGTTTAGATTCAGTATATCAAAGAACCCTAAGAATTCAATTTTGTTAAAATCAAACTAAGTTTAATTTTGGACCCTTTGGACCGTAATGTAGACCAATTAGAAAACGGGACCAAAAATTAAGAATCTAAATACACGGTTAGATTCGGCATTTCAAAGAACCCCAATAATTTAATTTTTGATGAAATCAAACAAAGTTTAATTTTGGACCCTTTTGACCTCAATGTGGACAAAGTTGATAACGGGGCCCAAAATCAAAAATCTAAATACATGGTTAGATTCAGCATATCAAAGCACCCCATATATTCAATTTTGATGAAATCAAACAAAATTTAATTTTGGACCCCGATTTGGACCAACTTAAAACTGGGCCCATAATCAAAAATCTAAATACATGTTTAGATTCAGCATATCAAAGAACCCTAAGAATTCAATTTTGTTAAAATCAAACTAAGTTTAATTTTGGACCCTTTGGACCTTAATGTAGACCAATTTGAAAACGGGACCAAAATTAAGAATCTAAATACACGGTTAGATTCGGCATACCAAAGAACCCCAATAATTCAATTTTGATGAAATCAAACAAAGTTTAATTTTGGACCCTTTGGACCTCAATGTGGACCAATTTAAAACGGGGCCAAAAATCCAAAACTTAATACACGGTTAGATTCAGCATATTTAAGAACCCCAAGAGTTCAAGAATAAAACCCCATTGAAATTGGTCAAGAAATAAGCAATTTATACAAAGTATCTTCTTTTGCACAATACTGTGCAATTGAATATTTCTTGCAATTGCGCAATACTGTGCAATTGAATATTTCTTGCTATTGCGCAATACTGTACAATTGACAATTTCTTGCTATTGCGCAATATTGTGCTATTGGATATTTCTTGCTATTGCGCAATACTGTGCAATTGAAGATTTCTTGCTATTGCGCAATACTGTGCAATTGAAAATTTCTTGCTATTGCACAATACTTATTATATAATAATTTACACATCCTGTTTGGTGTGTATCTCCTGCCATATCATTATTATTTGCTTTTAAATATAAATCAGAAATAACCAACTTAAAATGGAAAATTTTAAAGAAAAAAAAGGAAAAAGGAAAAAAAAATCCCCCAAATTTTTGAACCCCTTACAATTCATCACCCCAAACTCAATCCCAGCCTTCCTTTAAGGTATGGTACCTTGCAGTACAATTTCAGAGATCCATACACTTGAACACAAGTTATTGTCTGGAAACTAGAAAATGCTTATTTTTGGCCCTTTTGGCCCCTAATTCCTAAACGTTGCAGGCAATTACCCCAAACTCAATTCCAGCTTTCCCTTTGTGATATGGAACCTTGTAGTACAATTTCAGAAAGATCCATACACTTACACACAAGTTATTGTCATAAAATAGAAAATGCTTGTTTTTGCCCCCTAATTCCTAAAATTTTGAGGCAATTACCCCAAAAATCAATCCCAGCATTCCCTTTGTGATATGGAACCTTGTGGTACAAAGTCAGAGATCCATACACTAACACACAAGTTATGTCTGGAAGTTACAAAATGCTATTTTTGGCCCATTTTGGCCCCTAATTCCTTAACTGTTGGTACCATAACCCCCAAAATCAATCCCAACCTTCCTTTTGTGATATTGAACCTTATGGTAAAATTTCATAGAGATCTATTCACTTAAACTAAAGTTAGAGTGCGAAAACCAATGCGTCTTCGGACGACGACGACGACGCCGGACGACGACGACGACGACGACGCCAACGTCATACCAATATACGACCACAAAAATTTTTTGCGGTCGTATAAAAATTACTAGTGTAAAACCGTTCCCGTTTGAATGGTTTTACACTAGTAATTTTTGGGGGCCCTTTATAGCTTGCTGTTCGGTGTGAGTCAAGGCTCCGTGTTAAAGACCGTACTTTGACCTATAATGGTTTTCTTTTATAAATTTTGACTTGGATAGAGTGTTGTCTCATTTGCACTCATACCACATCTTCTTATATCTAATAACCATAAGATATAATATCCGTACGTCGAATATCATCACGACCTTTGTTTGACCTTTGCTTTTGAAATCAAGGTGAAAATAACTGATTTTTAGGACTCTTTTTTTATTTTATGACATAGGCTTTTGATATTTGGCATATGGGTGCAACATCTTACGATGATGTGTCTAATAGCAGTGAAGTTAACCTCTGTACTTGACCTTTGACTTTCAAGGTCAAATAATTGAGTTTGATATGTCCAACCCCGAAACCATACATATTTTTGCATAATATGTCAATTTCCTTCTTAATGCACCGAAGGATTTGTCCCTTGAGGTCGTACTCCTTCCTTATATATTAAATCGTTAATTATCTCAAATATTGTTTTTATCCCCACCTATTGCTTTGATACGACGAGACATTCATATCTCCAACTCTACATCAGATCAATTCTTAATTTCGTTGATCAGACTTTCACTTCCAGTATGAGACTGCCTTTGTGGTACGTGACATGTCTCTCTCATTTCATTAAATGTTAAATAACTTAAAAACTGTTCAGACCCCACCCCTAAAACCCTGTATATTCTTGGTTTCATGATAAGACCTTTACATTGAACAATAGGTTTGTAGTTCTCTTTAATTTAAGAAATATTTGCTGTTGGTAAGCAACATGTCAGTTGCTATGCTCGATATGGACTTCGTAATCAAAGATTAATGATAATCTATATGTTTATATTATATCGTAATACCATATGTGAAAGCAGATTTTTTAAAATTACCAAATTCATACTTCATATACCACAAAGAACCCATTTTTGAACCTTTGCTAAGCAATTGTTATGTAGCAAAGTTGTTGATAAGTCTAAAGTGAACTACAATTGAACTGATTTTTTTTCTATCTACTAGCAATTTTCAACAGACAATCTGCATTGCGTTTAATCTAATTTGTACAATAAAGTGACTAATTGATTTGTAGTTGTCTTGAATTCAATCATTTTGTTGCTGTTGCTAAGCAACATTTGTGTTGCTATTCTCAATACGGAATTTGTTGAAAAGAAAACAAAAATGAATAAGATAGTATATTAGAATACAACACCATATAAAAATTGAAATCTTCAAGCAATTGCTAAATTCATACTTCAGAGGTAAAATAACCAATTTTTGAACCGCTGCTAGGCAACTTTTATGTTACTATGTTGTTTTGTAAGCATCTTGTCAACTAAGTGACTATTCATTTATAACTTAAGGGTATAGCTGTCAAATTGGTGTTCACCGATTTGACTCAAATTCTCATATTTGATTTATACCATACTAAAACGTATATTCAAATTACAAAAAGTCTTAAATAAACAATTAACAATACATGGACTCGATACTATATATCAGAATTTCTTGTGTATTTTTATCTAGACGTCCAGACGTCATCAAATTAACCATCGAGATGACCTCCGAAGACTGCCGAGGTAATATAACCCCATATAAATATAAATATAAACAGATAGGGACCACGTGCAATTGGATTTTTCTAGGTCTATTTGATTTCATATTGTAGGTTAAAAGGTATTGTTTATCATCGTTTTTACCTGTATAAGAATGATTGTTAGTGGATCGAATCTGTCAACCAAATGGTCCATCCTTGTTTCACTTTCAATGTTGACATTCCTTTCCTTTAAATAGCTGAATACATGCGTAACCCATCTCCAGCTAAGGGGTTAAATTAAAGGTCACATGAATACGGATTCAATGAGGTCGAATTATTCACTTGCAAGTGAATAATTCATCAGCGATGTTTCTTAGCTTATGTTGACAAAATTGAACCAAACTGGCTGCTAAAAGCAAATTATTACTAACAAAAAAAAATCGTATTTTAATTTTTTAGAACTCGGAGCTAATGCCCCTTTAAAGTTCTTCTAACAAACAATATTATGTGGAAATGTTCTTATTTCTACACATTAAGCATTTAATTGAGATAATTTTGATATTTAAATAAAAACCGTTGCTAGGCAACCTCATTCTTTTCACCGGAACACAATAAAGTTTCTATCCTAAGGTCATTAATGTTATACATAATAACTTATTTGGAGAGGGGGCCAAAAACGCCCCTTATCATACCTTGTCCTTTACCAATTTATCGTATGTGACTGTTTTCTTCAAATCTTTGTCCAATATCCTATAAGACATTTATGTGTGATATTTGAGCTCAATATTTCATAGCACTACTGTAAAGAAAATCTCTTATGTGCACATACGGAGCGTTATGTTAATTTTACCTCGTTTCTGTGCACATATTTAGCTTTATCGACACCTAGCAAAACAATACTCAAAATTGCAGGAGTCGTCTTTTGCCTGTGGTGATGCGCGAGATGTTGCATCGTATTGAAGGTCTCGCCTTGACTTTGACACGAAGAAAGCAATAATACTGCCTTTTCTTTGCTTCGAGTTTTGTCAAGTCTGTGTAGGGATTAATAAACTCATCATAGATACCATGATTAAAAGTGCGTACGCCAGCCGCTTTTGTCTACAAAAGACTCATCAGTAATGCTCTAATAAAAAAAAATTTGAAACGGCCAAACAAAGCACAAAGTTGAAGATCATTGTGGAACCAAAATTTAGAAAGATTTTGTCAAATACAAATAAGGGCATCTTTTCCTGTGGTAGAAAATCCTTAGCGTTTCGAAAAATTCAAAGTATTGTTAAACAGTCAATTTATAATTCTGACCATATCGATAATAATTCATGTCAACTCAGAAGTGCTGAGTACTAATTTTGTGTCATGAATTGATACATGAAATATTTTCCTATTATTTTATCTGAACTTGTCATTTGTTTTTTTTTCATTTTATTTTTTAAAATATATTTGTTATATATATAAATTATATGGAATATTTCAACTTACCAGATACCAGATTCACGTGTACACTTGCAGAAATTAAAATTAAACCAACACTTCCAAGCCTAACCATTTTCATATACGTTCATAAACAGTATAAGATTAATTATTACTTTCGGCAATAATCCGAATTATCTGTGATGCGGTGTTAGTTTAAGTACGCATTATTTTGTTTCTATAGACATAGTATAAAGATAACATCTTTATATTCGATTTTTACTTTTAATATACAACCCGTCACTTCCGTGTTAATTTTGTCTGCCTGGTCCTTCGTTGTCTGATTTCCTGGTACTTTTTTGTTGGAATTCCTCAATATGACTCAGGTCTTACACATGCAGTTAGGGTTGGGCGCTCTCAAATAATTTGACCCCGCCGCATTCTTATATTCCTGTCCCAAATCATCTCTTAGTAATTCAGCGGTTGACGTTGATGTATATCATATTTTTTTCCTTTATTGTGTTTTATATAAATAAGGTCTTTAGTTTTCTAATTTCAATTGTTTAACATTTGTCATGACGGTACCTTTAAAGTTGGCTATGCGGTATGAGTTTTGCTCATTGTTAAAGGCCGTACCATGGTGACATATAGCTATTAACTTATAAGTCATTTGGTCTCCGGTGGAAAGTTGTCTCATTGGCAATCATACCACATCTTTGTATTTTTATATGGGGAAGATCCCTATAACTGGATATTATTCCCACTTATCGGTATAATTCCCAAAATCAGGGATTGACGTATAGTGCTTATTCCACCTACCCAAGTCATTTCATGATAATAGTTGTCATTGCGTACATATTTTTGTAAAGTGCAATATTTTTCACTTTAAGATCGTGGTTCGAATGAGAACGGAATAAAAGTTAATGACATCATAAACTTTATTTATTGAAGTGATTCATTTTTATTCAGATTATATTTTAATCATGGTGTCCTGGCTGGGAATTTCGCCTTTTTCGTGATCTTGTCCGTCAGAAAAGGCAAAAAATCCTGAATATCCAGAATCAAATCTAAATCGCTGTTAATTGATAGTTTATTTGAGGTATAATGCCAACAAAGGCGTAGAAGCAGGGGGAACTTTTTTTCACCCATCCCTATATTTGCAATAAAGAATGAAAATGAGAGGACACTGAATAATTCTAGACTATTAGACTATATAGATGTGTGTGACCCCGGTTGTGTGTTTACTTTTGCTTGTCGTTTTCAAAAGTTTTCTGGCCCCTCCAAGTTTGATCATGTTTCTGTCTATTCCTACGCCACAAACCCAAATCATAAAAAGGATAATTTCCCATTCCTATAATTAACATATCATATTTATAGCTTTCATATTTCAAAGTTTGTGGGCCATATAATTTTGTTAAATTTGCTATAGTATATATATAGATCCACGTGGAAAATAATAATATATGGTCGAAATATATAAACTACTGCTATTGTAATATCGTATGGATAAGAACAAGAACACATAAATTAAGTGAAAATAATTTAATATATTACAAAAAACTTATTAAAGATTGAAACACAAACATGAAAACAAATATGATCAGTTAGAAAAAAATGGGGTCCATTCCCCAAGCGCATGTGAAAATGATGAAAAACTACATTGGACAACCCATGTGTAAGAGTGGATAAGTAACATATAAGATATCAGTCCGTACGAAACATGCCATGGCACACGGTGAACATTTTGACCGTTGTAGAAAGCAGAGAGATATGTCTCTGTACAAAAGGGATTTTTCGAATATATACTTTTTTTAAAGCTTTTCGAATCGTAAAGGAAAAACACTTTTGTTTGCGTTTTTTAATATTAGATATTTATTACTGTGCGGAGTACTCCTTTTTTATTTCCAATATTTTCAGATTATTACATGGCATTTTTCATATCGGATGTATTATCAGCCCAAGGTTCAATATCAGCCCAAGAGCCGAAGGCTCGAGGGCTAATATTTACAGAGGACTGATCGTACAGCTGATATGAAAATGACATGTTATGATCTTTTTATCATATGCTTCAACAATGGAGAAAAATAACAGTTTAATATATTGATCCTTTTAAGGGTTCTCAAGTAGAAGTTCAAAAAGTGAAAAGTTAACGGACGTCGGACGCCAAATGTAATACATCCGATATGAAATCTTTCTATCATATGCATCAACAGAGGAGAAAAATAACAGTATAATATATCTTTATATTGACGATAAAAAAAAATCAACAAAACAAATTGAACACTGTTTGGAAAAGTCAACATTTGGAAAGTAACTTTCTAAATTATGCTGGAAACTTTGAAAAATGCATTTATTGAATCATTTGTTTTTTGGCATTTTACATAATATATTTTCCTGTTTCCTAATAATTGTTTTGTACCCTACTTTGTTATGTTTTTCATTGAAAACGTACCATTGAGGTGTATTTTCCGGAATTTGCCGAGTAACGCCGGAATGCCATGCGATAACGTTACGGAAAGGCATGTGATAATAGCTGGAGGCATGTGATAATTTTTTAATATCAGCCTGCTGAACTCCATTTCGGAAAATATGGAATTCACGTAAATTTAATGCTATTATCATACTGTAAAAATTATAAGTTATTTACTCTAAGTATATGATAAACATAATTATTTTTCAAGATATTATTTGTTTGATAACAGTTTTCATATTTCCGCGCGAAAATATGCTACAGTTATCTCCCATTGTATAGTCATGTGACCCGGAACATCACCTTTCTCCATGTTGAAAAATATGAGCAAAAGAGGAATTGATAAGAAAATATCCTGTTTCCCCAACAATTAGGCTTCATGATTTGATAACACGTCACTAAACTTTCTCAATGTCTAATAGCGGCACATTACAGGTACTTTTAACCAACAAACAAGTCATCGAAGACGATACATTTTAACAATAATGTCCTTAATATTTTCAGGGAAGAAATTTTGCAGACCAAAATAAACAAACTTGACAATGGCTTTGCATATTCACCTACGATAACTTACAAAACTAGAACCTATTTGCCATAGTAGGTTAACGATTCCATTCGAAAACCATGAAATGCCCAAAATCTTCTCATGTGATCATGACTAAGTAAAGGTGTGACCATGAACCAGAAATAAACATTGCATTATCCCTTACTGTAAGTGTCACAAGAAAAATGGTTATGCAGGTAATGTAGTTGTCTAATGCCATATGAATTATAAATAGAACTAGAAAGAGTAATACTAAATTGAATATTCACATGACCATAACCTCATTTACATATATATATATAATCAGACAGTGCTTAAATAAAAATCAGAAGTATTTTATAACTGTATAAAAGCAGAGTGGTATATAATTTTCATTACTTATATTCCATCTCAACTTTGTTTCATTATGAAGATGAACACGAATCTTTTTAATTACCTACCAAATCGGAAAGCCTATATACCTGGCATGGGTTTAATGGTAAGAAGAAAGCTTTTTTACATTTATGTGTTATCAATTGTGTTACCCACTTACACTTTCTGGATAGGAATACATGACAACTCGGAACAAAGACAAGTCCGATCAGACTCCATCAACTCAGACCAATTTAACAGACAAATCTGACCAGTTTGAAAGACTACCTTGCCACTTTTTACACCTTGGAAGACGATCAAATCTAATTTTCTTATTTTCATTGCATCTGAAGATATTTTTGTTGTTTTGACAGATGTTTCTGTTCGTGTGACACTTTCGTAAAAATAATTTTTAATTGATCATTTACAAATAGTTACTCCTTAAACTCATGATACAACCAGTTAGCTCATTAATCAGCATTCAAAAAGTAGGTTTCTAAAAAAATACTTTCCTGTACTAGCATCTGCAGGTACATTTTTTTTTGGTCACAAGCTAGAAAATCAAATATTTCATGACTTCAATTACTTCCAGGAGTTACCATTCACATTCTTTCAGTGACAAAAATAAACAGTGATTGCAGGGTTTTGATCAATTCTGTTTCATATTCTGATAAACTAAGTCAGCAGTTACAACAACTGATTTGTTGTTGAAAAGAGTTTAATGAACATGATGAAGTCTTAATGAAGATAATAAAAAAAAAAAAACAACAAAAAAAAAACATGTGGATCATTCCTGAAAATCATAAACAAATTTTCTTTGCCCATCAAAATTTTCTGGACATTTTGCCTTATATTTTAGTCTTAGAATTGTTTAGGTCTTTTTTTTTTTATAGGGACATTTTCATTCATCAAGAGGAAATACAGTTTTTTTTTTTTCTAAAAGTTTTAATAACTCTAAAAGGATTATTTAAGGTCTGAACTGTTAGCTATGGGCTTATGTCCCAAAAGTTTATGTTCTTGATTTTCGTGAGGTGATGGCATGAAATTGTTTCTTCTGCCTCCAGTGATCGGGAAGGACGTGCGCCATGTGCCAATTGCGCTTTTCGACCAGAAATGGCACATAGAGTGACAAATGTAAGCGCCCACGTGGCGCACAATATTTTTCACTTCGTTTTGAAACGTTTAGATATCATAAAATGGATTTCTGATCGTGTTTCATGTCGCCATGTGTGTGTGTACAAAACTGTGTAGTGTTCCCTCCAATGATAGGAGCACCGCCTATATATTTTTGGGACGTCTCGGGCGTTTTCCTATGGTAATAACAGCAACATGCGGTATAACTGATTACCGAAAAAAACGTAATTAGTTAAAACATATTTGTTTATAGTGGATTGGAAAACAAGTTATTGCAACTTATATTAATCCCTTTCCAAAAAAACGTAATTAACCATCATTCATGGTATAAATTTTTATAAACAACTTAAAATTTGTGAATTTGGCTAGTACAGTTTTCTCTAATTATAATCTTTAAAGTAAGCTTGCTATTTTGATTGAAAACCCAAAAGCCTTTTTATGAATTTAGTATTTGTGTCCACAAAAGGCGCTAAACTGTCCTTGTCAATTTTTCGTCTTTGGCTCGTTTGAATATTTTGTAAACATGCCTTCAGCGAATTGTTGTTGTCCCTTATCAATTATCTGTTATTTCTTGTCATCGTGATCATGTTATAATAATACAAGAAGTACAGAGGAAATGTCAGAAACGTCCTCTAATACGGAACGTCTGGAATAAAGGATGGCAATCGGCGAAGACCCAAATGTAATGTAAAAAAAACATGAACATGAACAAGGCAACAGTACCAGTTTTAACATTGTATATAAAGGTTATCGTAAATATTGCCTGGTTTGGAAGAAGTTATTCATTGAAATTGAAATTACAAAAGCACAGGAACAATATCCATGATATCAATTAGAATCATACCAGTAACCACTACCTCTTTGCTGAAATATACACTTTTTATTTTTTTTCATTGTAAACGAATGGCCCACTCATTTGACAACATGGCCCATTAATTCTGAAAATGGCCCATTGAATTTATGTTTGGGGGGCCCTGGGCCCATAGAGAAAAAATCCTTCCAGATCACTGGCCTCATTATCTTTTTCTTTATTAAATTATGTTAGTGTTAAAAAAATATCAGGTTGCAACTCCTGTAGACTATATATATATACAGTCAGAGCTCAGACATAAATAAGTCTAAATTTGCTTTTGACTCATAGAGGTCTAAATTTGTAGGTTTCAAGATTTGTCTCCCTTTAATTTAAGACAAATTACGACTTCAGTAAGTCAATTAGTGTTAAGCAAGAAACCAGAATTGGTCAACTTCAAGACCCAAGCATATTTATAAAAAGGTCAAGCATCTACATGAAATTATGACAACATTGAAAGACAATACTTTGTCTTCTAAAGAAAAATATGTATGAGAGCCTTAAAAAACAGAGATAATGTTTATTTACTTTACAATGCAACCATCTATAACCACACAAAATGAGGAAAATAATCTTATGTTAAGTAAAAATGTTCAATAAGATAATTAAATATAGATAGCTCAGGTCCTTGTGAACTCTCAGACAGGTTCATGATGTCATAGGTGGCGCACTTTGGCCACCAATTAAAATTAAGTCTTTTCATAAACACAAATAGACCTAAACAAGTCTGTCATTTTCAGACTTAAATAAGTCTGAAAATGAAAACACATTTTTATAATAAATACATGTTTTGACTTCTGTAAGTCAAAACAAAAAACAACTTGTTTATGTCTGAGCTCTGACATATAAGTTGACTATTAATAGTGTTTGAGGTTCTGTTTAGGCACTTATTGTTCATACTCTCAAACATTTTACATTTTTTACTTTCCAAAATTTGGTTTTTAGCACACCTAATTGGGGTTTTCCAAAAATTTTGAAACCGAAATTGTACTCTTTCATCAAAGAAAACATTTCCATGAACAATGTTGAGCAAGTCCATGCATATTTTTTGAGAATTTCACATTAACAAAAAAGAAGTTGACTTTTTAATATTTTAGGATCAAAATAAGGGCTGGAGCCTAGATTTTTAGTTTCTTTTGAATTTAATATTGGTTTGAACTTTTTTTTAAGTTGACCAGAAAAAACTCATCATATGTACTTTTTTTATTATCAGTTTAGAATTATTCTTTATATTAAAAAAAATCCCATGATATATATAAAATTAGGGGTAAGGTGTGTTCCTATCATGTAATCTGCAGAGCTGTCCTAAAAAACAAGAAGATACATGACTTTGTCAGAATATGAGGTCATCTGTGCATGTTTTCTGGCTTACAAATCATGGAGGCATTAATATTGGGAGTTTTTTCTTGTGATTACATAGGATATATGTCATGTATGTACTTTCCATGAATTTTCATGAGCATTTTTTTTCAAAGCTATTTTTTCACTATAAACATGATAAAGGTCTTTTCTAGATTGATAAACTGTTATATGACAAAGACAGATCATAGTTTCAGACGTTAAGAATTAAAGATATTGCATTGGCCTATTTTTTACGTCGTGTGACAATAATGCAATTTTTATTTATAGTAACAGTAAGTTGTAACACTCACATGACTGGTATCTTGTGATTCAAATTAAAACTAACAAAAGAATTACAGCAAATATTTTTCTTGTTCCTTAGTAACAAGTAACGAAAACTATTATGTCATGTGTCAGTGCCAAATTGGCAATGTCTATTTATATTGGCAGTCATATGATTTGGAAAACCCTCATGTGACTCTGAAATGAAAGGTTCACATTGTTAGTCATTTTGTACATTGTTTCTGCATGAAAAAGCTGTTGGTTTAAGAACTTGAATGGCCAGCAATTAGTTTACCTAATCTATTGAAAATACCTTATTTTTTTGGTCATGTAGTTTCAGTTTAGTGAAATGCTATACTTGAAAACATGGGATTAATAACAGTTGAGGTAAATTTGTTTTCAGATATATAGGTATGCTTGAAAGTTCCCTTAATCATGTTAATACATGTGATGTGGGTTTGTTTATATTCATGGGTACCAATTTTCATCATGTCATGGATGAAGAAAAAAATGTATTTTACTATACATGTACAATTGTAGGATTTTTAATTTTTTTTTTTTTTAATTCTGCAAAAAAATCTATAGGAAATTTGAATTTTGTTAAAGTTGATGTTTGAACACATGCACACTTAACTTGTGGTATACCAATACTCACAAAATTCCACACAAGTAATAACGAATCCACATTTATACTTCTTTTTTAAAAGTTAAACAATTATGAATCTTACTTACTATAGTATATATATATACATATTTAGGGTTTACAAAAAGTGAAAATGCTGCAAGTCCAAATTGTATGTGCTCAATGCTGCAAATATTTATTGTTAAGCCACAGTGATTGTTATGCTTGAAAATACTGAGCTTTTCACATTAAAAAAATATTAATAGCTTTATGAAGTGTTTTAATTGATAATGAAAATAATCAAATTGTCCTTACAACTTTTAACATGTTCAACCAAGAAAATTTATGTTATATGTTTTTTAAATCTCACACTATGTTTTTCTTTCATTATGAAATTTTGTTTACCTTTATTTCCAGAAAGCTATCGACTTGGTGACAAAAGCAACAGAGGAAGATAAAAACAAGAATTATGAAGAAGCACTAAGATTGTATGAACATGCTGTCGAGTACTTTCTACATGCTATGAAATGTAAGTAGTTTTTATATAGCAGCAGTCATCTAAGATCGCTCAAAGCTAGAACTATCACCAAATAGAGGAATACTACAAGTAGCCAAGTTTTTTAAACACTCACATATTAGTGGTTTATATTTTTAATTTTCCATGCCCCGCCTACAATAGTAGAGTTGTATTATGTTTTCTGGTCTGTTATTCTGTCCCTCTTGTATCAGCTTTGGTTTACGGTAGTTTGTGGTCTAGTTAACTTTAAGCTTGGTACACATTTGCATTATGTAGATACTTCTTTATCAGTACTTATGATGGCCCATCAGGAATACTTGTTAGTAAAGAGCAATTTATGTTTTGATTCGATTTTAAAAATACCTTGGAAAAAGCATTTAATCATTAATAGGGAAAAGCCTGACAGAAAGAACAAATGTTTAAACATCATGATGTAATAAAAAGTTATAGGATGGAAAGTTTTGTAAAAGAAGATAATTTATCACAGAAATTTAATTATTGCATTAAAGCAAGATCAGCTTAATGTATTGCAAAATAAGTCTAGTAAAATATGTTTAAATAATTCCCAATCTGTAATTGAACAAAAAACAGGATACCATCTTTACCATTTATAACTTCTTGGTCTGACATGAGTTATCTCCCCTGACTGATATATTTTGAAGCTGAATTTAGAGCCTACTAAATGCAAAACATTTTTACATTTTATATTTTCATATATTTTAATTTCCTTTGAAGACCATTCTTCATTGTTTATGAAACATTCTGCACAAGTATCAATTTGAGTCTTGATTCGTTTTTTTTTAGATGAAGCACAGAGTGATAAAGCTAAAGACAGTATACGATCAAAATGTGCCCAGTACTTAGACAGAGCAGAAAAATTAAAACAATATCTTGCTAAAGGCAAGAAAAAGGCTGTTGCTGATGGTGGTAGTGGTACACCCTCAAATAAGGGGTAGGTAGAAGCTAGTCATACTGACTTAAGTTAGGTATTTTGTATTTACTCATTTTAACTTTATTTGAATATAGTTCATTACAATGTTTGAAGTTTCCTCTGGAAAATATAAAAAGTAGATAATTAACTAGTTCAGCTAATTTCAAAGATGTAAATTTATAATTAATACATACATACATTAATCCTTTTGTTTGGATAGTTTACAGGTTATAAAACTGCCAATAGGGTACATTTTATAACCTGGGGAATATAATGTAAATCTCCTCTTAATTAGACATAATTGAAATCAAAACAAGGTTGGCATCTCATTGATTAGAAGTCAATCTGATCTGTTCTATTCAAAATTATAAACAATCTAATTTTAGTGTCAAAATGGGAAGTCCTTGATCAATTAGTAGAAAGAAGTTTGTTGAAAATTTTTATGTTCTATTCAATTGTTTTGAATGCATAGCCATTGGTACTTGTCAAAAGAATTTTGTGTACTTTCTAATTTTTATATCATAATATTATGGAATCAACTGTTTATCTATTCTAGCTAAAATAAATTGAAAATTACAATGAAAACAAATTTATCATAAGACTCATTTCTTATTTTAATCTATTTTCTTATTTCAAAATAAAAGCTTTAAATTATTGACAAGCATTGAAGACGGTAAAGTCAATTGTTTCAAAAGCTGGATATACAGTAAAATTTGGTAGGAGATCTGGTTGATCATAACGCAGCTTGAGACAATAGATACAAATAAAGCATTTGATAGACTCTGAAGTCTTATTAATACATGCTATTTTATCTGTACTATAAAGTGATGAATACATACATATTTTCATTTAAAATAGGTTATATTTCATCAAACTGTTTTACTAAAGTAATCGAATGTAATCGAAAAGTAATCGATGATTACATCATAATTTTTGCTGTAATCGATTAAATTACGATTACATGTAATCGAAAATGTCTTCGATTACAGATTACTGTCGATTACTGGAAAAATGTAATCAGATTACGATTACTTACCCATAGCTAGCTGTACATTTTCAACATCTTCAAATGAATAAATGTATTTTCAATTGTATTCAAATTTGTCTGCCATTACCTAGTCACACATGTTCCTGCAAAATATTGCATCAGAAATAATAAACTATATCCTGGAATGGAAAGTTCACATGCACTACTATTTTACAAAGGTCTAAACATAGGGTTGTGTGGCATATTTTAAACATTTATTTGCCTGGAACTTCTACATGTTCTAAGAGTTTAAATTTATCTGCTTATACTAAAATTCTATTCTACCCCTCCTTTTATTATGAGACTTCCTGAGAATTCAATTTGAATGCTATCCACTAGACTTATACAGGTAAAATTCCAAAGTTGTGTCCCCTATGAGATGAAACATGGAGATCATATCTGGGAACCAGTAGGTAAAAAAAAAAATATCTATGAATATTAAGTATCTCCCTAAAAGAGGTGTGGTTTGTGAATCAACTATATTTACAAAGTGCAACCTGAAACTTTTGGGCTTTTGATTATTAATTTTATACAACTATTGCTCATAAGATATTAATTGTATTCTGCAACAGAAAGAAAAATGGAGAAAAAAAGAATGACAGTGACTCTGATTCAGAAGAGGATCCTGAGAAGAAAAAGTTCAATGATCAAATTTCAGGTGAGTAGTGCTATGAATAAGAAGAGGTTGGTCTCCAGAAAAAGACAATCAAATAATCAGTTTCAGGTTCTTAGGTGACTGGTCTAAATTTCAGTTTCTGAGTCTCTCCAGGTATTGATAACTTATCACTGGAACAATAAAAACGACTTACAAGATTGCTAGGTTTTGAATGCTATTATAATATCAGTAAGTATTTAATTCAGTAAAAAAAAAAAAATCGAGTTGGTTCCCCTAAATAAAAATAAAAAAAAACATCTAGAAAAATCAAAAAAAGTTATCATTTCTTCAGACTGGAAGACAAAAGAAACTCAGGAAGCCTTTCACCAGATTTAACAGAATGTTTATTATGTTTCATTTAAATTGAAGCTGGATACCTCAATGGATCACAAAGTTATGTTCTTAATTGCAGATTTTCATTACTAAAGTCACTAAAACATCAAGTAAAACATTAACACTTAATGAAATGAACTGAAAAACATCCACATGTTCATAAAGATTGAAAAAGCATTTCAATGTATTTGCAGGAGCTATTGTAATGGAGAGACCAAATGTCAAATGGGATGATGTTGCTGGATTATTTCAGGCCAAAGATGCATTAAAAGAAGCTGTGATTTTACCTGTAAAGTTTCCTCACTTATTCACAGGTATAAGTTTACTGTCATGAATATAGGGACTTTCAAAAAAGCTTTATCTACAGATCTAACTAGTCAGTGTACCACATGAGCAGGAGACCGTAGCAAGTTCTGTAAATACTAAGGCTATGTCTTATAGGAAATTCTACATAGTTTTAAGAGAAAAATAAGTTTACTATACTTGATTCAGTTCATTTTAGTTGAAAGTTTTTATTAAAAGTCTATATTTAGTTAACATGCTGTGTATCACAAGCTCAAGTGAGCTTTGCAAAATTAGACTGATTACTTATGAATATCAATTCACACATATATATACATGGGTCATGCAAACAACAGATTTTTTAACATAAAATGTATGCTAAGATGATAAATATCTACTCTTTAAACTATTAGGTGGTGTGATTTCCTTAGTATATAACTCTAATAAGCTGTTTTTAAGCAATTTAAGAAGATACTGAATGAACTATGTTAAAGATGGATAAGAAAATCTAAATCCAGTGGACAAAACATCAATGATACCTCAAAACAACGAGCAAGGTATATGGTTCAACAAAAACAGATATATTTAAAAGCTGTTAGCAGTGGATACACCAATCAAAATTATCTATGCCTCTATAATTTACAGCAAGATTTAGAGATTTGTTTGTACAGAAATATTTTTGTTTTATAGGAAAACGACGGCCATGGCAAGGAATTCTACTGTATGGTGTATGTATTTTTTAAAACAAAAATTTATATTTTTCGAGACCAGGTTTTAGGCAAAAAAAGTTTAATTTTATTGTCAGACTACATATTTGTAACCCTTCAAATAATATATTTAAATACAATGTATTATCATTGTGTATATTGTAACTAATTTGATTGGTTCAGAAAGAGTCACATGATAAACTATATTTTCAAAGGTTGACTGAATACACCAGACAGAAAAATGATATTGCAGAGTTATTTTTGAAATATTTTAAAATAGAAATCTAAAAGCCTTCATACTTTGTAACACACTTGTATCAACCAAACAAATGAACTTCAGCTTGATTTCCAGCTTAATGACAATAATAGTATAACAATTGTAGCCTTTGTATGAAGTCAATACGAGAATATATGGACCTAAAGAAGTATGTCAACCTCAGACTTTGTCCTCAGTCGGTGTTATCCTTTCAGGTCGATATATCCTTGTATCAACTCATACAAAGGCTATGACTGTATAAAATAACTTGATATCCCTTTTTTTTCTGAATGTATGTCAGTTAAACTATTTATTAAATAAATGCATTGCTAATGAAATAAAAAGAGAGATAAAGGATCAAAATATTGAAAAAGTTTTGGTTTACATTGAGTAACCGTTCATTGGAGGTATTATAATAATTACATATAACTTTCAGAATATTTTTTACATTTTTTCATTTTTTTAAGTAATATTTACGTATAGGAAACATTTTTTTCTGAAGCTATATATATTTAAATTGCTGCTTTTTAAGCTGTAATTAATAAATCCATTTCCTTTGTTTTTAGCCTCCAGGAACAGGGAAATCTTATCTTGCCAAAGCTGTGGCAACAGAGGCTGATAACTCTACCTTCTTTTCTGTGTCATCAGCTGATTTAGTATCTAAATGGCTTGGAGAAAGTGAAAAGTAAGAATAGACCAGATATATACTATGCCGAGGTTTACAATTGACCTGTTTAGAAACAAAATAATTTATTCAAAACAAGTTTATAAAACTGAAGGAAGTCTGAATAGCAAATTGCACTTATCTTCAAGATATTAAAAAATCAGTAGGCAAATATACAGTCAACTCTGAAAATATTATTAAATGGGTTGAATAATGAAGGAGTACATTACAGTGCATGACAAGTGATTTTGTTTCCATTCAAAGGGGTAAACTTGAGCACCGACCAAAAGGCTTTATTTTTCTAGCAATGGAGAGAGAGAGAGAGTTTTGAAAACTGGACTTTGAATCATTTGTGAGAATCATTAGAATTTGTTAGTGCAAAAATTGTTGGGATGAATTCAGTATATATAAACATAATACATCTGAACACATGAACTTTCACGCTAATCTGTAGCCTTCTTTATTCTTTGAAAATCATTGAAAACATTTAATCGATTTCAGATTA
The DNA here is from genome assembly GCA_017311375.1 of Mytilus coruscus. Classification (NCBI taxonomy): domain Eukaryota; kingdom Metazoa; phylum Mollusca; class Bivalvia; order Mytilida; family Mytilidae; genus Mytilus; species Mytilus coruscus. The sequence goes on from CM029600.1 coordinate 31,843,437, forward strand.
GTACGAACTTTATTTGCTACAGCAAGAGAAAACAAACCAAGTATAATCTTCATAGATGAAGTAGATGCATTGTGTGGATCTCGTAGTGAAAATGAATCTGAGTCAGCCAGAAGAATAAAGACTGAATTCCTAGTCCAGATGCAGGGGGTTGGGGTAGATAATAAAAATGTGCTTGTATTAGGAGCTACAAATATACCGTGGGTGTTAGACTCAGCTATTAGAAGAAGGTATGTCCATAGAAAATCTTGAAGTTTTGTGTTTGTTGTTTTTGTTTTGTTCTCTCATGTCTCTACAATGGCTTTATGAGATTTTAATCATTAAGTGGGAATAGTAGATGTTGAAGTTATAAGTAATTATTGCAGGAATTTTTGAACTGATATATGAATTTCTGGAATTGTATGTATGTAACACTCAGAAACATGTCCTTCCCCCCAAATGTGTCCAATTCCCCCAAACGTGTCCACATAACGTCACTGAACTGCAAAACATGTCTAGTTGTAAAAGGGCGCCAAAGCGTGTCATTTGTATAAACGCCCAAACGTGTCCATTTTTTTTTATTAAACACCCAAATGTGTCCATATCAAGCTTAATTGTTTTCATTTACTGGAACTATCATTCGTGTCCATATTATAAATACGTAGTTTATTTGGTTATTGCTTTTTCATTAACGTGTAATCATTTTACTATTTCATTAACTTTAGGTCTTTTTTAAACTGGCAGTATAATCTGGGTAAAAGTGGGGGCGTCAGTTTCGGCTATGTTGGATGTAAATATAAGCAGCCAGTGGACGTTATGTCTCTTGTTCGTGTGTCTGTAGTGATGCTCGAAACCTACAATTTATTAAAAAAACCTGATAACCAGCTTATTATTTGAAGAGCTTTTAAAATTTCAAAACTGTTGAAAAAAGGGAAGTCAATTCTGCTGATGTGCAATATTCGGATTAATATAAAAGGCATCATCGGAATTTATTAGTAAAAAATAATTTACATAGTAAATGATTCAACTGTACTAGAATTATTTGTATGTTCGCTCTAAATGAGCACGAAATACTTGCAACTGGACAAGTAATTTCAGTCAAAAGTTAATTCATATGTTACAGATTAAGTTTGCAATTATGGTAATCATTAACAACTGGTATTGAACAAACTAATGCTAATAAATGACCACTTAGTCAACTGTGTCCCCCATCATAGAATTGCCGTAAACGTTATTGATTTCATTTAGGACATACATGTATTAGCGCTAAAAGAAGTGAGACGTTCTGGAGTTTTACAGTGGACACGTTTTGGCAAATAACAATTATCAGACATGTTTGGGGGTTATGAAATTGGACACGTTTGGGTGATATCGACGTTTTGGGGAATCGGACACATTTGGGGGGATGGACACGTTTGGGAGTGTTACATGTATATTAGGAAAGTTCATTACAAATTATCTATACAAAAACTATAGAGTAGACTTAATGCTTTTGATTAACCATTGTTGATAGTGCGCACATTTTTAGAAGCTCTTCATGCAAAATGTGCTTCCGTCAACGCTTTTACACCCCAATAAAATTATAGAAAGAAGCATTCAATTCTAAAATGAACTCATGTGTGTGCACATAACTACAAAACAATTTACTGCAATTGCTCACTGTAACAATGAAATAAAAAAAAAAGGTCAATGTTACATCAGTTCAAAACCTAGTTCATCAATTCTCCCTAATGACATAAAACGTCAGCAAGAAAAAATAATAAGTGTAATAAATGTTTACGTCTACTTAGATTAACTATAAAATCATGTTTTCTAGATTTGAGAAGAGAATCCATATCCCACTACCAGAGGCCCCTGCTAGATCAGAAATGTTCAAATTACATTTAGGTAATACACCACACTCCTTGCAAGAGGATGACTTCAGGGAGTTAGGAAAAAGGACTGATGGGTAGGTTTATATTATGTATGGAAAAATAATATTTGGTGAAAATTTAAAAAAAACAAAACAAGCAAAAACTTCAAATATAATACACCAAGTTAAGAGCATAGATTTTTTTTCATATTTCTTTGATGAAAGTTCATTATGTTAAAGTGTAAGGTCATAATATTGTTGTTTAAAAAGCAAATGCCTACATACACATGTGGAAATAATAAATTCTATATCTGGATTTGAAATTTATGACACAGACAAAATAATGCATTATGTATGATTTATTCAAGTATAGAAAGACTAAGTCTATTATTTGAACGAAGAAAAAATCTATTAATTCTCTGACAGGATAAAAAAACATAAATATTATTTTTCCATGTTTTACTTCTCACACAAAAGAAATATGAGTTTACTGGTTGGATTGTTTCATGATTTGCAGATTTTCAGGAGCTGATGTATCAATTGTTGTGAGAGATGCTTTAATGCAACCAGTAAGAAAAGTTCAAAATGCAACACATTTCAGAAGGGTAAGAGTAATAGATGATCTAAATACTTGTTATGCTTGACTATGCAAAAAAGTTAGCAACAAATGAAACAAGTTTAATGCACTTGGTCTTATATTTATAAGATTAAGCAAATGACTTGTAAATCAATGGACAACTCATATATGATTTGTTTTTTAACACCTTTAGCGTTCCAAAAGGGCCCTTAAGAATTAAAACAGATTTTGCACATTTCTTCAAATGTCCAATTTATAAGGGGTTAAAAGGGGAATAAAATCTCCCCCTTCCTTCGCATGTAAAATAAAAATTCAACGGCCTTTCAATTAAGTGTTTTGATGTCACATTCATTTTCCCCAGTTCCAGTATTTAATCAGACATAAAGTGCTGCACTGTGCATATCTTTTCTAATAGATCATTAGTTAAAGGACATATTCATTTTGTGGCAGCTCTTCTATTAGATTTGTTTTAACAAATTGTTTATTACTCAAAACTCTGTCTTGCCTGTGCTGAAGTTCTGGAATGAAGATTTTGGTGTGATGTTGTCCGCGGAGGGCATCAATAATTTGTTTAAGTTTATGATTAGGTCAGTTTAAGGGGAACCACTAATGATAAGTCAATGATATTTGGTGTGCAATTCTAAAATGTTTAGCACATCTCATTTCTATAGTGAATATTTGGTCCTGCCCATCCGTCATATTGTGTTGATTATTAAACTTTGGAATAGTTTACATGTTAAAGGTTGTGATCAGGTCAGTTTAAGAGGAACCACTAATTGTAAGTCAAGGATATTTGGTAAGTAGTTGTATTATCATTGGTGTATCTTAATTACATAGAGATTAACTTGCACCTTCCCCTCAGTCATGGTCCATTGACTTTGAAAGTTTTCAGTTGATATTTAAAGGTATTTCCATTAAATTTCATCGTCTGTATTACAGTATCAAAATTCATACGGACAAGACATATCTTAGTGTCAACAGCTTATAACTATGTTTACTGTTGAAAATATAATTGGTAAAGCACTTGTATCATGTGAATTATGTTACTCCCAGAAACAACTAAATTCAAACATTCTTTTGTTTTATTTTGCCTGTAGGTACGAGGCCCATGTAGGAAGGATCCAAATAATATAGTAGATGACCTTTTGACACCCTGTTCCCCAGGAGCTCCAGGAGCCATGGAAATGAGTTGGATGGATGTACCTGGAGAAAAATTATTAGAACCTATTGTGTCTATGGTAAGTAGATAGGTTTAATTGCTTTGAGTGGTGTTGGTAGGTTAAATCTAAGCTAACATACTTTTACAGTCTTTTTGAGATCATCATTCAAAACTTGAATTTTAACTTTGCATTGTACCTTTGATTAACTCTTTATCTACCACTGACGAATATATATTATCATTCTGTCCGCAGTGACTGATAAATCCGCTTGCATAATCAAGTGTGTATTCACAGTGACTGATAGATCCGCTGTAAACATACACTTGTGCAGTCCCACTAACTGATATTTCCCTGAAATATTCCACTGTTAAAACCCTTTAGATTGGACAAAACTGTTGGGGAATCCCGAAATGTACCAACGAAATTCAGTTTTACAAATGAATAACCTTTCAACTTGTACATTCCTTTTCATTAAAAGGTGTGTGTTAACATTTAAGGTAGCACAATACAAATAAGATTATTTTATATAAATTTCACTTTTAACATTTTATAATACTTATTTTCATACTTGACCTATAGAAGAAATAATATATCCAATTTGATTTACTGTTAATGACTATTGATGCTAATTAGTTTTGTAAACAAATACATGTGTTTGACCAGAGTAGATAACAACATGTGGGCAGTTAATGGAAGATTCCATTTAATAAAAGGGAAAGTAGCATTTATAAAATCTACTTTTCATTCAATATCAACGGAAACAAGTTGTTTTTTGTAATGAACTATATTCTGATAACAACTAAAATTTAATTTTCTTATAATAAAATTTTAAAAAAAGAGGAATAATTTATATATTGAGAAATCAAGGGTTCCTGTTGTTATCCTTGTATAATTAATGGTTCATGACTGGTCAGTGGAGGCGGAGTTTTGACCTTATCAGTTATAAGCTGTTAATCTCAAGCTGGGTCAAAGTGATGTAACATCTCCCGCCAATTTCATGTGTTTGATGCATAGGGTATACATTATTCAGCTGTATTTAGAGTTTGTGTAACTGAATTCTTTCTCTCTGGTCAAATCATTGTTGATGTATGATTCAAGGTCAATTATATGTCCATCCCATGGTACATTTGCCTCTTTTAAACACACGAATGAGGTTCAAAGGGGAAAAACTTAACTTCTGAAGTTTTTCAACTAGAGATTTTTACATGAAATTCTACTTTTGAGTGATATTAGCTCCTCCATGGGTACCCCTAGAGGCTTGGTTTTGGTATATGTTGTTCCTATGCCTATTATCTGCAAAAGGGTGTCTCAGATTCCAGATAGAATGTACAGAACAGATTTTACACCCAAGTAAACATTGTATACTTTATGATGTTAGAATGGTTACACTAATTAGAGATTTAAGAGAGAATGAAACATCACAGGAAAAATCTGAAACACCGCTTTGGAGCTCATACTGTGTTGAATCAGATCGGTTTAAAACTTTCTGTATAAAGATAAGATGATAAAGCTAAATTCATTCAAGTGAACTGACTAAGATTTTGCCACTAATTACATCATAATTGATTACATAATGGTTGCATATCATAAAAATTGCAGTCATTTGAAAGATTAATATTTTATCTATCCATAAATACCTCTTTTATTAATTTCCTTGCATTCGTTAGAAAGTTACAGCATTTAGAAATTGGGAGATTGGAGGTATAAAAATCTTTGTATTGTGCTACCTTAATTATGATGAATTGTACATGCGTTCGGAATGCAATTTAAAGAATGGTAGATAAATGGGCTTCTTTGTTCAAATTGGGTAGCAAAAGTGAAGAATTTGAAGGATTTATGCAATTAGAAAGCAAAATTAGAAGTATAGGAAGGGGTAGTTTAGTTTGTCGGAACCGGATTGGGAGTCTTCCGACGATGAAGAAGCCAAACATGGACAAATAATTTGAAAACTTTTTACGTCCATTTACGGCAGCTTTCAAGCTTGATAAGGAAAAGATAGAAATCCATTTTGTATTTGTTTTATTTTCAAATAATATACAATAAATACTAATTAATTAAACATTTAATTAGAGTACTCATAACACAGCCGTTACAATTTGTGAAAAATTCTCTCACTGCAAATTATCTCTGGTAGTTAACCTATAAGTCAGCTGCAGTAGCTTACTAATCAGCTGTGTGTAGTAGTGAACTGTAAAGGTACCTGTGGTAGATAAGAAGTTAAGAAGATACGTATGGATGATTGAATTCTTGTCACAAATCACAGGATACATCAGAAATGAAATGTCAGACATTCTATCATTATTTACATTAAGAGATAAACCACAGAAATTCCACCTGAACAATACTTGCTCACATTTAAGTTATGTCAGTTTAAATTCATGTAAATAGATTCTTTTTAATCAGTGTCAAGAAGTTGTGTATTGTTTTTTTCATTATCTTTAAATGACATTTTTTTTTACTTAAGGATGTTCGCTCCTCTGTTTCAAAATAACAAGGTTTTTAAAAGATTGTTATAGATTGATAGAATATGAATAATGGAACAGGTAAAGTGGACTGTTCAAAAAGTGTCGGGCCCTACATATATTTTGACATGCATCTTTCTTATGTTTCAGAATGACATGCTGGCATCCTTAGCAAACAGTAAACCTACAGTTAATGAAGCTGATTTGAAGAAACTGGAAGAATTCACACATGATTTTGGTTCAGAAGGATAGTTGTTTGTGATAGTTGTTAAATTATTGACTTTTATTTGACAAATCTGTAATATCTTATCATACACCATTATTTATCAAGTATTATTTACTGTAAAAATTGTAAAAAATAACCAACTGCTGTTCAGTCTAGTACAAAGTTACTGAATACAATAACATGGATAAGAAATACTAGCCTTGTAATCTGCCATGAGATATCGACATTTAAACATTTTTCTGTTAATGTGAATATTTCAGTTCATGCAGTTTTCTCAATTTAAAAATTGTTTCATATACTAGACCTTTTTTCCTGACTTTTTACTTTTAACACATATTCAAATGATTTTAATCTCCAACTTTAGAAAGTTGATTATTTGTTGAAAATTTATCCGTTTTTAATAAAAACCTGAGTAGCAATCATCATGCTCTTTTCAATTTAAAGGCCAATTGCAAGAAACAATACCAAGAAAGGTTCAATGCTATAGCTGTTTATAGTGAGACTATTTATCAAAGTGCTATTTACACACTATTTTGTTATAGTGCTTTAATAAATAAAAGAAATGTATGTTTAAATTATATTTATTTGTATGTGAGCTACGAGTTAACCTATATTTAAAACACTTGGGCAATTGATATTTTTATGTTTGTCTTCATTTTATAGCATTTGTAAAAATTGTGTCTGTTTTTGTTCTGTTGAGTTTCAATAGGTGTTGAAAAATTCTACATTTGTTGGAATGTGGTTTTGTGTTCTATGGATTATGTTTGAATCAGATGTTTAGATTATTCAGAAATCAAAATGCTTAGGGGGCATTTTGTGAACTTCTCATATTAATAAGCCACAATGACTGTTTGTATCTAAAAATAAGCTGAAGTTCTCAGGTATGAATATACCAATGCATTGTAAAGGTATTGTGTTTCAAATAATTAAACCTATCAAAGCAGTGTGAAATATAACATTAATTGAACTTTTATTCATTAAAGATTAGTTCTTCAACATCTTCAAATGTTGCTTGTCAAATGCATGCAGTGTTTCAGGTCTTTAATGACATTGCATTTTCTGGAAGTAAAAATTCTATATCTAGTCCAATGTTTTTAAGTTCCTTAAGCATTGGTTTTCCTTAAGGATTGATTCAATGAATTTGTCACTTTCAAACAATAAAGGTTAAGTTAAACCATGAATTCCTCACTGCTCATGTTCTTATGTATACTTTTGTAGTTTCTTTCCTTTTCCTGACATTTTTTTTTCTTCTTTCATGTTATTTTCTATTTTTTATGTACAACAATATAGTTTGGAGAGTTATTTGTTTCATAATTTGTGTTCTCAGCAGTTTTAAATACATATACAATCTTTTTTCATAAATTTATGAAATGAAGTAGAATTTTACTTCTTAAATTTATTCAGTAATTTGATTAACTCATTGATTGGTTGAAAGAATGCGAGTTTTAATTCTTTGTCATAATTTTCAGTCCAGTATCAAGTTTTAACTGTTTATTTAAAAATTCAGTCTTAAGTGTCCTTAAAGATGATTACCATTAAAAGGGATTTCCAAGAGGCAAAATCAATATTAAAATAAGAAACACCACCAAACTCCATGATTGAAGACAAAATCTTAAGATATTTTTTTCAGAAATAAACAAGAAAAACATCACTTAAGGAATTAATGTTTAGTTATCATGGCATATTGATACATGCTGAAGCATTCTAATCATTGATTGATTAATACATGGTTCTTAACACCCTTTATCATACAAAAGCTGTATTAGGAATATCACAGTAAAATAATCTTATAATATTTAGACAGAAATTAAATGGAGCAGTAGGTTGAAACAGGACAATGTGTAAGATTGTGATATTTTGACGGGCATGTAAATATCATTTATATATCTCCCATTTACTGGACCTGTTTTTCTAATCTTTGTAGACAGTTCAGATTATACTGTTGTTAATAAATTGGTTCTGAAATTTTTTAAGTTATTTTATTATACATGGCAATGAAAAAAATGGAGAATTGTATCATATCAAGCAGGTATTGATCAAGAACTTTTATTTAAAAGTCTCCTGAATATTCTTTGTTACCAACAGACTGAATTAATTTTGAAGGCAGATAATTCACCTCATAGGACAGCATATACTGAACAGACTGTTTATTTTAAGGAGCATGGTATAAACATGTACCAATAAAGGAAAAGACCATATGATTTGCAATGAAGCCGCCATAATAATGGCCATGAATGAAATTTTCATCACATTTTTCTAGGAAACTTCAAATAGTCCTGAAATTTGTTATCATACTTCATGTCAGCATGTTTGACCATGTGACGCAGTTTCAGATTCATCACATATCAACTTCCTGTTTACCAGTTATTTGTATATTTTTCTAACACATGGTGGCAATGTATGAAATTTTCGTCATATTTTTCTACAGAACTACAAAGAAGAGCTTCATAAAGTTTGCTGTGAGGCTTCATATTATCCTGCTTTACCTGGTAATAGGTTTTCAGATTCATATTTTTTCAACTTCCTGTTCACAACGAAAACTTAAAGTGAGGGTATCATTAGTGAGCAATATCTCACAGTCCTTCTTGTTTTGACTAGCTATGTTCTTCGATTGCAAATTTGATTAAAAACAAAAATGCAATTTTGAAGCAAAATGCATTCAACAGCAAAAAGTTACATCAAAGACCTTTTTTAGTTCTAAGGAAATATTTAAATTTATACAACAGTATTTTAAGTATATTATATAGACTCTTTAATATTCAAACTTCAGTAAAATTTTCAAACTTGTAAATTCTGATCCTGTGAGTGAAAAAAAATATTGGGGAAATTAGTCCTACTCATTTTGTCTATTTATACTTTATGTTAATGAGAATAGAGAACAGGGAAGGTATTGGAGGTCAATATTTGGTTCTTTATTTAAAATGTGTGTTAACAGTTTTTAGGAGTACACTATGAATTGCTAAAATCACTCATTGTTTAGTTTACCGCAAACAGACAATATAGTGATCTTATATTGATCGAATTCTATCAAGAACCTCAAATCATATAAGCAAGTGAGTGGGATGGAAAAATATCTTGAAATAAAGATCAAAATATGTTTCTGCCATTACTTGTAATGTTAAGCTTAGACAGGCCTTTAGTTTTCTGAGGAATTGGCTAATCTGATATGAAAGTTTATGCCAAAATCATATCCTCAAGCGTTAAACATGCATTCTGGTTTATTTTGTTTTGATTTGCTCTTCAAAGTTTGAATTAGTGTTTTGGTGTTCAAATATATTGGCCTTGAGCATCACTGAAGAGACATTTATTGTCAAAATGCCCATCTGGTGCAATAACATTAGTACCGTTTATGTTATTACTACCACTGGGTAGATGCATCTGCTGCTGGACTGTTAGTCCCCAAGGGTATCACCAGCCCAGTAGCCATTAATTGTCAAAATGTGCATCAGGTCTTATTTTGTTCTCCAAAGGGAAATGAGGACCTAAACATTTCCTGGGAAATTGGCTTCAGTAAAAACCAAATGTGTATAGAATTGTTCATGGGATCTCTAATTTGTGGATGAGAACAAATCGTCTTCAGGTGTTACTAGACAGATATACCATTAATAATAAACATTGCATACTATTCAAAACAGTTTTAACTTTTCATGAAATACTACACTGGTTTACATATTTTCCTGTTTTATTGAACTAACGTTGCCTTTTCTTTCTTTCCTTTTCATATCCATATGTTATTCTGCTATTGATGAGCAAATATAATTGCACATTATAAGCATAACATTAATCATTTTGCTGATTCTACTCTGGATAAAAAGGCACCAAAGATACCAGGCCTATAATGCGAGTTTTGTCTATGTAAGACTCATCAATGGCGCTCGAATTCAACCTTTTAGAAGTCCAAATCAAATACGAAGTTAAGCACTTTAAAAACCGAAATTACGAAAAAGTTGTGCATAAAAATGGCTATGGCAATCTATACGTCCATCAGTATTGGCATCGACCCAGTGGTTGTAAAAAGTCATCAAAAATACCAGACTTAAATTTTGTATGCCACATGCGCATTCTGTCTAAATTAAACACACCAGTGGCTCTTGTATCAAAACAATTTGAAGATCAAATCAAATATGAAAACTCCAAATGTTGTGCCAAATACGTCTAAAGCAATCTATACCTGGGGTAGAAAACACTTGGTGTTTAAGTTCGTTCGTGAGACAAACCATTACTAAATTTTGTCTCTTAAAATCATCAGATAATAACAATAATAATAATCTGTTATGCCAAACACACATGTGTTTACATACGAATCATCAGTTGTTGCGCTCTAATCAAACGTGTTAGAAGGCCAATCAAATACAAGGTTAAAGATCATTGGGAAACCAAAAAATTTCGAAAAGTCCCAGACAGTCTTATGCCATCTATGCTTCCTGGAGGTAGAAATACCTTGCTGTTCGGAATAACACTTTAATACTAAATTGATTACAAAGGCATTCGAACTTCATATTTTCTCCTGTAACACACATATTGTGATCAGAATGAGATGTATGAAACATAGACCAAGGTTGATAGTAAAATAATTTCTTTGGTAGATTGTATAATGATCTCATGTATATGGCAAGCTTATTATTCTAACTTCAAGATATCTCATAAACTTTATAAGATATCTTATATAGTTTATGAGATATCTTATATTGTTTATAAGATATCTTACATAGTTTATAAGATATCTTATATAATTTTCTTTATAAGATATCTTATAAATTATACAAGATATCTTATAAACTATATGAGATATCTTATAAACTATATAAGATATCTCATAAACTATATGAGATATCTTATAAAGTATATAAGATATCATAAAAAAATATTTATAAGATATCTTATATACTTTAGGAGATATATTATAAACTATATAAGATATCTTATAAACTATAAAAGATATCTTATAAACTATATAAGATATCTTATATACTATATAAGATATCTTATTTAATATATAAGATATCTTATATACTATATAAGATATCTTATTTAATATATAAGATATCTCATATAATATATAAGATATCTTATAAAATTAAATTATATAAGATAGCTTATATTTTAAATGAGATATCTTATATATTATATATAATATCTTATATATTATATAAGATATCTTATATATTATATGAGATATCTTGAAATTCGAATAAATAGTAAAACGGCTTGCCATACTTGTAGAATCTTTGCCTAAAATTTAAAAAAAAATTCTGTCAGTTATTGTATGCATGTGAGATAGGATAATATTTGTGTTAATTTATGTTGCAAATGTTAACTGAAAAAAAAGTTTCATTTGTGATCTCCCAACTGTCCTATTTCTAATGTTAATACCCTCCTTTTTCAGCACTTATTCCTACTTGTTATTTTTACATTTCATGAACAACACAGAGGATCCTATTGGTAAAACAGGAACCGCACACCGGACCACTTGAGATATTCACATAACATGGAGAACATGTATCAAAGAGGGGTGTCCCTAATATCGAGAAAATATAATTTTTGGAATAAAGAATGTCAAACAATTTTTAAGCATGTTTCATTTCTATGTTCTTTTTTCCTGATAAATAACATGAAACACTCTTAATATCCTGCATGAAAAAAATATAAGACAACAAGTTCTACTGAAGGCATTTGAAATGTATGACTGTCAATGTATATTTGTTCCGCCTAACAGAAGTTTTATAAACCATGGAATAGTATATATTCCTATTGGAACACATATTCTTTACCCTTATTCCATGACATGACTGGCATCACATGATAGGAACTGGAATAATTCAAACGAGTGAATCCTTATTTCTTGTTTCATGAACATAAAACAGTTTCTATTTACTGCAAAAGTCATATGATTCAACTAATATCATGTGATCACAAGTAATGGATTGACATAATTCCTAAATACGAATAATATAAAGAATTTAAATCCAAACAAGTAATATCTATTTTAAGTCAGTCATATGACTCGATTGATCAAGGACTTAAAACAGAAATTCAATATAAATTTACAACATCAGTTTTACCGAATAAGTTGGAGGTGTTTGCTTCAATACACGGCGATAGTGTACTAGGTTTTCTGAGTGAAAACAATGTTTCTGTTGAAAAGAATGGGTTCAAATTATTTTATTCGGAATTAAAGGTATGTTCTAAATATAGATTTTTATATATCACCTGCCCAGTAGTCAGCACTTCTGTGATGACACGACTTATCATTGATATGGTCATAGAATTTTCGAAATACTAAGGAATTTCTACCTAAGGAATACATTATCTTATAGCTGTGTTTGACAAATTCTTTTGGAATTTTGGGTCCTCAAGCTTTTGCAACTCTGTACTATATTTAGCTTCTTTAATTTATTTCATTCGAGAGTCAATGATGAGTCTTTTGTAGACGAAACCCTCGTCAGGCGTACACAATTTCAAGTCTGGTATATATAATGAGTTTATACAAAGAATGCATAATGTACAGAAACTGTTGCTATTCCTATTTTTGTTAAAATAGTTATGGTATCATTAATTGATTTTACACATCGGTTTATGTCCATGTTAATTTTATTGCTTGGTTTTGATAATTTTCCTCAAATTGTTGATATAAATTTTGTGTATTCTGTTAAGTAGATCAGGCCTATATAGTCATATTAATGGAATTAGTGTCTATTCGTACAGTTAAAATATTACATGTATCAGTTTGTAATTTTATGTGAAAATGATGTAAATTAATATCCAAAAGTGGATATAGTTATCAGGAAAAGATGGCTTTCATGCCATCGTATGACCTATACTGACGGTCCAAGTATCAAAGTTGTCACAGCATGGTAACTGGTTTTTTGTTTTATATTGTTGCAAATGATTTTAATTACTAACAAATTCTTATTTATCACCAAGCCCTTGGCCCCTACGATAATGACTGAATCAAAAATCACTTCACATGTCAATGAAAGAACATAGTCCCAATGTTAGTTACTTAGCTTTCGTAGCAGATTTATACTTTTTCAGACTGTGTTTAATTGATGCTTGGTTTAAGTTCTTTATGGGTAAAAAACCATTTAGGCACCCAGATTTCTTGCTTTCTTTTGATTTCACTATTATGACGGCACGTAGAATGGGCGAAAAAGCGATCTTAATCATTGCATATATGTTGAAAAAGACAGAAAAGTTGCTTTCATGTAGTCTAAAAATTATCTATACAGAATTAAATTCCAAACAATATGGACGAAAATGTTTGTTTGTATACAGTACTATGACATATATCTGTATCAAACGTTCAAATAATAGTTACAAAATCAAGCAAATTATTAAATGAACTGAGAAGTAAATACACGTATGTATTCTATTTTAGATAAAAGTATCATTACAAAATAAATCAAGGCATTTAATGAACTTAGAAATAAAACAAAAGTATATGTTTTCAAAATGAAAAAGAGTTTATGTTTCATTTACGAAAACACATTCGTGTCAAATATCCTTTCTATAACAAACACAACAGCAGTTCCACTTGAAAAATAAACGTGAAAAGGTAGCCTTTGAATATTACTTCTTTGAAATACAAGGGGCCTCGGTGGCCGAGTGGTCTAAGTAGTTACTACTGTAATCACTAGCCAGTCAACACTAAGGTTGTGAGTTCGAACCCCGGCCGCTCGTGCGGGTGCACTCAACTCCAATATTAATTGACTAGGATTGTCAGTTTTCCTATCGAAGGTCGGTGGTTTTCTTCGGGCACTCCGGCTTCCTCCACCAATAAGAACTGGCCGCCACGAAATAGCCCTAAAGCGGTGCTTAAAAGTGGCGTTAAAACACCAAAAATCAAATCAAATCTTTAAAATACATACGTTCCTGTTACTACAAAGCAATTCATAATTAATTATAGAATACCAACAGTTTGTATGGAGGCACATTCCTGATGAGTGGTAATGAAGGGAAAACATATAGACTTTATTTGAAATGCAATTCAATTAAATAATGAATAACAAACAGTGATACAGGTCTTGAAATGATATACTATGAAATAATGTTTTAACACACTTAACATACGTTTACTTTTTCAGACTTCAACGTTGCAATTTTATAACGTGCACTTATATCCATTATCGTTAACACTAACGTTTAATATTAATATCTCGCTCTAATCATCTACTTTGATTAAACTATCTCAGAATAATGTCTTATTATAAATACTTTATATGAAATACAATTGAGTATGGACACGGGGAATGCGTCAAAGAGACAACAACCCGACCAAAGAGCAGAAACAGCCCAAGGCCACCAATGGGTCTTCAACACAGCGAGAAAATGCCGCACCCGGAGGCGGTTGTTAATGCATGCTTCTTCCTTGATTCACAAATACCCCTCCATTTTACCAACAAACTGCTGCTGCATATACCTAATATTAGAATCCTTATTTTAGATATGCTATAGATTAATCATACTTATTTGCAGTTGCATACATATTTGCATGGTTTACGCTTCTTACATGCAGAGCCATGACAGAGAACAAAAAAAATGGAGATAAGCGATTCCAATTCAACAGAGCCCATAGGGACAAAAATATTCAATGATCAAATGTCAGGTGAGTGGTGCTCTGCATAGGTAAAAAAGATATTAGAATATAGCAAAGTGCTCTCGACCAATGAAATTGTAGAATTTGATGTCTCTTAATTGTGAAGAATGAATGTAAATCATGTTCTTAGTAAGAGATTATCCTATTATTTGGGTATTTACAGTTCAAAACAAAGAGTTTCTATAAATGAGTTACAACTGCCCCGAAGCACATTTATCAGATTGAAAGGATTTATCACACAGTGATTGAAACCGACTAAAAGTTGAATTGTGAAACAAAAAAATCAAAATAAGTTGAAGTCTACTGGTGCAGTAAAACTGATACCTTTAATGTTATTATGAAAATATTAATAACTTCAAATTACTAAATAATTAAACAATATCAAAGCAATGCAAAAACAGAAAAATAAGTTTTAAAATAAAAACAACCTAAATCTTTAGCTTTCCAAAACTCTGATAACTGGACTAGCGGTTGGGAAGAATAGTTATTTCAATATTCGGTTAAAATAATAATAATAAAAAAATAGGAATTTAATTTAAGTTTTGAATATATTTAAAACTT
Source organism: Mytilus coruscus (assembly GCA_017311375.1). Taxonomy (NCBI): domain Eukaryota; kingdom Metazoa; phylum Mollusca; class Bivalvia; order Mytilida; family Mytilidae; genus Mytilus; species Mytilus coruscus. The sequence goes on from CM029600.1 coordinate 31,858,847, forward strand.
TTAAAGGCATTTTATTTGAACATTGTTTCCATAATTTGACATAATGAAATAGTATTTGATTTAAAAAGCCGGACCAAAATATTGGCTTTGAAATAAAATTAGTTGTAACTCAAATATAGTTATTTATTTAAACTGTAAATAAAAAAGGATAATTCCTCACTAAAATATTACATGATATACATTCATACTCACAATCAGGAAACATATACAATTCCTACCTTTTCTTTGTACTGTTGTGTCACCTAATGTCTATAACGCATTTTTTTAATATTTCCCAAATTATAAAAATGTCCTTACGTCACTAAAACTAATCCATAAATTAAATGCCGAAAAGGAAGTCATGCATCAATTATAAACATTGCTCTGACAATGACACTAATTCTTGAATACAACCAATCAAGAGATCATTTGAGCCTTGAGCACTTTACAATATTCTAATATAGATATAGGAAGACTAACGCTCGTACTTATTCATGAAGAAAGGATTATCATTCTCTTACATATACTTAGTCATACTTAAGTCATTTATAACTGTTGGAGCATTAACGCCTCTTCTTTTTTAAGACACTCCGAAATTTGTTTTACAAAAATTAAATCAGATATTATAAATAGAAGTGAAATAGAGGAAGATATATACCAAGAGGGCATATGCATCATAAATGAGCAACATGAACCCTTCCAAAAATAAACCGAATGATGTCATAGTCGAGGGAAAAGAGCTATGAAAAGTAAAACATATACTTTGTCATCTGTAGTACTTATATTTCATATCGTTAATTAATTCCTGGTAAGAAGCAATCATCTATCAAGAAAAGCATAATTGACAGGAAACTTAAGTTCTAAAATATCTTATCAACCTGGAGACAAATATACTCTATATACATGCACTGCTGAAATCTGCCTACAGACAATTGGAAGTACTCAATGGGAAATTGAAATTATCCATTGTGTCGTAAAGTTTAGTTTTTAACCGACCATTATAGTTAATTTACGTGTTAGTCAAGATATGAAGATCATATTTATTTGCGGTATTCTTTATGTTAAGTTCAATGTGATAGATTCAATCAACACAGCCGCCAAACTTTCATTTATGCCAGCTTCTTTCCATTCTCAATGAGAATGTCCATAAATTGAAACATATTACAGGAGGAATAAGAAATCGAAACCCAGATGACAGTCAGAGATTATGCAAATCGAAAGAAAAACAAAAAACAAAAAACACTGATGTACGGGCCAACAAGAACAGATTTTTAAGAATAATAAATGAATGAAAGAAACTAAAGCTTCGCGCCAATCAAAATTCGATCAAACTAATTTAAGGTGCACCGGAATGACAAACGATAATCTTCATCGCATGTGACACTTTTTATGTTTAGCTCAATTACATTTTATTACATACATGCTTCTGAACTATCCTGCATTTAGTATTCTCATGACAAAAAAGATGGGAACCAAAATATAAACTGTTTGAGACCAAACACCGCTGAGCCTAAAAGACCATCTATAATTGTCTAATGACTTCGTGTTCAAAGGAATTAGTTCGTCAAAATGCAATGATAATTTTAAAAGTGAGATTCAGCGCTGAATACATTATGTAGGCACTTATTCCTTTTGTGACCGTTTATGCTTATTATTCATTAATTCATTTTATTCATTAAAGATTAGTTCTTCAACATCTTCAAATGTTGCTTGTCAAATGCATGCAGTGTTTCAGGTCTTTAATGACATTGCATTTTCTGGAAGTAAAATTCTATATCTAGTCCAATGTTTTAAGTTCCTTAAGCATTGGTTTTCCTTAAGGATTGATTCAATGAATTTGTCACTTTCAAACAATAAAGGTTAAGTTAAACCATGAATTCCTCACTGCTCATGTTCTTATGTATACTTTTAGAGTTTCTTTTCTTTTCCTGACATTTTTTTTCTTTCTTGCAGGTCATTTTCTGTTTTTTATGTACAACAATATAGTTTGGAGAGTTATTTGTTTCATAATTTGTGTTCTCAGCAGTTTTTAAATACATGTACAATCTTTTTCATAAATTTATGAAATGAAGTAGAATTTTACTTCTTAAATTTATTCAGTAATTTGATTAACTCATTGATTGGTTGAAAGAATGCGAGTTTTAATTCTTTGTCATAATTTTCAGTCCAGTATCAAGTTTTAACTGTTTATTTAAAAATTCAGTCTTAAGTGTCCTTAAAGATGATTACCATTAAAAGGATTTCAAGAGGCAAAATCAATATTAAAATAAGAAACACCACCAAACTCCATGATTGAAGACAAAATCTTAAGATATTTTTTCAGAAATAAACAAGAAAAACATCACTTAAGGAATTAATGTTTAGTTATCATGGCATATTGATACATGCTGAAGCATTCTAATCATTGATTGATTAATACATGGTTCTTAACACCCTTTATCATACAATCTATATTAGGAATATCACAGTAAAATAATCTTAAAATATTTAGACAGAAATTAAATGGAGCAGTAGGTTGAAACAGGACAATGTGTAAGATTGTGATATTTTGACGGGCATGTAAATATCATTTATATATCTCCCATTTACTGGACCTGTTTTTCTAATCTTTGTAGACAGTTCAGATTATACTGTTGTTAATAAATTGATTCTGAAATTTTTTAAGTTATTTTATTATACATGGCAATGAAAAAAATGGAGGATTGTATCATATCAAGCAGGTATTGATCAAAAACTTTTATTTAAAAGTCTCCAGAATAATCTTTGTTACCAACAGACTGAATTAATTTTGAAGGCAGATAATTCACCTCATAGGACAGCATATACTGAACAGACTGTTTTTATTTTAAGGAGCATGGTATAAACATGTACCAATAAAGGAAAAGACCATATGATTTGCAATGAAGCCGCCATAATAATGGCCATGAATGAAATTTTCATCACATTTTTCTAGGAAACTTCAAATAGTCCTGAAATTTGTTATCATACTTCATGTCAGCATGTTTGACCATGTGACGCAGTTTCAGATTCATCACATATCAACTTCCTGTTTACCAGTTATTTGTATATTTTTCTAACACATGGTGGCAATGTATGAAATTTTCGTCATATTTTCTACAGAACTACAAAGAAGAGCTTCATAAAGTTTGCTGTGAGGCTTCATATTATCCTGCTTTACCTGGTAATAGGTTTTCAGATTCATATTTTTCAACTTCCTGTTCACAACGAAAACTTAAAGTGAGGGTATCATTAGTGAGCAATATCTCACAGTCCTTCTTGTTTTGACTAGCTATGTTCTTCGACTGCAAATTTGATTAAAAAACAAAAATGCAATTTTGAAGCAAAATGCATTCAACAGCAAAAGTTACATCAAAGACCTTTTTAGTTCTAAGGAAATATTTAAATTTATACAACAGTATTTTAAGTATATTATTTAGACTCTTTAATATTCAAACTTCAGTAAAATTTTCAAACTTGTAAATTCTGATCCTGTGAGTGAAAAAATATTGGGAAATTAGTCCTACTCATTTTGTCTATTTATACTTTATGTTAATGAGAATAGAGAACAGGAAGGTATTGGAGGTCAATATTTGGTTCTTTATTTAAAATGTGTGTTAACAGTTTTAGGAGTACACTATGAATTGCTAAAATCACTCATTGTTTAGTTTACCGCAAACAGACAATATAGTGATCTTAAATTGATCGAATTCTAACAAGAACCTCAAATCATATAAGCAAGTGAGTGGGATGGAAAAATATCTTGAAATAAAGATCAAAATATGTTTCTGCCATTACTTGTAATGTTAAGCTTAGACAGGCCTTTAGTTTTCTGAGGAATTGGCTAATCTGATATGAAAGTTTATGCCAAAATCATATCCTCAAGCGTTAATCATGCATTCTGTTTTTTTTGTTTTGATTTGCTCTTCAAAGTTTGAATTAGTGTTTTTGGTGTTCAAATATATTGAGCATCACTGAAGAGACATTTATTGTCAAAATGCCCATCTGGTGCAATAACATTAGTACCGTTTATGTTATTACTACCACTGGGTAGATGCATCTGCTGCTGGACTGTTAGTCCCCAAGGGTATCACCAGCCCAGTAGCCATTAATTGTCGAAATGCGCATTGGGTCTTATTTTGTTATCCAAAGGGAAATGAGGACCTAAACATTTCCTGGGAAATTGGCTTCAGTAAAAACCAAATGTGTATAGTCTCTAATTTGTGGATGAGAACAAATCGTCTTCAGGTGTTACTAGACAGATATACCATTAATAATAAACATTGCATACTATTCAAAACAGTTTTAACTTTTCATGAAATACTACACTGGTTTACATATTTTCCTGTTTTCTTGAACGAACGTTGCCTTTTCTTTCTTTCCTTTTCATATCCATATGTTATTCTGCTATTGATGAGCAAATATGATTGCACATTATAAGCATAATATTCATCATTTTGCTGATTCTACTCTGGATAAAAAGGCACCAAAGATACCAGGCTTGTAATGCGAGTTTTGTCTATTTAAGACTCATCAATGGCGCTCGAATTCAACCTTTGTGAAGTCCAAATCAAATACGAAGTTAAGCGCTTTAAAAACCCAAATTTTGAAAAGTTGTGCATAAAATGGCTATGGCAATCTATACGTCCATCAGTATTGGCATCGACCCAGTGGTTGTAAAAAGTCATCAAAAATACCAGACTTAAATTTTGTATGCCACATGCGCATTCTGTCTAAATTAAACACACCAGTGGCTCTTGTATCAAAACAATTTGAAGATCAAATCAAATATGAAAACTCCAAATGTTGTGCCAAATACGTCTAAAGCAATCTATACCTGGGGGTAGAAAACACTTGGTGTTTAAGTTCGTTCGTGAGACAAACCATTACTAAATTTTGTCTCTTAAAAATCATCAGATAATAACAATAATAATAATCTGTTATGCCAAACACACATGTGTTTACATACGAATCATCAGTTGTTGCGCTCTAATCAAACGTGTTAGAAGGCCAATCAAATACAAGGTTAAAGATCATTGGGAAACCAAAAAATTTCGAAAAGTCCCAGACAGTCTTATGCCATCTATGCTTCCTGGAGGTAGAAATACCTTGCTGTTCGGAATAACACTTTAATACTAAATTGATTACAAAGGCATTCGAACTTCATATTTTCTCCTGTAACACACATATTGTGATCAGAATGAGATGTATGAAACATAGACCAAGGTTGATAGTAAAATAATTTCTTTGGTAGATTGTATAATGATCTCATGTATATGGCAAGCTTATTATTCTAACTTCAAGATATCTCATAAACTTTATAAGATATCTTATATAGTTTATGAGATATCTTATATTGTTTATAAGATATCTTACATAGTTTATAAGATATCTTATATAATTTTCTTTATAAGATATCTTATAAATTATACAAGATATCTTATAAACTATATGAGATATCTTATAAACTATATAAGATATCTCATAAACTATATGAGATATCTTATAAAGTATATAAGATATCATAAAAAAATATTTATAAGATATCTTATATACTTTAGGAGATATATTATAAACTATATAAGATATCTTATAAACTATAAAAGATATCTTATAAACTATATAAGATATCTTATATACTATATAAGATATCTTATTTAATATATAAGATATCTTATATACTATATAAGATATCTTATTTAATATATAAGATATCTCATATAATATATAAGATATCTTATAAAAATTAAATTATATAAGATAGCTTATATTTTAAATGAGATATCTTATATATTATATATAATATCTTATATATTATATAAGATATCTTATATATTATATGAGATATCTTGAAATTCGAATAAATAGTAAAACGGCTTGCCATACTTGTAGAATCTTTGCCTAAAATTTAAAAAAAAATTCTGTCAGTTATTGTATGCATGTGAGATAGGATAATATTTGTGTTAATTTATGTTGCAAATGTTAACTGAAAAAAAAGTTTCATTTGTGATCTCCCAACTGTCCTATTTCTAATGTTAATACCCTCCTTTTCAGCACTTATTCCTACTTGTTATTTTACATTTCATGAACAACACAGAGGATCCTATTGGTAAAACAGGAACCGCACACCGGACCACTTGAGATATTCACATAACATGGAGAACATGTATCAAAGAGGGGTGTCCCTAATATCGAGAAAATATAATTTTTGGAATAAAGAATGTCAAACAATTTTTAAGCATGTTTCATTTCTATGTTCTTTTTTCCTGATAAATAACATGAAACACTCTTAATATCCTGCATGAAAAAAATATAAGACAACAAGTTCTACTGAAGGCATTTGAAATGTATGACTGTCAATGTATATTTGTTCCGCCTAACAGAAGTTTTTATAAACCATGGAATAGTATATATTCCTATTGGAACACATATTCTTTACCCTTATTCCATGACATGACTGGCATCACATGATAGGAACTGGAATAATTCAAACGAGTGAATCCTTATTTCTTGTTTCATGAACATAAAACAGTTTCTATTTACTGCAAAAGTCATATGATTCAACTAATATCATGTGATCACAAGTAATGGATTGACATAATTCCTAAATACGAATAATATAAAGAATTTAAATCCAAACAAGTAATATCTATTTTAAGTCAGTCATATGACTCGATTGATCAAGGACTTAAAACAGAAATTCAATATAAATTTACAACATCAGTTTTACCGAATAAGTTGGAGGTGTTTGCTTCAATACACGGCGATAGTGTACTAGGTTTTCTGAGTGAAAACAATGTTTCTGTTGAAAAGAATGGGTTCAAATTATTTTATTCGGAATTAAAGGTATGTTCTAAATATAGATTTTTATATATCACCTGCCCAGTAGTCAGCACTTCTGTGATGACACGACTTATCATTGATATGGTCATAGAATTTTCGAAATACTAAGGAATTTCTACCTAAGGAATACATTATCTTATAGCTGTGTTTGACAAATTCTTTTGGAATTTTGGGTCCTCAAGCTTTTGCAACTCTGTACTATATTTAGCTTCTTTAATTTATTTCATTCGAGAGTCAATGATGAGTCTTTTGTAGACGAAACCCTCGTCGGGCGTACACAATTTCAAGTCTGGTATATATAATGAGTTTATACAAAGAATGCATAATGTACAGAAACTGTTGCTATTCCTATTTTTGTTAAAATAGTTATGGTATCATTAATTGATTTTACACATCGGTTTATGTCCATGTTAATTTTATTGCTTGGTTTTGATAATTTTCCTCAAATTGTTGATATAAATTTTGTGTATTCTGTTAAGTAGATCAGGCCTATATAGTCATATTAATGGAATTAGTGTCTATTCGTACAGTTAAAATATTACATGTATCAGTTTGTAATTTTATGTGAAAATGATGTAAATTAATATCCAAAAGTGGATATAGTTATCAGGAAAAGATGGCTTTCATGCCATCGTATGACCTATACTGACGGTCCAAGTATCAAAGTTGTCACAGCATGGTAACTGGTTTTTTGTTTTATATTGTTGCAAATGATTTTAATTACTAACAAATTCTTATTTATCACCAAGCCCTTGGCCCCTACGATAATGACTGAATCAAAATCACTTCACATGTCAATGAAAGAACATAGTCCCAATGTTAGTTACTTAGCTTTCGTAGCAGATTTATACTTTTCAGACTGTGTTTAATTGATGCTTGGTTTAAGTTCTTTATGGGTAAAAACCATTTAGGCACCCAGATTTCTTGCTTTCTTTTGATTTCACTATTATGACGGCACGTAGAATGGGCGAAAAGCGATCTTAATCATTGCATATATGTTGAAAAAGACAAAAAAGTTGCTTTCATGTAGTCTAAAAATTATCTATACGGAATTAAATTCCAAACAATATGGACGAAAATGTTTGTTTGTATACAGTACTATGACACATATCTATATCAAACGTTTAAATAATAGTTACAAAATCAAGCAAATTATTAAATGAACTGAGAAGTAAATACACGTATGTATTCTATTTTAAATAAAAGTATCATTACAAAATAAATCAAGGCATTTCATGAACTTAGAAATAAAACAAAAGTATATGTTTTCAAAATGAAAAGAGTTTATGTTTCATTTACGAAAACACATTCGTGTCAAATATCCTTTCTATAACAAACACAACAGCAGTTCCACTTGAAAAATAAACGTGAAAAGGTAGCCTTTGAATATTACTTCTTTGAAATACAAGGTGCCTCGGTGGCCGAGTGGTCTAAGTAGTTACTACTGTAATCACTAGCCAGTCAACACTAAGGTTGTGAGTTCGAACCCCGGCCGCTCGTGCGGGTGCACTCAACTCAATATTAATTGACTAGGATTGTCAGTTTTCCTATCGAAGGTCTGTGGTTTTCTTCGGGCACCCGGCTTCCTCCACCAATAAAACTGGCCGCCACGAAATAGCCCTAAAGCGGTGCTTAAAAGTGGCGTTAAAACACCAAAATCAAATCAAATCTTTAAAATACATACGTTCCTGTTACTACAAAGCAATTCATAATTAATTATAGAATACCAACAGTTTGTATGGAGGCACATTCCTGATGAGTGGTAATGAAGGAAAACATATAGACTTTATTTGAAATGCAATTCAATTAAATGATGAATAACAAACAGTGATACAGGTCTTGAAATGATATACTATGAAATAATATTTTAACACACTTAACATACGTTTACTTTTCAGACTTCAACGTTGCAATTTTATAAAGTGCACTTATATCCATTATCGTTAACACTAACGTTTAATATTAATATCTCGCTCTAATCATCTAATTTGATTAAACTATCTCAGAATAATGTCTTATTATAAATACTTTATATGAAATACAATTGAGAATGGAAACGGGGAATGCGTCAAAGAGACAACAACCCGACCAAAGAGCAGAAACAGCCCAAGGCCACCAATGGGTCTTCAACACAGCGAGAAAATGCCGCACCCGGAGGCGGTTGTTAATGCATGCTTCTTCCTTGATTTACAAATACCCCTCCATTTTACCAACAAACTGCTGCTGCATATACCTCATATTAGAATCCTTATTTTAGATATGCTATAGATTAATCATACTTATTTGCAGTTGCATACATATTTGCATGGTTTACGCTTCTTACATGCAGAGCCATGACAGAGAACAAAAAATGGAGATAAGCGATTCCAATTCAACAGAGCCCATAGGGACAAAAATATTCAATGATCAAATGTCACGTGAGTGGTGCTCTGCATAGATAAAAAGATATTAGAATATACCAAAGTGCTCTCGACCAATGAAATTGTAGAATTTGATGTCTCTTAATTGTGAAGAATGAATGTAAATCATGTTCTTAGTAAGAGATTATCCTATTATTTGGGTATTTACAGTTCAAAACAAAGAGTTTCTATAAATGAGTTACAACTGCCCCGAAGCACATTTATCAGATTGAAAGGATTTATCACACAGTGATTGAAACCGACTAAAAGTTGAATTGTGAAACAAAAAAATCAAAATAAGTTGAAGTCTACTGGTGCAGTAAAACTGGTACCTTTAATGTTATTATGAAAATATTAATAACTTCAAATTACTAAATAATTAAACAATATCAAAGCAATGCAAAAACAGAAAAAATAAGTTTTAAAATAAAAAACAACCTAAATCTTTAGCTTTCCAAAACTCTGATAACTGGACTAGCGGTTGGGAAGAATAGTTATTTCCAATATTCGGTTAAAATAATAATAATAAAAAAAAATAGGAATTTAATTTAAGTTTTGAATATATTTAAAACTTTTAAAGGCATTTTATTTGAACATTGTTTCCCATAATTTGACATAATGAAATAGTATTTGATTTAAAAAGCCGGACCAAAATATTGGCTGTGAAATAAAATTAGTTGTAACTCAAATATAGTTATTTATTTAAACTGTAAATAAAAAAGGATAATTCCTCACTAAAATATTACATGATATACATTCATACTCACAATCAGGAAACATATACAATTCCTACCTTTTCTTTGTACTGTTGTGTCACCTAATGTCTATAACGCATTTTTTTAATATTTCCCAAATTATAAAATGTCCTTACGTCACTAAAACTAATCCATAAATTAAATGCCGAAAAAGGAAGTCATGCATCAATTATAAACATTGCTCTGACAATGACACTAATTCTTGAATACAACCAATCAAGAGATCATTTGAGCCTTGAGCACTTTACAATATTCTAATATAGATATAGGAAGACTAACGCTCGTACTTATTCATGAAGAAAGGGATTATCATTCTCTTACATATACTTAGTCATACTTAAGTCATTTATAACTGTTGGAGCATTAACGCCTCTTCTTTTTAAGACACTCCGAAATTTGTTTTACAAAATTAAATCAGATATTATAAATAGAAGTGAAATAGAGGAAGATATATACCAAGAGGGCATATGCATCATAAATGAGCAACATGAACCCTTCCAAAATAAACCGAATGATGTCATAGTCGAGGGAAAAGAGCTATGAAAAGTAAAACATATACTTTGTCATCTGTAGTACTTATATTTCATATCGTTAATTAATTCCTGGTAAGAAGCAATCATCTATCAAGAAAAACATAATTGACAGGAAACTTAAGTTCTAAAATATCTTATCAACCTGGAGACAAATATACTCTATATACATGCGCTGCTGGAATCTGCCTACAGACAATTGGAAGTACTCAATGGGAAATTGAAATTATCCATTGTGTCGTAAAGTTTAGTTTTTAACCGACCATTATAGTTAATTTACACGTTAGTCAAGATATGAAGATCATATTTATTTGCGGTATTCTTTATGTTAAGTTCAATGTGATAGATTCAATCAACACAGCCGCCAAACTTTCATTTATGCCAGCTTCTTTCCATTCTCAATGAGAATGTCCATAAATTGAAACATATTACAGGAGGAATAAGAAATCGAAACCCAGATGACAGTCAGAGATTATGCAAATCGAAAGAAAAAAAAAAAAAAAAAAAAAAACTGATGTACGGGCCAACAAGAACAGATTTTTAAGAATAATAAATGAATGAAAGAAACTAAAGCTTCGCGCCAATCAAAATGCGATCAAACTAATTTAAGGTGGTGCACCGGAATGACAAACGATAATCTTCATCGCATGTGACACTTTTTTTATGTTTAGCTCAATTACATTTTATTACATACATGCTTCTGAACTATCCTGCATTTAGTATTCTCATGACAAAAAAAGATGGGAACCAAAATATAAACTGTTTGAGACCAAACACCGCTGAGCCTAAAAAGACCATCTATAATTGTCTAATGACTTCGTGTTCAAAGGAATTAGTTCGTCAAAATGCAATGATAATTTTAAAAAGTGAGATTCAGCGCTGAATACATTATGTAGGCACTTATTCCTTTTTGTGACCGTTTATGCTTATCTCTGTATATCATTGTAGGGTTTTTGTCGTCGAGTTGATATCTCATTGAAGCTTATACCATGTTTCCCTTTATTTATATTTCAATATAAGAAAACTTTACAAAAATTCCAGCATACGCTTTTAATATTGTTTAACAAATTACTTCAATATATAAAAATATGCAGCGGGTATCATAGTAATCTGAATGATATCTTAAAAACAGGAAACAAAATTGATGCGTTGATCAACTTCGAGCTATTCATTCAAAACATAATAGATACGCATATGGCTTTTCGGACGTGAATGGGAATATTTTTCTATTTGCAGGTGCTATTTTAATGGAAAGACCCAATGTGTCCTGGGATAATATTGCTGGATTGGATTCAGCCAAAAAGACATTGATAGAAGGTGTTGTTTTACCTCTCAAATATCCAGATTTGTTTACCGGTATGTATTTACTAGTATTCATAGTGGGAAAATGAGAGGAGCCTGGTTAAGTTACTGTCACCCAGATAATATCTGAGATTACTTTTGAACATATAACCACTGCACGTTTAAAACCCCATACATAAGTATGACGTCAAACTGATAAGTATGGATTTTTTTCCAACATAATCATTCGAAGGCGTTTTTGGCGTGACCCTTTTCCTGTTTCTATTTTTTTCTCCAAGTTTTAGCGTGTAAAAGAACCATAACAATAACTCTTTTTAAGTTGTTTGAGTGTGATCTTTTGCAAGGAAAATACCTGCCAAATGAAAAATATCAGAGTAGAGATTTCCATGTATAAACTACTGTTATTGTGAGATTGTATGTGTAAGAACAAGTTTTAATAAGAAAATAAATAGTTGAAATACTAATGAATATCTACTAAAAAAATCCCCATCTGAAAAATGAGGGAGTGCGCGCCTCAAGCTCCTGTGATATCGTTCAGCTATCGATGCCCTATCGTCTATTTGTACGAAGAATAAGGACGACAAAGACAGAAACAATCATGTCAGGCTATATATATAAACTGATCCGAACTGAACTGAGTTTTGAATAATGTAATGAATAAGATACATTTGTTACGCACAATAAATAAAAATCTGAAGTTACTCGAAAATAAAATTCAGCCAACAAACCACATTTGTAAAGCAGCATTAATGAAGATTGAAACATACAAGATTAAGATCATATGTGAAGTTACAAATACAGTTGTTTTATTTAATTGTAGATTTTAGTATTAAATCTTGTTGTATTTTTAGGAAAACGACGTCCTTGGCAAGGAATTCTGCTGTATGGTGTATGTATTCCTGAAAATGAAAAATAATTATGTTAAATAACTATGTTTTGCACATACAGGTCTTTTATACATAACAACAATTTTGTTTTATAGAAATGTAAATACTGGAAATAGATTTCATTTATTTGTGAATGGAGATACAACAACCAAATAACGTGATAAGAAATGTATTTATATATAAGTAAGGGGAGAATTTTTTCTTTCGCAAAAGATCACCTGCAAACCTTTTGAAAGAGTTATTGCAACTGATATTTGAAACTCCGAGAATGAAGAATTTGTGCATATATGGCAATACATTCATAGATACCAGTCTTACAATTTTGTACACCAGACTCGCGTTTCGTATGCAAACTCATTAGTGACACTCGAATAAAAAAGCTAAAAAGGCCAAATAAAGTGAAGAGCATTGAGGACCCAAAATTCCTAAAGATTTGCAAAATACAGCTAAGATCAGCTAAGGTTATCTATTCCTTGGGTAGAAAATCCTAAGTATATTTAAATAGTACCATTTTGTTAAAAGTTAATTTACTATGGAGGCCATATCGATGAAAATTCATTTCAACACAGAAGTGCTGACTAATATGAGAAAAATATTTAAATTGTGAAGATGAATGACACACCAACTGAACAACAATTAAAGGCGTACCAAAATACACAATTAGGCCTTCGATAATCATGGAGCTTTCATAATTAGGGTTGGAGGATTTCTTCGTTCATCCTGATAAACAGATCTACACTCTTTTTCATTTCAAATTGCAAACATTCTGAATTTCACATTTAAAAAAAACGAGTACCCTCTTGGATGGTGTTTTACATATTCATTTAAGAAAACCTCTTTTTTTATTATTCAATTGTTATGTATGATAATTACGTCGATTGCTATATAACATCAAACGGTACTAATTTTACTGCAACAGATGCGCCTTGACAACATATCTCCTTAGTGGTACTCGAGGCAAACATATTTGAAATTTTGGCATGCTAATACAACAAAAAAGAACAAATTTTTAGTCATTCTTAAATATGAAATTTGAAATTCATGTGAATAAGCTTCACGTAAAATTTAGGTAAAATTAATCTAAATATATTTAAGTAATTTTGAATTAATTTCATGTTAACTTAACGTGATTGTTGAGATAACTATATTCAAGAGAACAATATGATTAAAACGGTAATATTTCCCCTATTTTTTCCTGTACTTAAAGATAAACATTTAAACATTTTTAAACATTACCTCTTTCAATTTCATTTTAGCCACCAGGTACTGGAAAATCCGATCTCATCAAAGCAGCAGCCACTGAGGCTGCCAATACATCCTTCTTTAATGTGTCGTCACGCAAGATATCATCTAAATGGTCAGACGGTGAAAAGTAAGTGCAGAAGCGGATATTTTTTCAAATACACTTTTTTATATAAATATATAAGCTATATAATGCTTGAGCAAAATTGTGTTTTAACAAATAATTACCTGTGAAGGAAAACTATGTTATTTTAGGAAAACAAACATTGGCCAGTATTCAAATGAAACGCACGAAGAGTTTTTTATATAGTAGGAGATACAAAGGAGAAAATCAAAATTATAAACCGAAAAGGGATGTATAAACCATGACCAAAACATAGATAAAGCATATCAAAGAACAACCCACAAAACACTAACCCAAATGAAAGCATGGTGAATACAGGCGCCCTGGAAAATGAGCACTTACTCTTACACCAATGCTGACACATTAATGTATGGGGATTAATGACATTCGAAGATGGGAATTAAAAGTTTTGATTGTTATCATTTTTTTCTGTTTTGAAGTTATTCAGTATTCAATTCTGCAGAATAAGAAATATTGGAATATACTTTGGTTTTTGATATTAATACAGAAGGTGAACGATTTGACTGGTGAATTACAATTGCACTGTCGATAACTGTAATTATTTGCTTGGGTAAATGTTAGGCGTTTTAATCAATTTTATGAATTTCAGATTACTTCAAACATTATTTTCTACAGCAAGAGAACACAAACATAGTATAATCTTTTTTGATGAAGTAGATGCTTTATGTGGAAGTTGTAGTGAATTTGAATCATCAAGGAGAATAAAAACGGAATTCCTAATCCAGATGGGTGGTGATAATAGAAACGTGCTGGTAGTAGGAGCTACAAATACACCCTGGATGTTAGACCCGGCTACTCGGAAAAGGTATTTCAAAGTCCATTTGTTTAGCGCATGTCAAAGATTTGTATTTCTATAACACTTTTCTGAAAAGAAAAAAAAAACAACCTATTATCTAGTCGTTCGACATTTGGCATGTTCTTGAATTGCGGTAGGCTAGTGCTGTATGGTATTATAAGTTTTATTACCTCAACACCAGTTGAATTACGCTGCTATATATGTCTCTCATGCTCATTTCCGAAGCCTAACAATTTACGTTGTCTTTAGCTGAAGGTATTATAAAAAATTACAAGAAAATTCATGCAATGTACTAGTAAATCTTCCTAGACGAAAAGCATTTTTCGAGTATGGCAGTTAAGGTTAAGGCACAATATGGAATTATTATGATTAAAATATGACAAGCAGAGAATGTTAAAATGAAGAAAATTTATACACGAAAAAACGTAAAATGAGACGTCCGAAATCTACTAAAACATGTACATTTTTGCATATTCTGCACTCGATTTTGGAAAGTTGAGATGCATATCTCACGTTAAGTTATTATAGATAGGAAAACCGAAAGATATTACGGTTATATTGAATTTCTAAGTAAAATTTAAAAATGATAATTACGGTTAAACTTTCTGAGCCTGACAATATTCTAATGTCAGTTATAAAGTAACGTTTTAATATTCGCACATGAAATATACTTATCGCATACAGCATGTCCTTGGAGAAATTCTAAGGGGCTTCAAATTCTTGAATAAGGCTATACTTTATCATAGTAATTTCCTATGTAGGAAGTAGGAAGAGTACAAGATGCATAACAATTTTAGTACAACTTACACTCATGCGATTCTTTCACGATCTTCATTATACAAGAGCATATGTTTCAATGAAAATGGATACTGTAATCGTGTATCCTCATATCTAAACAGTCAAGGTCGGCAAACACCCATGTTATGGAGTCGCCTGACAGTTATAGCTACGGCGACATTATACAGGAGCACTTTAAGACCCGTTGTGCTTTCAATGTCGTGTCACACTTTGTTAATCTGGAACTTTTTGAAAGCTCCAGAAAGTTTGACCTAACATGCATAAAGAGAGGCGAAAGACACTGAAGGAACATCCAAACTTATAAGTCGAAAATAAACTGACAACGCCATTGCAAAAAAAGAAAAAGACAAACAGCCAAACAACAGTACATAAAACACAACATAAAAAACCAAAGACTGAGCAACACGAACCCCACCAAAAAACTGAGGTTGATCTCAGGTGCTCCTGCTTCTACTTGCTATATCTGATTAGCATGGGCCATGGAAGTGTAGAGACACATTTTCTAATGGTGCCCTTCAACCAAAACCTATTAGTAGAATAACAACAGGAGGTGCTTAGGGTGATCTCGAAAGGTAGGCATGAATATTTTTTGGTAAGATACCAGGATGAACAAACCGTGACGGGGCATGTCCACGGGGACCCCTTTACAATCAACCGGATTTAAAAAACAACCAAACAACATCTAGAATTCGACATACGGTCTTCAACACTAGACAGCTGTTCGTATTTATACCTTAAATGAAAATACGATGCTTTTTACCAAGGTATTTAAATTTTTTTTTTTAATTTTGATAGTAACATTCAACCACAACAACAATATATCTAAGGGATAACAGTACTGTAGTTGAAGAGTTGCCGTCGTCAGTTGACGATTTGATGGTCACAAATGCAGTTTTGCTGGCGACGCGGATTTGATGGTAAATTTTAGCCAATGAAAAAAAAAATTTTACATAAAAATTGCATTAGAATAATGATTTTAGATTCGAGAAAAGAATATGTATCCCGTTACCAGAAGCCTCGGACAGATCTGAAATATTTAAAATACAATTAGGCAATGCTGTTCACTCTCTAACAGATGAAGACTTCACAGAATTAGGAAAAAGAACGAATCGGTAGGTTAAAATTGAAACGCATGAATCCAAGGCATTAATTTTTATAAATAGAGAATTTTTGGGTTGAATGTACATGTCGTATATTCTTTTTAATGCATGTAGTATACAAAACGAAATGTAAAAAAAATCAAACCTCTTATAGTGAGAAGTGTTACAGCGCGGTATTCCGTGCAAAGAATATAAAAGCCACGAAGGACACCTGACATCAAGACTAGAAATAAATCAAAAGTGTTGAAGCATGCAAACAAAATCTCAGATTGTGTTGCTGATTCTACGAATTATGATTTGAATAAAAATTTATATGTTGTCCATTTTTTCTAATTAGCACAAAATGGACTGCTGCATGATAATTGCATTTTTGTTCAGACTAGATACGTAAAGCCATTGAATAGGCTTATTTATGAATTGGAAGATCATGTGTCCTACAGATAGTATTACTGTTTAAGAAACCCCAAAAATCCTAAATGATATAATATCAATTAACGGCAGGTGTTGCTGAACGTTTCAGAATGGTTAGTGAGTAATAAATAATAAAATGTAATAACTTATCGATTCCTTATTTAAAAGTAATTTCTTCATAATGTGCAGATTTTCTGGATATGACATATCAGTCGTTGTGAAAGAGGCTTTGATGAAACCTGTTAAAAAAGTACAGACTGCAACACATTTCAGAAAGGTAAATATATAGTTAAAGAAAGGTCAGCGCAATATGTCGGTTCCTGGTGTACAAAAACTTTTTTGTCGAGATAATTGAATCAGAAAGACTTGCATCGCAGGTGTATGTCCCGAAGGTATCACCAGCACAGAAGTCCAGACTTTCCTGACATGATTTCATTGATTCGGTAAAGTTCTGCAAATGGATATTAAAACAATTCTTTCTACATCAAGTCACAGATAGACTCCACAGGATTTGACACAATTTTCGAACTATTGGTTTTCAATTTTTCGCAATTTCGTCGTTGATTTTATCGTTCAAATATTTTGTTTGAGGTCTACTGATGAGTTTTATCGCGTCTGGCGCAAATACAAAATTTCAATCCTGGTATCTATGATGAGTTTATTTATGCAGACGAAAAACACGAACACGGTGTACTAAATTGTAAGACGGGTATCTATGGTGAATTTTTACAACAAGTGGTTCGACTTGATTTGGTCATGTTATATAAAATTGTTCGGACAATATTTAAATCATTCGAAACCCTTCAGAATTTTCTACCCACATACATAGATTGTCGAGCAAGATTTGGCACAACTTTCTGGATCGTTAGTGTTCATTTCTCTTCAATTTTGTTGTGGGTTCGGTCATCTGTTTCAGTCTTGTAAACGGAACGGGCGTTTGGCATACTGAATTATAGCCATGTATTTTTCAGTTTTTGTTTTTACACTAATGGGTAACACCAATATTTCAATAAATTGACACTTATGTGCTAACACGAATTATCAATGGTACCGTCATCTGATGTAATTTTACTGCTCATAACATGTTTTCATAATTTTTAATTAGAATATCACTTGCAAAAGAGAGGCGAAAGATACCAAAGGGACATTCAAACTCATAATTCGAAAATAATGGTTAAAAAAGTAAAAGACAAACAGACAAACAATAGTACACAAAACACAACATAGAAAAATAAAGACTGTAATATGCAAGCTTTGCTTTTGTATTGTATTATATTTCAAAAAAGACATATTTTTTGTATGTTAAATAACTTTCAATTTCAAAATTTATGGGATATCTTTTATAAGAATATCAATTTTGATATGCATGCTTTGCTGATGAATACAATTTTTTTTTAAAGAAGACATACTTTTGGAGATTTCTTATTAATAAGTTAACGTGTATGTTTCTACATTTCTTTCCATTAGTAATTAATATACTGAAAAATCTGCATTAAGCCTGGCAAAATAGCAAAACTTTTTAAATCGCTATTTTGCCGAAGCCAGCAAATATCGCTAAAGAGGCTATTTTGCTGGAGCCGGTAAAATAGGCCCTAAGAGGCTGTTCTGCCGAAACCGATAAAATAGCCCATAACAGGCTGTTCTGGTGGAGCAGACAAAATAGCCACTGCCCTAAATAAAAATAGTCTCCTGTTTGCACCAATGATAACCACAGCACCTGATATATGTTGTGTTTTGTACACTCTTGTTTGTCTTTTGGTCTTTTTCTTTTTTTACCATGGCATTGTCAGTTTATTTTCGACTTATGAGTTTGAATGTCCTCCTTGGTATCTTTTGCCTATCTTTAAGAAAGAATTATCGCCCAGATTATCGTCAATTTGTTTGAATTACTTACAATCAAAATTCATTATACTGGAACAAAATGCTAACTTGTTATATAACTTGCCATGGTGTATACAAAAAGTAAATATCATGTCAATATCTTCAAGCATGACTAAAAACAGTGAGGAAAACTGATTATATGAGTGAATTTTTCAAGTCCAAGGACCATAACTCTGCACAAAATTATTAGACCGAAACAAAAATTTGAACTTGATCTGTAACTTGTCATGATAAAACTATATACCAATTATCAATCAATATCGTATAAGCATGATGAAAAAAAAACATTAGATATGATTAATAGTTCTCTAAAATTAGATATGATGTAATACAGTGTATATCTATTTTCAAATTATAATCAAATATAATTAATAGTTCCAAATATTTTTCTTTCATTTGTCACAAACTAATATAGATTTGTAACTTATCTATAAAATGTCAACAACTTTTATCTACACAATGTAATGAATTGAAATATATACATAATAAAAATAGATTATTATCTAATTAAAGGATTTCTCTTCATAATTTTTTTTATATATATAGCATTCAGAAAATCAGTTTATACTAAAAACTAACAAACCTGCCAAAAAAAATCTTCAAATAATTGAACAAAGAATGTCTTTTAAAAAATTAGTTATCTCCCTTTGTACAGAAATATGGTTTAACTTAGAATATAGCAAAGTGCTCTCGACCAATGAAATTGTAGAATTTGATGTCTCTTAATTGTGAAGAATGAATGTAAATCATGTTCTTAGTAAGAGATTATCCTATTATTTGGGTATTTACAGTTCAAAACAAAGAGTTTCTATAAATGAGTTACAACTGCCCCGAAGCACATTTATCAGATTGAAAGGATTTATCACACAGTGATTGAAACCGACTAAAAGTTGAATTGTGAAACAAAAAAATCAAAATAAGTTGAAGTCTACTGGTGCAGTAAAACTGGTACCTTTAATGTTATTATGAAAATATTAATAACTTCAAATTACTAAATAATTAAACAATATCAAAGCAATGCAAAAACAGAAAAAATAAGTTTTAAAATAAAAAACAACCTAAATCTTTAGCTTTCCAAAACTCTGATAACTGGACTAGCGGTTGGGAAGAATAGTTATTTCAATATTCGGTTAAAATAATAATAATAAAAAAAATAGGAATTTAATTTAAGTTTTGAATATATTTAAAACTTTTAAAGGCATTTATTTGAACATTGTTTCCCATAATTTGACATAATGAAATAGTATTTGATTTAAAAAGCCGGACCAAAATATTGGCTGTGAAATAAAATTAGTTGTAACTCAAATATAGTTATTTATTTAAACTGTAAATAAAAAAAAGGATAATTCCTCACTAAAATATTACATGATATACATTCATACTCACAATCAGGAAACATATACAATTCCTACCTTTTCTTTGTACTGTTGTGTCACCTAATGTCTATAACGCATTTTTTTTTAATATTTCCCAAATTATAAAAATGTCCTTACATCACTAAAACTAATCCATAAATGAAATGCCGAAAAAGGAAGTCATGCATCAATTATAAACATTGCTCTGACAATGACACTAATTCTTGAATACAACCAATCAAGAGATCATTTGAGCCTTGAGCACTTTACAATATTCTAAGTTTGTAAGAGAATGATAATCCCTTACTTCATGATAAGTACTCGCTAACGCTCGTACTTATTCATGAAGAAAGGGATTATCATTCTCTTACATATACATAGTACTCTTACATTAGATATGGTCCAGAGTTATGGTCCATAACTCTGGATTAAATCATTGGACCGGAACAAAATTTGAACTTGATCTATAACTTGTCATGATAAAACTATATACCAAATATCAAATCAATATCTTCAAGAACGAAGAAAAAAAGTGTGGAAAGCTGATTTGCCTGACTGACAGAAGGACAGACAGACGGACAGACAGGCGGACGGAGTGCAAACCTAAAGTCCCCTTCGACTTCGTCGGTAGGGGACTAATAAACTGTTTATTATACATTTATAGATTCAAGGGGCGTGTAATAAGGACCCAAGTCTTACAGTGAATGACCTTTTGACCCCATGTTCTTCGGAAGCGCAAGGAGCTATTGAGATGTGCTGGGCAGATGTGCCTAAAGACAAGTTGTTTGAAACCAAAGTATCCATGGTGAGTTATTTTAAGGGCGCTATATCAACAAGTCATCTTGCTGAACATATTTTTATAAATATACTTGTCCAATTTCATTGTATGTGTTTTAAAATGTATTGATAAAAACTTATTAACAAGGTGAATTATCTGGTCTTAGTGTTACGAATGCAATAAAGCAATTTTCCAATTATCTAAATAATTATTTTTGTCTGCAGTTTCCAGATGTGCAGAATTGTCATGAAAATGTGAAAGCATACATAATTTTTGGGGCCCTTTATAGCTTACTGTTCGGTGTGAGCCTAGGCTCCGTGTTGAAGACCATACTTTGACCTATAATGGTTTACATTTATAAATTTTGACTTGGATGGAGAGTTGTCTCATTGGCACTCATACCACATCTTCTTATATCTATACACATTGTCTTTGTTCTAGCCGATGTCTACTGGAAAATTCCAATAAAGATTAAATCGTGTGAAATGTTGATGGTCTTGCAGTCACAAATTAGTTTAAACAGTTGGCATTGGTTTTAATCAAAATGTTAACAAAACATGTGCATCACAAAACGATCTGATTATCTGCAGTTATCAATTGCCTTTTTCTTTTAAATTCTGACATACATGATGATTTGGTTTCAGGGTGATATGCTTGAATCTCTAGCCAGCTGTAAACCGACATTAGCTGAATGTGATCTGAGGAAACTGGAAGAATTCACACGAGACTTTGTCGCCCCATTATGAATATCATACATTTTTGTTTGATCAGTTTTAACATCTTCATTTGGTTGAAAAGACATGCTTGCAACTCTATCAAACAGTAAATCTACACTATTCGATGATGGCTTGAAGTATACAGAACAATTTAAGAGTTTGCTTTAATTTTAGTTATGTTTTTATTTATAATATATATTTGTTGTTTTGCCAATCTTGATGTATTGACCATGTCTTTGGTATCATCTTACTTTTTCCCACACTGTTGTGATTAAAGGCAACAGTTTACTTCTTGAGACATTATATGAAACACAATTAAATGTTATAATTGACAAAGAAGCATTTCACTGTTTGATATATAATTTATTACATAAATGTTATCAAAGCTATATAAATGTAAGGTTTATTAATTACAATATAATAGACCAGTAAATAAAAAGGTAGACTGACAAACATACCATACATGCTTCATAGAGAAAAGGCAATAAATTGATTTGATTAAAACCGCATCAGTTCATAACTAAATAATATAAATTACAGTGTTCTAGGTAGCCCAAATAAAGGGGTGCAACTTCTCTCTGTTCCCTTTGGAACTATTGGAACAACCTCTTTTCAACACTATAAATTCAGCAACAACACAGTATTTTATTCAATCAACCATTTTTCTATATCTATAAACATAATCAAGTTGTCCCTTTTCAGTCAACATACAGCACTAAAGTGTCCATCATCAAAATACTGTGCCCCTCTGCCCTGAAATCCTAGCTAGAAAACTGTAATATCTAAAGGCAAAACCAAGCTGTATACATGAAAAAAAATTATCACAGTCTCAAAATCACATACAAATGGTTTAGTACATTTTGTACTTTTATATTCTTGAACCTATATATAACCTATAATAAATATAACAGAAATTAAATGTAAATGAGTAGTAATGCTCATTAACGTCTATGTAAGAACTTCTTGAATGTATTAGTTGGGGAATTTGAATAAAGTGGTCCATTTAGAAACCAAGTTTGTAACTGTATATTAATTATGTTTTGGTATTTAATAAATAGTTTACATTTACTAACAAGATAATGTTTGATTTGAACAGCTATAAATGCAGATTTGAAAGATAAAAACAACCAGTAATGTCAAATGAAGACTTATTTTTCACCCTTGTCAAAATTTGTTCTATTTTAGGTCTCATAGTTTGCATAAGCTCCAAAATAACTTATTAAGGTGGCTCGGCCCTTTAACAGTGCGCAGTTTTTAACGCATGTTTCTGACGACGAGCACCTTGGAAACGATCGCTTTGAGGGTCTTCTCAAAAGTAGTGTTGACGACATTGGAACGCGGACGTGTCTGAGAGCACCCTTTCCGATGTCAACAAACGATTCAAAACTTTCTTCAAAAAGGAAATATGGTCAGAAATACAAAGTGGTTTGTTCATTTTCACATAAAAGGACATAAATATACATGATATGAGCATAAGATTAAAAAAGAAATTATAAATATTGACATGTACGACGGTATCTGGTGCGTTCGCTTCGAAAACACATTCTCACCCTACACGTTCGATCCTTGGGTCGCACCCTATTTTCATTTAAATAGCGGTTGAATTAAAAGATGTCTTTTAGATGTATATATGAATATATTTTGTCAATGGCGCAATGTTTAACCGTAAACAAAGGATAGCGATGTAAACAACTGCATGTCACCGTACGGCTTTAAAAAACTAGTAAAACCCATATAGTATGCTATAGTATAAAGGCATCGGGGTTCAACTGCACGCTATCCGTTTGGCGTATTATAAAATTTTGTTACTGCCATAAATCGCTTTTTTACTTGAAATATCTTCATTTCAAGTATTGGTAGGATTTTATTCCGGAGTATGTGAAATATTTTCTCACTGCAAAATTTTGATAATAGTTTTGAACCATGACAATTTTCAAGCAAAGACTAAATACATGACAGTCACACCTAACATTTTTATTCAAAGATTTATATACTTTATCAACTCATGGGCACAAAATATCTAACAAATTTTCTCGTATCATAATTCTATGAATTCCGGAACTCTAGTCCTTTAACATAAGACCTCGGGGTCAATGTTTTCTATTTATGATATTTTCCTTTACTTATTTTGCTACTTTGTTAATTTTCTATTTTCTGTTTTATCTATCAATATGCCAACCGAGTTCGCATTAAAAAAAAGAAGAGGAAACATCAGCGTAAAAATTAAATAATTGAATAAGAATGTGTTATTATAATAGACTACAGGAACTCGAGCAAAACATTTTGTTTTACGCAGAAAAAAAACCCCGACACTTCAATTATTTGCTGTTTTCCACCTTTGATCATGTAGATGAAAATTGGTCAATAGTAACCTGGACCTAGAATTCCGACCTACATTGTATATCGGTCTATGCTATTATCCTCAATACCGCATGCTTTGCGGAGAAGCGCAAATTATTTGGTCTGACCAAGTCGGATTTAGCGTATTACACCCGAAGTCTACCGGGCAGTTCCAAACACTTCCAGCTAAAGACTTTATATATAAACAAAATCTATACTACTTACTAGGTTCAGGAAAAGTTGGGATTGTAATTTTAAAACTCGGCCCAGTACACATAGACGCTATATTCGTCGGTGATATTGGCACACTTTAATTAATTTCTGTCTTAATTTTTGACATGCGTTTTTTTAAAGGAAATTAATAACATGAATAAGGAATGTTCTTGATTCAAAAATTAAAGTGGAGTGTGTCATTGCGGCAAAAATATGAATGACAATTTTCTTAATGATGTGTGGACATGTGTTTGACCCACCTGCTGCAAAGAAAAGTAATTATCGGTCTATGATGATAATAAGAAAGGCAGTGGCTATTTTGCCGGCACCGCAAAAAGTGAATTTGTTATTTTGTAGGTTCTTTGTAAAGAGTGAAATTTAATATTTTATTTACTTTTGTAAGTACTTTGAAAAATTATGTGCACTGTCAACATTAAATAAAAATAATTACTGATTTATCAGTAGTTATTAAAATAAGAAAACTGCTAACAATATTTGAGACACATGTAATCGTTTGAGAACGTAACATTTATCAGTCAAAGTATAAATAACAATTAAGAATTTGTAACAAGAAAAAAAACAAAATAAAATATTGAGCATCCATTTGTTGCAATGAAATCATATCTAAACATATAGTTTAAATTATTTCTAAAATCAGTCAGTGACAGTATATGCACAAGAATAAAATCTCAGATTTTTAACTGGGTGTTATAAAAGTTAAAATCTCATTGCAGTATAAATTTGATAAAACATTATACAATATAGCAAAGTCAATCACATAGCTTAAAAATCAAAAATGTTTTAATTAAACTTGCTTTTGGAATAATAGTTATTTGTTTGTGTTGCATATATGTGTAAACAAAATAGTTTTAACTTGGCTTCCGCTTACTTAATGCCAACAAAATAACATATTTTCTATTTTTCCAGCATGGGTTACAAATTCACTGTATTGCTGTTGCCGGTAAAATAGCCATTTCTATAGAAATTGAAGGCTTGAATTAAGATATTTTAATCAGAGCCGGCAAAATAGCCACTGCCAATAAGAAAAAAAAATGATATTTTTTTAACTGGACTTTTAAATTTGAACTTTGGTTGATAGTTGTTTCATTGGCAATCATACCACATCTCCTTATTTTTATATCGTAGGGTTAACATGGGTATAGAAATAAGACTTTCCTAATCCGACAGATAACCCTTGCTTAGACAGGGAGTTCATACAGCTGGATGTATAAATACGCAGCCTCGTAGGGTAAAAAGGGGGAATTTTGTCCATACCCAACATAGATTGTCCATTCATTTTCCAGTGGCAGTCCATATATCTAGCCCCTCCTACTTTGCAGAACCTTCATATGGTACTTATCATCCATATTATGCTTGAAATATTTGCCAGTGAACGTTCAGCAAGCACAAATTAAACTGTTATTTTGTGTTCAACTATATACAAAAGAACGTCATTTCTGGTCCTTTTATCATACTAGTAGTTGATTACGCGGTATGGGTTTTGGTCATTGCTGAAGGCCGTACGGTGGCCTACATGTATAGTTGTTATCTTCTATGTAATTTGGTCTCTGGTGGAGAGTTGTATCAATGCCAATTATACCACATCTTTCTATTTTTTTTATATTTCATGGTGAAAAGTTTTATTTGAGGGTCACCTTAGACCTTGAATATCGCAGTTGTAATATATCTGAAAGACCAACGTTAACTTCATGTACCAAATTTGAAAATGGTAAGTAGACAGATTTGTTGGGATTACAACGATATTGATTTCAACCACGATAGTTGTGAACACAAAATATGGAAATAAGTTTTCTTAAAAAACAATGCTTCCAAGGAAAAGGTGTGAACTATTAGGACTTGTTCCAATACAAACAAGAAGTATTAGGATAGATCACATATTTTTCAAGTTGTTAAGACATATTCCTAGATACATCTGCATGTATGACAGTCACGCATTTCAGCACATTTTTTGTGTTAACAAGAGTGCACAAGCTGAAATGTCTCACCTGCTTTACTAATCATCATTGTTGATTGATTTTATGTTGATATTCCTAAAGATAAAGTTTTACTACAAGTATCAGAAAAAATTAATATTATCAATTATCAATAATCATGAAAATGAGGCCAAGGTCAGTTAAACCAAGCCAGCCTTACACAGTGCCAGATCCAGAAATTTTCATGAAGGAGGGGCACTGACTGTCTAAGAGGCCCGCTCCAGTCATGCTTCAGTGATTCCCTATATAGCAACCAAATTTTTCCCACAAAAGGGGGCACCATGGGCCTCCCTAAATCCACCTCTGTTACAATCATTCCTTAAACCAAATATTTTGAAACATATAGTATGCAAGAAACAGACAAAACCATGAAAATGAGGCTAAGTTCAGATAAACCCTGCAAGACAGGCATATTTGTTTTTCATTCATTATTTTGTACATATATCAGGCTGTTAGTTTTCTCATTAGAATTGTTTTACATTTGTCATTTCAAGGCCTTTTATATCAGACTATGCAGTATATGTTTTACTCATTGTTGAAGGCCATAATCCATATGGTGACCTTTAGTTGTTTATTTTGTGTCATTTGGTCTCTTGTGGAGAGTTGTCTCATTTACAATCATACCACATCTTCTTATTTAATATTTGAATACATTCATTTAATAATCATTCCATACACCAAATATAGTTGACTTATTGATTACACAATGTAGCATATTAAAGAGGACTTACCATGGACCAATGAACCATGAAAATGTGGTCAATGACAACTGCCAGACAGACATGTACTCCTTACATTTGTGAATCATTGCATACATCAAATATAGTTTATCTACTTCTTTTAGTATTAGAAAACAGACAAAACACAAAAACTTGACATTGACAAATGACCTATTGCTAACAGTATCTGATAAACAACCTATAATGGTGTACTTTTATAAATTTTGACTTGGATGGAGAGTTGTCTCATTGGCACTCATACCACATCTTCTTATATCTAATCAGGTAACTTTAACCTTGATCACTGATCCATGAAATGAGGTTGAAATCTTTGTTGCAATCTCTATCAATTTGAGTGCATATCTAATTTTACAAAACCATATTTATCTGATTTCAGTAATCTTGATCATTGTGATAGGTAATGAGGTTGTCAGTTAGTGAGACACAAGTTTTACAGACAATATATAATTCGTTTGATTGTTTTGTTTGGTTGCTGTCTCATTGAACAAAACTATACATTCTATTTCTCCTTTTATCCGAAAATATAACTTTTGAAATAGAAAATGAAAAGCATATGGATGGACAAAAAATGCCAAATGATGTAAAATAATTCAAGTGACCATTTGGGTCAGAGGTTGGTGAGGTAAAAGATGAGGGAAAGGCATGTGCATTTACCACAACTGTCACTTGGTATTATGATTTGCAAAATCTACAAATCTCATTAGCTACATTCTGTATTAAAGACAACTGCATATATTGCAGTTTGCATATCATGAATCATGTTTACAGCAAAATTCACTCAAGCAGCAAAAATAAATTTAAACAGCTCTATTAAAATTCATTTTTTGAAACATTTTTGATTTTTATTCCTCAAATGTCTATGAGATCAAATTTATAAAACATTTATTAACATTGTTATTTTCAATATACTAGTAATTGTTGACATGTATACATCATGTACATGTACAATCATTAATTGATCAGCTCCATATTTTCATAATTTTATATCAATACTCTTCTCTTCAGTGTTTTTTTATATGACTCCATAATCTATTCATCATTGGGACATGTAGGTACATGTACAGTAGGTCCTTTGATCTTGGATTTTTTTATGGATTTTGACAGCACTTAGCATATAGTTCCAAATTATAGTTTATCTTGGCTTCTTAAGTGGATTCTGAACACATTGCATATATACACCAAGTGTAGATGATCTTGGGTTCTCATATGGATTCTGACAGTACTTTGATTATACATGTAGTTCCGAGTATTGTTGATCTTGGCTTCTAATGTTGTTCTTAAGTTTGAGCACTTTACATATATACAATGTAGTTCCCAATTGCAAGACAAGATGATCCTGACTTCTCATGTAAATTATGTCAGTACTTTGCCAATAGTTTCCAAGTAAAGTTGAACATTCCAAGATCTTTACAACAAATCACTACTTCCTCTTACATGTACTTGAAGCCTGAAATTAAATGTGTGAGTAATTCTGTCAGAAAATCAACCATGATTGACATTTAAATGCATAATGTAGTTCATGTTTTAAAACTAGAGGCTCCAAGGAGCCTGTGTCACTCACCTGATATTTTTGTTCACAATTGATGCATGAAATAATGCAACCATTATACTTTTGCTTTCGTTTCAGAGATATAAGCCAAAACTGCATTTTACCCCTATGTTCTATTTTTAGCCATGTCAGCCATGTTGGTTGGCAGGCAGGGTCATCAAACACATTTTTTTAAACTAGATACCCTAATGATGATTATGGCCAAGTTAAGTTAAATTTGTCTCAGTAGTTTCAGAGGAGAAGATTTTGTAAGAGATAACAAAATTTTCAAAATTGTTTAATATTGACTTTAAAGGGCAATAACTCCTTAAGGTAGATCATAGGTATATATTTCCTCAGATAGAATTTTTTATACTTTGCCAAAATAACGATTTTTCTCTGCTTTTTCCAAAAATATAATAAAAAGTATGGGTCACCGTGCTATTTTTCAAGCTACGGGTCGTCGAAATTGCCCAAATTTGCTTAGATTGTTCATGAAAAACACATTTTGAACATGTGCATAAAAGAAATCTATGAGAAAGAATTTTGAAATAAAATATGAGAAGATAGGTTTTATAATATGCTTTAGGAAAATAAAAAGAAAAAATGGTGTCACTGAACTTGTTTTCTTACAAGTAAAAATTAAAATTTCCTATCAGTCCAGTATAAATTTTTACTAAAGAGTTATCTGCCCTTAAATGGCCAAGTTGAAAAAATGATTCTAAAAACACAAATATTTGGTATTTATTTAAACATTTTGAATAATGCAATAAATCACCAAGTTTTCTTTCATCAAATAAACAGTCTAACCTATAAATTGCCTATCTGTCTCCAAATTTGCAGATTTGGGCAAAGATCTAGACCGATTGTGTACTGCGATTGTACAATCCAAGATGGCGGTATACCATGAATCTACCTTCAGGGGTCAATTGACAATTTTGGTCATGTTGACTTATTTGTAGATCTTACTTTGCCGAACATTATTGCTGTTTACAGTTTATCGCTATCTTTAATAATATTCAAGATAATAACCAAAAACTGCATAATTTCCTTAAATTACCAACTCAGGGGTAGCAACCCAACAGTGTGTTGTCTGATTCATCTAAAAATTTTGGGGCAGATAGATCTTAACCTAATGAACATTTTTATCCCATGTTAGATTTGCTCTAAATTTTTAGTTTCATTGATATAAGCCAGAAAATGTATTTTACCCCTATGTTCTATTTCTAGCCATGTCTGTCATGTTGAATGGCAGGCAGGGTCATCAGACACATTTTTTAAACTAGATACCTTTATGATGATTGTGGCCAAGTTTGGTTAGAATTCATTGGGCCAGGTGAGCTAAAAAATGAAGAATTTGTGGCAATCAATAATGAGCAAACAAAATAAAATTACATGCACAGCAAGTATAAATAATGATTTTGTTTTATATGTTGAATACAGACTTCTCGGTCAACCAAATTATGTTGAGGTTACTTGTACCCTGTTTGGAATAAGGATACACAAATTTTGTATTTAAAATACTAAGCACAAAACAATAATGAACTTTTCAACTCAAATGTATGTGTTACTTGGTAAACTAAATAAGCCCTACAATGTATGTTTAAACCTGATACTTGACCTTAAGAAATTTTTTATACCAAAGAGAGAGAGAGAGGGGGTAATTGTAAACAAATTATGATCAAGACGAATCTATCAATAAAATGTATTGCCTGGTATTGCCTCGTACTGTAGGGGTAAAATTTACAAATTAGGCCATTTATATTCACAAGAAAACATATAAAACAATCAAACTCTTGAGGGGTGGACAGGGTAAGGAACAAACATTGGAATGAGGGATCAGGAAGAGGAGGCGGGAAAGGGGTATTGGGTCTGTTAGCTTAGTCTCAAGTGAAAATAAAAGTAACTAGTTTGGTAGAAGCCGAGTAGAAGTAAATCTTATGAAGATTATAAATAGAAAAGACTAGATAATTGTTTTTAACAGCCTGTGCCCTTTGATCCTGTGTGTGTCACTTTATTTTTAAACAATAAAATAAACTTAATATCTTTATTTTATCATGTTATAGAACTATATATACTAACTAAAGCACGATTAAAAAAGGAAAGGTGCAAACAGACCCAGTGTGCGAACGTGGGGGTGCGAATGTAAAAGTGGGTGAACGTGAATGCGAGCTAACATGATTTTGGGTGAAAGGACCAGAAAATCGAAAAGAGGGGTGATGAATATTCTGGGAAATATATTTGGCCAATTTTTTGTATGGGAGCAAGGGGGATGGAAGT
This sequence comes from Mytilus coruscus, assembly GCA_017311375.1. NCBI lineage: Eukaryota > Metazoa > Mollusca > Bivalvia > Mytilida > Mytilidae > Mytilus > Mytilus coruscus. Next base: position 31,889,856 of record CM029600.1, read on the forward strand.
GGAAGTAGGGGGAAATATTTAAGATTAAAAGAGAAGGAAATGGGAGTTGGGGATAGGGAGGGAATCATGGACCCCTGTCCGAGGCAGTTATAAAGGTACCCACATTAGACGTTAACGATAAATATTTTACTCGATTTGACCCTAACGTAGCTACGAAATTAGATTTTACAAATGACGATTAAAAATCAAGATTCATTTGAGCCTTACGGTAGCGCAAAAAGGACATTTGTGATGCTTGGCAGTAAAGGGCATTCCTACCCTGTCCATCCCCTCGATATTTTTCCCCAACAGGCTATACATGTTCACAACTTGCCTGTTAAGGATCAAATAAACACATAAATAAGATACCAGCCATAACGATTATACATAGAACAGAAATTTAGCCATGCAAGGTTTCAGGCGCAGAGATTTTCTACAGTAGCGAGTATTTTGAGACAACCCCCCACTTTGTATTTTTCGTGATACTGATAATATTTGGCTGCCTTAAATATTAAAATCTATGTTTTCTTATGTAATGACTCTACCTGCATCGTTGTCTATTCGCCACTTTGTCTGTTATTCATGTACATGGTCGTATTCATCAGTGGTGTATGCTGATCCACAATGGCGACCCTGAAATTTCTGTTGTCCGATTATGGCGCCAATTTAGAGGAAACAACTCGCGTCAGACAAAATTACCGTATTTCCCAAAATAATCAAAATTTCGCTTTTTATAACAAACAGTTATATGTTAATCACATTTATATTCAGCTATCGTCCATTGATATAATTGCAAACATTATTTTAATAAAGCCATCAATAAAGAATTCACAACAAAGTAATTATTCGAGAGCATTGAAATCAGACCTCATGGGGTAGAGGGTTAAACAAAGTCCGTAACTTTTTAAAAGCCTGGTGACCCCATTTTATTTTACCTTAAAATGCTCGAAAAGTTCATAGCTTTGACATATCCGTTTTTAAAAAAAATCTACCGGGGAAATTTTACGAAAAATTGATTTAACCAATATTTTTAGCCTTAAACTGAAATTAGAAAATGCAAAATTTAGACATAAATCTGTAAATAAAAGGACTTTTAGGTCTAAAACAACCAAGAGAAACGTTTACATTTCAAATTTTAATGTTTTTTCACATAATAATCATATTGACATGGTTCTAAAAGTCTTTGAATTTGATGTAGCCGTTATTGTTGAAAGGGTGGAAATGTTTGGAAATAGGGTCAAAATCGCACATTTCGCTTCCATTTGAGGGGAAAACGAGCCTGGTGACCCCCTTTTTTCTTTGCATTTTTGGATTCAGCATAAAAAGATCTACAAAATATGTGAAAATAAAAAAATTCTACCGGGGTCCTTATTGGGGTGAGCCACCTTAAGTCTCATCTCATGTTTACTAATGTCACAATCTTGTCGCAAATAAGGTTTGTTACAAGTGGCATATATCATGAATAAGTTATTTCACCATAGTTTCCAATAAAAGAATGTCCTTGTTTATGTTGTTTTTTTGTTTTCTTTTCATTAATAATAAACCAATGTTCTTGTTTTAAATCTACTACTTCCTTTATATTGTTATGTACGGAAAGTATTTTAACAAAGCTGTAAAACAGACATGCACATATTTAACATCAAATGCATCAGTCCTACCAATTATTAGATTCAAACAAAACAGGAAAATCAGTGATGATAACTTCAGGTTACAGTTTTTTATGGTATAAATTTATTTATGGTGTTATTTTTTTTTATAATTTTTTAATTTTTGCCACATTCATGCAGCATTTAAAGTTTCTGTCATCACAAAGAAAAAAGGGTGAATTATAAGCAATTTTTATCAGTCTGAACTACTGTGTTATTGTTCTATTGTTCATCATGCAGTACAGTAATTGTATGAGTTGTTCAACTCCTCTATTGAAGGCATCCATTATATAAAGACATTTTTTTCTGCAGAAGGGAGCACATAAGAAGTGACTGCTGTATTTGTCATACTTCAAGTAAGACCAAATCACAGGATTTTCCTGCAGAGGTCGAACCCTGAACAGCTGAGCAAGTATGGACACAACATTTAAGCTTAAAACAGCTCTGAATTTGGATTGTGATTGAATATTTAAAATAGATTATTATCAATATCTAATTAATAATGAAAATGATATTTGCAAATCTGAACCCCAAACAGGATCATGTAAAAATTAAACATTAACACACACAACAAAAATAAAATACCACATAACAGCTGTGACATCTACCTTCATAACACACGACTTAAAAAAAATAGTTATAAAGAAATTTTGATGTTATCAATACTGGTTCATGGAATAAGTTTGAGTTATTTCCCTTTGAACAGAAATATGGTTTAACATAGTACTCTAACATTAGATATGATTTAATCACTAAAAAAAGTTCTCTAAAATTAAATATGATGTAACACAATGTATATCTATTTTCAAATTAAAATCAAATATAATTAATAGTTCCAAATATTTTTCTTTCATTTGTCACAAACTAATATAGATCTGCAACTTATCTATCAATGTCAACAACTTTACATGTTATGAAATCTATTCTTTAACTAAAATAGATTATTATCTTATTAAAGGAGTTCACTTCATAAAAAATAACTCTAGAACGGTAAAAGTGATGCCATCAAAATTCAAACTTGATCTGTATTTAGTGGTAATAACCATTGTGTATATGTTTCATAACATTTGGTTGAGGCAAACTAAAGTTAGAGAACGGAAACCAACTTTGGGACGTATGGACGGACGGATGGACGTACAGACGGACAAGGATATAACTTAATGCCCCCTTCGCTACGGCGGGGGCATAAAAAAATATATATATATAGCAGAAAATTAGTTTATACAGAATAACAAACAAACCTACCACAAAATTCTTTAAACAATTTACTAAAGAAAAGAAAAAAAAAATCCAAAATGTCTTTTATCATTAATACAATGTCTTTTAAAAATCTTTTAAAAAATGAGTTTCCCTTTGTACAGAAATGGATTAATTCATCAAAAATTGAATTCTTGGGAAAGGGCTATAACTGAACAACAAAAAAGCTAAAATCGTGAAAACTGAACTTGACCTTCATTTAGTCACAGGAAACATATCTAAATTTGAAAAAATTTCTTCAAAGCGTTTTCATGTAAATGAACGGACATTGTTTGGCAGCCGCCTGCCCGCCTGCCCGCCGTACCTCCCCAAATCAATAACCGATTCTTACTTTGAAAATCCGGTTAGAATTGAAAAAAAATAGAAAAGGGAGATGTGTAAAAATGTTGTTATTGTATAGTAGCATAATATTTCCCACAGAACGTAACAAACAGTTAGTGTGTAATATTCTGTCATATTGCACTATTTCAATTTTTGCATCAAATCATCATTAATGGTATCTGTAATAATAATTTGTTGTAAACAGTTTTTCAAGCTTTGTTATATAATAAAAAGGTTATTGCATGAGTATTGGTGAATATAATCCTTCATAGAATGTCATTTGACATATTTCAAGATTGACTATAAAGTCTTATAAAAGGAAGTAAACATACAACAAAATTTCAATAAACATGTTATTTGCTGAGGACGTATTTTACTGTACCAAACATATCAATAACTTAAATTGGTAAGCTTTTTTGTAGATTTTGCTTCCTTTGGAAACCTGTGATTATACATGTTATGGGGTTGGTTGAAATGAAAAAAAAAAAAAACATGTTTTGTTCTAAAAGTAACAATAATATTAAACTGAAGATAATAAGAAAAAATAAAATGACCTTGTTACATTTGTCTGGTGAGATTAACTTCTTTAAACAATACACCCTTCTTGGGGAGGTTCAATGAAATGATTTCATGGACTGGCTACACATGTGAATTGTCTACCTTCCTTGGGTAGAAGTATTGCTTAGTGGATTGACTCTTAATGAGTATCAATGCACAAATTGATAACTTATTTATTAAGACAATTCACTCCCACGTCTGTACAAAGTCATTCAATTTCTTCAGATATTCTTCATCTATTGATGGTTTACTTGCATTCAAAGATTTCAAAATATCATCCTGAAAGGAAAAAATAATAAATGTGTATAAATATATATGTACTAAATTGTAACTCTAATCAATCTTTAAGAATTGTTAGAAGAGTTATTACACATTTTTTCAAACAAAGAAGAACAATTAAGTTGCCAATCAATTGATGTATGGTTGTTTTCTCCGGATTCTCATGAGAATTGAAAATAAAAAAAAAAATAATAAAAATTCCTCTTATTATTTGTGACCATATATCCCAGCATGGCTGCTAAAAATATTTGATTTATCATCCAGAACATATGGACAGTCAACTTCAGTCAATACCCTTTACTTTATAATTGAGGATGCAGTACTGTAAATTCAGAAATTATTGCATGGTTTTTATTAATGCGAATAATGAGACTTGGTGAGTATTGCAATAATAAGAACTTGCATTCTGATATCTGATACATATATATTAATGCAGATTTTCCTGAAATCAAAATAATTAATCTCACATTTTTGTCCATTCATCAAAAAGCGCAATAATAAATGCACACCATTATTTCTGAATTTACAGTAAATAATATTTCATTGCAAAACATTTCATCAGTTAATCAGAATATAACATTACAGACATGTTACTATGATAGACTTACAGTTGTTACTGTAGGTTCTGACAATTTGTCTTCTGGTACATCGAACCAGGACATTTCTATAGCCATGGAGTCTTGTGAGGCACAGGGTGTCAAAAGGTCATCTACTACAACATCAGGATCAGTCAAACTTGGTCCTTGTACCTATATAAACAAACACAATTATGTCAAAAGGTGATCTACTACAATATCATGATCAGTCAAACTTGGTCCTTGTACCTATATAAACAAACACAAGGGTGTCAAAAGGTGATCTACTACAATATCATGATCAGCCAAACTTGGTCCTTGTACCTATATAAATGAAAACACAAGGGTGTCAAAAGGTGATCTACTTCAATATCATGATCAGTCAAACTTGGTCCTTGTACCGTTAATAAAACAAAAAAACAAGGGTGTCAAAAGGTCATCTACTACAACATCCGGATCAGTCAAACTTGGTCCTTGTACCTATATAAACGAAAACATAAGGGTGTCAAAAGGTCATCTAGATCTACTACAACATCAGGATCAGTCAGTCAAACTTGGTCTTTGTACCTATTTAAAAAAATAAATGGAGAATGTGTCCATGGGACCCAGAAAATGCCCCAGCTTGCATATAACATTTTAAAGGGACATAACTAGAGAACTGTAAAAGTGACGACACCCAAATTCAAACCTGATCTGTGTATTATGATAATAAGCATTGTATATAAGTTTCATAACATTTGGTTGAGGCAAACTTAAGTTTAGAGGATTGAAACAAAAAAATCAGCAATTTTTCCATATATAAAGGGACATAACTCCAGAACAGTAAAAGTGACGCCACCCAAATTCGAACCTGATCTGTGTTTTGTAGTAATAAGCAATATGTAGAAGTTTCCTTACATTTTGGTCAATATCCCTAATGTGCCTCAAATTGAAGAACACAACAGTAGTGCATAAACAAAAAATCTCTGTGTAGTGATATTGAACATGTTTCTATTTTTAACAAGTGACTGAGCTTAACCATTTGTACTGGTTTGGAAAGCAGAGGGCCATAGAATAAAGTTGTAAAAACTATGTAGTTATTAAATGTATGTAAAGAACTAAATTTTCAAAGAACTTATTGTGTGAAAAAAGGGATTTTTAACCTCAAGATGATGCATCACAAAAGGCTTTTCCTGGTGTGCTAAATTATAGAAAAAGAATCTCGCTTTATACCTGAAAATTTAACCACATATGCGAAAATGTCTTAGCTTCAAAACGAGCCATCATACATATCCAAGTTTACAATATGAGCAGAGGAATTGAGGAAAAGGCTACCATTACTGCATACCTGAAATAATTGCGCATCTGTACCCATTTGGTTAAGGCAAACTTAAGCTACAGAACGGAAACTGATGTTGGATGGACTGGGGCAAGGATTACACTTAATGCCCCCTCCACTGTGGCGGGGGCATAAAAACACATACACAAACATTAAATTCATGTCATTTTGCAATAATACTTATTTTTGGTGTCAAAATTTGTATTTGTTGCATCTTGAACTATTTTTGACTTTTGACAATAAATATGAAGAAATAGAGATTAACTTTCTTTCATTCTGCTGCTAATGTTCTTTCAGCATTAATTCAGTACAGAAAGTATTCCTTACATATAATTACTATAAGTATTAGTGTTATAAGATTTGACCTCATCTTGGTTCATAAACCAGACATATAAAATGTCATGTGGATACCTATCTTCAAAGGCTGAATGCAGAAATTAATATCCTTTTTATGCAAGAGAAATTTTTGATACATATTCATCAATATTTCCTACCTTTTTGAAGTGTGAAGCATTTTGAATTTTGCGTACAGGTGCCATTGCAGCATCTCTTACTATAATACAAATATCTGCACCCGTATATCTGGAAATTATAAATTATACATAAAAATTATAACAAGAATTTCCAAAAATACTGGACCGAACAACAAATCATATCTCTCATCAACACTGTATCTTCAAAAAAAAGAGAGACAACATATGGTCCAGATACCCTGTATTGATACGGGCATAAAATGGGATGGGCTTTACCATTTTCAAGTGTGCACAAACAACAGCATTTGAAAAAGATCTTAAATTTCAAAATAAATATGCATCAAGGAAATGTTTAGGATAGGCTGTTTGGACCTATTTTTCAGCAGACAGGCAATGGTTTTGAAGCATAAAATGTTAGAGTAAAGAACATTTAATGGAAGGCTGTCGGATTCCCTAGATGCATCATTCTACAAAGTTATATTATTATAAAAATAAGGAGATTGTATAAAATGTGAAATAATTCAAACAGGAATACCAAAGGCCTGATTTCTGATAAAAAGAACAAGCAAAAGAAATATTAGATACAGCAACCATCAACAACCAATAATTACTCCTGACTTGGGACAGGCACATAAAGAATGTGGCAGGATTTAAAATATTTGTAAGCACTAAACCCTCTAACATAGGACAGTGGCCATGGTGTAACAGGACAACATAACAACAAACTAAAAATTATTTGAAAATGGCTTGATTCATTAGATTGGCATGAAGCGCAAAAAACAACTAAATACAAAACAATCAGAGTACCTATCTCCGAGTTCTCCCAGTTACGGAAAGCTAGTTCAAAGCAAATAAATCATTTTCCCAAACACTGAAGTATCAATTAGTTTATGCACATCAAACCAATTTAGTGTAAAGATATCATAAACTGTTTGGGAGAAGCATGACCCTGAGCAATGCCAAAATATAAGTCTATAGTATCAACAGGATGAAGGACCATTAAATTTTCAAACTGAATATGGAAATAAAACGTAATGTAATAAATGAAGTGTTTAAATTTATGGTTAACCAAAGCCACTGGATCGTGAAATATGGGTCATACTTCCTTCATCTTATGTCATATGATTGATCTCCCCAAGATGGATCCATACAGCAAATTATAAGGCTGTATTTGTATGTCTGAAAACTTTTCTGTGGGCACTGACATAGATGAGTTCATAGTGAAATCAGTCATATTCGCAAAACAAACACTTTTTGACTTAAAAGTTAAAATTCAAAGTTACTAGGATTTATTTTGTCAATTATTTGAGTAGAAGTACATATTATAAGACTTACCCATCTGTTTTATGAGCGAATGTCAGGTAGTCCTCATCCTTTACATCATTTTTAAGAGGCTTTATGTTTTTAATAAAAATCTGTCTTCTAGCTTCCTCATCAGGCAATGGCACAAGCACTCTTTTATCTAATCTAAATAATAATTGATCTTTTTGACCTTTTCTGTTACCGTATAAAAGTTTTATATATACAAAAGTTTGCATTATTTACAAATTAGCCAGCAAATTCACAATTCAAACTAGAACTGACTTTTTGTGTAGTTGGGTTGCTGTCTCAGGGAGTTTTATATCATATCTCCTTGTATACATGTGAAATTAAGTAAATATAAAACCACTGAAACAGGAATTCCAAAATGAAAGAATAACAAAAGAAGTATATTCATACACTTCTATATATATTATATAAAAGATTCCTTTTTTCAATCTTGATTATATTTTGTCAATTGAATTTTTGTTCAGAAATAATTTTCAGCAGATAAAGATGCTCACAATAAGCTTGTTTTGCCTTTTTATCATCATTAGTTTTGAAACATTTTGGATTAGCTGTTCTAGCATACTATCAAAAATTATTGATAAATTAATGTATTGTTTTGGTGTTGCAGACTTCTTGTCTTTTCTTAGTTTTTTGTTTTATGCCTGGCATTGTCAGTTTCTCTTCAACTTATGAGATTTGAATGTCCCCTTGGTAATCTGCCTCTTTTTCAAATCCATGTACATAGATATGTCAGTGTCAATGTTGATTTCAGACTCCATTGAAAAAGTCCAGAAATTGAGGCTTTAAATGGTGGAATTTTCTAGTTAGTCTTGTTTTATTCATAATTTGAAGATTATTTTGATGCTCTCTGAGATATTAAAGAAAAGTTAAGAAACAGGATAAAATAAGATTGATGAACTTTATCTAATATCAATATGTTCACTTTAAAACAATCAATGAGTACATCTACCATCATGAAAACATTGTCAGATTTACACTCAATCTTCAATAAAAATTCATTACAAAACTTTTTGTCTTATCTTTCTCAATATGGTTAAGTTAAATGCTGTGTCCCATATTTGTCGACCTCACAGGCCTTGGAAATCTGTCTGCCTCTCTGGGGGTCATAAAAAAATCTCAGGTGCAGTGCTATTAAATCACAGGTCTCAACCACACAAATAAGGGCATTTGACAAGTATGTGTAAGCTATATTGAATTGTTTAAATCAGGGGCAGATCCCGGATTTTTGAAAACATTTATAAATATAAAAATTTTGGACGACTTTATGCTAAAAAATCATATGAATTGTGAAAAAACATGATATGATAAAAAAGTTTGGCGATCAAAAAGGGGGCGATACGCCCTATATGCCCCCTGCTGGATCCGCCATTGCAAACTTTTTATTTCACAATATTTTGTGAAAATGATTAAATGTTTTTTATAAGGGAAGGCAGGGCAGCCAGACAGTGAAAAGTAATATTATGTGGCCTCTTATGGATTGCATGCATAAAGTATCACCTTTTCAGAAAAGTTGAATGAATCATCCAAGGTTTAGGTGTTCCTACCACTATATAAACATTCTCTGCACAGTGATCAATTTGATATAGAAGTTCTGTTCGAATTCTTGGTATACGATCATTTTCACTCTCGTCATATTCAAACAATTGTTCAAAGTCATCTAAAAATAAAACACATGGCCGACTCTGATTCATGGCCCTTTTAAATAAATATTGCACCATTCTGAAAATACAAAAAAGCTCTAATTTGAAAATGTCTGACAATGTTTTCATCAGGTAAAATATTTTGTCTTGCTTTTTGACTTATCTTTACTTTTATACTACCATAATTCAGTTAGAATGAGTCATTCATAACTAAAAAAGTACTAAATCTGTAACTAAATATTTTACAACTACATACCAAAAATCAGCTCAATATTTGGAGTACACCAAAACAGGTGTGAGTAAGTATCAAAACTAGAACAGAACAAAACTGAAAATTAATCTGTTATTCATCATATATCTACCTCATATAGATGAACTATGAAAAAACTACATCAAATTTACTGTAATTTCTTTTTGTTGTTTAAATTAAAAAAGTTTGTTTTCACATGTTTTGCAATTTAAGCAACAATTGTAGAGAAGAAAAAATAAGTCAGCAAGGCAGACCAGATGTAAAATAATTATAACATTGATTTTCACATTTGCTACATAAGTATAACATTTGTAACACAAGTATAACATTTGACTGAAGCTCAATAGGTATACAGTATAAACACTTTAACTTGTATACGCCGTCAATGCAATGAATTACAGAGCAACTTTTAGCATAAAATTGAAAAAATTTGTAAGAGATTCCGCAGAACCCTGTGTCTCGCCTGCGATTGCTGCTGTCAGTGATAAAAGTGCAATGTTCACTTAAAAAGTGAGTTCATTTATCAGTAAATTACAGAATTAAAAAAAAAATCAAACTTTTTTCTTTAGATGCTATTTCTTGGTCTTGAAGATTATCTTATGTTTCATAACAATCCATGAAAGTTTTCAAATTTATCATGTTAAAAAAATTTAATCCCAGACTGTCTATAAACATGGTAAATGTTATCTTTAAAAAATGAAGTCCATCTATCAGAAAAATAATAAAAATGAAAAAAATATATTTTCAAAGGTTTCCATCAGACATTTATCTCTTAATTATTAAAAAGCTTCTGCCAAAGTTTCATAAAACTCTATGAAGGTTTGACAAAGAAATTGATGTGTAACAAACTTTAACCCCAGACTGTATCTACTTGTTAATTGTAACTAGAGTGCACACACTGAAATATCTCGCCTTCTTTACTGACCATTGTTTTTATGTTGATAGTCCTAAATATAAAGCTTTACTACAACTATCACATAAACTTAACATGATCCAAGAAAATGAGGTCAAGATCAGATAAACCAAACTGGAAATACATGTACACCTTACTATCATTCCATACACCAAATATAGATGACCTATTGCTTATAATATTAGAAAAACAGACAAAAAAACAAAAACTTAACATTGAACAATGAACTGTAAAAATGAGGTTCAGGTCAAATTAAACATGCCAGACAGACATGTACATCCTAAAATATTTTCATACACCAAATATAGTTGACCTATTGCATACAGTATTAGAAAAACAGACCAAAACACAAAAACTTAACTTTAACCACTGAACCATGAAAATGAGGTCAAGGTCAAATGAAACCTGCCAGTTGGACATGTACACCTTACAATCATTCCATACACCAAATATAGTAGATCTATTGCTTATAGTATCTGAGATATGGACTTGACCACGAAAATTTAACCTTGTTCACTGATCCATGAAATGAGGTCAAGGTCAAGTGAAAACTGTCTGACAGGCATGAGGACCTTGCAAGGTAGGCACATACCAAATATAGTTATCCTATTACTCATAATAAGAGAGAAATTAAGAATACTAAAAATCTTAACTTTTTTTTCAAGTAGTCACTGAACCATGAAAATGAGGGTAAGGACAATGGACATATGACAGACGGAAACTTCATAACATAAGGCATCTATATACAAAGTATGAAGGATCCAGGTCTTCTACCCTCTGAAATATTAAGCTTTTAAAAAGTTTGTTAACGCCGCCCTGGCTGCTGCTGCTGCTGCATGATTACTATCCCTATGTCGAGCTTTCTGCGACAGAAGTCGCAAGCTCGACAAAAAAACTAAGTCCATTTATCAGTAAATAGTGGAAAAATGAAAATAAATATTTTCAAAAATTTACCCTGGAAACTGTATTTTGGTCATAAACAAACTTCTGTCCTAATTTCATAAATTTCCATGAAGGTTTGACAAAGTTCCTGGGTCGATACCTCAGCTGGTGGACTATCAGTCCCCGAGGGTATCATCAGCTCAGTAGTCAGTACTTCGGTACTGACATGATTTATAACAAACTTTTCTAAAATTGCCCGTTTATAAATTTTGAAATTATAAAGAAACTAAGGTTTCAACTCCCTCAGGCAAAGTTGACCTTAGATGGATTTGGCTATTTGTTTTAGGTATTTTTGTCATATAGCTCTTCAATTGTTTCGGTACTTATACATCCCTCGGATTTCAAATGTTTGGCTTTGAGCGTTCCTGATGAAGGTAAATCCAGAAAAGCGCTTCGGACGCATGAAATTATTAAACGTGTTGTTTTCAATTTTTTACATCACTGGGTGGATACCTCTGCTGGTGGACTAGGTTTGACTAAGTTTTTAATGTCTAAAAAAACTTTAAGCACAGGCTGAACCTAAATGTTGCAGACACCGACAACGGAATCTAGGATTGCTATGTCTTGATTTTGCGATATAAATTTTGCAGGCTCAACAAAAAGTAATACCGGTAATAATACAGGGGAATATTATAATACACTGTTGTCATTATTACTAATCTATATCTATTTAATAAAAAAAAATATTTTACATGATTGAGTGATAATCCATTTCAGAAGTATATGAACAAGGAACAGGGGTTAGGGTATAATTTAGCAGATGTATCATATTCAGGAGGTTATTTTTGAAAAATACCTTTCCTAAACATGAAATATCTGTTTAAAAGACTTAAATGAATTAGGGATATTCCAATTCAGTTTGAATTTTATGCCTTTCAACTGGGATGTTTTCAAAATAAAATTGCTCTCTTAATATCATGCTGCATTTCAGGTAATACCTGTTATGGAGAATTCATAAAATATAACCTATTGAAGCTGCCGTGTCAATAACATATTATCCTTCCTTTGTCTCTATTACATATTAACTTTCATAAGACAGTTTCAAAATGTCAATTTTCACTTAAAAACCATGAATTGTAAACTTCCTTTAAAGATGGAAAACAAGAAAAAAAAGTAAAAATTACATAAAATTCATATTCAAATGAAGAGGGTTAAAAATATATGTATAGATCTTTTTCGTTTGCTTAATTTCAAGCAACAAGGACAAATACCTTTAACAAAGGAAGTATAACATATTGCCAAATTATACCAAGTTCTGTTGAATACCTCCTTAAAACACTCCTTTGAATGGTCCAAGGTGTTCTAGCACTAAGTACAACATGAATGCCTTCATTATCAACACCAATCCCTTGTATATGAACCATGAGTTCTGTCAGAACTATACGATTTATCACTAATTCATCGTCATAAAATAAACAATCAAAATCTTCTATGAAAACAATACATGGTTTCAACCCTTGAGCCTTTCTAAATAATTGTTTAATTAATCTGAAAGATAAGCATTCAAATATTGTAGTTTATTAACATTGGTGGGATAACAATTATTGTGAACTTCATGGGTACAGGTAAACCACAAATTTAAATGTTCAACGAAGTACAAATTTTGTATAGATTTGTATGCAGACTTTTGTAAAACCATAAAATTAAATACCCACAAAAATACAATTTGTTCTAAATTCACAAAAATTAGTACCCACAAAATCAAATGAATCCACTGTAAAACACAATATTTTCATGTATGTGCTGTTGTATTTTAATTATCTGAATACATAAGATCACACATATGAAATTATGAATTATGCCAGCATAACATAAATAATAAAATTGAGAATGGAAATGGGGAATGTGTCAGAGAGACAACAACCCGACCACAGAACAGACAACAACAGAAGGTCACCAATAGGTCTTCAATACAGCGAGAAATTCCGCACCGGAGGCGTCCTTAAGCTGGCCCCTAAACAAATATATATACTAGTTCAGTGATAATGGACGTCATACTAAACTCCAAATTATACACAAGAAACTAAAAGTAAAAATAATACAAGACTAATAAAGGCCAGAGGCTCTGACTTGGGACAGGCGCAAAAATGCGGCGGGGTTAAACATGTTTATGAGATCTCAACCTCCTCCTATACCTCTAGCCAATGTAGAAAAGTAAACGCATAACAATACGCATATTAAAAGTCAGTTAAAGAGAAGTCCGAGTCCGATGTCAGAAGATGTAACAAAAGAAAATAAACAAAATGACAATAATACATAAATAACAACAGACTACTAGCAGTTAACTGACATGCCAGCTCCAGACCTCAATTAAACTGATTGAAAGATTATGTCTTCATCATATGAATATCAGGCACAATCCCTCCGTTAGGGTTTAGTATCATACCATCATAAAATATATGAGAAGAGCATAACCCGTGTCATGCCAACAACTGGTTTTAAATAAATGTGTTTAGTTCCGATGCAAAGACCCTATAAGTGAATCAATATTAAAGCCAAAATATGCAATCTTTAATGACCTAACAACAGTATCGTAACTATATCCCTTCTTAATAAGTCTATTTAAAGGTTTTGTTAGCTTCTGAGGTGAATACTGACATTTTAGTGCTTTATAAAGAATATTACCATAAAAGATTGGATGTGAAATACCTGAACGTATAAGAAGTCTGCATGTTGAGCTATATTTACGAATGATGTCCTTGTACCGATGATAAAATTTAGTAAATGTTTTGACTAGTTTGTGATATCGAAAACCCTGGTGTAATAATTTTTCAGTAATACATAAATTTCTTTCGTTAAAATTTGAAACGTTGTTACATACACGAGCGAATCGTACAAGTTGAGATATATAAACACCGTAAGATGGTGACAAGGAACGTCACCATCTAAAAATGGATAATTAACGATAGGAAATGAAAATCATCTCTTTATCATAAATTTTGTATTAAGCTTTCCGTTAATGATATGGATATCAAGATCGAGGAAAGGGCAGTGGTCATTGTTAGTATTAGCTTTATTTAAAGTAAGTTCAACAGGATAAATTTCTTTAGTATACATACTGAAGTCGTCATTATTGAGAGCCAATAGATCATCCAAATATCTAAAAGTATTATTAAATTTTTGTATCAGATGTTGTTTCGATGGGTCTTTGCTAATTTTAGTCATAAATTGTAACTCATAGCAATACAAAACAGGTCCGCAATAAGTGGTGCACAGTTAGTCCCCATTGGAATTCTGATAACCTGACGATATACGGAATCTCCAAAGCGAACAAAATATTATCTAGTAAAATTCAAGGGCAGATATAGTATCAAAGCATGTCCAATTGACATATTTCTTTTGTTTATTGCTACTAAAAATGACCTAAAAGAGTTAGAACATATGTATTCACATTCTGACTTTTAAATGCCCATTTAATTAGGTGTGTGAATTTTTTCTTAATGAGAATGTGAGGCAATGTGGTATACAGGGTAGAAAAATCAAAACTTTGAACAGATTCAAAACCACCAATATAAGCATGCAATTTATCAAGTACTTCCAACGAGTTTTTGACACTCCAAAAGTAATTAATTCCACTATTTTCAAAGGCCTTATTTGAACAATTTATTATCAGGTTTTTGATTGTACCAAGTGAACTGGTAAGAAGAATAGACAATTTAGTAGTGGAACAATGGCTTGAAGACGAAATAAATCTATATTTGTAAGGTGTTTTATGTAGCTCGGAAGCCAGTACATAGTTGGGACTTTCATTGTATTTGGTTCTGCTTGTAAAGAGGTAGCTAAAAGTTTATGTTTGTTACAGATGTCGTTTTCTGAAAATGGAGTCAGTTGGAATGTTGGTGAATTGGTGATTTCTTTTTTCAGAACCTCAATGTAAAATTTACGTCAAACAATAATGATATTATTAGCAGCTTTATCGGCCTGGACAAAACAAATTCCTTGGCTAGTTCTTTAAGTTTATGTTTGATACGAGAAATAGGTTTATTATGGTTGTTGTTAAGAGTAAAATGTTCTTTAAAATGTTGAATACGTATATCAACTATGTTCATTACTGAATTAAAAAGAGTCCAAAGATTTTTGTCAGCTTTTTCCGTTTTATCCATTTTAAACAGTAAGTATGGAGTGAGTCGTGGATGATATTACGACACTCATTCCAATTAATGATTGACGGGGACGATATTTAGGTCCTTTACTGAGGAATGATTTTAACTCTCGGTCTTGAACGATATTAAGATCTCCTGTTATAACATGGGAAATGGGTCCATAAATGTATTCGAATTACTACAATTACATGAAGTAGGTGTATTTTCACTGATATTAACATCTTTACACAATTGGCTATAATTAAACACATATTTCGGGTAGATTTCTTGTAAATATAACAAATAAGAGGGAGCTCAGTATTATCAAAATATCCAGGAATTTGTTCTTTAACAGAATGGTCGTTAAAAATACCGGCAATATTTACAAAATCAAAACCTTTATTGACATACTTTATTTTAATAAAATGTTTTTTATGATCTTCAGGGCGATCAATTTTGGGAAACAGTTTAGAATAACAATATGCCATTATAATTTGAACGATTTCATACTTAGGACTGCTATATGAAATTGTGTTGCAATCCTCTAAAATTTTATTTAACTTATTAACCGGTAATGAACAGAGCTTTGTTAACAGATAATGTCTGCCGTTGTTTTTTGAAATAGAAATTAGGTCCGAAATATTGGTATGATTGGTCCGAAATTTTCTTTGATTGCGATTTTTTCTACGACCATGAGAACGGTTTTTACGAACAGTTTTAGAAACTATATCCAAAATGTTAACAGAATCGGTTCTTGATATATTACCAATTCCCATGATATTATCATTAAGACCGAGAGGGTAGACTGTCTGTAATTTTTTAATCCAATTTAATTCAATTATTTTCCGTGATCGTACAAACTTTGAATGAGATTCACCAGGCTGCTTATTTACTACTTCTAAAGGTTGAACTGTTAAATATTTAATAGGATGATTGTGCTTCTTAAGGTGTTGATAAATGATACTTTTGAATTTATTGGGTCTTTTAAAACGATACAGGTGTTCTTGCGTGCGCTTAGATAAAATCGCCCAGTTTCACCTACGTACTGAATACCGCATCCCGGTTTGTTTCATGTGAGTAAATAAATAATACTGTTTGTTTTTCAAGTTATATCAGTTTCAAAATTTAAAGAAAATGTCGACCATTAAACGTGGACCTTACCGTATTGTTGGTGGAAAGACGGGGACATGTAAGTCATTTTTTGGCATGACACTTATCGATAGAAGGGTAACCACGATTTTTATTGTTAAAAATGTTAGCGATGGTAGTATTTTTAGATAAGCGATTTTGAAGATTGAGACGTGTAGATACCCTTTGAACGAGTTTAGTATTTAATATTTTTCCATTTCTAAGCTTCATATTTGTTTTTGTTTGTGGATTTAATTAGAAAGGAGCAAAGACTGGCGTCCAGAATATGAACCAGCATACAATCAATTAAATTATGTAAAATGATAATTCTGTTCGCTAAAGATGTCAAACGCTATCCGTCATTAATTACCGAAAAATAAAACAAAAGATAGGGTATATCAGGGTAGCGACTGACGCCTGACTAAATAGTAGAATGGGGCTGAAAATTGAAATACTACTTTTGATAAATATTCCTAAAGTAATGAACTAGAGAGTTCTCGCCGGACACACACTCCATAATCTAGTATATTATAAGAGCATAAACCTGAAGCACGGGAGGCACTCTACTGTCTCCACACGGCACTAAAGACAAACTCTGTAAAAATAAAATTGAGAATGGAAATGGGAATGTGTCAGAAAGACAACAACCCGACCACAGAACAGACAACAACAGAAGGTCACCAATAGGTCTTCAATACAGCGAGAAATTCCCGCACCCGGAGGCCCTTAAGCTGGCCCCTAAACAAATATATATACTAGTTCAGTGATAATGGACGTCATACTAAACTCCAAATTATACACAAGAAACTAAAAGTAAAATAATACAAGACTAATAAAGGCCAGAGGCTCCTGACTTGGGACAGGCGCAAAACACTCCAAACTGCTCTTTGAAAAAATTAGAACAATTGTAAGCATGAAAATACAGTATGTCTACTGACAATGAGGACATTGTTGACACAAAGATATGTCTCCCCGCATCTTCTTCAAAAAAAGTTTATGGTCCATAAGTTCTGTCAAAACAAATAAAATGCTTCGCCGAGTGCAGTCTGATACGACCACAGAGGTCAAACCCTCAACAGTTGGTGCAAGTTTGGACACAATATTCAAGCTTGCTACTGTCTGAATTTGGGTTGTGATCAAATTTTTGACATAATATAGGTTTCTGACACACAAAAAAATGTGGTAAAAGACCTTAAAAATTTGAAATGGGTTGAAATATTTGTATTTAATTTTCAATTGAAGATTTCTTGCTATTGCGCAATACTGTGCAATCAGATATTTCTTGCTATTGCGCAATACTGTGCAATTGGATATTTCTTGCTACTGCGCAATACTGTACATTTGATAATTTCTTGTTATTGCGCAATACTGTGCACTTGAAGATTTCTTGCTATTGTGCTATTGCACAATACTGTGCTATAGCACCATATTATGCAATTGAAGATTTCCTGCTATTGCGTAATACTGTACTATTGCACAATACTTTATATAATTTACACATCATGTTTGGTGTGTATCTCCTGCCATATCAGTATTTTTGCTTTTATATATAAATCAGAAAGAATCAATGTAAAATGAAAAATTAAAAAAAAAAAAATTATGAAAAAAAATCCCCACCCCAAAATTTTTTTACCCCTTTTAGTTATTATCCCCAAACTCAAACCCAGCTTTCCCTTTATGGTATGGTACCTTGCAGTACAATTTCAGAGATCCATACACTTAAACACAAGTTATTGTCTGGAAACTAGAAAATGTTTGTTTTGGCCCTTATTCCTGAACATTTGGGGCAATTACCCCCAAACTCAATCCCAGCCTTCCCTTTGTGGTATGGTACCTTGCATTACAATTTCAAAGAGATCCATACACTTAAACACAAGTTACTGTCTGGAAACTAGAAAAATGCATGTTTTGGCTCCTTTTTGGCCCCCAGTTCCAGAACATTTAATGTTATTACCCCAAACTCAATCCCAGCCTTCTCTTTGTGATATGGAACCTTGTGGTACAATTTCAGAAAGATCCATACACTTACACACAAGTTATTGTCCGAAACAACAAAATGTATGTTTTGGCCCTTTTGGCCCTTAATTTCTAAACTGTTTTTTGGTCGTATAAAAATATAATTTATCTCTGATACATTTTGATTAATTAAACTCATTATGGATTTGTTTAAAGATTTTTGTCCACATTTATTACATTTTAGTTTATTTCCATATATTTAAATGTTCATTTTAGAACCAATCTCCATTTTTAAAACATTCTGTGCAACCAGGCCTTTTGAGTCCTTGATCTTAATTTTCTATTCATGCTATAGATACTGGATTTCAAATAATTGCATTGTTTAATTTCAAACAAGTCCTCCAATCACTTTTTGTGTGTTGACATGATGTTAAACAATCATCAATCAATCAAGCCCTTCAGGATATATATTTTTTAACCAACAATGTAATGATGTTATTAGGTAAGATCTATACATAGAAATTATTTAAATTCCAGAATACTTACTTTTCTTGGTGTTCCAAGAATTTAGAGACTAAATCTGAACAAGCTATTCTGAGGTAAGATACATCAGGATTTTGTCCAGCTAAAGCTTTACCAATCATTGTCTTCCCAGAACCTGGAGCCTATTTAAATTAAAGTACTCCAATTTTAGTTATTACTATGAACAGCAATGATTTCAGAGAGAAATGTCATGTTTAAAATGTAAGTTATTTTGCTATCTTATTGACATATTCATGTATTGCCAACATTCGTTTTAATTCATGACTATTTCAACGATAATCATTTTATGTTTTACTTATGCCAATAAACAGCTGCGCCATGAGCACATGATACGCCTGTCGTCTTGTGTGTGAATTTTTATGCAATAAGCATAAATAGTTTCTGACATACGCGTGACATGCAAAATCCCCTTTTTTACAAAATACTCAATATCTCTAAAATAAAATTTTGAATCAAAACCAAAAGTATACAGATCTTTAGATTAATATAACTAAGAAGTGTGTAAAATTTTAAGCAATAATCATAAATCGTTTTTGAGGTATGGTGCGACATGTGAAAACCCCTTTTAAAAAAAAAATCAATATCTCAAAAATAAAATTTTGAATCAAAACCAAAAAGTATACAGATCTTAAAATTAATATAACTAAGAAGTGTGTAAAATTTTAAGCAATAATCATAAATCGTTTTTGAGATACAGCGCAACATGTGAAAAACCCCTCACCCTTTTTTACAAAATACTCAATATCTCTAAAATAAAATTTTGAATCATCACCAAAAGTATACAGATTTTAAGGTTAATATAACTAAGAAGTGTGTAAAGTTTTAAGCAATAATCATAAACTGTTTTTGAGATATGGCGCAACATGTGAAAAACCCTCCCCTTTTTAACAAAATACTCAATATCTCTAAAATAAAATTTTGAATCATCACCAAAAGTATACAGATCTTAAGATTAATATAACTAAGAAGTGTATAAAGTTTTAAGCAATAATCATAAATCGTTTTTGAGATATGGCGCGACATGTGAAAAAAACACACACCTGTTTTAGTTACTAAGTCCCGTAACTCAAAAAGTTTTAATCTTATTTTCACCAAAAGTATACAGATCGTTTGACCATCATAAGAAACAACTATGTTAAGTTTCATGAAATTTGGATAAGTCATTCTCAAGTTACGCTGCGACATGTTTATGCCGGACAGACAGACAGACGGACAGACAGACGGAAGGACAGATGGACACCGGACAATTGTATACCATAATACGTCCCGTCAAAAATTGATGGGCGTATAAAAAGTGTAATAAACATTTCTAAAATTCCTGAATGACACATGTGGAGCAGGATCTGCTTACCCCTCTGGAGCACCTGGGATCACCCCCTGTTTTTTTAGTGGGGTTCATGTTGCTCAGTCTTTAGTTTTGCATGATGTGTTTTGTATACTATACTGTTGTTTTTGTTTTTTGCCATGGCATTGTCAGTTTGTTTTTGACTAGAGTTTGAATATTCCTTTGGTATCTTTCGCCTCTCTTTTCTAAGAAAACCAGATGTATGAACCTGTTTAAATACTTTGTATTTCCAATATTGATTAATTTTTCAACTGAAAATATTTCTCAGAACAAGAATCTGACAAATGATAGCAAACCATATTTTTATTACATTTATTATGGATATTATTAAAGCAATAAAGGGCCATAACTCTGAACAGAAAAGGTGAAAATCATCAGAATTGAACTTGACCTCAATTATTTCATCAGTAACAACTTACTGAAATTTGAAAAGCATTTGTAGAACAGTTAGCAATTTATTGCTGGGAAACACACTTAAAATGCAACTTTTTCAACCAATCAAGGACCTTTACTCCTAAACAGCAGCAGTGAAAATCATCAATATCAAGCTTGACCTCAATTTTGTCCTCAGAAACAAGATATTAAAATGTGAAAGCCATTGCTGGAACAGTTCTTAACTTGTTACACAAAACAACTCAAACTGCCATTTTCCAATCAATCAAGGAACATAACTACTGAACAGCAAAAACGAAAATCATCAATATCCAGTGTGACCTCCAACCTCTATAATTGAACTTCCATCAGAGAAACCAGGTTAAAACTGGAAATCAATTCAGGCCTTTGGATTTATTTCACAAATTAAAATTCAAGAAGTGATAAATTAAGCTAGGAAGATTAGAGAATGCAGATATTAGAATGACATTTACATGTTATGAACATAACATTCCAGGTTTATTGCTTTTAATTGATTTTGAAAAAGCATTTGATTCTTTATCTTGGGACTTTCTGGTATCAGTTTTGTAATTTTTCAATTTTGGTAAAATCTATTATTAACTCGGTTAAAGTATTTTATAATACAAGAAATAATTGTAACAGGATGCTGTTACGAAGTCTCCCAAACAAAGCTCCCATAATTCGTCATTCACATGATTGCCTGACATTGGGCAAAGTCCTTTATTTCATCTGATTTGTTTTTTTGTCCTATACAAAAATATATATTGTTTAGGAGTGGGAATCTCGACTGTTTACAGGTTCTCAAACAGGAGGGGGTGGGGTGACCCCCAGGGACTCCCCATTTATTTCATTTGATTTGTTTTATTGTCCCATACAAGAATATATTTGGTTTAGGGGTGGGGATCTCGACCGTTTACAAGTATTCAAAAAGAAGGGGGGTGGGTGTGACCCCCTTGGACTTCCCCTATATTTCAGTTGATTAGTTTTATTGTCCCATACAAGATTATATATGCTTTAGGGGTGGGAATCTCGACCGTTTACAAGTTCTCATACAGGAGGGGGTGGGGGTGACCACCAGGGACTCCCTCTATATTTCATTTGATTTGTTTTATTGTCACGTCCAGGAATATATATGGGTTAGGGGTGGGGATCTCGACCTTTTACAAGTTCTCAAACAGAAGGGGGTGGGGGTGACCCCAGGGACTTCCCCAATTTTTCAATTGATTTGTTTTATTGTCCCATACAAGAATATATATGGTTTAGGGGTGAGGATCTCGACCATTTACAAGTTTTCAAACAGGAGGGGTGGGGTGACCCCAGGGACTTCCCCAATTTTTCAATTGATTTGTTTTATTGTCCCATACAAGAATATATATGGTTTAGGGGTGAGGATCTCGACCATTTACAAGTTTTCAAAAAGAAGGGGGGTGGGGGTGACCCCTGTGGACTTCCTCTGTATTTCAGTTGATTAGTTTTATTGTTCCATATAAGATTATATATGCTTTAGGGATGGGGATCTCGACCGTTTACAAGTTCTCATACAGGAGGAGGTGGTGGTGACCACCAGGAACTCCCTCTATATTTCATTTGTTTTGTTTTATTGTCACATACAGGAATATATATGGGTTAGGGGTTGGGTTCTCAACCGTTTACAAGTTCTCAAACAGAAGGGGGTGGGGGTGACCCCTGGGGACTCCCCCAATATTTCATTTGATTTGTTTTATTGTCCCATACAAGAATATATATGGTTTAGGGATGGGGATCTCGACCGTTTACAAGATAAAAGCACATTCTCAAATTGAAGGGGGGTGGGGATGAGCCCCAGGGACTCAACCTATATTTTATTTTATTTGTTTTATTGTCCTGTGATCATTACTGAAGACCATGTGTGTCTATCACTTACTGTTTTCAAGTTATAGTCATTTGAAAATTTAAAACTAGAGGCTCCAAGGACCCTGTGTCGCTCACCTGATATTTTTATTTACAAATGATGCATGATAAATGCAACTGTTGTACTGTCGTTTAGTTTCAGAGATATAAGACTAAAATGTGCGTTTGAAACCTATGTTTTATTTCAGCCATGTGTGCCATGTTGGCAGGCAGGGTCATCATACACAGTGGTCCCTGGATATCCTAGTGGTGATTTAAACCAAGTTTGGTTTAATTTGACAGTAGTTTCAGGGGAGAATTTTTGTAAAATTTATCTAACGAGAAATGCAAAGTGATGAGAAAGTTTGTTGTGAAGTTTTGTTGTTGCGCAACACCCCCCCCCCCCCAAAAAAAAAAAAAAAAACAAAAAGGTAATAAAAAATTATCATTTAAGGGCAATCTTTCCTATTAATGATTTCTGCAAAATTCAGTTGATTGTGCAAGGGTTGTATAGCCAGCTGAGGTCGTTAAAACTCTCATTTGTTGTTGCAAAAGTCAAGTGGTTTTGAATTGCTTTGTTGATCTTTTTGTATTCAACTTTTAAACAACAAAGTACAACAAATATGATGACTGATACTCATGACACTGAAAATATGGTCTTCATTCTTGTGAAGAAAATGGTAAGGTTTGAAATATTTCTTAAATATTAATTCAATACCAATACTTAAATTTGTATTGGATTTATCCCAGGAAATGAGAACAAGGGACACAATTAAATTCATTTTTTCCCTAAACTTCTGATAAAATATATATTGAAGAACTATATTTTTTAATGAGAATTTTTTTTTAATAGTTAATTGATAATTTGAACAATATTAATTAAGTTTTAGATCTTGCATGGTTGATTAATTTTCTCTCATAATATCTGATATTCTATTAAAGTTTTAAATATAATATTTTTATATAATAAAATATAATAATTAGGCATTACCTGTGAAAGGGATGAAGTCTGTATAAATTAGTGTAGGAATTCAAGCATCATTTGCACTTGAATCTGTAGAAAATGAAGCCAAAGTACTGAAACATATCTGACATTCAACCTATTGTTCGGGATTATAGTTGTGACATCATTTTCAATGTAAAGAAAGAAACACCATCATCAGGTATTAATGTGGTTTTTTTTCATGTTATAGAATTATCAATTATTTTTATTGCCAGTTTATTAGTAGATTGTTTTCTATATTGATTTTTTTCAATTGAAGATTTCTTGCTATTGCGCAATACTGTGCAATCAGATATTTCTTGCTATTGCGCAATACTGTGCAATTGGATATTTCTTGCTACTGCGCAATACTGTACATTTGATAATTTCTTGTTATTGCGCAATACTGTGCACTTGAAGATTTCTTGCTATTGTGCTATTGCACAATACTGTGCTATAGCACCATATTATGCAATTGAAGATTTCCTGCTATTGCGTAATACTGTACTATTGCACAATACTTTATATAATTTACACATCATGTTTGGTGTGTATCTCCTGCCATATCAGTATTTTTTGCTTTTATATATAAATCAGAAAGAATCAATGTAAAAATGAAAAATTAAAAAAAAAAAAATTATGAAAAAAAAAAATCCCCACCCCCAAAATTTTTTTTACCCCCATTTAGTAATTATCCCCAAACTCAAACCCAGCTTTCCCTTTATGGTATGGTACCTTGCAGTACAATTTCAGAGAGATCCATACACTTAAACACAAGTTATTGTCTGGAAACTAGAAAAATGTTTGTTTTTGGCCCCTTATTCCTGAACATTTGGGGCAATTACCCCCAAACTCAATCCCAGCCTTCCCTTTGTGGTATGGTACCTTGCATTACAATTTCAAAGAGATCCATACACTTAAACACAAGTTACTGTCTGGAAACTAGAAAAATGCATGTTTTGGCTCCTTTTTGGCCCCCAGTTCCAGAACATTTAATGTTATTACCCCCAAACTCAATCCCAGCCTTCTCTTTGTGATATGGAACCTTGTGGTACAATTTCAGAAAGATCCATACACTTACACACAAGTTATTGTCCGGAAACAACAAAAATGTATGTTTTTGGCCCCTTTTTGGCCCTTAATTTCTAAACTGTTTTTTGCGGTCGTATAAAAATATAATTTATCTCTGATACATTTTTGATTAATTAAACTCATTATGGATTTGTTTAAAGATTTTTGTCCACATTTATTACATTTTAGTTTATTTCCATATATTTAAATGTTCATTTTAGAACCAATCTCCATTTTTTAAAACATTCTGTGCAACCAGGCCTTTTGAGTCCTTGATCTTAATTTTCTATTCATGCTATAGATACTGGATTTCAAATAATTGCATTGTTTAATTTCAAACAAGTCCTCCAATCACTTTTTGTGTGTTGACATGATGTTAAACAATCATCAATCAATCAAGCCCTTCAGGATATATCGTTTTTAACCAACCATGTAATGATTTATTAGGTAAGATCTATACATAGAAATTATTTAAATTCCAGAATACTTACTTTTCTTGGTGTTCCAAGAATTTAGAGACTAAATCTGAACAAGCTATTCTGAGGTAAGATACATCAGGATTTTGTCCAGCTAAAGCTTTACCAATCATTGTCTTCCCAGAACCTGGAGCCTATTTAAATTAAAGTACTCCAATTTTAGTTATTACTATGAACAGCAATGATTTCAGAGAGAAATGTCATGTTTAAGATGTAAGACATATTCATGTATTGCCAACATTCGTTTTAATTCATGACTATTTCAACGATAATCATTTTATGTTTTACTTATGCCAATAAACAGCTGCGCCATGAGCACATGATACGCCTGTCGTCTTGTGTGTGAATTTTTATGCAATAAGCATAAATAGTTTCTGACATACGGCGTGACATGCAAAAATCCCCTTTTTTTTTTACAAAAAACTCAATATCTCTAAAATAAAATTTTTAATCAAAACCAAAAAGTATACAGATCTTTAGATTAATATAACTAAGAAGTGTGTAAAATTTTAAGCAATAATCATAAATCGTTTTTGAGGTATGGCGCGACATGTGAAAACCCCTTTAAAAAAAAATCAATATCTCAAAATAAAATTTTGAATCAAAACCAAAAGTATACAGATCTTAAAATTAATATAACTAAGAAGTGTGTAAAATTTTAAGCAATAATCATAAATCGTTTTTGAGATACGGCAGCGACATGTGAAAAACCCTCACCCTTTTTACAAAATACTCAATATCTCTAAAATAAAATTTTGAATCATCACCAAAAGTATACAGATTTTAAGGTTAATATAACTAAGAAGTGTGTAAAGTTTTAAGCAATAATCATAAACTGTTTTGAGATATGGCGCAACATGTGAAAACCCTCCCCTTTTTAACAAAATACTCAATATCTCTAAAATAAAATTTTGAATCATCACCAAAAGTATACAGATCTTAAGATTAATATAACTAAGAAGTGTATAAAGTTTTAAGCAATAATCATAAATCGTTTTTGAGATATGGCGACATGTGAAAAAAAAACACACACCTGTTTTATTTACTAAGTCCCCTAACTCAAAAGTTTTAATCTTATTTTCACCAAAAGTATACAGATCGTTTGACCATCATAAGAAACAACTATGTTAAGTTTCATGAAATTTGGATAAGTCATTCTCAAGTTACGCTGCGACATGTTTATGCCGGACAGACAGACAGACGGACAGACAGACGGAAGGACAGATGGACACCGGACAATTGTATACCATAATACGTCCCGTCAAAAATTGATGGGCGTATAAAAAGTGTAATAAACATTTCTAAAATTCCTGAATGACACATGTGGAGCAGGATCTGCTTACCCCTCTGGAGCACCTGGGATCACCCCCTGTTTTTTTAGTGGGGTTCATGTTGCTCAGTCTTTAGTTTTGCATGATGTGTTTTGTATACTATACTGTTGTTTTTGTTTTTTGCCATGGCATTGTCAGTTTGTTTTTGACTAGAGTTTGAATATTCCTTTGGTATCTTTCGCCTCTCTTTTCTAAGAAAACCAGATGTATGAACCTGTTTAAATACTTTGTATTTCCAATATTGATTAATTTTTCAACTGAAAATATTTCTCAGAACAAGAATCTGACAAATGACAGCAAACCATATTTTTATTACATTTATTAGCGTCATTATTAAAGCAATAAAGGGCCATAACTCTGAACAGAAAAGGTGAAAATCATCAGAATTGAACTTGACCTCAATTATTTCATCAGTAACAACTTACTGAAATTTGAAAAGCATTTGTAGAACAGTTAGCAATTTATTGCTGGGAAACACACTTAAAATGCAACTTTTTCAACCAATCAAGGACCTTTACTCCTAAACAGCAGCAGTGAAAATCATCAATATCAAGCTTGACCTCAATTTTGTCCTCAGAAACAAGATATTAAAATGTGAAAGCCATTGCTGGAACAGTTCTTAACTTGTTACACAAAACAACTCAAACTGCCATTTTCCAATCAATCAAGGAACATAACTACTGAACAGCAAAAACGAAAATCATCAATATCCAGTGTGACCTCCAACCTCTATAATTGAACTTCCATCAGAGAAACCAGGTTAAAACTGGAAATCAATTCAGGCCTTTGGATTTATTTCACAAATTAAAATTCAAGAAGTGATAAATTAAGCTAGGAAGATTAGAGAATGCAGATATTAGAATGACATTTACATGTTATGAACATAACATTCCAGGTTTATTGCTTTTAATTGATTTTGAAAAAGCATTTGATTCTTTATCTTGGGACTTTCTGGTATCAGTTTTGTAATTTTTCAATTTTGGTAAATTCTATTATTAACTCGGTTAAAGTATTTTATAATACAAGAAATAATTGTAACAGGATGCTGTTACGAAGTCTCCCAAACAAAGCTCCCATAATTCGTCATTCACATGATTGCCTGACATTGGGCAAAGTCCTTTATTTCATCTGATTTGTTTTTGTCCTATACAAAATATATATTGTTTAGGAGTGGGAATCTCGACTGTTTACAGGTTCTCAAACAGGAGGGGTGGGGTGACCCCAGGGACTCCCATTTATTTCATTTGATTTGTTTTATTGTCCCATACAAGAATATATTTGGTTTAGGGTGGGATCTCGACCGTTTACAAGTATTCAAAAGAAGGGGTGGGTGTGACCCCTTGGACTTCCCTATATTTCAGTTGATTAGTTTTATTGTCCCATACAAGATTATATATGCTTTAGGGTGGGGATCTCGACCGTTTACAAGTTCTCATACAGGAGGGGTGGGGTGACCACCAGGGACTCCTCTATATTTCATTTGATTTGTTTTATTGTCACATCCAGGAATATATATGGGTTAGGGTGGGGATCTCGACCTTTACAAGTTCTCAAACAGAAGGAGGTGGGGTGACCCCAGGGACTTCCCAATTTTCAATTGATTTGTTTTATTGTCCCATACAAGAATATATATGGTTTAGGGTGGGGATCTCGACTGTTTACAAGTTCTCAAACAGGAGGGGTGGGTGACCCCAGGGACTCCTATATATTTCATTTGATTTATTTTATTGTCCCATACAAGAATATATATGGTTTAGGGTGAGGATCTCGACCATTTACAAGTTTTCAAAAGAAGGGGTGGGGTGACCCTGTGGACTTCCTCTGTATTTCAGTTTATTAGTTTTATTGTCCCATATAAGATTATATATGCTTTAGGGATGGGGATCTCGATCATTTACAAGTTCTCATACAGGAGGAGGTGGTGGTGACCACCAGGAATTCCTCCATATTTCATTTGTTTTGTTTTATTGTCACATACAGGAATATATATGGGTTAGGGTGGGATCTCAACCGTTTACAAGTTCTCGTACAGAAGGGGTGGGGTGATCCTGGGACTCCCCAATATTTCATTTGATTTGTTTTATTGTCCCATACAAGAATATATATGGTTTAGGGTGGGATCTCGACCATTTACAAGATAAAAGCACATTCTCAAATTGAAGGGGTGGGGATGAGCCCCAGGGACTCAACCTATTATTTTTTTAATTGTTTTATTGTCCTGTGATCATTACTGAAGACCATGTGTGTCTATCACTTACTGTTTTCAAGTTATAGTCATTTGAAAATTTAAAAATAAAATCCCATAGGGTTCTATAGTAAACCCCTCCCTTCTTTAGGACCCTCAACATACCCCTAAATAGACCCCAATGCACAAACGAAAGACTGATGGCTCCCCTAGACATGTTAGTCTTATATTTTATGAAACCCTAAGTAAATCTGACAAGCGGTTTTGGAGAACCGCTGCGGACAAGTTCATCTTTTAAGCGGAAGAAGAAGAAGAAGAAGAAGATGATTGAAGAAGAAAAATAATAAGAAATGAGCAAAAACAATAAGTCTCCAAACTTTACTTGCGAGACTTAAATATCTCATCTGCAGTCATTCAGGGGGGAAATCTTTCAGACTTTTTTCAAATAGGACGTGGCTGTAGACAAGGGGATCCCTTATCGCCCTACCTTTTTATACTTTGTGCAGAAATTTAGGCAATTAGAATACAGGGGAATAGAAATACTACTGGTATAACTGTGACAGAACATAAGTTATCACAGTTTGCAGATGATACTTCACTTATTTTAGATGGAAGTGAACAGTCCTAAAATGAAACTTTAAATGAATTAGATTGGTATACAAAACTTTCAGGGCTAAACATAAACTTTTCTAAAACATAGGTAGTTTGGATTGGGAGTAAAAAATACTGCAGTGATAAACTTTGTCCGAACAGAAATTTATCCTGGGGTACAACATCTTTTAAGTTATTGGGTATTAATTTTGATGTTGATCTTGATAAAATTATTAACATTAATTATAATGAGAGGGTTTTGCAGATAAAAAATCTAATTAAGGTATGGTCAAAAAGACATCTTACAGTAATAGGTAAAATTACAGTTGTGAAAACTCTGATTTTACCTGTCCTTAATCACCTTATAATTACATTGCCAAATCCAAATCAAGAACTTGTGAAAAAGATCAATGAGCTTATATTTACATTTATTTGGAATTCACCTGTTCATAGAGTCAAAAAAGAACTGTTGCAAAAGGATTACAGTGAAGATGGATTGAAAATGATCAACCTTAGCTCCTTCACCACAGCCCTCAAATCTACATGGGTTAGAAAACTTTTCCTTTCTGACAATAAATGGAAAATGTTTTATTTTCCATAATAAATCAAGAAAAATTATTCAAATTTGGAAATGGTTATCTGTCAAACATTAAAGTTAATATGAAAAATAAATTTTGGCATGATGTATTCCATGCATGGGACATTATTATTGATAAAGAAGAAAACAATACATGGGAATATTTTTGTCAAGCCCACTGTGGATGAATAATTGTATAAAATAGAAAATAAACCTGTATTTTATAAAACTGGTTTAATAAAGGTATATTTTTATTAATGACATTGTATCAGATGCTGAAAAATTCTCAGTTTGGAACAGTTAGAAGAAACATTTAAAATTGACAGAAATGTTATGAAATATAAAAGCATAATTTCTGCTGTAAAGAATGCAAGAAAGGGCTATGTTTTGATAATTATAAACTAGTCACTCCATTTATTCCTTCATTTGCAAAGATTTTTTAAAAGCTCAAGGGAACTAAAGACATGTATTCACTATTAATAAGAAATAATATACTTTCAACAGGTCAGAAAAATGGGAAAATTTTTTAATGTAGATAAAAATGAATGGAGATTAATTTTCAAATTACCTTTTATAGTCACAAAAAATACCAAACTGCAGTGGTTACAATATAGAATAAATCAGCATATTTCAGGTACTAATAAATTTTTGAATAAAATTAATGTCACTGACAATCCAAGCTGTACTTTTTGCCAAGAAGAAGTAGAAACTATTGAACATTTATTTTGGAATTGTGAGATTGTTCAGTTCAAACATTCATTGATGAAATTGACTCATTTCTTTTGTCAAATGGTACTAGTGTTCCGTTTACCATAAAACATTTTCTGTTTGGGGATATTACAAAATCATTTAGGGGGAATTCTGCAAATTTGATTTATCTGCAAAAAAACAATATATTTTCAACTGCAAATATTTTAAGAAAGTTTTAACATTGCAGGCAGTGCAAAATAAAATAAAATCTTTATACAGCAATGAAAAATTAATTGCTGTTAAAAATAAAAGAGTAGATATTTTTGACATGAGTTGAAATGCTTCTGCCATTCTCTTCAGTGAATGATCAGCTATTTTTTACATTGTATATGTGTACATAAATAGTAATAATTAGTAGAAATAGAATTGTCATATCTATCTTTCAATTATTCTTTTTCTTGTTTTGTTTTGGTTTTTTTTCATTATTTGAATTAAAAATATCTATATCTTATCTTTATATTTTACTACTAAAACAACACAAATTATGTATTTTTCTTAACCTGTGCATTTGTTATATTATATCATTATATGTCTGATAATCTTAATGGTAAGCTTTTTTGATATTACTGACATTGTATATAACTTTTTAAGTATGAAAGTTGTATGTATAATATATGAAATACTAACAAAAACTAACAGCTGTATAAATATGTTATTTACTAATGTTAAAGAGGCCGGGAAAAGGTACCGGTACTTGATGTTTTCCAACTAAAAAATGTACAGATTTCAATAAAATATGATAAATTAAAGAAAAAAAAAAAAAAGGAATGACATTTACCCCATATAAAAGTGTTCCCTTCCATGTGGGTCTTCTTCTTCCTAAAAAAAAATTGTCAGACGAAAACTTAAATAAATATCTATGACAACATGCAATGTTGGATTAAATTATCTGATAAAAATGTCATGAAAATTTGGTATTAGTATCCCCTGTGTTTGACACCAAAGATTCTAATTACACTTCTTTACTATATGCTTTTGAGAAATTGTAAAACAATGTAAAATGACATTTGTACTATGAATGACAAAACCCTCCACTTTAGCCAATTTTTTAAACTTAAGACTGAACGAGCCATATATATATATATATATATATATATATTCTATAGTTCTGAATAATGCTACAAGATTTTGGTATATAATATATCTACAAGTGAATGACAAATCATTTTAAGTAACCATTATAAGAAAGTTTTATATTTAAATAAATAATACAAAAGTATATTTTAATTTCTGTAAAAAGCCATTCAAACCTTGAAATAACTGAGGGAACTTGATTGGCATTATTATACTTTCTTTAAGCTTATCTTTAACATCCTGGCAACCACATACATCTTCCAAAGTTATATCAGGAGTCTCAGACTCACTCATATCTGAAATAACAAAAAAATGTACAGTTTCTTTTAGAAATGATCAAATGCAAGCTAAGACAACCTTTAAAGAAAGACTCCTGCGGGACAGATATTACAAAGATATACTGTAGAATCATTATTATTAGATGGATACCAATTATTGTGGATTTCGAGGGAATAGGTCAACCATGAATTTGAATGTTCAACATAGTACAGTGTACCATTATTCTATAGGCTTGTATTCAGACTTTTGCAAACCCATGAAATCAATATTTCCAAAAAATACAATTTTTCCTCATTCCACTTAAATTGGTTTCCATGAAAAACAAACAAATCAACCGTATGTCCTAAGAAACATACTCATATCTATAACATTAAACCTTTAAATAAACCTTAATAAAATTCCTACATTATTACACACAGTTTAAGTGTGATTTGTCTAGTAAAAAAACATTGTCAACAACCAAAGGTAATTAAGTGCTAATAAAAGGATTACAGAAGACAATTTTCCAAATGTGTTTGAACTGTGTACTTTTTTTTTTACTTTTTCATGATACACAGAATAGCCACAAAAAATACATAAAGCATCTCTTTAAATATAATAAATGGCCTTATCTTAAAAAGGTTATTGATCGATTGAAGGTGTTTAACACCACTTTCAGCTCTATTTGTAATGTCATGGCAACCATATTTATTGGTGGAGAAAGTCAGTGTGCCCAGGGAGAACCACTGACCTATGGCAGGACAACTGACAATCAAATGAATTAAGATTGGAGTCAAACAAACCTGCAACATAAGGGGTTCCAACTCACAACCTCAGTTATGATAGGCTAGAGATACTGTAGATGAACTACTTAGATATCTCTGCCACTGAGGCCCCTTATATGATCTAAAAAGTAGATTGATTTGCTGGCATGCTGTGAAAATCACATAACAACATTTTGATACTACAAAGATTAATCTGTTCAAGTACCTTCAAATACCAGTATTTTATACAAAACATTCTCAGTTGGTGACAGTGGCTTTCCTGATAGACATTAATATGAACAAATTTTCATATGTATCAATTTGTAGTTTATTTAAAAGATTATTAAAATGTTTGTGCTAATTCAATATAGTTAAAACCTTGACCAAGCATGGAATTTTGTAAAATGCTATCAATATTGTTCGTCAAACCCCAAGAGTTCAAGAATAAACCCCATTGAAATTGGTCAAGAAATAAGCAATTTATACAAAGTATCTTCTTTGCACAATACTGTGCAATTGAATATTTTTGCAATTGCCTCCCATTAAACTGGAAATAAAGGATGTCAAAGATACATTGAAAAGCAACAAGTGATGGCTAGAGGTAGTGAAAATTTATATTCAAAAATTCAGTTTAAGGAACAAAATAAAAACATAAATTATAAAGCTCTAATTTTACACGTACCATTGACTAATCTTTCTACTAGATGGTCCTCCGATTCTTTACAAGCTATATCTTCATCATTCTCATCATTTTCTCCACCTCCATTTTTATCTTTCAGTTCTTTCTGCAAGGTCTCAGCCTCAGATAGATAAATGGAACACTGTCGTTTTAATTTATTCTTTACCTCTGCTACCATGGATTCATCTTGCCAAAAAAAATATAACACATGTATGTATAAAGAAACATATGTCCACACATACAATGTAAAAACTATGCAAAATGCTTTACTGCTTGGACCAATAACCAAAACAAAACAAGCCAGTCAAGCATATATATAGAACCCTATGGGATTTAAATTTTTTATTTTCAAATGACTATAACTTGTAAACAGTGATAGACACATGGGGTCTTCAGTAATAACCATGGGAACATGTGGCCTACTGAAAGGTCAAAAGGTCAATTATGACCTTGACCTTTAACTTTTTTTCAATTCATTCAATAGGGAGAGTCCTTAGGGGTTTATACTTATGGGGATTTGTTTGGGAGACTTCGTATTTCATGTTGTTTTAGTCTTGACATGTTTGGGACATAATATTTAGTGAGGTCTATATTGCTAATTTGCTATTGCAAACACCTTGAGAGAGTATTACATACATGTATATGAGTACCTAGAATATAAGATATGTAGAGAAGGATATGTTTACCCTCTAAGTGCACTTAAGTTCACCATTGGTTTTTACTGTCGACTTCATCTCTAGTCATGCTAGTAGCACCTGAGTTCATCACTGTTAACTGCTTGTTCTACAGAAGCACCTGGACTAATCCCCTTGTTTAACTGTTGAGGGAGGATCTGCTTACAAAAGTACAAGGGTAAACCCCTTGTTATCATCCTGGAAAAACTTCTGGAGCATATATATGCAAGTTTGGCTTTGTCTGTGGAAATTTGATTCCAGTATTTACCCAAAATTAACTATTTAGTAAATAAGGTTTTCTATTCACTTTTTAAGGTTTATAGAACATATCCTTTGTTCCAAAATATTACCGGGTGAATAGTGGAAATTTCTTACTTGAAATTCAGTTACCAAAAGGTGTACTTTATTTGTATTTTGCATCAAAGTCATGAATGTGTAATGTTAAATTAAAATGTAAACACACTCCAATAACATTAAGTTGCTAAAACAAAGGGACAGAAATCCTGGTAAGGTGAGTACTAAAGACCATGGAATAATTCCTACAGGAATTTCCAACAGTTTAGCACTGTTTAATTACTTTTGAAACTGTACATAGTACATTATGTTACCTTTGATTTCCTGAATCAAATGTTGTATCTCCTTTTTATATAGCTCTAATGCTTCTGCTGTTCTGTTTTCCTCTCTGGCTTTTTTGGCTTTATCAATATTACTCTGACCCTGTTTTAAAACAGATATATACACTGTATAATAATAATTACTTACAAATACAAAGATAACATTTTTCTAAAGACAGACACAGCTATTTATAATTTTGCTGTATGAAATCTGTTTTGAAGTACAGCAACTACTATTGGAGTGTCAGCTGGTTAAACACTTTAGAGCTTGCTTTCAAGTTGAGTTTCAACAGCCATAATTCTAAGCATTCTTTGTTATGGTACAAAACTTTTTATTATATTTTTGTTTGTAAAATGTACTGGTTTTATTATCTTATATATATATAAATTTATAAGATAAGTGCTTTTCCTGTGCTTTTTTTTATTGTATAACACATGTACACACATTATATAAGAAGACCTTCACAAATTGGCATTTTCAAAATTATATCATAGTATCCAGTATGATACAATATTTCTACACTGGTTAATGAAAGTTAAATTTTCAAATTTAAAATGTTAGGATTGCCGAGCTTTTTAAATATTTAAAATTTTACAAATGAGAGTTTCTATAAAAAAATAATCAACAGGAAAAGTATAAATCAGGTAGAATTAGAGAACATTGTTTTATAGTTTTTTTCAACAAACCACTGAATTTCAGAATCAGCCTTTTGATTGTAGATTACATGTATGATGTAATTACTTGAAAATTGACTAATTTTTTTACCTATCAACATCCAAAGTTGCCTAGAGGCCAAAATTGATGAAATTAATAGTCAGAGTTCATATATACAATATACATGATATATATCATATATTTAAAAAAAAATTAAACACAAGTGAACCAACGCCTGGTAAATCTTCTGTCAGTAGATTCCATAAAGTAGATACCTCGGGTATGCAGGGTCATCACGATAAAAACATAAAATGTAGAAGGTCCTATAACAACAACACTTTAAGGAATGCTCCAGTAATTTATTAAGATCGACATGTTTCGGTGGCTAGGCCACCATCATCAGGATAGAAAATAATACATAAAATCATGCTGATGTACAAAATCGGGTTGAGAAAATTTATTGTATAATTCGTTTCACTGTGCAAGAGTGCTAACACATGATGGCAGAATAATTTTAACAACAAAAACATTGTATTTTTATTTTATTTTAATAGTTTACTTCTATATACTTACTTTCACTTTCTCTTTCAATTGCTATTTATAATGTTACTCACCATAGCAACATTGTCAGTCAGGGACTTACTTAAATGAGTGATTTTCTAAATCACTGATTTTAGTAACATTATTTCCATAAAGATTGGAAGTAAGAGTTGTCTTTCTTTAATAATCACCTATTTAAGTAGTACAAATTAATCACTAGAAGAATTGATTTAATTTTATTATAGCTTTAAATATAGAGTACTAATGATCCAGGGACTAATTATGTTTCTAAAATTATCAGAACCAACATCTGTGTTGTCTAGGATGACCAGGTCATTTCAGGTGATGACCTTGTACTGAATCTAGGATAATGACATTAAAATCACTTGTTTAAGTATCATACCTCAATTTCCTTCCAGGGGCCTCGGTGGCCGAGTGGTCTAAGTAGTTACTACTGTAATCACTAGCCAGTCAACACTGAGGTTGTGAGTTCGAACCCGCCGTGCGGGTGCACTCGACTCAATCTTAATTGACTAGGATTGTCAGTTTTCCTATCGAAGGTCGGTGGTTTTCTCCGGCACCCGGCTTCCTCCACCAATAAAACTGGCCGCCACGAATAGCCCAAAAGCGGTGCTTAAAAGTGGCGTTAAAACACCAAATATCAATCAAAATCAATTTCCTTCCCAAAATCACTTATTTAAGTATCATTATTTTAATAACCCCACTAATTTCAACACCCCGAACAGTGAAATTTTTATCGCGAACAGTAGAATTTTATTACATAATCTGAAAGATGAAACCTTGAACTTTACAGGAAAAATACTCCCACTGCTGGGAAAAATCTGTTAAGAAAGTATCAGTTCATTATGTAAAGCCATTATTATAGCATTTTTCAACTAAAATAGAATTTGCAGATAAATGATAGCATCAAAGGCATAAACCTTGCTACATAAAAGAAGCAAAAGTTCATTTTTCCAATTTTATTAATGAAAAGATATTATTTAAACCTATGTGTTTAAAATTTTGGTAAAACTACAAAATCACAATTTGTGACAAAACTTCAATTTGTTACTCAAATAAGTGATTTAAAATCACTTATTTCAGTAAGTCCCCTGACTGATTGTGACGTTTAATTTTCTCAACCCGATTTTGTACATCAGCATGATTTTATGAATTGTTTTCTATCCTGATGATGGTGGCCTAGCCACTGAAACATGTCGATCTTAATAAATTACTGGAGCATTCCTTAAAGTGTTGTTATAGGACCTTCTACATTATATATTTTTAAACATACATCACGAAAAATAATATTGATTTCGAAAATGGATTTTTCAGAATTTTTTTCTGCAACTATATATAGAACTCAAACATGACTTTGCAGTTTGAAACAGATTCAGAAAGAGCTGACCTTGGAGAACAGGTCAGCCAATGGTCTTCCTGCTTCCTCACTTTTTTCTGTTTCAATTTGTTCTTTTACCTCTTCACTGTTCTTCAACTCTTTAGTCTTATTTTGGTCCTCTGAATCCTTTCTGTCTCCATCCATCTAGTCAATTTCTTGTGTGCATCAGTTAACTTTCAGTCTCTGTCACAAAAAAAAATAGTCTATGATACATTTGTATTTTATAGAAAGAATATTCTTTTTCACATAGATTTTTAATTTATTTATTTATCATGTTTATAGCAGTGACTATTACAGTATATTTACCCATCTCCATTCTCAATTTTACAGTACAATACAATTGTTCTAGTCATAAGTGTGATGTCCATTTTCGCTGAACTAGTATACATTTTTTTAAGGGACCAGCTGAAGCCTGCCTGCGGGTGCAGGATTTTCTCACTGTGTTAAAGACAAATTGGTGGCCTTCGACTGTTTTTTTGCTCTTTGGTCGGGTTGTTGTCTCTTTGACACATTCCCCTTTTCCATTCTCAATTTAATATATTTCTTTTTTATTGGCTGCAAGAAGAATCAACTGATTATGTAATGTTTTCAATTTATGTAAAAGCAGAGTCTACGAATATAATCATTAGCTTCACCCACTATTTTTACACATCGAGGCAACATTAGGAGTTAACAGCATAGTCAAATAAAACAAAGAATTTATGATCAGTGCTTGCAAAATCAACTAGAGGCTCTAAGGAGCCATGTCGGCCATGTTGGTTGGCAGGTGGGCAGGTCAGACATATTTTTTAACTAAATACCCTAATGATGATTGTGGCCAAGTTTGGTTGAATTTGTCTATGTAGTTTCAGACACGACGACAACGGATGACGGACGCCAAGTGATGAGAAAAGCGACAAGAAGATTTATTTGGCAAATACAGACTAATTCAGTTAAGAAAAAGTTTTAGCATCAA
Organism: Mytilus coruscus; assembly: GCA_017311375.1. Taxonomy (NCBI): domain Eukaryota; kingdom Metazoa; phylum Mollusca; class Bivalvia; order Mytilida; family Mytilidae; genus Mytilus; species Mytilus coruscus. Next base: position 31,928,227 of record CM029600.1, read on the forward strand.
TAAAACTAACCATTACCAGGGTACTTATTTCAAATCAACAAATATAAAAATATGCATTTAAACGTTGTTTCTTTTAATATGCTTGTATTAAAGTAATTTACATTATCATGATTATTTCATTATTTTGATACAGAAGTTTGTTAAAAGAAAATAGGAATTGTTTTTATTTATTATCAAGAATATGCTCGGTGCTTTATAACTACACGTATATGATCCTATACATGCATGTTTGACATTTCTATTGTATTATTTATATCCACTACTAAATACTGAAAACATAAACCCATTACTTATTAATAAAAGAAAGTTATGCATTAAGTAAACACATTGACTCACAAGGAGTTTACACATGATCCACATTTATCAAAGATTCTACACGAGAAATGAACACTGATACAATGTATACAAGAAAATAATTTCCTGTAAAAATATGAAAGAACTAAACATGATTTGGATTAAGAATATTTCAACCAAAATTTATTCAGAATTACTGGAAAATAAACTAAACAGTTTAAACAAATATAACAAACTTTTTATAAAAAGCATTCAAGACAAACTAGACCAAGAATTTTAATCTTAGATATCCAAATTTTGAAACTGGCGTTTATTTACAAAAATTAGAATCAGTGACCATAATTTACTTATAGAAAAGGGCAGATATCTGTATATACCTTGAAACCAAAGAACATGTCTAGCTTGTAAAACCATAGAAGATGAAACCAACTTTCTACTATACTGTCAAAATGATAAAATTTTACACATTAAACTTTTTAATGACATTGCAATTGGATATAATCCGATATTTCCAAATCTGCATGACACTGAAAAACTAGTAGTCCTATATCCTTCAATTACCATGATTACAAACCAAGTGAAAAAACAGGTTCCTTTATAAAACAGTCTTTAGAGCTGAGGACAGGGACTCTTTGTTATTTTTGCTTGTATATTATATATTTTAGACAGTCGGTTCATAAACTTGATGACTTTAACCGCATGAAAATCCTAGTGATTGAACAGAACATTCACTGGAGTGATGCCCAGCAACAGGTTCAAGAAAGCTTTTGGATACAGGAATTAAATGTACATCATCTAAACGGCATTAATAAGAAATACTAGCAGTTTTATTTTACACTCATTTTTGGATGTATATATTCACAGTCACGCCTATTGAGTATCGAGTTTTGTTTTATATTATCATGATTATGATGTTCAAGATTTGGGATTAAATCAATAGACCAATAATTATTTGTCAACACGATTTTATAACATCATCCTTGTATATTACCATCTTATATTAGTACTGTTGTGCAAATCTTTATACTTATATATTTTTTCCTTATCTATGCAGTATTGTCTCTTCTAGATGATCCGTACATATTAAATTTGCTGGTTGGCCTTTTCATAGACTTCTACATATATATACACAAGTCTAAATTTGAAAACTATGTTCAAACCTATGATTGCTTTGATAAAAACATCATGTATATATATATATATATATATATATATATACAATGTCTAAAAATAGCAACAATCAACATCCAATCTATTTAGGTGTGGATCAGTTTGTGAAAATAAACTGATACAGTTACTGAATTAAAATTATATAAATGTCTAAGAATATAACTTAAACACGCTAATTAATACATTAAAAGTTCTATTAGATTTTAAATAGAAATACGCAATATTTTGCTAAAATATTTTTTGTCATGCATCCAATTTTACCTTGAGAGATGCACACACCTGATGAAGCTAATTTGTTTAGCTAAATATTGCGATTTCTATTTAAAATCTAATAGAACTTTTAATGTATTAATTAGCATGTTTAAGTTATATTCTTAGACATTTATATATATACATGTATATATATTTGTATTTGTCACATGTATCATAATCATGTTTTACTAATTGACAATAAAGAATTATTACTACAAACAAAAACCCTGTATTATTTACAGAAAATCAGGGATCACCTGAACTTGACGATCACAATACTGCTATGTTGACAATACTGCTATAAAATAATATTCCAGTATTGTGTTTGTTTTCCCAAAAATACTACAATACTAGACTATGCATGAGCATGATTATGATGAGTGCATACCAGTATTGTTAGAAGTAATTATCTAATATAATTATGTGATATGTTTATAAAGCAGGATAATTCTGTATCAGTGAGGTTTTAGAGAAGTACCGGTACATTAATTAGCATGATAAGTATAAAATTAAATTATTGTTATTATTATTAATACTCGCTGAGATCAAAGGACATGTCACAACTTTCATAATTTCATATGAACCAGGTACTTTAGAATTCATTGAAATTAAAGTGGTAATTTTGATATTAAAAGTGAATATTTTCTGTTGTTGAACTTTTAATTTTTATTAGTTATCTAATCAGATGAGAATTTTTAAAGTTTTTTAGTAAGTATTTTAAAGTTGTTCAAATGTCAGATTTCCTTTCATTTTATTTTAACGATATTTTTTTTCCCTTTTATCATGTCTATCATTTCTATTGAACATGTTAAATATACAATAAATTGATTAAAATTCCCTAAACCAATGCATTAGTTATAATTCTCTTATGGTTGTGGCCTGTTATATATTTCTCGTATCACACTGCACAGAGTGTGATACGAAAAAGTGATACGAAAATCTGCGTTAATTTGATTGATTTATCCAGCATCACAAGACGATATTACGGCATTTCCATTTGTTATTCGTTAGGTCAATGATGACTTCCAAAGACGATGTACATTTCGTCCATGGCAACAGACATTTTGATTTCTACAATAATATACAAAACACTCACACATTTCACCTGACAATCTTTGTATGTAAATGATGTTATTTGTAAATTTGCATTTAATTTCAATTCTTAAAATATTTGTGATTTAGAAACAATACAAAATACAAAAGAATATATTTAAGATAGAAGTGATCATAATTTATATAAATAAGCTTCACAGATGACACCAAAAACTATAGAAGAATTGAAATTAACAAATGATTGACATTAATTACAATTTTTCTTTTTAAGCTATGGCATTGTCAGTTTATTTTCAACTTATGATAGATATAAGAAGATGTGGTATGAGTGCCAATGAGACAACTCTCCATCCAAGTCAAAATTTATAAATGTAAACCATTAATGGTCAAAGCACGGTCTTCAACACGGAGCCTAGGCTCACACCGAACAGTAAGCTATAAAGGGCCCCAAAATTACTAGTGTAAAACCATTCAAACGGAAAACCATCGGTCTAATCTATATAAAACGAAACGAAAACACTTATGAACCACATCAACAAACGACAACTACTGAACATCAGATTCCTGACTTAGGACAGGTGCAAACAAATGCAGCGGGTTTAAACGTTTTAATGGTACCAAACCTTCACCCTTTTTCTGAAACAATAATGTAACATCACAACATAGAAAAACACACTATAAAATATCAACTGAAATAGCTTAACTCAATCAAAGGACATATTAACACCATTGAACATACACTGAACAAATAAATATGAGTTTGAATGTCCCTGTGGTATCTTTTGCCTCTCTTTGCAATTGCTGTGTTTGAACATTCTAGGATGCATAATTTATTTAAAACCAGCATTTTGATATTTAAAGTAGTGCTACTTAGTCTGATTATCTATAAAAACAATCAAGACAGTAGTGCAACATATCTTTTTAAATAAAATATTATAAATGTTTTACACTTATAACATGTATAAATAAACTCTTGATTTAATTTGGTTTATTTATTACCATGATGACTAACATGTCGAAAATTCATGTCATATTATATCTTAATATATACTTCCATGATTAATATAGTGTTATTAACTGGCTGTTTCTGTATTGGCCCTGTTATAGAAACAGCCAGTTAATAACACTTTAATTAAACGATTTTCTCAATTCGCTTAAACTAAGAAACTTACCGTGAAGAAGATACAGAAATTCATTTCTGAACTTGTCTTTCGCATTCATGATTGATTTTTGTCAACATTGTCAGATGTAATTTCTGATTTCTCTTCCAAGTACTTAATCTTATGCTATTAGAATTCATTTTATGTAGCAAATATAAAGTAGCTGGAAGAATAAATCAGACAGTTTAACAATTCTCGCCTTGAATCGCCTGGGTTATCTTGATTGATTAATGGAAATGAAACAGTGAAAATAATCGAAAGTCGTACTCGAAAGGGCTGTGAAATATTTCCGCTTCAAGACGTTACAAAACACTGAACATCATTTAAACTTTTTTTATGATATAAGGATAAAAATATTATACATATGTATTTTATGCATAACGATATGTCCAAAGTTATAATGTAAGCTTACGATAAGAAAATTGAAACTGGAAGTGAACGTCCAGATAGCCCATGGGCCAATATGACTTTTCCGTAATGAACCTGTAAAAGTCAGACATTCTGTCTGAAAAGCAATATCAACTCCTGATTTATATCGACAGGGCAACATCATCAGTATTGCACATGCTCATTTATCCATATTAGGGCTGATTTGTTCATATCATTTAAGAATATACAATACAGAATCACACAAACCAACAATATTAATACTAATACAATACTGAAAGACTATACTGGCAGACAATTATAGAGGATAGGAATGCCCTTTAGCGCCAGGCATCAAACGGTCATTTTCGCCGCCGTTAGCGCCAAATTGGTTAAAATTTTACTGTGATTCGTCAAAATATCCTTATCGTGATTCGTTAGTGGTCTTAAATAATTATCATTACCGTTATTTCGAAAAAAATTAAAGTGATTTGTCAAAATCAGTTGATTTTTTATCGCCTAAAAGAAAGTGAACATTTTATCGTCATGCACCAAAATTACCGTTAACGTCATTTGGCAATAATTTTTCAATTTATTCCTCATGAAGGTACCCCATTACGACCCTCATTATAGTGAAAATTATACTATATCAGTATTCTTAATAATACTGATTTACCAGTAATGTGATCGTCTTCTGTACAATGTAGGTGATCCAAAATCGGTGCAGTATTTAAATGGCTTCAAAATTTGAAAACTTACAAATTAACAAATATTCAATTGTAATTAAATGATTTCTACTTCATTTTGCTTTTCTCCAATGAAACGACTGTACCTTGAGGCTTGTTGATGATACGGTTGCGGATTTTGTTTAGACCGGGAACCAGGAAAGATTTTACTAAAGACCAGCTAAAAGTGGACTGAAAAGACCAAATATAAACTACAAAGTCAGGCCGTAGTATTGTTACATTAGCTGTTCGGTGTGAGCCAAGGGTCCATGTTAAAGGACGTACTTTGACCTATAATGGTTTACTTTTTACAAATTGTGACTTGATGGAGAGTTGTCTCATTGGCACTCATACCACATCTTATATCTATATATGATGATCTGTGAATATCAGATTACAATTAACACAGGGCGGATCCAGGATTTTGGAAATGGGGGCGTAGTAATAAAGTTCGCCGAGCGGAACGAGGCGAATAATTTTTGGACCTTTTGGCTAAAAGCATAAGATAAGTGTAAAATGCATTTTATAGTTAAAGTGTAGGGGTTGGACATTTTGGTGCCGTATTCTCCATTAATTGTCTATTATAAAATGATTGGATGGATCCAAAGCTATGTACTAGTTAATATATTTGATGTGGGATTTGTCAGAAAAAATGGATATGGAAAATTCTCGTTTGTTGTATGGTTAGTTAGCATAACCTCACATATTTCTTGTGGTAAACAAGATATACGGCTATTCAATGAAATTTACAATACGACCGACACGAAGAAAGACAAACAAGAAATTTTATCAAATGTTTGGTTGAAATGTTTCAACCAACAAGGGAAGTGAGGGGTTCCAAATCAACCAAAGGCTACGAATGAGTCGGAAATGACAATGAAGTTGTGAATGACGGTCGCCGCATGGAGACATATAGGACACACCCAGCAGGCAGGTTGCAGTCGGGCCTTGAAAAAGTATTCAGTATATCAGTTCGGCGAAACAGACATTCCGGTCAGATATAGGTTTCACATGCAACCCCCATAACAAAATTATGTCCGTCTTTTATTCATCGTGTTCATTTAATGCTAAATAATTTTGTTGACAATATTTTTTTCTAATAGCAAAAAGTGGACAAGATTATTGTTTTCAATCCAGATACGGTCAGAATTTTTGTTTAAGGCAAAAATCAGGGTCAGAATTTTTTCTCTAAAATATCTCAGACTGCCCCCTCAAATCAAATGGTCCGTACCTTAGACTTTAAATCTATATCTAGAGCTTACTGACTGGGGATCACTATTCAGCAATGTTATTAATGGGCTGGGGCGTGTGGGGTTAAACATGTTTTCGTAGGTAAATAATATTGCTGTGGAACTTTTTTTTTCACGAGAGTGTAATAGAGTATTACTTTCTGTTGGGTGGAATTATGAAATAGAAGTCAATAGTTCTTGCTCAATACTTTGTCGCTTTGAAGGCGTCATGCTTGTCATCCTCAGCCTAAGCAATGTGTTACTTTAATTTGAATTTCAAAATGACTGAGTGACGTTTTTTTTCGACGTACTGGTCAACTCCACCGTAGCGAATCACATGACTTTGACATAATCAATAATATGTTACAGTAAATACGAGCCAAAATATCTTTATAAGTAAAGAATTGTCGCATAAAAATTAAATACACGGAAATGGCAAAGTTCGCGAAGTCTATATAAAAAGAATATGTGGTATGATTGCCAATGAGACAACTGTCCACAAGAGACCAAAATGACACAGAAATTAACAACTATAGGTCACTGTACGGCCTTCAACAATGAGCAAAGCCCATACCGCATAGTCAGCTATAAAAGGCCCTGAAATGACAATGTAAAACAATTCAAACGAGAAAACTAACGGCCTTATTTATGTACAAAATGAACGAAAACAAATATAACACATAAACAAACGACAACCACTGAATTACAGGCTCCTGACTTGGGACAGGCACATACATACATAATGTGGCGGGGTTAAACATGTTAGCGGGATCCCAACCCTCCCCTAACCTGGGACAGTGATATAACAGTACAACATAAGAAAGAACTATAAAGATCAGTTGAAAAGGCTTTTATTAACTATGTATTTACTTTCAGGTATCACAGATCGAATTTATTCGTTCATAGTGTGTTAATTTACGTTTTTGATTGAGTTAAGCCTTCCAATTGATGTTTTATCGTGTGTTTTCTTTGTTGTGATGTTATACTATTGTTTCAGAAAAGGGAGAAGGTTTGGTACCATTAAAACGTTTAATCCTGCTGCAAATGTTTGCACCTGTCCTAAGTCAGGAATCTGATGTACAGTAGTTGTCGTTTGTTTATGTAATTTATACGTGTTTCTCGTTTCTCGTTTTTTATATATACTAGACCGTTGGTTTTACCGTTTGAATGGTTTTACACTAGTACTTTTGGGGCCCTTTATAGCTTGTTGTTCGGTGTGAGCCAAGGCTCCGTGTTGAAGGCCGTACATTGACCTATAATGGTTTACTTTTATAAATTGTTATTTGGATGGAGAGTTGTCTCATTGGCACTCACACCACATCTTCCTATATCTATTAACTCATCAGATGGACAAAAATACAAGTGGACGTGGCAGGGTACTTGTACATCCCAACAACAAAAAGACACTAGGAACAGATCTGAGAGTACTCGCAGTTATCTGACAGCTAGTTCAAAGCCACTAACAACTAATAAAAAATCATGCATCTAAGACTAAATTATCAATCCGTACACATCCAACATCCAATGGATTTAGTGTAAAGACGTCATAAACAGTCAGAGAAAAACATGACCTTGTGCAATGCAAGATACAGGTATCGACATATTGTAGATCCATGAATGTGTATATGTATATAACATACTAGTAATATTTAGTTTGCTTTTAATTTACTGATAACAAAATCAATATTTATACCAATAAAACAATATTCAATGATCTTATTACAGTGTTGAATTGGTAACCTTTAGAATAAGTTTATTTAAAGGAGCGATAAGTTTACAAGGATCATTTCTAAATTTCCGGGCACGGTTAACAACATTTCCGTAAAATGAGGATGTGCTATCCCGTTTGAAATAAGTTTTCTACAGGTACAACCAAACTTCAAAACCAAATCTTTATATCTATGGAAAAATTAGTAAAGGTCTTAAGTAATATATGGTAACGATATCCCTGGTTTAATAATTTACCAGTAATACATAGATTACGTTCGTTAAAATCAAAACGTCACAACAGACACGGGCATAGCGAACGAGCTGTGAAATATAAACACCGTAAGATGGTGCCAAAGGAACATCACCAACTAAAATGGAAAATTAACAATAGGGAACGAAAAATCGTCCCTTTTGTCGTAAATTTTAGTGTGCAGTTTCCGTTTAAAACCGAAATATCTAAATCTAGGAAAGGACAGTTATTACCGTTTAAATTTGATTTATTTAAAGTAAGTTCCTTGGGGTAAATTTCAGCAGTATATTGAGAAAATTCTTGATTATTTAACGAAAAATATCATCAAGATAACGGTAAGTGTTGTTGAATTATCAATTAAATGCAATTTCGACGGGTCTTTACTGAGTTTAGTCATAAACTGTGATTCGTAACAGTACAAAACAAGTCTGCTATTAAAGGGCACAATTAGTGCCCATAGGGATACCTACAACCTGTCGATAAACTTTGTTGCCGAAACGTACATAAATATTATCAAGGAGAAAATTAACAACTTCAGTCATCTCATCAGACCTCCAGTAAGTATATCTAGCATATTTACCTTTCTCATTAGAGAAGAAGGCTTTAAATGAGTTGCAGTAAATATATTTGCATCCAGCTTTACTAAACGACCATTTAATTAAATAGGAAAACTTTTGTTGATAAGATAGTGTGGGAGTGTAGTGTAAAGAGTAGAAAGGTTGGCAGGCCGGGTTGTCAGACACATTTTAAAACTAGATACCCTAATAATGATTGTGGCCAAGTTTGGTTAAATTTGGCCCAATAGTTTCAGAGGAGAAAATTTTTGTAAAAATTAACAGACGAAGACGACGACAACGGACGACGGACGCCAAGTGATGAGAAAAGCTAAAAATGCAAACATACAGAAATTTTCTAAAATTAGTTTCTTTCATAAGGTCTACATAACGGGTCAAAGATCATCTTATGTTGATTTGTTTAACAATCAGCATTCCAAATTACGCATAAGTGCACATTCTTTAATGATTGAAAGGGAAAGACATCTTATTGACCCAAGAAGTGAAAGTTACTGGCCTTTCTGTTATAATGAGCTGATTGAAAATACTGGGTATCATTAATTAGTCACAAGATGAGACAAGAACACAAATGCAGGGGCAAGAAGACTAATGTAGCTGCAAGAAGACTAATGTAGCGACAAGAAGACTAATGTAGTGACAAGAAGACTAATGTAGTGACCAGAAGACTAATGTAGTGACAAGAAGACTAATGTAGTGACAAGAAGACGACAAGAAGACTAATGTAGCAACGAGAAGACTAATGTAGTGACAAGAAGACTAATGTAGCAACAAGAAGACTAATGTAGCGAAAATTTATTTGGCAAATGCAGACTAATTCAGTCAAGAAAAAAGCTTTAGCATCATTAAATCTAACAATTACCAGGGCACTTATTTCAAATCAATAAATATAAAAATATGCATTAAAACGTTGTTTTTTTTAATATGCTTGTATTAAAGTAATTTACATTATCATGATTATTTCATTATTTTGATGAAGAAGTTTGTTAAAAAGAAAATTGGGATTGTTTTTATTTATTATGTGTGGTGCTTATAACTATACGTATATGATCCTATACATGCATGTTTGACATTTCTATTGTATTATTTATATCCACTACTAAATACTGAAAACATAAACCCATTACTTATTAATAAAAGAAAGTTATGCATTAAGTAAACACATTGACTCACAAGGAGTTTACACATGATCCACATTTATCAAAGATTCTACACGAGAAATGAACATTGATACAATGTATACAAAAAAATAGTTTCCTGTAAAAATATGAAAGAACTAAACATGCTAAAGATTTGGATTAAGAATATTTCAACCAAAATTTATTCAGAATTACTGGAAAATAAACTAAACAGTTTAAACAAATATAACAAACTTTTTCTAAAAAGCATTCAAGACAAACTAGACCAAGAATTTTAATCTTAGATATTCAAATTTTGAAACTGGCCGTTTATTTACAAAAATTAGAATCAGTGACCATAATTTACTTATAGAAAAGGGCAGATATCTGCATATACCTTGAAACCAAAGAACATGCCTAGCTTGTAAAACCATAGAAGATGAAAACCACTTTCTCCTCTACTGTCAAAATGATAAAATTTTACACATTAAACTTTTTAATGGCATTGCAATTGGATATAATCCGATATTTCCAAATCTGTAGACACTGAAAACTAGTAGTTATATATCCTTCAATTACCATGATTACAAACTAAGTGAAAAAAACAGGTTCCTTTATAAAACAGTCTTTAGAGCTGAGGACAGGGGACTCTTTGTTATTTTTGCTTGTATATTATATATTTTAGACAGTCGGTTCATAAACTTGATGACTTTAACCGCATGAAAATCCTAGTGATTGAACAGAACATTCACTGGAGTGATGCCCAGCAACAGGTTCAGGAAAGCTTTTGGATAAAGGAATTAAATGTACATCATCTAAACGGCATCAATAAGAAATACTAGCAGCTTTATTTTACACTCATTTTTGGATGTATATATTCACAGTCACGTCTATTGAGTATCGAGTTTTTTTTTATATTATCATGATTATGATGTTCAAGATTTGGGATTAAATCAATAGACCAATAATTATTTGTCAACACGATTTTATAACATCATCCTTGTATATTACCATCTTATATTAGTACTGTTGTGCAAATCTTTATACTTATATATTTTTTTCCTTATCTATGCAGTATTGTCTCTTCTAGATGACCCGGTACATATTAAATTTGCTGGTTGGCCCTTTTCATAGACTTCTATATATATATATATATATATATAAAATTTGAAAACTACGTTCAAACCTATGATTGCGTTGGATAAAAACATCATGTATATATATATATATACGATGTCTAAAAATAGCAACAATCAACATCCAATCTATTTAGGTGTGGATCAGTTTGTGAAAATAAACTGATACAGTTACTGAATTAAAATTATATAAATGTCTAAGAATATAACTTTAACACGCTAATTAATACATTAAAAAGTTCTATTAGATTTTAAATAGAAATACGCAATATTTCGCTAAAATATTTTTTTGTCATGCATCCGATTTCACCTTGAGAGATGCACACACCTGATGAAGCTAATTTGTTTAGCGAAATATTGCGTATTTCTATTTAAAATCTAATAGAACTTTTTAATGTATTAATTAGCGTGTTTAAGTTATATTCTTAGACATTTATATATATACACATGTATATATATTTGTATTTGTCAAATGTATCATAATCATGTTTTACTAATTGACAATAAAGAATTATTACTATAAACAAAAACCCTGTATTATTTACAGAAAATCAGGGATCACCTGAACTTGACGATCACAATACTGCTATGTTGACAATACTGCTATAAAATAATATTCCAGTATTGTGTTTGTTTTCCCCAAAAATACTACAATACTAGACTATGCATGAGCATGATTATGATGAGTGCATACCAGTATTGTTAGAAGTAATTATCTAATATAATTATGTGATATGTTTATAAAGCAGGATAATTCTGTATCAGTGAGGTTTTTAGAGAAGTACCGGTACATTAATTAGCATGATAAGTATAACTAGAGGCTCCAAGGACCCTGTGTCGCTCACCTGATATTTTTATTTACAATTGATGCATGAAAAATGCAACTGTTATACTGTCGTTTAGTTTCAGGGATATAAGACTAAAAAGTGCGTTTGAAACCTATGTTTTATTTCAGCCATGTGTGCCATGTTGGCAGGCAGGGTCATCATACACAGTGGTCCCTGGATATCCTAGTGGTGATTTAAACCAAGTTTGGTTTAATTTGACAGTAGTTTCAGGGTTTCAGGGGAGAATTTTTGTAAAATTTATCTAATGAGAAATGCGAAGTGATGAGAAAGTTTGTTGTGAAGTTTTGTTGTTGCGCAACACCCCCCCCCCAAAAAAAACAAAAGGTAATAAAAAATTATCATTTAAGTGCAATCTTTCCTATTAATGATTTCTGCAAAATTCAGTTGACTGTGCAAGGGTTGTATAGCCAGCTGAGGTCGTTAAAACTCTCATTTGTTGTTGCAAAATTCAAGTGGTTTTGAATTGCTTTGTTAATCTTTTTGTATTCAACTTTTAAACAACAAAGTACAACAAATATGATGACTGATACTCATGACACTGAAAATATGGTCTTCATTCTTGTGAAGAAAATGGTAAGGTTTGAAATATTTCTTAAATATTAATTCAATACCAATACTTTAATTTGTATTGGATTTATCCCAGGAAATGAGAACAAAGGACACAATTAATTTAAATTTTTTCCTAAACTTCTGATAAAATATAAAATGAAGAACTATATTTTTTAATGAGAATTTTTTTTAATAGTTAATTGATAATTTGAACAATATTAATAAAGTTTTAGATCTTGCATGGTTGATTAATTTTCTCTCAAATTTCTGATATTCTATTGAAGTTTTAAATATAATATAAGGCAGGCATTACCTGTGAAAGGGATGAAGTCTGTATAAATTAGTGTAGGAATTCAAGCATCATTTGCACTTGGAATCTGTAGAAAATGAAGCCAAAGTACTGAAACATATCTGACATTCGACCTATTGTTCAGGATTATAGTTGTGACATCATTTTCAATGTAAAGAAAGAAACACCATCATCAGGTATTAATGTGGTTTTTTTTTCATGTTATAGAATTATCAATTATTTTATTGCCAGTTCATTAGTAGATTGTTTTCTATATTGATTTTCTACTGCAGTTTCAGAAAAGAAGATTACAAAAGGAAAACATTTTGTAAAACTTACCAAAATTTACCAAATTAATGAAAATTGTTAAAATTGACTATAAAGGGCAATAACTCCTTAAGGGTCAACTGACCATTTTGATCATGTTGACTTATTTGAAGATCTTACTTTGCTGAACATTATTGCTGTTTACAGTTTATCTCTATCTGTAATAATTTTCAAGATAATAACCAAAACGGCAAAATTTCGTTAAAAATTACCAATTAAGGCAGCAACCCAACAACCAGTTGTCCAATTCATCTGAAAATTTGAGGGCAGATAGATATTTACTTGATAAACAAGTTAATCCCTGTAAGATTTGCTTTAAATGCTTTGGTTTCAGAGTTACAAGCCAAAATCTACATTTTATCCCTATGTTCTATTTTTAGCCATGGCAGCCATCTTGGTTGGTTGGCTGGGTCACCGCACATTTTTTAAACTAAATACTCTAATAATGATTGTGGCTAAGTTTGGTTGAATTTGGTCCAGTAGTTTCAGAGGAGAAGATTTTGTAAAGATTACAAAATTTACAAAAATTGGTAAAAATTACTTTAAAGGGCAATAACTCCTTAAGGGGTCAACTGACCATTTTGATCATGTTGACTTATTTGTAGATCTTACTTTGCTGAACATTATTGCTGTTTACAGTTTATCTCTATCTATAATAATTTTCAAGATAATAACCGAAACGGAAAAAATCCTTAAAATTACTAATTCAGGGGCAGCAACCCAACAACCCATTGTCTGATTCATCTGAAAATTTCAGGGCAGATAGATCTTGACTTGATCAACAATTTTACCCCGTCAGATTTGCTCTAAATGCTTTGGTTTCAGAGTTATAAACCAAAATATACATTTTACCCCTATGTTCTATTTTTAGCCATGGCGGCCATCTTGGTTGGTTTGGCAGGTCACCGGACACAATTTATAAACTAGATACCCTAATGATGATTGTGGCCAAGTTTGGTTAAATTTGGCCCAGTAGTTTCAGAGGAGAAGATTTTTGTAAAAGTTAACGACGACGACGGACGCCAAGTGATGAGAAAAGCTCACTTGGCCCTTCGGGCCAGGTGAGCTAAAAATTAAATTATTGTTATTATTATTAATACTCGCTGAGATCAAAGGACATGTCACAACTTTCATAATTTCATATGAACCAGGTACTTTAGAATTCATTGAAATTAAAGTGGTAATTTTGATATTAAAAGTGAATATTTTCTGTTGCTGAACTTTTAATTTTTATTAGTTATCTAATCAGATGAGAATTTTTTAAAGTTTTTTTAGTAAGTATTTTAAAGTTGTTCAAATGTCAGATTTCCTTTCATTTTATTTTAACGATATTTTTTTTTCCTTTTATCATGTCTATCATTTCTATTAAACATGTTAAATATACAATTTCAATTATTAAAATATTTGTGATTTAGAAACAATACAAAAATACAAAAGAATATATTTAAGATAGAAGTGATCATAATTTATATAAATAAGCTTCACAGATGACACCAAAAACTATAGAAGAATTGAAATTAACAAATGATTGACATTAATTACAATTTTTCTTTTTAAGCTATGGCATTGTCAGTTTATTTTCAACTTATGAGTTTGAATGTCCCTGTGGTATCTTTTGCCTCTCTTTTGCAATTGCTGTGTTTGAACATTCTAGGATGCATAATTTATTTAAAAACCAGCATTTTTGATATTTAAAGTAGTGCTACTTAGTCTGACTATCTATAAAAAACAATCAAGACAGTAGTGCAACATATCTTTTTTAAATAAAATATTATAAATGTTTTTACACTTATAAATAAACTCTTGATTTAATTTGGTTTATTTATTACCATCATGACTAACATGTCGAAAATTCATGTCATATTATATCTTAATATATACTTCCATGATTAATATAGTGTTATTAACTGGCTGTTTCTGTATTGGCCCTGTTATAGAAACAGCCAGTTAATAACACTTTAATTAAACAATTTTCTCAATTCGTTTAAACTAAGAAACTTACCGTGAAGAAGATACAGAAATTCATTTCTGAACTTGTCTTTTCGCATTCATGATTGATTTTTTGTCAACATTGTCAGATGTAATTTCTGATTTCTCGTCCAAGTACTTAATCTTATGCTATTACAATTCATTTTATGTAGCAAATATAAAGTAGCTGGGAAGGATAAATCAGACAGTTTAACAATTCTCGCTCTTGAATCGTCTGGGTTATCTTGATTGATTAATGGAAATGAAAGTGAAAATAATCGAAAGTCGTACTCGAAAGGGCTGTGAAATATTTCCGTTTCAAGACGTTACAAAACACTGAACATCATTTAAACTTTTTTTTTTATGATATTAGGATAAAAAATATTATACATATGTATTTTATGCATAACGATATGTCCAAAGTTAAGAAATGATTTTAATGTAAGTTTACGCATAAGAAAATTGAAACTGGAAGTGAATGTCCCGTATTAGCCCATGGGCCAATATGACTTTTTCCGTATTGAACCTGTAAAAAAGCCGTATTGGCCCTGTCTGAAAAGCAATATCAACTCCTGATTTATATCGACAGGGCAACATCATCAGTATTGTACATGCTCATTTATCCATATTAGGGCTGATTTGTTCATATCATTTAAGAATATACAATACAGAATCACACAAACCAACAATACTAATACAATACTGAAAGACTATACTGGCAGACAATTATAGAGGATAGGAATGCCCTTTACCGTCAGGCATCAAACGGTCATTTTCGGCTGCTGTTAGCGTCAAATTGGTTAAAATTTTACCGTGATTCGTCAAAATATCCTTATCGTGATTCGTTAGAGGTCTTAAATAATTATCATTACCGTTATTTTGGAAAAAAATTAACGTGATTTGTCAAAATCAGTTGATTTTTTTATTGTCTATAAGAAAGTGAACATTTTATCGTCATGCACCAAAAATTACCGTTAACGTCATTTGGCAATAATTTTTACATTTATTCCTCATGAAGGTACCCCCATTACGACCCTCATTATAGTGAAAAATTATACTATACCAGTATTCTTAATAATACTGATTTACCAGTAATGTGATCGCCATCTATAGGTGATCCAAAATCGGTGCAGTATTTAAATGGCTTCAAAATTTGAAAACTTACAAATTAACAAATATTCAATTGTAATTAATTGATGCTTTTCTCCAATGAAACGACTGTACCTTGAGGCTTGTTGATGATACGGTTGCGGATTTTTGTTTAGACCGGGAACCAGGAAAGATTTTACTAAAGACCAGCTAAAAGTGGACTGAAAAGACCAAATATAAACTACAAAGTCAGGCCGTAGTATTGTTACATTAGCTGTTCGGTGTGAGCCAAGGCTCCATGTTGAAGGACGTACTTTGACCTATAATGGTTTACTTTTTACAAATTGTGACTTGGATGGAGAGTTGTCTCATTGGCACTCATACCACATCTTCTTATATCTATATATGATGATCTGTGAATATCAGATTACAATTAACACAGGGGCGGATCCAGGATTTTGGAAAGGGGGCGTAGTAATAAAGTTCGCCGAGCGGAACGAGGCGAAAAATTTTTTGGACCTTTTTTTGGCTAAAAAGCATAAAATAAGTGTAAAATGCATTTTATAGTTAAAGTGTAGGGGTTGGACATTTTTGGTGCCGTATTCTCTCCATTAATTGTCTATTATAAAATGATTGGATGGATCCAA
The DNA here is from genome assembly GCA_017311375.1 of Mytilus coruscus. Lineage (NCBI taxonomy): Eukaryota > Metazoa > Mollusca > Bivalvia > Mytilida > Mytilidae > Mytilus > Mytilus coruscus. The sequence goes on from CM029600.1 coordinate 31,944,979, forward strand.
AGCTATGTACTAGTTAATATATTTGATGTGGGATTTGTCAGAAAAAAATGGATATGGAAAATTCTCGTTTGTTGTATGGTTAGTTAGCATAACCTCACAGATTTCTTGTTGTAAACAAGATATACGGCTATTCAATGAAATTTACAATACGACCGACACGAAGAAAGACAAACAAGCAATTTTTATCCAACAAGGGAAGTGAGGGGTTCCAAATCAACCAAAGGCTACGAATGAGTCCGAAATGACAATGAAATTGTGAATGACGGTCGCCACATGGAGACATATAGGACACACCCAGCAGGCAGGTTGCAGTCGGGCCTTGAAAAAAGTATTCAGTATATCAGTTCGGCGAAACAGACATTCCGGTCAGATATAGGATTCACATGCAACCCCCCATAACAAAATTATGTCCGTCTTTTATTCATCGTGTTCATTTAATGCTAAATAATTTTGTTGACAATATTTTTTTCTAATAGCAAAAAGTGGACAAGATTATTGTTTTCAATCCAGATACGGTCAGAATTTTTGTTTAAGGCAAAAATCAGGGTCAGAATTTTTTCTCTAAAATATCTCAGACTGCCCCCTCAAATCAAATGGTCCGTACCTTAGACTTTAAATCTATATCTAGAGCTTACTGACTGGGATCACTATTCAGCAATGTTATTAATGGGCTGGGGCGTGTGGGGTTAAACATGTTTTCGTAGGTAAATAATATTGCTGTGGAACTTTTTTTTCATGAGAGTGTAATAGAGTATTACTTTCTGTTGGGTGGAATTGTGAAATAGAAGTCAATACGTTCTTGCTCAATACTTTGTCGCTTTGAAGGCGTCATGCTTGTCATCCTCAGCCTAAGCAATGTGTTACTTTAATTTGAATTTCAAAATGACTGAGTGACGTGTTTTTCGACGTACTGGTCAACTCCACCGTAGCGAATCACATGACTTTGACATAATCAATAATATGTTACAGTAAATACGAGCGAAAAATATCTTTATAAGTAAAGAATTGTCGCATAAAAATTAAATACACGGGAAATGGCAAAGTTCGCGAAGTCTATACAAAAAAGAAGATGTGGTATGATTGCCAATGAGACAACTGTCCACAAGAGACCAAAATGACGCAGAAATTAACAACTATAGGTCACCGTACGGCCTTCAAAAATGAGCAAAGCCCATACCGCATAGTCAGCTATAAAAGGCCCCGAAATGACAATGTAAAACAATTCAAACGAGAAAACTAACGGCCTTATTTATGTACAAAAATGAACGAAAAACAAATATGTAACACATAAACAAACGACAACCACTGAATTACAGGCTCCTGACTTGGGACAGGCACATACATACATAATGTGGCGGGGTTAAACATGTTAGCGGGATCCCAACCTCCCCTAACCTGGGACAGTGATATAACAGTACAACATAAGAACGAACTATAAAAATCAGTTGAAAAGGCTTAACTCATCAGATGGACAAAATACAAGTGGACGTGGCAGGGTACTTGTACATCCCAACAACAAAAGACACTAGGAACAGATCTGAGAGTACTCGCAGTTATCTGACAGCTAGTTCAAAGCCACTGACAACTAATAAAAAATCATGCATCTAAGACTAAATTATCAATCCGTACACATCTAACATCCATTGGATTTAGTGTAAAGACGTCATAAACAGTCAGAGAAAACATGACCTTGTGCAATGCCAAGATACAGGTATCGACAGATTGTAGATCCATGAATGTGTATATGTATATAACATACTAGTAATATTTAGTTTGCTTTTAATTTACTGATAACAAAATCAATATTTATACCAATAAAACAATATTCAATGATCTTATTACAGTGTTGAATTGGTAACCTTTAGAATAAGTTTATTTAAAGGAGCGATAAGTTTACAAGGATCATTTCTAAATTTCCGGGCACGGTTAACAACATTTCCGTAAAATGAGGATGTGCTATCCCGTTTGAAATAAGTTTTCTACAGGTACAACCAAACTTCAAAACCAAATCTTTATATCTATGGAAAAATTTAGTAAAGGTTTTAAGTAATTTATGGTAACGATATCCCTGGTTTAATAATTTACCAGTAATACATAGATTACTGTCGTTAAAATCAAAAACGTCACAACAGACACGGGCATAGCGAACGAGCTGTGAAATATGAACACCGTAAGATGGTGCCAAAGGAACATCACCATCTAAAAATGGAAAATTAACAATAGGGAACGAAAATCGTCCCTTTTGTCGTAAATTTTAGTGTGCAGTTTCCGTTTAAAACCGAAATATCTAAATCTAGGAAAGGACAGTTATTACCGTTTAAATTTGATTTATTTAAAGTAAGTTCCTTGGGGTAAATTTCAGCAGTATATTGAGAAAATTCTTGATTATTTAACGAAAAAATATCATCAAGATAACGATAAGTGTTGTTGAATTTATCAATTGAATGCAATTTCGACGGGTCTTTACTGAGTTTAGTCATAAACTGTGATTCGTAACAGTACAAAAACAAGTCTGCTATTAAAGGGGCACAATTAGTGCCCATAGGGATACCTACAACCTGTCGATAAACTTTGTTGCCGAAACGTACATAAATATTATCAAGGAGAAAATTAACAGCTTCAGTCATCTCATCAAACCTCCAGTAAGTATATCTAGCATATTTACCTTTCTCATTAGAGAAGAAGGCTTTAAATGAGTTGCAGCAAATATATTTGCATTCAGCTTTACCAAACGACCATTTAATTAAATAGGATTAATCATTTTACAAAAAAAAAAAAAAAAAAAAAAAGGGGCAAGCAAAAAGGGGGGGGGGGCGTACGCCCTCTACGCCCCCCTCTGGATCCGCCACTGGAACATGTCAAAGCCTTAGAGCTATTTACACGGAGAGAAGAAAACAATAAAAAGAAGAAAGATAAATTCGAACTAAAATACAATAAAAGAAAACCATTTATTAATAATTTATTATTTAAAGAGAAGATGCAATTGGCCGGTTACATTTCTGTTGATGTTATGTCCAATATTGTTCACATTGCCACTCTTTTATTTGTAAGAAATGAGATAGATAATTTATCTACAGCTACACACACGTACAGATAATTTAAAGGCAAATAACCAGAGTGATTTACAGAAGACTGAGGAATTTTTTTATTTGCCAAAAACGACATAAATGTAGACGATAAAATCCTTTTGATAGTTCGGTTATTATGTTGATTACGAAAGAAAACATATAATTCAAACACAAGTATAAATACATGATAATGATGTCGATGTAAAGTAATAATAGTACATTAAAAAGCCAGACAAACTTTATTGAAGGGAATCGTACTTTTATTATTCTTCCCTTAGTTTATTTATTTTGAATTTACATTGTATCATAGGTCAAATTTATTTGTTCAGTGTATGTTCAATGGTGTTAATATGTCCTTTGATTGAGTTAAACTATTTCAGTTGATATTTTATAGTGTGTCTTTCTATGTTGTGATGTTACACTATTGTTTCAGAAAAAGGATGAAGGTTTGGTACCATTAAAACGTTTAAACCCGCTGCATTTGTTTGCATGTGTCCTAAGTCAGGAATCTGATGTTCAGTAGTTGTCGTTTGTTGATGTGGTTCATAAGTGTTTCTCGTTTCTCGTTTTTATACAGATTAGACCGTTGGTGTTCCCGTTTGAATGGTTTTACACTAGTAATTTTTGGGGCCCTTTATAGCTTACTGTTCGGTGTGAGCCTAGGCTCCGTGTTGAAGACCGTACTTTGACCTATAATGGTTTACTTTTATAAATTTTGACTTGGATGGAGAGTTGTCTCATTGGCACTCATACCACTTCTTCTTATATCTATTTACCTTGGATGTTGTAAAACATAACAAAATACATTTAATTATAGGGACATTAGCTACGTTTAGACAGAAATTTGAAATACCATTTTGTTTTGTTTCAAGTATTAATAAAAGCAGAATTTTGAAATATGTCAATTTGTTAAAAATTAGCTTAAAAACATCCTGATGTATTCTTAATTTGGAAGTCAATAATTCAACCTCATGTAAATCCGTATTCATGTGACATGCATTTAAACCCCTAAGCTAGAGATGGCTTACGCATGTACTACAGTAGGTGTGTTCAACTATTAAAAGAAAAATAATGTCAAGATTGAAAGTCCAATTGCACGTGCTCGCTACCTATTTATGTTTATATCAGGTTATATGGCCGTCGGCAGTCTTCGGTGGTCATCTCGATGATTAATTAGATGGAGTTTACACTAAAATACACCAACAAAGTTGATACATATTATCGAGTCCATGCATTGTTAATTGTTTATTCATACTTTTTTTATAATTTGATATACGTTTATGTATGTTATTAATCAAATATGATAATTTGAGTCAAATAGGTGAACATAAATTTGACACCTAATGTCCCTTAAATATTCAAATGGATTACTTTAAATCGCTTTTTTTTTTAAAAATGTATAGGAATTTTAATAGAAAATTTAATGATCCTTGATGCACAATACTCTCAATTTTGAAAATATTTTCTGGTCAGCTTCAGTGAATGGTGCTGGAAAAGATTTAAATTCAATCAAGTATCTAGTGTTTGAGATTACGAGACTAACCAAAATACAAATTCAAATATGAAAATGTACCACAAACCATCTAAGGAACACACATGTGCATAGAAGTAAAAACCTAGGTAACTATGGTTTATGCAGTTCGTATCTTTAGCATACAGTTCATCCGGACACATTAAATTCTCCTACCGTACGAGTTACTGTAAATTCAGAAATTATGGCGTGCATTTATCAATGAAATTTTTGGAGAATGGATAAAAATGCGAGATTAATTATTGCGATTTCAGGAAAATATGCATATATCAAATATCAGAATGCGAGTTCTTATTATTGCGACAAAAAACCTTGCAATAATTTCTGAATTAACATTACTTTCCCGCATACCCAAAGATACATGCGTATAATTATCACAGACACTAAAGAGTGAAAGTGAGATGTTTATTGGTAGAAGTTTTGTATTTTGCTTAAGTTAACAATCTCTCTGTTTGCCATGGAAATATTTCCCTTAAATCATAGATGCCATAATGGAAAATAAAGTAGACATATATATATGATGGTATTAAAAGACCATTTCTAGTCGTGTGTTATATGGTGACGTTAAACACAAGCTTTGATGAAGTTTTACACCTTTGTCACCGTTCTTTAAGTTATAATTTGTATTACAGTTCAGGTTCTTCTTATGAACAGTATGGAAATATGATTCTACAGACAATGATGATAATATTTAATGAATTATTTCTTTTCTGTCATGTAACATGGCTGTGTACAAAACACTATACCCATTGTCAGGTTATCATATTTTATAATCATGAAACTGGGACTTCCCGGGCAACAAAGGACAACAATAAGATCCTGACGACACCACAGCTTAATTCCTGTTGATATCGTTTTTTCTTTTTAAATCTATTTGTGCAGCTGTGAAATCCAGTCGTGTACAATCAAATCTATATACGCATTCAAAGATAAAGCGGCGTCTGTAATTTCCGATATACAACTTTAGGTTTTCTAATAAATAAAGCTGTATGCGTTCATAGAAATGAACTTTATGGCAAAGGAAGCAACTTGATATAATAAAACAAAAATATCATCTATAGGTCAAATAAAGGTCTTCAATTATATACTGTTTTCACAAAATGCTAGGCAATCTATTGATTAAAGTATTTAGAAAAAAAAAAACAATTATGGCACTTCATTGATACCAAATGCAAATAATGCTTAATAAAATGTCCAAAGCGCTTTTCTAGATTACTCTTATCAGTAGTAAAAGATTTTTCTTTTGATTTTTAATCTCAAAAACGGTTATGCGCTTTTCTTTTTTCATAGATATAAGAAGATGTGGTATGAGTGCCAATGAGACAACTCTCCATCCAAGTCAAAATTTATAAATGTAAACCATTATAGGTCAAAGTACGGTCTTCAACACGGAGCCTAGGCTCACACCGAACAGTAAGCTATAAAGGACCCCAAAAATTACTAGTGTAAAACCATTCAAACGGGAAAACCAACGGTCTAATCTATATAAAAACGAGAAACGACAACTACTGAACATCAGATTCCTGACTTAATACACGAATTAACTTGGGCGCCTGTTAGGCGAGTGACATTTTTCAAAAAGACGCTTAGTTAACGGCTTTAATGCATCCACCTAACATACGGCTATTTTATATATCATTCGAAAGCTTATTACCTGTACTTTCTGTTTTGCCCGGTCGTCAATAATTCGTACGGTGCAATTTTCGTTAAATCAAGGTTAAAGGTCAAAAATGAACATTCTAAAATTTGTCATTTCTGGTACCTGTATGATTATTTTTTATCTAAGAAATATCTGAACCTTATAAAACAAACTACCATAATTCCAAATGAAATGCAAACTAAAATGTTAATTGCGCAATATTTACATAAACTTGCGTTTCTTAAAAAAACTTCCAAAAATGATACAATTGCACTATAAAAGCTAAATATTTCTTGAGGTATCAATATCTATATGTCAAAAATATAATAAATGTATCGTTTATAGGCCGAGAGAATTTTTGCATCATTGTAAACTGTAATTAATATGATACAGGTCAAGACGATACTGTTGTCAGGTCATTAAGGATTGCATATTTTGGTATTAATATTGATTCACTCATAGGGTCTTTGCATCGGAAATAAACACTTATTCTAAAACCAGTTGTTGGCATGATACGGGTTATGTTCTTCTCATATATTTTATGATTGTATGATACTAAACCCCTAACGGGAGGGATTGTACTTGATTTTCATATGATGAAGACATAATCTTTCAATCAGTTTAATCGTGGTCTGGAGCTGGCATGTCAGTAACTGCTAGTAGTCCTTTGTTAATGTATGTATCATTGTCATTTTGCTTAGTTTCTTTTGTTACCTATTCTGACAGCGGATTCGGACTTCTTTTAAACTGAGTTTTACTGTGCGTATCGCTATGTGTTTCTTTATTCTACATTGGCTAGAGGTATAGGGAGAGGGTTGAGATCTCACAAAACATGTTTAACCCGGCCGCATTTTTGCGCCTGTCCCAAGTCAGGAGTCTCTGGCCTTTGTAAGTCTTGTATGTTTTTTTAATTTTAGTTCATTTATATGTTTTGGAGTTTAGTGTGACGTCCATTTTCACTGAACTAGTACACAATTTTATTTAGGGGCCAGCTGAGGACCACCTCCGGGTGCGGGATTTTCTCGCTGCGTTGGAGACCCAATGGTGGCCTTCGGCTGTTGTCTGCTCTTTGGTCGGGTTGTTGTCTCTTTGACATATTCCCCATTTCCATTCTCAATTTTATTCTAATGAAGCTTTTGCAGTTGCCTCAAAAAACATCATCTGCAAATAGGGATCATTTTGCTTTTTTTTGGCTAGATAATATAGTAAATATCGGGAGAAAATGATTAACCATATTTGAATAGGGGTAATGAAAGTGCTTTAAGGAATAAACAAGGTATATATAGTAAAAATGTGTTATCTGATGTCGAAAGACATGTCACGAAGTTTATTCTCATTCAATATTCGAATGAATACTGTTTGCACAATGTGCTTTTAAATCACAAATCCGGCTGATTCTTTTTTATGTTAGCTCATCATTACATATTTTATTAGTTGTTTTATCAAATATGACTGAAAATTAATATTGTGGAAGATTGAATAACCTTCCTGAGCAACTGCATTCGCCACCGGTTTAAGGTAGTGTTCGCACATTTCAGTGTAATGTTTAAAGGAGTGTAGTTTGTCTGTCCGACTTTTTCGCTTTGGTCATGGTGTTATCTGTTTTTCTTCGACTATGGTTTGAGACTGCCTCATTGTTATTTTCTTTAAGCCAAGGAAAAGAAAACCAGCGAGCTCAGATATCGATGTAAGATATAAACCTTGTGTCCCTACGTCCGTTTGTCTTTAAAGTGTCTTTAAAGTGCACATATGGAGATTGTACATGAAGGGATCTTTTTCATGATAAACAAATTTAGATAGAGTTAAATAGTAAGCAATTCAAATGTACCATTACATCTCTGTTTGTAAGCTATCTCATAATCGTAACCAAATCTAATAGAAATATAGATCTCTGATTTCGTTATCCTCATATGACTCATGTATGATATACTAGCATGCGAGTTGTAACAGATCTGAATTTTAATCAGATTGTTTTAACCCATGTTATTTACACTTATGCATACCATTTTGTATGTTTTTTTTCTCACGTCAACTAATATCACTTAGTGTTGTTATGAGATCTGCGCACCATTAAAAACCCAAACGAAAAAATATGAAAATAAAGTGAGAAAATCTCAAAAAGTCGATGCCTGGTCAAAAAAAGAGGGCTTAATGCAAAATAAATGTCCACAAAAATAATTTGGTTTTAGATGACATAAAGTTCAAGAACATAAAACATGTAAATTCTACCACAAATTTCATTTTTCACAGTTGTCTAAATATTTTAGATTAACGTAACTTCATCTTAATCATAAATATTCGTAATGTACATGTTCTATCTTTAATATGCCAATGTTTAATCAATGCATGACAGATGATCTACTAAAGAGTAAAATGACAAAAATTCCAAACTCCAAGGGAAATTCAAAACGGAAAGTCCTTTATTAAATGGCAAAATCAAAAGCTTAAACACATATAACGAATGGAAAACAACTGCCATATCCCTGGCTTGATAAGGCATTTCCTTGTGTTTAAAATAGTGGATTAAACCTGGCTTTATAGCAAGCCAAACCTATCACTTGCATGACAATAGCGCTCTGGTTTTCTGGATGCCTTAAATGAGAATATTGTGTAGCACATTTACAATTGAATTTTAATGCAAAACCATGGCCAATTGAATTTGTAATAAAAGTGGTTCAAATCCATATTTATATTACAGTTTCTATTAAGAAAATTTATTTGTAACATGTAGCTGTAGTAATTTGAACATCTACTTCAAAACTGCTTTGTTTGGTTAGAGGTTGCCTACTTCTACAAAAGGCAATTGATGCTAATTGGTTGACTTTTGGTGTGACACCTACACAGTAATTTCGTCCTTCATACTAATAAATCTAGTTAACGTATAATTGACGGAGATTGTCAGTTTTTCTGCTGAAGGTCGGTTGATCTCTCTGGGCTCTCCGGCTTCCTCCTCCGATAAAAACTGATCGCCACAAAATACTTTATATGATGAAGACATAATCTTTCAATCACTTTAATTTATGTATCATCGTCATTTTGCTTAGTTCGTCTGTTACCTATTCTTACATCGGACTCGGGCTTCTATTTAACTGAGTTTTATTGTGCGTATTGCTGTATGTTTGTTTATTCTGCATTGGCTAGAGGTATAGGGGAGGGTTTTGGTCTCACAAAACATGTTTAGCCCCGCCGCAGTTTTGCGCCTGTCCCAAGTCAGGAGCCTCTGGCCTATGTTAGTCTTGTATGTTTTTTTAAAATTTTAGTTCATTTATATGTTTTGGAGTTGAGTGTGGCGTCTATTTTCACTGAACTAGTACACATTTTTGTTGTTTAAGGGCCAGCTGAAGCCCGCCTGTGGGTGCGGGATTTTCTCGCTGTGTTGAAGACCAATTGGTGGCCTTGGGCTGTTTTCTGCTTTTTGGTCGGGTTGTTGTCTCTTTGACACATTCCCCATTTCCATTCTCAATTTTATTTAGTAGCCAATAGTGCAGAAAGTGCCGTTAAACACCAACAATCAATCAATCATCATTATACTACAGTGTTCTTTTAACTACTAAGGAAGTGTAAGTGTAGTTACAGCGAATTGCTAGAATTTTCAAATAAAAAATAGACTGGCAATATGTCTCAATTTACATGTATTTAAAGAAATTACATAGTTTGATAAGATTGGCACAAATAAAATTCTAAGTGGCCAGCTTATAATAGCTTTTACTTCCTTAGTCAGTACACCATGCAGTAGAAGCCAACAAGAAAACAATTTAAGTTTTCTAAAAATACATATTGAAATATCAAAGTTTTGCTCCCTAACTTTACCCTAAAAAACCGAATCCCGCGTGTATTATATCCTTAAAACACTTTTGTATTTTAAGGGTTTTTGTTTTTTAACCTAATATTGACTACATACAAGTTTTGTTAACATAGAACAGCAAAAATATTTTTGCAGATGGTGGTAATTAGGGCAACTGCATGAGTTGCTATAATTGGCTGTTTAATTAGCATTAATTGCAGTAATTTGATGATGTCAAAAACTTCCTTAGCACTAAATAAAATATGTTATTTGGTTCTATGGTGAATTACAACTGAATAACAGACAAAAATTTTGGTTTTCACGCAATCTTATCATTTTTACTGGAATTTCTGGAAAACGGCGCTATTCATTAAAAATCCGTCATTAATATTTTAAAGTGCGTTTGATAAGTCACTATTAACATCTGTGCTAAACGATTTTCATATTTTCATACAAAATATTATTATTCAGAAGACAGAGTATGCAAAAATGCTGACATCTTGTAAAATTAGAAAGTGTGCGACCTTGACTTTTCATCGTTATTTGACGGAAATTGTACCGTACGAATATTTGACGACTGAGCAAAAAAGATAGTACAGATGATATGCTTTCGAATGGTATATGATTTAGCCGTATGTTAGGTGGATGCATTAAAAATAAACTTTTATGGTTAATGTCACTCGTCTATGTAAGTTCACTCTGTATCTTCTACCTCGTTTTACCTTTCTTTTATTTTTTATTATACTTGTAAATCTTTTTGGTGTCTTTTTATATGATTTGTCATTAAATTTATTTGTAATCAGGATTACCGAAAGAGCTAGGCATACGTATATATATATATATATAGTTACTACCACCAGTCAGAATAAATAGAAGATTTGATAAATATAAATAAAATAAAGACACCAAAAAGATTTACAAGTATAATAAAAAATAAAAGAAAGGTAAAACGATGGAGAAGATACAGAGTGGACTACAGGCGTCCATGTTTATTCGTGTATGAAAAAAGAAAAGCGCATAACCGTTTCTGATATTACAAAACAAAGAAAAATCTTTTACTCCTGATAAGAGTAATATAGAAAAGCGCTTAGACGCATACATGTATAAGGCAATATTTGCATTTGGTATCAATGATTCTCGTCGTTCTCGTTAAACGTATTTAAGTGCCATAATTACTTTTTTTTAATACTTGAATCAATAGACTGCCTACCGTTTTGTGAAAACAATATATATGCTTGAAAACACGAAAAAGAATTTGAGGAATTGTCTTGCTTACTTCAAATTAATTTGTACTTTTGATATGTGGAAAGTGTATGTTGAATTAAGATTTACTATACTGTATGCATCATCACCATCACAAACATTTTTGTTGGCGTGTTTGTCAGATTTTGTTTTGTATGTTTGTTTGAATTTTAAGAAAGTTGTGCTTGTATGTCTATGATGTATTTTTACACAGGTTTGGCTGACGGATTCCAATGATTGGGAAAATGTTTATGAAAATGTTTGTACTTTCAACTACAAAAACGATTTTTGTTGGCGTCTTTGACAGATTTATGTGTATGTTTGTATGAATTTTTAAATCAGTTGTCTTTGTATGTTTGTGATGTATGTTTACACAGTTTTGTCTACTGGATCCCAATTATTGTCACAAAAACCAATTATATCTGTTTGGGTTGCTCACCGAATTTTGTCAATATAACGGTACTATAAACAACTGTCATACGAGTGAGAGGGTTAGTAAGCTATTGAACCTGGTTTAACCCACGATTTCCTTCAGAAAATTCTTGTACCAAGTCAGGAATATGACATTTGTCTTCCATCATTTCTGTTGGTTGATATAGTCGAGCGTTCATTTTGTCAGGTTTTATGGACTTCCCCCTTTTTGAATATACCTTATAGTTGGATAATTTTGTTAATATTTTTTCCAGGGAAGTTTACTTTCTTTTATGGAATGGAACGTTATGTGAACTTTTCACTGTAGTACTGGGAATGAGAAATATACTTAGTATACAGATTATTTATGACAAGTAGTTTTTAATTTAAATAAAGGTTAGTTCTACACATTGTTTTGAAAAACTCCAAGTTTACGAAGACTAATTGAAAAAACCCATGGTGGTAGTACTCCCATTAAAGGTCTTATTACAGTAAATGGGCTATGTCACAGATTTTGGGACAATTTTGCATACAACTTTGGCTCATTGAACTTCCGGTATAACTAAAAATAGAAAAAAATGTATTTATTTCTTTTATTTTCTGAAATATTACTGATTGAATTCTTTAAAAATAGGTGAACATTTGTATAGATTGCACATGTAATCGGGGAAGAACGTTCATCAATGTTATGTAGAATACTAATTTGTATGCATCAGGATCATGATCATGACGGGTATGTTGGTGCCATAGTTCTCGCACACGAGAAGGGGAGAGAGAGCTGTTTGATAAGAACTTGGTCAATTAACGATACTAAAAACTTGTGTTATAAACACAGGAATATTGCTAGTTATCGAACTTATCATAACTTCACACCATTTCAAATAATTGTAATACAGACACAAGGAGCTTGACATTGATCCGTGTCAAAGTCAGAATATTGCAACAAGTACAAAGATCTTGACAGTCACCACATAATAATAAAACAAATAGTTACATCATCTTATAACACACCATTGTAATGAAAGTACCAGGACCTTGACAGTCACCCATCTTATAATACACCATTGTAATGTAAGTATTAGGATCTTGACAGTTACCAATCTTATAACACACAATTGTAATGTAAGCACCAGGATCTTGACTGTTACCCATCTTATAACACACCATTGTAATGTAAGCACCAGGATCTTGACATTCACCAAACTTATACTACATCATTGTAATGTAAGTACCAGGATCTTGACAGTTACCAATCTTATAACATACCATTGTAATGTAAGCACCAGGATCTTGACAGTTACATAATCTTATAACACACCATTGTAATTTAGGTACCAGGATCTTGACAGTTACATCATGTTATGCATCTCCATTGTAATGTAAGCACCAGGATCTTGACTGTTACCCATGTTATAACACACCATTGTAAAGTAAGTACTAGGATCTTAACATTCACCCATCTTATAACACACCATCGTAATGTAAGTACCAGGATCTTGACAGTCACCAATCTTATTACACACCATTGTAATATAAGTACCAGGATCTTGACAGTCACTCATCTTATAACACACCATTGTAATGCAAGCACCAGGATCTTCACTGTTACCCATCTTATAACACACCATTGTAATGTAAGCACCAGGATCTTGACAGTCACCAATCTATAACACATCATTGTAATTTAGGTATCATGATCTTGACTGTTGCCCAACTTATAACACACCATTGTAATGTAAGTATTAGGATCTTGACAGTCACCAATCTTATACATCAACATTGTAATGTTAACACCAGGCTCTTGACATTCACCAATCTTATGCCACATCATTGTAATGTAAGCACCAGGATCTTGACGGTAACCAATCTTATAACACACCATTGTAATGTAAGCACCATGATCTTGACTGTTACATAATCTTATAACACACCATTGTAATGTAAGTACCAGGATCTTGACAGTCACCCATCTTATAACTCACCATTGTAATGTAAGTACCAGGATCTTGACAGTCAACCTTCTTATAACACACCATTGTAATGTAAACACCAGGATCTTGACTGTTTCCCATCTTATAACACACCATTGTAATGTAAGCACCAGGATCTTGACAGTCACCAATCTATAACACACCATTGTAATTTAAGTATCATGATCTTGACTGTTACCCATCTTTTAACACACCATTGTAATGTAAGCACCATGATCTTGACAGTAACATCATGTTATGCATCTCCATTGTAATGTAATCACAGGGATCTTGACAGTTACCCATCTTCCACTACAACATTGAATTGCAAGCATCATGATTGCAATAATTTCTGAATTAACAATACTTATCCACAAACTAACACATGCGTATAAATATTGCAGACAGTAAAGGGTGAAAGTGAGATTTTCATAGGTAGAAGTTTTGTGTTTTTGCTTTACAATCTCTCTGTTTGCCATGGAAATATATCCTTTAAATCATAGATGCCATAATGGAAAATAAAGTAGACATATATATGATGGTATTACGACCATTTCTAGTCGTGTGTTATATGGTGACGTTTAACACAAGCTTTGATAAAGTTTTACACCTTTGTCACCGTTCTTAAAGTTATAATTTGTATTACAGTTCAGGTTCTTCTTATGACCGAACGGTATTGTAATATGATTATACAGACGATGATGATAATATTTGAATGAACTATTTCTTTTCTTATCATGTAACTTGGCAGTGTACAAAACACTACACCCATTATCAGGTTATCATATTTTATAATTATGAAATGGGAGCTTTCCGGGCAACAAACGACAACAAGCAAAATAAGATGCTGACGACACCACAGACTTATTCTTTTGATATCGTTTTTTCTTTTTGAATCTATCTGTGCAGCTGTGAAATCCAGTCGTGTACAATTTCAAATTTATCTAACGCATTCAAAGATAAAGTGGCGTCTGTAATTTCCGATATACAAAGGTGTTTTCTAATTAAAGCTGTATGCGTTTTATAAAAATGAGCTTTAGGGCAAAGGAAGCAACTTGATATTAAAAAAACAAAAATATCATCTATAAGGTCAAATAAAGGCCTTCAACTATATACTGTTTTCACAAAACGCTAGGCGGTCTATTGGTTTAAGTATTTAAAAAAAAATAATTAGATACGTTTAACGAGAACGACGAGAATCATTGATACCAAATGCAAATATTGTTTTATATATGTATGCGCCCAAAGCGCTTTTCTATATTACTCTTATCAGGAGTAAAAGATTTTTCTTTGTTTTGTAATATCAGAAACGGTTATGCGCTTTTCTTTTTTCATACACGAATAAACATGGACGCCTGTAGTCCACTCTGTATCTTCTACCTCGTTTTACCTTTCTTTTTTTTTATTATGCTTGTAAATCTTTTTGGTGTCTTTCCATATGATTTGTCATTAATTTATTTTTTAATCAGGATTACCGGATGGGCTAGGCATAAGTAGTTACTACAGCCACTCAGAATAAATAGAAGATTTGATAAATATAGATAAAATAAATAAGATGAATCGGTATTGAATTTGTCTTTCATGATTGAGGAATAGTTTTGACTTATTTGACAAACTAACCTTAGTAACACCTTATAATAAATTATCACCGTCGAGTAAAAAAATATGAAGTCGGCTATTTTTTAGTCCGGGAAAACGCAAAAGGCTCACCAGTGATACTCTCGAATAAAAAGGTTACAAGGCTGAAGTAAGCACGAATTTGACGAGCAGTTATCTTGAATTTCATTGCAGAACGTACTATATATATATATTCATATATCTTGGGTGTTTCAAGGCACCAGTATTTTTGTGTTGGTTTTATTATAAAAGATCATAAAATATTTTGGAAACATGCGATGATTTCGCGACTAACGCTTGTCTTGTTTACTTCAAATTAATTTGTTTACTTTATGTGAAAAGTGTATGTTGAATTAAGATTTACTATACTGCATGCATTATCAGCTACACAAACATTTTTGTTGGCGTCTTTGTCAGATTTTTTGTAAGTTAGTTTGAATTTTCAGAAAGTTGTGCTTGTATGTCTATGATGTATTTTTACACAGTTTTGGCTGACGGATCTCAATGATTTGGAACGTTTTTATGAAAACTGTTTTTACTTTCAACTACAAAAACATTTTTTGTTGGCGTCTTTGACAGATTTATTTGTATGTTTGTATGAATTTTTAATTCAGTTGTGTTGGTATGTTTGTGATATATGTTTACACAGTTTTGTCTACTGAATCCCAATTATTGTCACACAAACCAATTTGTATCTGTTTGGGTTGCTCACCCAATTTTGTTTATATAACGGTACTGTGACACTTCTGTCATACGAGTGAGAGGGTTAGCTAGCTATAAAACCTGGTTTAACCCACGAGTTCCTTCAGCAAATGCTTGTACCAAGTCAGGAATATGAAATTTGTCTTCCATCCGTTCCATTGGTTGATATATTCGACGTTCATTTTGTCAGGTTTTATGGACTTCCCCCTTTTTGAATATACCTTATAGTTGGATAATTTTGTTAATATACTAGTCAACAAAAGTAACGATACACAAGTTTGAACTCCAATTTATCATAAAATATAATGAATAGGAAAAACTGTTAAATTAACCAATGAAAAACATTCATTTCCAAAGCAAATGCATATTATAGGATTAAACGCCTTTTTAAAGGAATTTATTGGTGTATAAACTCGACCAATTCACTCACAAACAAAAAAAAGTCCGAAGGACTTTTATGATATGTTTGTGAGTGACTTGGTCCAGTTTATACACCAATAAATTCATTTAAAAGGCGTTTAATCCTTATAATTCTTTAACAATGGAGATAAGGAATTCATTTTTCCACACTCGTAACCTCTATCACACGTACATTGTACATTTGTGTCATTGAATTGGCCTGGCGCATGAATATGTTTGTTAGTTAACGCATGTACTCCATGAAATTTGCTATCTGATAATAAATAAACTGCAAAAACTCTTATTATCATTCAAATGAATATTTTGTGTTTATTATTTAATTTAACGATTAACGCGAAGTAAAAATACATTTTGTTAACTTCGAGCCGGATTGTGTTATTATCGCCGCCATCTTGTTTACATTGGTTACGAAAAGAAGTTCGGTCAACGTCGTCTATCAAAAAGTAAACAACGTCGAGAACAACTACCGGAAGTCCTCTCGATCAATCATATCAACGTATTTCCTAATGTGCAAATCATATATGAATTATGATTAAAAGAATCTGACCAAATTGGAAAGTGAGAAAATACCGTGTGCGGAAAATGATGACAAAAGTCGGCACTTATAATTTCGAAGATGAGAATGAAGTATTCAAATATCTGCAAAGGCATTCAAAATTTTAAACAGACCATGTTTAAGTTTAAAGTTTAAGTTCTAATATCGATTTTTGAATTTTTGGGTGAAAATACGATTTTTGAAATAACAAGAATTAGAAATAAAAAAAAAAAAATAGCGTATTTGTCTTAAATCAATGGTTTTGATAAGATTCCCTCTGTAACTATTAGACCAATTGGGCAATTATTTACCTTGTTACAGTGTATCCAATTTCATTATTTATGGAAAATACATTACCTTGTACCGTTTCTTATGTTGATTATTATATTAAAGGTCAAATTACAGTAAATTGGCTATGTCACAGATTTGGGTCAATTTTGGATACGACTTTGGCTCATTGAACTTCCGGTATAATAGTAACTTAAAATCGAAAAAAAATAATGCATTTATCTATTTTATTTTCTGAAATATTACTGATTAAATTCTTTCAAAATTGGTGAAAATTTGCATAGATCGCACATGAAATTGGGGAAGAACGTGCATCAATGTTATGTAGAATACAAATTTAAATGCATCATGCTCGTGATCATGACGGGCATGTTGGTCACATTGTTCTCGCGCACGAGAAGGAGAATGAGAGCTGTTTGATTAGAACTTGGTCAATTAACCACTTGTGTTAAAAACTTGTGTTACAAACACAGGAATATTGCTAGTTATCAAACTTATCATGACCTCACATCATTTCACATAATTGTAAATAAAGGCAATAGAAGTATACCGCTGTTCAATTGTCATAAATCGATTTAACTGAAACAAATCCGGGTCACAAACCAAAACTGAGGGAAACACATCAACTATAAGAGGAAACAAAACGGAACAACCGAAACACTGAACTGCTACAAAAACAAACACCAACATACATAAAAACGGACTATGTGATAACAATTGCCATATTCCTGACTTGGTACAGAACATTTTAAGAAAAAATGGTGGGTTGAACCGGGTTTTATGGCATGCCAAACCTCCCGCTTATATAGCAATGTTAAAACTACCGCTAAAATGACAACGTTACGTGACAGGAATAAAGTACAAATAAATGCAAGAACATTCAGGACAGAGAAATACATAAATAAATAATATAATAGTCCATTTCAACATGTAAACCACAGAATAACAACGAACACCTAAAATTGATTTACGACAGAACACAAATACAGCACAATAGAATAATGAACTGTGCGTCACACGAATGTAATACAGACACAATGAACTTGACATTGATTCGTATCAAAATCAGAAAATTGCAACATAAGTACAAAGATCTTGACAGTCACCACCTAATTATTAAAAAAACATTCTGTGTAAGCAACAATATCTTGACAGTTACTCATCTTATGATAAACCATTGTAATGAAAGCAAAATGATCTTGACGTCACCAATCTTATAACAACATTGTTACGTAAGAACCAGGACAGTCAAGCATCTTATTAGATACCATTGTAACGTAAGCGCAAGAATCTTGACAGTCAGACATCTAATACCACAACATTGTAATGTAAGCACAAGGATCTTGACAGTCATCTGTCTTATAATATATCATTGTAATGAAGCACAAGGATCCTGACAGTCACAAATCTTATACCATAACTTTATAATGTAAGTACCAGGATCTTGACAGTCACCAATCTTATACCATAACATTATAATGTAAGTACCAGGATCTTGACAGTCAACAATCTTATACTACAACATTGTAATGTAAGTACCAGGATCTTGACAGTCATCAATCTTATACCACAACGATGTTATGTTGACAGACACTCATCTTATAACACACCATTGTAATGCCAGCACAGGGATCTTGACAGTCAACCATCTTGATAGACACCATTGTAATGTAAGCGCAAGAATCTTGACAGTCAACCATCTTATTAAACACCATTGTAATGTAAGCGCAAGAATCTTACAGTCAGCCATCTTATTCCACAACATTGTAATGTAAGCACAAGGATCTTGACAGTTATCCGTCTTATAACATACCATTGTAATGTAAGCAAAATGATCTTGACGTCACCAATCTTATAACAACATTGTTACGTAAGAACCAGGATCTTAACAGTCACCAATCTTATACATCAACATTTTAATGTAAGTACCAGGATCTTGACAGTCAACAATCTTATACTACAACATTGTAAAGTAAGTACCAGGATCTCGACAGTCATCAATCTTATACCACAACGATGTTATGTTAGCACAAGGATCTTGACAGACACTCATCTTATAACACACCATTGTAATGCCAACACAGGGATCTTGACAGTCAACCATCTTGATAGACACCATTGTAATTTAAGCGCAAGAATCTTACAGTCAGCCATCTTATACCACAACATTGTTATGTAAGCACAAGGATCTTGACAGTTATCCGTCTTATAACATACCATTGTAATGTAAGCACAAGGATCCTGGCAGTCAACAATCTTATACCACAACATTCTAATGTAAGTACCAGGATGTATATTGATAGTCACCAATCTTATAACACACCATTGTAATGTAAGCACCTGGATCTTGACAGGCATCAATCTTATAACAACATTGTAATGTAAGTAAGAAGATCTTAACAGTTACCCATCTTATAACACACGCTTGTAATGTAAGCACAATGATCTTGATAGTCACCCATCTTATAACACACCCTTGAAATGTAAGCACAAGGATCTTGATAGTCACCCATCTCATAACACACCCTTGTAATTTTAGCACACAGATCTTGACAGTCAATCATCTATAAAAACAACATTGTAATGTAAGCACCAGGATCTTGACAGTTACATCATTTTATACATCAACATTGTAATATAAACAAAATAATCTTGACAGTCGCATATCTTCCACTTCATCATTGAATTGCAAGCATCTTGATCTTGACAGTTACAACATCTAATACAGCAACATTGTAATGTAAGCACAAGGATCATGATAGTCACCCATCTTTTAACACATCATTAAAATGTAAGAACAAGGATCTTGACAGTCAACCTTCTTTTAACACACCATTGTTATGTATGTACCATGATCTTGACAGTTACGACATCTTATACATCACCATTGTAATGTAAGCACTAGTAGGATCCTGACAGTCACCCATCTTATACCAGAATATTGTAATGTAAGAACCAGGATCTTGACAGTCAGCCATCTTATACCACCACCTTGTATTATACATGTTGTAAGCACCAGGATCTTGACAGTCACCCATCTTATACCACACTATTGTAATGTAAGCACAAGGATTTTAACAGTCACCCATCTTATAACACACCATTGAAATTTAAGCAACAGGATCCCGACAGTCATTTTATAACACAATATTGTAAAGTAAGCACCACAATAAATGAAAACAACACGTTATAAAAAATTCATGCGTCCGAAGCGCTTTTCTGGATTTACCTTCATCAGGAACGCTCAAAGCCAAATATTTGAAAGCCAAGGATTTATAAGAACCGAAACAAAATGACCAACATTCTTGACACATACCTATATTAAAAAAAAACTTCGTTGGCTCAGTTGACGGCTCGATCAATGTCGAGGAAGAACCTTCCAAAACCCTCTTGTACACCTGTAATCTTCAATCCACAACATTCTTATCGAATGGATGGAGCATGGGAGAGGACGATAGACGGCACCAGGAGAATATATGACTCCCTGCTCGTCATCGCCGTTGACAGAAACCTTACAGGGATGTGTTCACAAGTATCAGCAAAAATGAACTCCACCAATCGGAGACGATATCGACAGATCCAGAGAATAGGTTATTCTTAACTTCAACTATATCAATATAGCAGAAGATCTATTACATATTCACTTGAGATCTATATCTGCTGTGAGAATGCAAAAAGGCATTTATATCTAACCAAATTGAGACATGTAATTCTCTGGCCAGTATCTTCTAGTCTCATTGGAGGGAGGAGTGCCTGTTGTTACTACAACAATAAACAAAATGGAAAGAAGATTACTTCAATCTCGTCGAGGAAGACGTCTTTCTTCTATAGAAAAACACCTATATCGTTACTTGTGGCTCGTGGGAATAGTTCTTTCAGAGAAGATTATATATAGTTCAGTGTTAATAATGATACTAGGATCTGTTAAATAGAAACACTTCGTCTTATATATTTTTCTATATTTATTAGTGATACCATAGATTGTGTATTGCATAATCATTCGTGTTTAATATTTGAAATAGTGATACCAGAAAGATATCAAACGGAGAATATGCTATATCGCATCAATCGATTTAACGATTAATTATTTTTTTCCGTACTAAAGTTTGAACCTTACCGTTCAGTTTTGTATTGTAACCGTAGCCTCTCACATGTCCAGTACATCCCATGTAACCGTAGCCTCTCACATGTCCAGTACATCCCATGTAACCGTAGCCTCTCACATGTCCAGTACATCCCATGTAATCGTAGCCTCTCACATGTCCAGTACATCCCATGTAACCGTAGCCTCTCACATGTCCAGTACATCCCATAAGGAATCAGTTTTGTATTGTAACCGTAGCCTCTCACATGTCCAGTACATCCCACGAGGAATCAATTTTGTATTGTAACCGTAGCCTCTCACATGTCCAGTACATCCCACGAGGAATCAGTTTTGTATTGTAACCGTAGCCTCTCACATGTCCAGTACATCCCACGAGGAATCAGTTTTGTATTGTAACCGTAGCCTCTCACATGTCCAGTACATCCCACGAGGAATCAGTTTAGTATTGTAACCGTAGCCTCTCACATGTCCAGTACATCCCACGAGGAATCAGTTTTGTATTGTAACCGTAGCCTCTCACATGTCCAGTACATCCCACGAGGAATCAGTTTTGTATTGTAACCGTAGACTCTCACATGTCCAGTACATCCCACGAGGAATCAGTTTTGTATTGTAACCGTAGCCTCTCACATGTCCAGTACATCCCACGAGGAATCAATTTTGTATTGTAACCGTAGCCTCTCACATGTCCAGTACATCCCACGAGGAATCACTTTGTTGAAATCGTCTACTTGGACATAATTTGTGGATAACCACAGCGTTAGTTGCTATTTTATCATTGTGTTTAGTGTCTTTAATCAATTATAAAGCATTCAAACACTTTATTCGTTTTTTTACATGGATTTTCACCGTTTGTATAGGGGTACTCATTTTCCAGACTGTATCATTTTTCTTATCAGACATTCCATCTGTATGAACCTTTATTTGACACATTGTAAAATTGTATGAACCTATTTTTTTTTAAGTTTTCACTTTTTGGATTGGTTTTAAGAATAAAACACCTGTATGTTTTATGTTTGCTAAAACCCAATCACTGGTTTATACTTACTGGGTCGTGCCAGTACAATTTGCATTGAATTATCAAAAAGGATCCACGTTTCTCTTGAAAATATGAAATACAAAAACCAGGCCTTTGCACTTTAGGTTTTTGTCAAATTGAATTCGTTTTTTTTTGTGTGTTCAAATGTAATTCAGTGCACGTGGTTGTCGTTTGTTGCTGTGTTACATATTTGTTTTTCGTTTATCATTTTGTACATAAATTAGGCCGTTGGTTTTCTCGTTTGAATTGTTTTACATTTGTCATTTCGGGGCCTTTTATAGCTTACTATGCGGTCTGGGCTTTGCTCATTGTTGAAGGCCGTACGGTGACCTATAGTTGTTAAATTTTGTGTCATTTTTGTCTCTTGTGGAGATTTGTCTCATTGGCAATCATACCACATCTTCTTTTTATAATTGATAGCTTATAAAAATACTCAAACACAATAATTGAAAGCATTATTCTCATGTTATCTATAAAATATTTTATTGCATGACAATTTTCAAATGTTCAAATTTCACCGGACGCAAAACCACACGCCTAACAATGATTTGCATAACATAAAACTGTTTCTCAGTATTAACTTTTGATCAGTTTTCTATGTTCTGTAAGCTATACAAATGTTAGTGCTACCTTTATTTTGGAAATTGGTTCGGTAGTAAATATTTACTTAAGGTTAGCATGTGTCAACGAAACGCGTCGTTCAAAGAACCCTCTCAAAGGTTAGCAGGTGTTATTGAAACGCGTCGTTCAAAGAATCCTCTCAAGTAAAAACCATTCGGTGACCTATAATTGTTTTTATATTCATCGTTCGAACTATGGTGGATAATTGTCTCATATTCGTAGAACAAGTTTTGCGTAGGTTGATACAATAAGCATTGTCATCACCGAGGATTGCAA
Organism: Mytilus coruscus; assembly: GCA_017311375.1. Lineage (NCBI taxonomy): Eukaryota > Metazoa > Mollusca > Bivalvia > Mytilida > Mytilidae > Mytilus > Mytilus coruscus. The sequence goes on from CM029600.1 coordinate 31,968,227, forward strand.
TCAGATATTATTATTATCTATATACTAGTATTTCTTATTTTCAAAATTGATACATGCTCAAGTAAAATATAATAATTGGAAGACAGTAGGAAACAAATTACCTTGACAACTTATCATGTGTTTATAATTTTTTGGTGTGTATATATATGTGTATATATTGGATGGAGAGTTGTCTCATTGGCACTCATACCACATCTTCTTATTTCTATATATTGCTAGCCTAGGAGACAGTGTTGCTGGTCTATTCCAAAATCGGGGTAAGTTTCTTTTATTTCATTTACATGTTTAAGTTTAGAAATATTTAGATGTTTTAAAAAACTGTAAACTATTACAAAAGTCATTTGTAAGTTTTCAGTTTCGACAAAATAACTTTGTTGAACAACCAATAACACCTGCTTTGTTTCAGGCAAAGTTAACGTGTGGATATTACATTTGTTTATTTGATTGTATGAATTTTACAATTTATGAATAATCTAATTGTCTCTTTCCCGTACGGCCTTTTCCTTGCCTTGAAATAATCTTTTTTTTTCAAAGACTGATTCCACGATGTCAGAAAGCAATGTGTAGAATTTACAAACAGGGTAATCGAAAGGTTAGCAGCTCTAGATCTGTTCGTCAAATTGGCATGCAAACGCTTGTAAAATCTTACTGTATTTACTTCCTCGACACATGGCACTGCTGAGTATCTAAATATCCATTACAGCCAAATTTTAGCTAGGGTTTTACTGCCGGACGGAAAAAATCCAAGCGACGACTATGTTGTTATACCTCAGCCATCCATTGGGATATTAGCTGAATCTCCGCTAAATAAGGCGGTATGAACATGTAGGAATAGGATCATCAAGTCGACAAGGAGATAATACCGTGACATGTCTTTTTGTGGACTATTAGCTTGTGGCTAGCACGTTAAAATCCAATTTCTCGTGTCAGTGTGATACATTTCATCATTTTTGTTATGTCAACAATAATGTATTTGCGACCAATTGCAGAAGTAATAAATAGAAAATGAAAGGATATGGAGTAAATGTACATGGGACAAAATCGCACACAATACATAGAAAACATAGAAAATTATCAATACATGTTTTATATGTGTGTGTGTTGTGGAGGGAAACATTACAATGCAGAGCGCAGTAACTACAAAAGAAATACAAAATAAATGTGTGTGTTTGTGTCTGTGTGTGTTGTGGAGAGAAACATATCAATTCAGCGCACTAAATACAGAGTTTCAATATATTTGTTTGTGTATGTGTCTGTGTGTTGTGGAGAGAAAAAAAATGCCAATACAGCGCACTAAATACAGAAGAAGTACAAAATACATGTTTGTGTCTGTGTGTGTTGAGGATAAAAACACATCAATGCAGCGCACTAAATACAGAAGTACAAAATATATGTCTGTATTTGTGTTTGAGGATAAAACACATCAATGCAGCGCACTGTACAAAATATATGTCTGTATCTGTGTTGTGGAGGAAAAACATATCAATGCAGCGCACTAAATACATAAGTACAAAATATATGTCTGTATGTTTGTGTCATGTGTGTAAATACATAAGTTTTGTGTCTGTGTGTGTTTTGGACAGAAGCAAGCAAATACAGCGCACTAATTACAAAAGAAGTACTGCACAAAATACATGTTCGTGTCAGTATCTTTGTGTGTTGTGGTGAGAAACATGCTAAGTGAGAGCACAAATTTAGGAGATATACAAAATACATGTTTTGTATGTGTCTGTGTTTGTTGTGGAGGGAACCATGTCAATGCACCGCACTTATTTCAGAAGAAGTAAAACTACATGTTTGTTTTTTTGTGTCTGTGTTTGTTCTGGAAGGAAAAATGTAGGCTCAGCGCACTTATCACAGGAGTACAAGATACATTTGTTTTTGTTTCTATGTGTGTTATGTATGAAATGGCACACGCTGGTCCATTACTGTAAACTTGTTTATTTATGCAAAACCTGTTGTTTGTTTATTGAATAAAAACAGAAATGTTAAACACAAAAACTTCTGAAAAAATCATCTCACAGTACAATTGATCTTCAAATGCATGTTTACGTGAGTTAACGACCAAGACAAAACAGGAAGAGAATCGTACTCCAACGTTTATATTTTTCGAATATTTCTTTTGAGTTGGCTCGTTTACATTCATTCAATACTCCTCATTTCAAAATAAATTATTTCCAATTTTAATATCTTTTTCATATCGTCGGATTGTGTTATCGTTTTACATGAAAAATATCCATATATGTTTCTGATGAAAATTCAGACAACTTTTGTGCTTGTGCTTGATTTAAATATTCTGTATCAACTTCACAAATAGTACATGATGGTCTTGAATTATAGATTCTAGGTACTGACGTTGTTTATCATCTCAATAACGTGTTCTAGTGCTCTCTGTATTTGTCTTTGTATATTTTTAACCTTTACTGTTTCGTCAATGTTTGGTTATATCGTTTTTGGCGTGGCTCGTATACCAAGTTAGGAATATGACAGTTGTTTTCCATTTGCTTGTTTTGTTTGAGCTTTTGATTTTGACATTTGATAAAGAACTTTACGTTTCGAATTTTCCTTGGAGTTCGGTATTTTTGTTATTTTACTTTAAACTATATTTATCTGGTATTGATCTGTTGAACTCGTATGATGAGATTTTATATTATTAACATATTTATGACGTTTAATGACTGACACGCATTTGGATGAAGATTTGTAATCTAGTAGGCAATAATTTCCTCATTTCATTTTTTCCAATAGATTCAAATGACTGATAAAAATATCAAGCCAAACTAAAAATTATGATTTACAACAACGACTCATATATGGTTAATAGTTTGACGAAATTGCCTTAATCTTATTCAATGACCACAAGCCATTTTATGAAGATATAAAATAAAAGCTACTGTGATGATATAGCTTTGTTATTTTTGTAAATAACAAACAATATGAAAATATGTGAATAGCAGTCCCATTCTCGATAATACATTTTGATTATTGACTTCTAATAATAATAAGTCAATATTCGTAAACACTATTTGGTCCGGGCTTGGCTATCCTATAGTGTTTTTTGGTTGTTCTTAAACGTTTGTATACGATGATGGATTTTATAAATATTTTGTCCTCGATAATCACTAAAGAGACATGTCGTAATGAGCACCTAGTGCAGTAAAATAAGTACCGTTAATGTGAATATTTTTTTCCATTTATACTTCTATGTTCTGTATACTGCAGTAAGAATCAGAGCTGTATACCACTTACCGTGCAACTCCAGCTTCGAGAAGGCTCTAATGGCCTAGTGAATCATAGTTTAATCAGTGCATATAACATGCAAAAAATATATTAAAGTGCACGATTTTTTGTTCCAAAAGATATAACTGGGCAATATCCTTTATTTCCAAGATTCTGAAATATTACATCACCGCGGCAAACAACCTAAAGATGTCATCCATCTAAATAACCTAGATGATCAAAACTAGTCAATTTTAGGGACTAAAGTTTTGAACTTAATTCATTGTTTATTTTTCAAGGGTTAAAAATGTGTTTACTTTTGATTTAAATCATATATTTTTTTTATGTTTAAACAGTAAGAAATGCTTTAAAATATATAAAAAGTACAAAACATCACAAATATCTTGCGTAACGCCATTTTTAATTTTTCGGGAATATATAGAATATATGATATGGGTTTTTCGTTACCGCTTCCGTATCAGACCGATACACCAATATAGTCCTAACAGCTCTGTTGGAGGGATCATATTAGTTGAGAGTAGATACGATGCGTGATATTGAAACAGCCATATCATATGCATTTTATTATATTTCTCAAGTATCGATGTGTTTCACGTGACATGATTTAATACAACTACGGATTTGATAGAACCATTATTTTTGTGACTGATATCGATACCAACACGGATGGCTGATATAGCATGATTACCATTTATCGTATTACACATACAATTTATCTGTATTTACTACTAAGTATATAATGAATATACAATATGATATGATTTTTCAATATCACAACCGTATCAACCCGAGACACCAATATTATCCCAAAAGCTCCCCTCGAGGGATTATATAAAGGAGATACAATGGATAAGCGTTGGTTCGTTAAAAAGATACCATGAACCGGAGGTTTTTAACGATTCAACGCTTATCCATTGTGTCTCTTATTTGTACTATTGTTATGACGCCTTTTCAAAATAACAGGTCTTTCATAAATCAGGCCCTATTCTCAGTGAGTTCAAATAACCATCCAATTATCTCGAATGATTCACAGGAAAGAACCATTTAGTAGAAGTATACAGGTAGTGAATTTAAATCATGAAAATATTTTGCACGCACTTTCAGTAAAGTGTACTGAAATTTCCATTGAATTATTATAAATTTGAAATATTATCCATAATTTTTTAAAAATAAGGCATATTCGAACTAGCTTCTAAGTTTATATAAAATGTATGGTACTACATTTTTAAGGAGACTGCTAATTAGAGAAACATGACGATTTACACTCATTGTAATTTACGAATATGCATTTGAAAAAAAATATATATAAATTAAATTCAACAGATGAAATACCCATAAAAACAATAATGGACATATTGAATGTTTCACATTATCAAAGCAATGCAAAATGAAAGAAAGACAGAAAAAAAACCCTTTAATTAAGATATAACTCAAACTTTGCCTAAAACGCTCACAAGATTTCAAATTATTGGATCTGCAGTTGGTAAGAATAGGTTTTTGTTTTTCAAATATTCCAATACAATTCAATCCAGTGGTTAAATTAACCTTCGAGTTTCATAAAAAAAAGGCATTCTATTTAAATATTTAAATTTTTGTTAATTATCCCTCTTAATGAAATTGTATTTGATGTAAAGAGCGGGAATCAAATATTGGCCGTGGAATAAAATTTATTTGTAACAATTTATTGATTTTAACATACAAATGTTCGCCTATTTTTAAAGAATTCAGTGAGCAGTATTTCAGAAATTAAAAGAGATAAATGCACTATTTTTTCGATTTTCAGTTATAGATCAACGACCAAAGTTGTATGCAAAATTTCACTAAAAACATGTGACATAGCCCATCTAAAGTTCCTTGACCTTAAGTGAAAATCTGTTTAATTTGGTTAATGTGCCTGTACGAAAAACTATGCAGTTGTTAAGAAAATTGTCACGTGATACGATATTTCCAACCTCCACATTGAACCATAGAAACCATAGCTATATCAGTACCTGCTATTGGCGCATTGATGTAATTAATCAAATGATGGCTTATATATATTTTAGAATAGAATAATAAGATCTAAAAATAAATAAATTAAAACTATTTGCCACATTCTTTAATTGATTGATATTCAAATGCATCTCCAGCCATGATTCTTTCTTGTATCGGTGTCATGTGGAATTCATTGTTAAGATTTTTGGCAGCGTGCAATTTTAATTTTGGTTTAAACGCTATGATGCATTGTTTGAAACCAAAAAAATAATTTTCAAATAACCGACCACGTTTCTAAATTCAGATTGTTTTAGAGAGGAACAAGTCCAAGGTACAAAAGATGATTTGTGCGGATTTGATAATCCATTTTGACGAAAGTGAATTATGGTATTTTATAAAACTGGGGATTTAGAAAAGTGGTTACCAAATGAAACTTCTTAACAGTTTACGTACTACATACATCACGTCCTTCAATAAGATTGCGTTGAAATGGAACACAGTATTTTCTATAAGCTACTTAAACATTGTCTCTATCTAATAACTTTTTTAAAAATTGGAATCAAAATCGGTTATAAGAAAACGAAATATAATGACATTTTGTTTACCTTGGATGATAGTGGCGGTCTAGGTCATTATCTGAACTGATGCTTATGAAGTCAAATGAGGTATTTAGGTAACATAACCCATTATTGTTGACATACGCTATTTGTTTCACGTCATGTTCATTTATATATACATAATGTATCATTACGATTTGATCATTACTTTTAAAGAGCTTTATTCATTTGCATCGGTTAATCAGTTATTCCTATTTGAATGAAAGTATATATTGGTACAAGATAATGAAAAAAAAAAAAAAAAACAGCAAAAATACTTGACCAGAGCTTATATCTGGATATAATTATCTACAACAATAGTGCACAATAATGTTCTTGATTTGGAAAAGGGACATATGCTTTGGTTCGGTTGACGACACTCGTTTTTGTTACAATAGTGGAAACCCAACGTTTAAAAGAAATCACAGTAATAACTGGCCATCCTTGATTGTTTAACACTTGTTGATTTGTATTGTTACAGCCAAAAATCACATTTGAATTGTAGCCAACATAAGACACAAATCAATAAAAAAAATTAACAAGATTTATTATACACAAGTTTACAAGAAGTATTACACAAATAGAAATGTCAACTTAACTGTCAAAATATATGTCCGATCCTTTTGTCTTTTCTTTATCCGGAATTCTTCGCGGGAATCCAAACATAATATCATGTCCAATAAGTCACAATCTAGTATGTTGTAGTTTACGTAAATAATAATGTCAATCTAACTGAGAGAACTTCTGAGAATACAAGAATGTTAATTTCTAGTCTGTAATTTCGGTATCTGTATATATAGTTGTCACGGAAACTTCTAGAACAATGTTGAAGTTTAAATTACGCATCGTCTATTATGATCTTTCTGGAATCGTTATGTAAGTCAAATAGAAAGTTCTAATCATTCCATCAGTATCTATGATTGTTCCAGTGATTTCTAAATTGCACAGTTATAACATTATTATGTAAACATTATAAGGCCACATAAAACAGAATATGCCAAGATAAATAAATATGATAATTACAATTTCATAACAGTATCACATAGCGCTTTCAGTGATAAGTAGGGTCAATTTTGATAGAATTTTCCAAATGTAACGTAGAAAGTATATGGAAGGATTAGAACGTGATCATATTTTACATTACCTTTTTAGGTGAAGATATAAAACTGCAATGGAAAAAAACAGATGATGAATGTAAGTTAAATGATATTGATAACTGAAATACACACACTGCAGTTTTTATGAAAAGTATCCAGGAATGTGTGATTTAGAACTATAAATTACACAAAACAGTTAAGTTGCAGGCACAGAACAATCAATTAATGTATGAATGCAAGCTTTGACCAGTACAGTTCAAAACGCATGGTTAACCAATTTGCCAACAATACAACAGTGATTAGGGGAGAACAGATGTCAAAGCATATAAAAACTAATAAAAAAAACCCTTTAAGCTCATCAAAGATACCAGCATTAAAATTGTGTACGCCAGACGTGGACTAAAATCAGTCTTGTTAAAAATCGTATTAATCATGATAAAGAATATAAACATTGCTGTACATCTAAATTTTGTAACATGTGCTTTTCTAATTATGATTATGTTCATATAAAAATGCGGGTTTATTTTTTCTCTTCTCTTTACCAGTTTCGCAGTCTTTTGTATGTTTTTTTGTTTCATATATTTCATAATAATCTTAGCAATGCATTTCTAATTAATTTTAACTGATGTCAAGTGATCTTTCACAATGGTTTACTATATGTTAAAATAATGATGAAGCAAGATTTTCTGATTCCTATTCTATCTTTTACTCGATATCGACACAAATGGACGTCTTTAAACTAGAATCTATGATAAACGTGAAATTTTCAACTCTTCAATTCCCATCCGTACCATACCCTCTGCTCCATCGTTTGGCGTTTACATTTCTCAAGTAATACGTTTCCCACCGTACATGTTCACATTATACATACCTAATTAATTATGGTGTACTAACACACCTTCACGATACCAAAATAGTCGTCTTATCTGTAAATTTACCATTTGTGTCCTATTCGAGATTGTGACATTTTTACTGAGTGTAGATTCACTTGGCGAATGCTGCATGTATATTGGGATACGCACCTGGTCTAGCAGATTCCATCAGTTTTTGTAACCTTGATTTGTTTAATCTGATTCGTATTATTTGCATGGCAACGCAAAAAAAATAAAAAAATAAGAATATTCCATTTAAGCTATGTTCGAGCAAGGTACCGTCTAAGTAAAAATACCCAGATTTAAAAAATATCTTTGGTAATGCAAGCCAACTTGAAAGATTTTATAGGCAAAAAGTAACTCAGTGACATGTATATATATATATATATATTTTCATTGACTTTAAACATCACGTTTTCAATTTTATAAATGATACTTGTCACAAGTGTATGTCCGTCCTCTAAGACCTTGATAAAACAATCAATGATGAAAAAGCATGACATTCCGGAATTTGTCCGTCACTGGCAACACAAAATTATAAAATGTTAATACTATCCTTTTGTCGCCATTCGAAAACTGTAAAGGCTACTCGTTTTAGTTTAATAACATAGGCATTTACTTAATATATGACAAATTTTCATACAAAGGTATTGTCACCTGAAAATATTTATGCACCGTAAATGCTTTAGCATTATTCAAATGGGAATTAAGGTACAACAAAAATACTTAAAAACACAAGGAAGATGAAAAATTGATATACCAGTAAAAAGATAATATGAAAAAAATGTCAATGCAACAAAAAATATTATCTTGTGGCTAAGGCACGGTTTTCAACAACAGGCAAGTATCTATACCACGTGTAAACATCTAAGTTTACTCGAGAATACTTATAAAGGAATTAAAACTCTCGATTGTCCATATTTAAAATAGTATTTACTGATGTTTCCCTAAATGATACAGTATTAGTATACAAAATACATGACGTCTGTAGTTTACCGGTATGTTAAAAATGAGTAAGGAAGAAAAGTTGTTACTAATTCTAATATGTTTAAATTTATATTAGGACAATTTAGTACTTTGATAATCTTCACAAAATAAACATTCATATATGACCTTCATACTAAGAAATTATGACCTTCATACTAAGAAATGATTTTGCTACTTGGTAGCTTCGATGTGAGGTGTGCCACTGGAAAATCGTACTTTTTGAAAAAATGATGATACTAAACTTGTCTTCACCGACTTTTGCTTATCAATTTTGTTTTTAAATACTCCAAAAAAGATTCTTCTACTTTTTTATCCACTATAAAATTCGTTTTTAACAAAAATTCTAAAAACAAAAATTACTTTGAAAAATCAATTTTGAGTTAACTGAAAAAATTGCAGGTGTTTAGAAAAAAGAAAATTAGAAGTTTCCTATTTTTGTTTACAGGTAACAGGAACTGAAACACAGACAACAGATTCAAGTTACGTCACCAATGTTTTTTCTATTTTTGTTGCTGCCATTGCTGTCCTCATCAACACCAGTTACATAATTGTTTGTTTTAAAGCTCTGAAGAATACATTCCAAAATCTTACAATCCTGGTTCTTTGTTTAAGCAACACATTTTTGGCAGGTCCAACAACATTCACTGCCGTATTGTCTACAGGAAATTTAGGAATCGAGTTCTGTCTTTTCAAAATATTTCTCCTTTCCTATTCAATATTCTTGAACTTCAGCCTCCTATTTCTTCTATGCCTACAAAGGTATTTGACAGTAAGGACGTACAATTTTGGAATTGTTGAAAGATTTGACAGGAAAAAGGTTTACTATATTGGAGGAACTGTACTCTCTTCGTTTATATTTGTACTTTGCACAATTTTATTAACACCTCACGAAAGGAAAATATCAGAATGCAGAGGATTTGTTTTGTATCGAAATAACTATCCTGTGTATGCTTCTCTTGTATTTTTTCCGGTAACAGTGATTATAATCCTTTTAGTGTTTATGTCTTTAGCTACAGGAGTCCATTTGTGGAAAGTATTTTTTGCTAACCGGAAAGTTGGACCTTCTCACGAGAAAAATACACCAAAAAGAATCAGTTCGCGGACCGAATTACATGAATTTACACAAAAACCAACACATTTATCTCTGTTAAGTAGTGGTGTCAATGTTAAAAGTCACAACGGAAATGAAAAGAATAAGCATACACCCACAAACGAATTCATTGAGCAACAATTCCATGTAGATGCAGACTCGAAAAACTTTTCATTTGGAAGAAAAAGAGATGGAAGCATCAACAGTGAAAGAAATGACGACAATAGTCCTGACGTATCCAATGCGGATATATTCGTTCAAGTAATTGACACCAGACGACATCATGACAACGGCAGCCAAGGATCGAAAGATGACATCATTACTATTACAGATATAAAAGCCTCAGTAGAACCTCTGCATACAAAACGCCCAGATATAAATCATCAGAAACAAACGCCTGGGTCATCTGAATGCAACATGATAAATTTAAAATGTGACTCTAAAACCAGTAGAAATACCATCACTACAAAAACGACGAACAGTCACTCAAGAAAGTCGTGGGAAATCCAAGCATTTATTACTTGTATTATAATTTCTTTACATACAATCATTTGTACAGGACCTGTGGTATGTTCCATTTGGGTAGAGGTTTTCCAAGGTTCCACCGTAGGGTACCAAGCAAGAGTAATAACTTTTATCTTCTTTCTCATTAATTCGTTATCTAATCCATTTATCTATGCTTGGAGAATACCGGAAATTCGTCAAGAATTTAGGAGGCTTTTCAGGCTAAATAATTAGGAATTTCTGACGTCCTTATTTACAATTCAACAAGGACACCATGATTTCCAATTAAAGAGAGGTAAAAATCATATGATCAAATATTGTATTTAAACATTACTTAACATAAATTAACACTCAGTTTTGAATTTCAGTGCCGAAAAAACTATATATGTATATTTCTTTCAAATCGTGTTAAAAATAAGTTTCCACTATTTCACTAAAGCAGTTGTTTTCGAATTGATCATTCTGTGGTATCGAACCTAGTAATTTATCTTATGTGGTATGGTCATATTTTTATACAAACCAGTAAATTTGGCATATTCAAATAATAAATTTGAGTGGAACAATAAGGGAATGTGTATATCCCTATTTGCTATTTGGTATACTAGTAGCAAAATTGCAACTTTTAAATTCAATATGCTTATAGAGTGTATATACAACATTGGGAAAACTACGGGCCTAGGTATATTAATAACATATAATTAAGATTAAAATGTGCGCGACACATTATTCGACAACATTCCCCATCAGGCACGTTCGGAACAAAACATTAAAGAAGCCAAACGTCTTCACGATATTTTTCAAACATTCATTTCAAAGAAAAATAAAATTCACTCACCAATCTTCATTACTTCTTATCCTTTGATTGTTTATATATCATTGCTATGAAACCGTCCAAAAGCGTGGTGTCTCTATGTTTTTTCTCCAACATTCCTTCTGAATTTGATGCTATCTGTCTGTTTTTCTTTTTTTCATTCTACTTAAACTATCTTTTAGCGGTTGTCAAATACTGCTATGTCAGTATTCTTGATACTCTAGATAGGAAGCAGAGAAACAACCAAACACAAATTGGGGGAAATTTGTTAAATAAAAAAATGAATAGTATATAATTTTTGATGTGGCTGTTGTTCGCCAAATATATAGATATATGTCTATATAAAGTATTTATTTTTAGAAGCGTTTTCAACCAAATTCAAAAGTACTACTTTATTAACTTCAACTGATCACCTTGCCAGTGGTTTGCGTTTTATCTATATACGTAGCCTGTCTTTATACCTTTATGAGGATTATTCAATAGGCATAGGATTATCTTATAGAGGTCATACGAGCCTTTGTTAAGCGGATTATCCAAATGTATGTTTATTAGCCAGTGACCTTTAAAATTAGTTAATTACTAGTACTTTAAATTATATATAGATATATGAATAAATGATTTTGGAATCTTAAAATGTACGCTTTTATATGTCAAGTGCGGAAGATTATGAATATCTAAAATTTACCGGAATAAAACAATCCACAAACGATTATGAACACAATAAATTTCCCAGTATGTCACGGACGTTTTACATGATTTTGAAAAAAAAAAAAAAAAAAAACAATATATTAAATACCACTTCAGTTTTTTAATCAAAATACAAAATAAGGTGTCTTATGAAAGCAAATGAGATAACTAACAACCGGAGTTCAAATGACGTAGATATTAAGAACATGGAAAATGTTGATAAATTCAAAGAAGAAAACGAATGGCCTTGTTTATAACAATACATGTTACGAAAAATACATATGACAGACATGAACAAACGACAACCACTAATTACTGGCCCCGGACTTGGGACCGGTACATAAACAATGAGGCAGGGTCAAACTTGCTTGTGAGCGCTAAACCCTTCCCCAACTTACCAGCACAACATAAATGCAAAGTAAAATAACAAAAATACCGAACTCTAAGAGAAATTCAAAACGGAAAGTCCTTTATAAAATGGCAAAAGCTCAATCACATCTAACGAATGAAAAACAACTCATATTCTTTATGAAGAAAATGGTAGATTAAACCTGGTTTTATAGCTAACTTAACCTCTCACTTGTATGACAGCCGCATAGAATTTCATTATATGGACAACAATGTGTAAGCAAAACAAACAGACGTAATAGGTAAAAACGTCAAAAATTGGGGTACAGCAGTCAACATTGTAATATATGTTTAATCACTATAAAACAAATAACTGTTTTATTTATAACAACAAAGAAACACAAAATGGCATATGTACAAAGCAAAAATGAAAGACAAGAAATAAAAATTGACCGTAGCCCAATAACACAATGGAGGGATGTATAAGTACCGATCCACGTCATAAGTATATAATCAAAAATGGATAAACAGTAAAGGTTAAAAATATACAAGGACAAAAAGGGGAACTTTAACACGTAATTAAAATCTAAAAATATACAAAAAACAAATAAAAAGAACACAATTAAACGTAATTAAGATGATAAACAACATCAGTGACTAGGATCTATACTTCAAGACCATCATGTACTATTTGTGAAGTTGATACAGAATATTTATCAACAAGGTATTTGTATCTTCAATGAACTTTTTTAGAAACATGACGTTCCTTGACATTACCTTGGCTCATCAACTTTCTGCTCAGACACTGATAAAGTCTTGGTAGTAGCTGCAAGATCTTGAATACCGAATGAGTTGGGAAATGTATATCCCATATGCAGGTGAAGTTGGTATATTGCTGCTAAGGGTGGGAAAAATTTATAATTTCAAAATTAAAATCGTCTTGCTTGTTATAGATTCTGGTATTGAGATGACTGCTTATGTCAAATTCTAGGTATAAGTGTACTGTAACTGTACAAGTTAATAGAAAATGTTTTCTCAATAGATCGGTACAACTTACATAGAAACGATAGACACAAAGCACCGGTTAGTTACTACTCCCAGTTAGCGAAAGCTTTTTAAAAGAAAATGTTAATGGTACACAGAAACAGCCACATACATATTGCATAAAAAACCTGAAAGAAGTATTTGTTATGACCCCAATGAAGTCAAAAGAGAGGCGAAAGATACTAAAGGGACATTCAAACTCATAAGTCGAAAATAAACTGACAACACCATGGCTTAAAAAATGAACCAACAGACAAACAACCGTACACAAAGCACGGCATCGAAAAAATAAATACTGAGCTACACTAACCCTACCAAAACCAGGGGTGATCTCAGGTGCCCAGAAGGTAAGCAGATCCTTCTCCACATTTGACACCATCATTTTGCTCATGTAAGTACATACCCGGTGATAAATCTAAATCGGTAGGTAACATTCGGGGAAAAATTTCTTTCATAGATGAGATAAATCAAAATATTGAAAAGAAGAATAAGTGAACATTGATATATCATATTATTACGTAGATAATGCCATCATTATGGGAAGGATACAATAGGCTTTTTTATATAATAATTTTAGATAAACGAAAATAACTCTTTATTAATTTCGTGCTTTCGAGGCGCTGTTCTAGATTCACCTTCATCAAACCTAAACATTCATAATTATTCAGGACAAGAACAATTTAACAATTTATAAATAAATGCACATGGTTAGTCCTGTAGTTTTTTCGACCGTTTATTTTTTAGGGTAAGGTGCCTGCAGTTGTTTTTTATTTGGATAAACAATTGATTTCTACTTGTCTCAAAACCAAACTAGTTTTTCAAGCATATACAGGAACAAGAATTTGTTTTTGTATTTAAATTAATGTTACCCTAAGTTTCAATGGACACATACAATCTTTCACTTTTCTTCCGAAGCAAATGCTTTTTTGTTAAAAATTATGAATCAAACAAATTATTTCAGAAAAAAAATCCGCTAAATGCAACAGAAGTTGACGAAGAAATTTTTAGGTTAAATCTATGTAATGTACATTTAAATTATTACTTGTTCACTCGTGTTCTGATATACAGGTAATTTAAACCAGCGTTCAGATGAGAACAAATGTATTCGTTACATGAAACTAATTCTTAGCAGGTTAACAGTGCGCAACGCTGGATGTGAACATTGCATAGATCGATTCTTTTTGGCTGTTGTCTTGTTGTTTTGTCCTTTGTGCCGATATGAGGATATAGTATCCCATTTGTTAAAACTAAGACCAGATCATTGTACTTACAAACACATTGAAAAATGTTTTAAGTAATTTGTGGTAACGAAATCTTGGCCTGATAATTTGAATTTATGAACAGGAGACGTTTATTGAAATCTAACACATCACAACGGACACGTACATAGGCAACGAATTTAGAAAGTTGAAATTTGGTTTGTATCGCTATTAAGGGTACGGAAAGAGTTTCAAGAATGTAGGGACATTCGCTAACATGATTGTTTTGAGACGCTTACAAATCAAGCTCCTAATACAGACTTCGAATATCATTAGAACACGATAATTTATTGTTCCAATTATGGCCCTTGCCATTTACATACATTTCAATATTGTTAATAACACAGTTACACTATAAAACTATACACTGTTCACATATAACTATACACTGTTCATATATAACTTTATCTTACCTCCTATACATTTCTAGGAATATGATTGGTTAAAAGCGTCCGCGTGGAGACCGTATATATTCCATATTAGGTTAGTAGGGAGGTGGGGCTTATTTCATACACGGTTAGTACTGGTGTTACGTCCCTTTATAAAAACAAAACGGTACTGAGAAAAAATCTTAAAGGTTTCAACAGACGAAGAAATTGATGATGAAGATTGAGATAAATTCATAAAACACATTTAAACCTAAGAAGTTGTTATTGTTGCCATCTGTTTTTGTAGGATCAATGGAAGTAGTTTCTTGATGCTAACGGTATTGAAGACTTGTTCATTTTGATAGGTCACTAGTCTAAATTTCACACGTTAAGATAGTCGGTAAGATAAATTCGTTACATAGTGTGCTAGTGACGTAATACGGTATATATGGGGTCAATAAATTCCATATGGGGATTCGAGCGTCGCTCTCACCCCATATGGAATTTACTGACCCCATATATACCGTATTAGGTCACTAGCACACTATGTAACTAATAATACACTGTTCATATATAACTATACAAGTGTATATAAATATTTATATTGACAATGCAATTCTTAGGCAATACGGGATAAGAATCATACATAAAACAAAATAACGTAACGATTCTAGTAGTAAACTTATTTAGATTCCATCAAAATCTAAATAATTAATAGTATTACTTATCTTGAGAATAAAGTTACATTATAAAACTATACACTGTTCACATATAACTATACACTGTTCATATATAACTATATAAGTGTATATAAATATTTATATTGACAATGCAATTCTTAGGCAAGACGGGATCAGAACCATACATAAAACAAGATAACGTAACGATTCTAGTAGTAAACTTATTTAGATCAAACATCTAAACAATTAATAGTATTACTTATCTTGAGAATAAAGTTCAAACATATTTTAATAAGTGAACCAATATAAACATTATAAACGTCTGGATATTAGGGCAGTGGATCGTTATGAAAACGATACTGTACACAAAAAGTAAATTATGTATACACATAAAAAGTGTACAAAACGACACCAATATTAAAAAATTAACAAGTAAATACAAGTATCAATAACTAATTCGGGTAACAGATATCCTTCATCAGTATCGTGCAAAATGAATCTTATCAATCTATTTTGATTTTACTAAAATTTAATATTCTGATTATATATATATATATACAAAAGAGTAAATTGGTGCACACACCAAACTTTTTGGGCCGGAAGTAAGAAGGTTTTTGGTGTAAAAAAGTGCAAATGCTTATATAAACAATCTGTATAGTTATGATAATGCTATAAAATATTACTAAATTGTGCAGTTGATGAACTCAAATATCAGTTAAGTGCAGTTGATGAAATGGAATATCATTTAATTCATTTTCATGTCTTGATTTTGAAACTCGGGCCTATCAAAGTTGCATCTACTGACAAAATATTCTTATTCCTCATCTCAGATATGAACTTTAACGCAGCCATTCATCTCATTCACTCATCCATGAATTTTATTTCAAGATTTCATATTTTTTAGGACCCTCCTGACTAATA
This sequence comes from Mytilus coruscus, assembly GCA_017311375.1. NCBI lineage: Eukaryota > Metazoa > Mollusca > Bivalvia > Mytilida > Mytilidae > Mytilus > Mytilus coruscus. The sequence goes on from CM029600.1 coordinate 31,984,705, forward strand.
AAGACGCATCTAATGACAAAATATTTTTTTCTCCACGAGTTGTATCTCAGATATGGACTCTAACGCAAACTTTAATCAGTTACTCATAAGTGAAATGTAGGTCAAGATGACCTTATTTTTATCAGGACCCCTTGATTATTCAAGACACATCTATGAACAAAATCTCATGAACTATGACTTATACTTCCACAGATAGATGGACTATATCCCTTCCCCAACTTCGTTTGACAAAAGATATAAAAATCTTAAAGCAAACAAATGTCAAATTATTCCTCTCATTAAAGGTTGAGAAATGATCCTCGACAAAATGTTTTTATTTCTTTTCGGTTTTGGTGAAGTTCTAAAGTATCAACAAACAGACATAAAAATATGGATGTAGCTTTGTATGATATTTAACAATAAATTCTGCTCAAACCGATGCTAGGGGTCGACTTGAGCTTACTACCAGTTATGAGGAATATTGCTCATTGTTGAATGCCTCATGGTGACTTGAAGATGAAGGACAACGATAAAAACGTTCCATTTTTGGGTTTTACCAAGTATTGATATTAATATTGTCTCATGTACATTTACTCCAAATCCCTTCATAAATTCATTGGTATACGACAGACTAAAAAACTGCTTACATACTACAGCTTAAATTCAGAAAGCTTCAGACAGTACAGCAAATTATTCTCTTCGTAACAGCTGAGAAATCCTTGACAAAATGTTTTCATTTATGTTGAGTTGCAGGCAGTAAAATTGCAAAGAATTAACAAACACCAAGTGGACATTTGAGAGGCTTGAAAATCACTTTCAGTTACTGAAGTTAAAATTCCTTTTTAGATGCGACATTTGTGGGTTGGTATTCACAAAGTTGTCAAAATTTCAAATAAAGCTGCATTTGTTAAATTTGAATTTTGACCTTTTTTGTCTTTGTGAAAAACCCGCGGGACATGGAAACATGTTACCTATAAACACTCCGAGATCGTTTACGTTGAAAGTAAAGATATCTTTATAACGATTATTTTTCTTAGTGATGAAAACTGTATATATAATAATCAAAATAGAATTTAAAATAACTATTTTGAGAAAAAAAAAAAAAAAACGCAAACTATAAATCATTTCCCATGTTCCGACGACGAGTTGTTGTAAGAACATGGTACCTCGTTTACATTTCTAAAAATTACTCGGTTTTGGGATTTACGCAAATATGAGTCATGCATTCTGTGCATAAAAAAAAAACAATGAACATTCATTGTTATAAATATATTTAAGGTGTTTTTTAGCATCTTCTTCTTTTATAAAATTTAATAAAAATGTATTTATTTCAATTACCTAAAATCTTTAATTTTGCATACTATACAGAAAATAATATAGGTCCGCAGATAATCATGTAACAATATCAAACCCATATCATATCATGGACCGGCTTAGTGCCGGCCCATAATGACTGTCGACTTAATTTGGAGATCATAGACGCTATTTCAAATTTTGCATTTGGCAATTCCGACCCGAATGTTGTCTATAGAAAGATAAATACAGGTTTTTTTGTTTGAAATAAGTATTTAATTATTCATACTTTTTATTGCTCTTTTATGCCTCAAAATGTGATAAAACGTTCTTAACTCAACCAAATCAATAAAAATGTAAAATTACCTTAATTCTAAATTTTAAATTGCTTTTTCAAAATTTTATCAAAATAATACTCTGGCAACAAATATAGACATCATTCTGTATTACACATGGACTCTTCTCCACCTGAAGCAATTATTGTTCTCATCATTTATTTCGTCTTGTATAAAATATATTGTATAAACATGGTTCTGATCCTGTCCTTGTTTTTCAATCTGCATACAATATAATAAAGCATGTATGAATAAAGATTGTAATCATGTTTTTCTTCAACAAGTTCTCAAATATCATCTTCTGAATAACTTGATAATAACATTAATAAGGAATTTTATAAGTTAAACAAAGGAACAATTCTTTTGTTAAATTATTATTAAAATTTTCAAACCTGAACTAATAAAAAGTAATTTAATATTATATAGAATTCTAATTACATTATATTATATCATTGCAATTTTATTTTTGATCAAGAGATATAATCATTAATATTATCTGAAGTGTTATGATTAAGATCGACTACGGTGAAAATGTACTACTTCATATATGAGCATTTTCTGATTAAGTTTAAAATCTTATCACATTTCTCTATAGTGATCAGCCTACATTCCAATACAGAAAGATAAATTAGTAAACAAAGTCGTAATTCTTTCATCTTTGGCTTTATTACGCATAAACCAATTATAATTTTAAGAAGTATACAACTCGTACTATCATCTAAGGAACACAAAATATCTTTTCTATGAAATGCATATAATTGTATGAAAATTTCAACCTAATCTACATCAAACGTTTAAGACAAAATGTTGTAAAATTGATAGTCGAAGAATAAATCTAAACAAAACAAATAAAAAACCTTACGACACTGTTAAAAAGCTTGTACTGCAGTATTTTAAAATAAGTTGAAACCAACAGACAACACGAAATCAAAATTCCAACTATTTAAACCACTTTTATGACATAAGCCTACTACTTTCACCAGGAACGCTCAAAGCCAAATGTAGATTACTTTTAAGAATGAACTTAATTTAGGTTTAAGAATTAGTGTCCGATGTTCGGACTATTTGTTTTTTTTTTCTACGATACAGGATAAAATATTTTGCCCCAAAACACCAATTTTTCTTGGCATATAAAACTTCAATAGCTTATAAAAAGTCATTTACCAAACTTCTAAATAGATTCTAGATTTCTTTTCTTTCGATTTGAGACCCAAATAATACCAATGCAAGTATAAGGTAAAAGTCCGGGTCAGCCTTTTCCCGCCATTTAAAAAAAATCAAATATCTCGTAAAAGAGCTTCATAACCTATCATTTTTTTAAGCTTATTTTGTTTCTTAACAAACACTCTTCCGACTAATGATATCAATTTTAAATTCTAGATTTTTTTATTTTCACCTAAATACATCCTTGAAACGCACTGTCTCTAATTTTCATAGTTTGGACCTTCGACGTATAGTTTGTAACATTCAATTGGCACCTTTGTTTGGATTACTGTAATATATCGCATGGTTGCATGATGAAATATTACAGAGCTTGCTTTTCATGAAAGTGATTTATTGAAAGAGAGTTGCTGCTTATAATTTAGTTGTTGAAACAGTGCTGCTTAATAGATAAAGTTTTCTTTTATATATCTTTGTAATATTATATATCTTTGTAATTTTTAGATTACACATAATTATGATAATTTCATACATAATTCATATTCCGTATCTCTTAATCAATGTTTACATTTTTCTTTCTAATTGTGATAAATTTCTGCACGACACAATCGTTTAAATGATGCTTCTCCTACATTTATGAATTCCAATCAACGCGATTCACGATTCTTGTTGTGGTCAAAAATGGTAAAATGACAACATCTGACTAATTGTTTTCTAACTGAACTTTTGCTATTTTGACAGCCTTTCTTTTACAAACTTTTCTGCAAATATTTGTTACTACGGCAAAACACTTTGGAGCGTCAACATTAAAGATAATAACCAATGGAATCAACAGCAGAACAGCACCTACATAACCTACAGATACAGCAGACGGTCTATCGTCACGTGCGCGTCTGCGTTTTCTGATAGTAACAGATATGTCTTCGAGTCGATGGTTTAGTTGCTCTTCATTTCATCCAACTCTTCCTTCATATTTTCTTTAAGATCATCCTTTGTTAGGTTCAGCTCTTTCAAATGTCCCCATTTATAAACTAAATAAAAATATATATCTTATACAATTGACTGTGGGCTTGTTGAAATAATAGTAAAAAGATGCATTAAATTAAATGTACAATATTATAATCTTCTTTCGTTCATTTAAGCATCTGCTATATATCATAAACATAAAATTGTCAGGGAGCAATTTTCGTTGGCGTCTTGATGCACCAACACAAGCACTTAGATGAAGAAAGTTTTAGGGTACAAAACCTTGAATTTTCGAAAGTCATATCAGTTGAATAGAAAACGTCCGACACAAAAAAGACATCTCTCAAACCAAAAGAATCATATAAAATCTAAATTACATTTGGAGTAACACAAAATCTATTATTTCAGTCAAAATTCACACCTTGCACAAAGTATACACTATATCACAGAATTGTAAACGAATTATACACCGCAAATAGATATACATCAGATGACAACAAAACCAATAGAAAATTACCCTTACAATTACCACTTACAGAAATTTTAAATATAGTTGTCAGGTTCTGCCAAGTGCTCTCAAAAAACAGGTCATTAAACTTTATCGTCTGAAGTCCGATGTTACAGTGTATTTAAACATCCCAAACAGCCAAACGATGACATATTCAGTGTTGAAATCTGTTGTGCGGTGAGTGAGAACTCACATTAAAGTAAGATTTTTATATTGAAATAAATACAAAGGACTTAAAACAAACACGGTCATTGTAGCTTACAAGACCAAACTTAAATTATTAAGAGTGATCATACATGCTTGGATCCAAAATTTAGATTTATAATCAAATATCATATTTGTGATAAAAATTTACATCTATATTTCTCGTTTGGAAAACTTGTGTTATGTGGCTGTCACATAGACGTTAACCCGATGTCTTTCTTTTTATAGATGTTTTATAAGTTTAAAGTAGAGCATATATGGATCTCAAAATATGTCACACGATAAGGCTAACCATTATCAACTATGGTTCTAAATATCAAGAAGTTCGAATGTAAAATTGCTGCTATAAAATGCTATGAAAACATTATATTTGTTCATCGAAGCAAAGAACATACATGTATACTTGAAACGAAAAGTACATAAGTGAAATCTGAAAGTATACTGTTTATCTATTATATAATTTCAATCCGATTTAGACCCGCTTATTCAAGAAGATTAAGGTCTTTGCAAGTGCGTTTTAGATAACCTTGCCTAAAAGACCATTTAACCTATTGTCATCACTTGACGTCCGTCGTCGTCGTCCGTCCGTTGTTATAAACTTGAAAAAAAATCTCTTATAAAACTTCTGCGCCAAATGCTACTAAATTTCACCTGGTTGATCCTTAGAAATCTAGTTTAAAAATGGTATCCGCGGATTTAATACAATGAAACAAAGGGGGGAAAAACAGTTTTTGAAATATATCTAAAACACTAAAGCAGTTAGAACCATACTAACATGAGTAAAAATGATCAGCAGGTCAAGGTCTTTCTCCTCTAAAATATTCGTAAAATCTGACAACTTATTATGAGAAAGAGAAACATTTCTAGTTTGTTTAAAATGACCAAAACAATAAAATCTACAAACAAAATCGTGATAATAAATCGAAATTGTAAATAATGAACATACTCAGCGAAAAAAGATCTACAAATAATTAACGTAGCCGAAATTGTCGATTTGCCCCTATAGGAGTTAAAGCCCTTGAAAAACAACTTTTATCATTTTGTTTTTGTGTTTTTGCAATAACTTCACTAGAGAAAGAGAAATTGTAAATAGAAAAAATGTTTAACAAAATAAGATTTACAAGTAAGTCAAATATGTCTTTAATCATCGATTGACAATTATTGTAATGAAAAAGAAAGTTACCTCTAATTTGCAATTTTGCAGAAATTTTAATAGACAGAAGTTATGATAACAAAAATATTGAGCAAAATAAGATCTACAATTTTGTCAGTATTGTTAATTGACACTTTATAGGATTTAGTGTCCTTGAAACAAGACGTCTACTCCTTTTGGCGTTTTTTATGTGTGCAGAAACTGTAATAGAAAGAGAGAATATTGTAAAGTAGCGACAATGTTTAGCAAATTAAGATCTAAAAATTAGTCGAAATTCTCAATTAACCCTTTTTATGAGTTATTACTATCGAAAGGCAATTCTTACCATTTTTTGTTATGTTTTTTGCCAGAAAAACATGATAGATAAGGAGGAATTGTGAATAACAAAATTTGTCTATTGACCCTTTATAGGAGTAAATATACTTGAAGGCAGTTTTTCCATATTTTTAATATTTTGGAAAAAACAGTAATAGATAGAGATAAATTGTGAATACCAAAAAAAAAAAAAAGAACAGTAAATTAAGATCTGCATGGAACACAAAACGGCCCGAATCTTCTATTGACCCATCATTGAAGGTATTACCCTTGACATACGGTTGTTACTTTTTCTGTTTTTTGTCGAAACTATAATAAGTAGAGAGAATATGTAAATGTCGAAAATGTTCATAAAAATAAGATTTACAATGACGTAAACCTGGCCAAATTGTCAATTATATCCTTAGATGTATAATTTTCACAATGTTTTGGAAGACAAAAGCGACATAGCAAAATGTCGAATTACGACCTAAATTCAAAACGGAAAGTCCTTTGACAAATGGCATAATCAAAAGCTCAAACACATCAAACGGATGGAAAACAACTATCATATTCCTGTCTTGTTAAAGGCATTTCCTTATGTAGAAAATGGTGGATAACACCTGGTTTTATAGCTTAACCTCTCACTTGTATGTCAATTGCATATAATTCCATTATATTGACAACAATGTGTGAGCAAACCAAACAGACGTTATAGGTAAAATTATCAAAAATAGTGGTACAGCAGTCCACATTGTGTTATAATCTTAATCACTATACAAGCAAATAACTACTAGTATGTCAACAAATAAAAACAAATGGCATATAGACACTATATAGACAAAGTACATGAACAAAAATGAAAGACAATAATACAAAAACTGACCTTAGCACAATAACAAAATAGCGGGATGTATAAATACCGAGCTTTGCCAAAAGTATAATACAAAGAATGGACGAAACAGTAACGGTGAAAAATATACAAAGACAAATAAAAAGAACTCAATAACACGTAATCAATATGATAAACAACATTAATACCTAGAATCTATACTTTAAGACTATCATGTACTTTTTGTGAAGTTAATACGGAATATTTATCAACAAGATCTTGGTTTTTTCCGATGAACTTTTTACGAAAAAGACGTGAAGTTGGTATATTGCTGCTAAGGTGGTGGACATTTATAATTTCAAAAATAAAATCATCTCGTTTGTCATAGATTCTGTCATTAAGATGACTGCTTATTTCAAATTCGAGGTATAAGACTTAAAATGTGTCGGAGGAAGCCATGTCTATTGTATATTTAATTTCTATTTCTGGGTGATTTAGTAGCTAGGGTTTGGACAAACATTTAAAGTACGATTCGTTTTTTTTTTCAAGTATTAATAAAAGCAGTATTTTAAAATAATTTTTCGTTATAGGCAGTCATTTGGACAAAATTTGTCAAAATAAGCTCAAGCAGATGATGTACCATTGACTTGCAAGTTAATAATCTAACCTCATTGAATCCATATTCATGTGACCTTCAACTTAGACTAGACTAAAATAACACATGAAAAGATGATACATATGATCGATTCCAAGCATTGTTAACTGTTTATTTTAGACTTTTAGTAATTAAGATATACGTTTGTTTATTTGCTTTTTGTATAGTCATTAAGATTATAAATCAATGCTGAATGTTGTACTTGAATTGTTGACATTTTAACATATTATTTCGGTTTAGCTAGCTATAAAACAAGGTTTGATTCACCATTTTCTACCGAATGAAATGCCTGTACCAAGTCAGGAATATGACAGTTGTTTTCCATTCGTTTAATGTGTTAGAGGTTTTGATGTTGCCATTTGATAAGGGACTTTCCGTTTGGAATTTTTCTTGGAGTTCGGTTCTTTTGTTATTTTACTTTTTAGTATGTTATAAATCAATTTTGGGCATTTGAGTCAAATCGGTGAACATGAATTTGACAGCTAATGCCCCTATCAAGAAGTTATTATGTTTGAAAGACAATTTTAACCATTTTTGCTGTTTCATTCAGAAATATGAGAGAGAGAGAGAGAGAGAGAGAGAGAGAGAGAGAGAGAGAGATTGTTATAGGAAAAACGTACCACAAAATGAGTTTCACAAATAAATCAACTTGGCCATAATTGTCAATTGACTTTTTTTTACACTTTTTGTGTTTTTTGGCAGAAAAGATCATAGATAAATTATAAAAAAAGAAAAAGATGTTTAGCATAATAAAATCTACAAATAAGTCTACATAACCGAAATTGTTAATTGATGCCTTATAAGAGTCATTGCCCTTGAAAGACTATTTTATTAACTTGTGATTTTGCAGACACTATTCTAATAGCCAGAGGGAAATTATAAAAAGCCAATGTGTTGAGCAAAAATAAGATCTACAAATAGGTCAACATGGTCGCAACCGTCAATCGACCCTTTTTTGTGTTTTGGCCCGTGGGAGACGATTTGTAATTCCGTTTTTACGTTTTTTGTTTTGCTGAATCTATAATTGAGGATAGGAATTGTAAGTAGCTAAGATGTCCAGAAAGATATGATCTCTAAATAAGTCAACATGGAAATTGCCAATTCACGCCTTATATTGTCGATTGGGTTGGTTAGCCGTTATAGAATATCTGTGTCACAGATGACCAAGGATCTGTTCCAATTGTGGTTTCCACAACCCCGTCCTCCCTTCATCGATGGAGTCATCACCCAATTTGTTCTTACCATAAGCAACGTGACGTTGCTTATGGTAAGAACAAATTGGGTGATGACTCCATCTATGCTATAAAGTGGAGCAGGGTCTGATTATCCTTTTGGAGCAACTGGAATCACCCTAAATGTTGGTGTTTTACATTGTCATTTCGAGGCCTTTTATAGCTTACTATGCGGTATGAGTTTTGCTTATTATTGAAAGCCGAACGATGACCTAAAACTGTTAATTTCTACGTCATTTGGTCTCTGGTGGAGAGTTGTCTCATTGGCAATCATACCACATATTGTTATAATGTCTCCTGGTTATCTTCTTTTTTGTATTGGAGTTAAATGCTCTTTACTTATCTTCTCGAAAGCTATAGAACAGTAGAAATAGGAAACAGCACTACAATATGTATAGTCGTTCATAAGAAGTTACAGATTGAGTTTGAGCTCCGTTACAGTTGAACTACTTTTTGCCGAAGTTTCGGTCCAAAGAAAAAGAAGTTTTCCGCATTTATTTTGTAATGCATAAAACAATTACTGAGATATTGAGGAACAAGAAATTTCATTAAAAATTGCAGATCGAGTTAGATTTTTGTTCCTGTTGAACGTTTTTTGCCGAATTTGTTGCCCTTAAAAAAATTGGTTGAAAATCTCAGTAACCCATACTTGTTTATGTAATATATTTATACATGAATCAATTGATTAGCTCAGGTTGTTGTTTTAGAACATAAATGATTGCTTGAAATAGATGCCTCATGAAGGGTTTTGGGTCAGTTATTGTTTAAATAAATATTCTGGCACAACTTAAAATAAAATGTAAATTCCCTTCTACATCAGTACCAACTTAATGCTTGTCCCATATAAGTGTAAAGATATACAACATACATATTACAGCCGGTTGATGACATTGTATTGCATATGAAATACCATCAGAATTGTGCTATTACCAAAAATGTCCTTACTTATCCTCACGATATGATCGATTTAACAGAAAAGTATTTTGGTGAGATGCAAAATGTATGCAACATTCCCAGGATATAAAACCGTATGCCTGTACTATCAATTGCAGAGGGCACCTATTATGAAAATACTTATTCAAAATGATTATATTTTTTGTAAGAATCTACTTTGATGATTAAAATCCTTATGCTTGTACATAGTTGAAGTTAATTATTTCGGGACAAGTGTTTAATGCCTGGTCCGTCATTACAGTTGTTGTTTAGTATGTTTAGTCCGTCAAGAAACTACATAGTCAGTGTAGTTGTTTTGTGTGTTTTAGTCCGTCAAGAGACGACATAGTCAGTACAGCTATTATTTTGTATGGTTCAATTATTCAAGAGACTAAATAATCAGTACAGTTGCTCTAAATAATATGAAGTATATGTTCGACCACCCAATTAATAGTAAAAAGCTTTTGTAAAGGAAACATTGCAACGTTCATCTATATGCAGTCTACAAAGACAGTATTGTTGATATTTGAACATTGCAATCGCAGCGCCTTAAAACAAATCTTTTGAAGATATGTATATAGGGTTTATAATTACTTGTTTACTAATAATATTAATATTTCACGAATTAATAGTTTCCCTTTCAGATTTTATTAAACACCGCTCTTGGGATCCTTATTTATGTAAAATTAGTCAGTTTCATTAGATACTAACACTGCTGATTTTAAGTTTAATGAAGCTTCATACCTGGACATCTACCTAAATTGCAGATTTCATATTTGACGTTGCCGCCAACACAGTGAGTAAAAACAGGCCTTGGTATTGTAGTATTACACCATCTTTGAAACTCTGTTGTCCGTCGTTACATGTTGTAGAACATGTGCCAACAGGTGCCCAGGTACTCCAATCATCTTGAATATATTAAACATTAATTTTCATCTGCTTTTTAAATCTAAATAATCTAAATGTATTCATCAATGTTTATAATAAAAAATCTAAACCTGTTATAACCAAACTTTAATTTTATATGTGCCTGGCGAAATAAAAATTTGATGTCTTGCTCATCGATTTTATCTGTTATACAGTAAAAATGTGGATGAGATACACATAAAATAGCATTTCATTGACATAAAACCGTTTTCAGTTCGCATAAGGAGATAAGGAAAATAATCATATTAGAAAATCACCAAATATCAAAGATGAACCATTATTTAAGTGCTTCTTTTGCACTACTTCTCCTTTCTGTTGTTCCAAGTCTAGTTTCTAACCAGAGATGGGTCTGATTACTTTCAATGTAATCGATTAAATTACAATTACTTTGTCAATTGTACGATTAAATTAAATTAATGATTACTTCATTTCTCAAAGTAAGTGATTAAATTAACGATTACATTGGCAAGTAATCATGGAATCTGATGTACAGTAGTTGTCGTTTGTTTATGTAATTTATACGTGTTTCTCGTTTCTCGTTTTTTATATAGACTAGACCGTTGGTTTTACCGTTTGAATGGTTTTACACTAGTACTTTTGGGGCCCTTTATAGCTTGTTGTTCGGTGTGAGCCAAGGCTCCGTGTTGAAGGCCGTACATTGACCTATAATGGTTTACTTTTATAAATTGTTATTTGGATGGAGAGTTGTCTCATTGGCACTCACACCACATCTTCCTATATCTATGATTACATCTGATTACAATGAATTTCAAAATAACCACTTTGAATGATGTAAATGAATAAAGGTTAAAATAACTGTAGTACTTTTGAGAAAGGATTTTATTTGATATGTAATTAAATAATAAATTTAAACATCAATTTTATAAACCACAAAGATTCACAACATATACACCTGAACATTGTGTTACAGGTTCTGACACTTTACACTTTATCATCATTGATCTCTGAATTATTTTGACTTCAATTGAACAAATGTTTGTAAAGCAGTTTGTTTTTTTGCCTTTCTGAAATTATCCAGTCGTTATATGTACTTCAGGTTGCAGTCTAAGGAAATAAAAATATGGATGAAATGAAACATATCTAAAATTGTAGTAGAATTGTTTAAAAATCCTAAACAAAATATAAGTATTAAAATTATTGCATTTCACATGTCCATATGTATACCAACATTTGTTTATTTTTAACAACATATTTGTCACACTTTTTGTTTGTGCTAATTAGATAAAAAATTTATATTGCCCTACAGCTATACACAATTAGTAATTGCAATAAAAACATACCTTAATTAAGTCTCATCCCTGTTGATTCAAAGGTGACAATAATGACAATATTAAGAAAGGATTATATTAATTCAGGGATTAAAGAAAAGTACAACTTGAATATAACAGTCATTATCAAAATACATCTTTAAATTGTTAATACATGTACAATACCCTTTACTTAGGCTAATGATGACTTTCAATACTGTAACTGTTTATGTTTTACTGAAGTAAATAAATCAATTAACATATGCTTTATAAGTAAACAAAACTATTTTAACAAGTTAAATATTTATTAAAAGGTTCATTTAAGACATGACATATTGACCATAAACACAGTATTATATATTTTTCAATGTAATCAGAATGTAATAAAAAGTATTCAGGATTACAAGGCATTTTAAAAAGTAATTGATTAAATTAAATTACATGTAGTCATATTTTTGGCTGATTAATGATTACTTGAAAAATAATTGTAATCAATTACAGCTGATTAATGATTACAATTACAATTACCCCAAGCCTGTTTCTAACACGCTCTCTTCTCCTCTCATCGTCCTTGGTGATAAACATACCACAATTTGCAAATTACTTGTTGTTTTCCAATAACAAATAAAACCAATTTGAAAAGTTGTCAGATATTTTTGGGGTAAATTTGTAAAGAAATGCTTTACTTTGGCTACAGCTTGATAATAAACATGATCACCAAGTCAGCAAAACCAATTTTTATTTTGAAGAAGCTGAAGACACCAAATGGACAATCAAAAATCAGAGGGGATGAAAAACCGAGAGAATTATCTTTGCTTCAATAAATTGAAGCACGATAAGCATCTTTGGTCAAAACGGTCATTGATAACATGTATAAACAATATTATTAAACATACATGTCAAGATCATTTTGTCTATATAATAGATAATAGAACGACAATATAATAATAGATACAATTGATATGATTGCCAATGAGACAACTATCCACCTTAGATATATTTTTTTCATCTGACTATAGTGATTTCCTTGCGTTAAATATAGTTATATATATTCAAACTGGTTAGAGTAGCTGTAAAACGGGTTATTGTTATTTTGGATTTAGATATATTGGTTATATATGCACTTGAAATCCTTTGGCGGTTTAAGTAATATAGTATAAAGAAATTGTTGAGCTGTCAGCTCATCGAAGGTGCTCACGGTAACTACAACGTATTTATGAATATGGATCATATATATAGTTTTAGTTCATTTACATATAATGATGTGTTGGATAATTTTGTTGTATGCAAATGACAATTTGAAGATTGTTATTAAATTATATCAGATTATTATGTTATTAAACATTGTTTGCAAGAGAAAAGAACAAGGAACAACCAAACCTAAATTAGAGTTTTGTCTTATTTATACGAAGACATTTAGTAAAGAAATGCTTTAAATTCGGACGAGCAGGCGAAGGAGAATTTAAACAAAATGAAGTGAAGCAACTAAAGTTCACCGTACTGATTTAAACAACGAGCAGAACTCATTCCATATAGTACATTATCAAAGCCCACGACATGACAAAATGTAAACAAACCAAAACGAGAAAAACAACAGTCGGATTTATGATCAATCAATAAATCAAAAACAAATATTACAGATAGGAAAAAAGGCGAAAGATACCAAATGGATATTAAAACTCATAAGTCGAAAACAAACTGACAATACCATGGCAAGAAAACGAAAAACGACGAAAAAACAAACAACAGTACACACAACAAAACACAGAAAACTAAAGACTGAGCAACATGAACCCCATCAAAAACCCAGGGTTGAAAAGATCCTGCTTCACATGTGGCATCCGTCGTGTAAGTACATACCGGGTGATAAGTTTAGTTCGATAGGTCACATTCAAAAAAAAGGACGGGATTGTGGTTACGACAATTTAAACATATCCATCGTCATCTGTGAAAGATATTCATAACGGTCAACCATCTCGTGATGGCGTCCGAAATGTTTAGAATGGATTATTTCAACTTCACTTTTGGTACTCTGATTCTATAGCATGCTCGTCAAGGTAATCATGATAGGAAATGCGAGCTCTGGAATACCGTATAAATAAAGTAAATATGCACAAAGGCTGCAGTTGAATCTTTATCTGAGATATGCTTAAAAACCATTATTGTCCTTTTGTTTTACAGCCTGCCACTTCAATCTGATTCACTGCTAGTGTATTATATATTAATAAACGAACTGACAAATCATCAGGATATACTAGTAACATCACATAAATTAAATCAGTAACGTATAAATTTAAGCATTGTATTCATGTACCTGAATATCTTGTATAGTTTTCGCATGGGAATGTAAAACTCTGCTCATATGGATCACACTTTCCATGAAACGTTTGATTTCCTTGACCACAATCATTTGTACATAATTTTGGTGTTAGTTCACAATATGCTTAATAAAGTGAAATAAAAACACAGTTCTTTTCATCTACACAATATGGTTGTTTTAAGAGTGTTTCGTTTTAAACAGATTTTAGTTGAGAATTGTTGATTAAATCATGTACTTAGTATTCTAATCCATTGTATCACAAATGACATAAACAATGTATTAATCTAAATACATAATATCTCTACATACTATATAGCTGGTACAGGATGATATAAAATCTTGCTTGATAATAAATAAGAAACACAGTGTTTTTTTTTGTTATTGTTTTATTTTCTTTGCAACACTGTTACGTTCAAATTTGATTATAAACCCAAGAACATTTAATAGGTTTTTTTCGGCTGTTTTTCAGTTTTTTATTATGTTGTTATATGCAAACAATGGAGTTTTGAAATATTCAGTCAACCCAAAGATACATAATATGAAAGAGCAACAATTTACGGTCTTTAATAATAGACAAATTTCAGAACGATATGTAGCTGTTATCTAGAACCGCTCATGCTATCAAAACCGAATTCCCAAACTGTTGCACTGCTGAGCCAGGTAAGGCGATGACTGAGAGCTCATATGCTTGACTCCGCAACATTCAGTATGTGTCTAACCTAAGTTATGAGCCTGTAATTCAGTGGTTGTAGGTGATTGCTGTCTGTCATTATGCTTTTTAACGTTTATAACTCTGTACATTAATCAGGACGTTAGTTTTCATTTTGTCATGCCGAGGATTTTTGCACGAGGATAAAACCTTATGTGAAGGGTTACTGCCAGTCGCCCAACGTCAAAACCGTAGCACTTCGAATAGTTTATACGCAAGTTAATGTAGACCCAACCAAAAATGTATATCTAAGTACCTAAAAGGAAACATTGTAATTGAGCATGTATGTGCGGTAATATAATTTGCTATAAATTCAGTGCATTGAAGTGCAATGTTGCTTGATCATCAGTAGAATTGCCTGTGATTTACAAGTAAGATTAATTCAGGCAAAAAATTGAGATTAAAATCGGCGATGTTATTACATGCCACGTGACTTAGTTGGTGATTAACATCATAAATTCTGTCAGTCTCTATAATATGCATTTTTGTCCTTTAATTTTAACTTAAGGTTTCAGATATTCCGTTCTTATCGTTTGATTATCCATTTTGTATAACGTCGAAAATTACTGTTTATTGGAAATATTTAGAATACCATTAACAGTCATATCAAGCAAAATGATAGGTGACTGCAGGTCACATTTACATATCACCAACTTTTAAAATGTTGTAGATCTGTTCACGTATGGTATCAATGATTTACAATTATTTATATGAAGGACAAGGAGGAAATTGAAAGACAAGACCTGGGGCCTGGTTTTCGAAAGTATCGTATGACTAAGACATGTCTTACGATGGTTTAAGGACATTTCATAGTCGTAAGCTATGTATTCGAAAGAGTCTCAAGTTATGATATGTTATAACTTTTATCGTACACTTAAGACACTTCGCGACATTACTTATGATGGTCTTATTATTGTCATAAATGTTACGACATCACATATTTATTTCTAAGGTGAAAAGTCTCATTTACTGCATTTTTATTTGCACATGCAACATACAGATCCAGGATTTTGAAAAAAAAGGAGGGCCCAAACTAGGCAACGTTTGGAGTGACATATGCTAAAAGTCTATACATAAACCATAAATGTAGCTCCATAGGGGCAAGGCCCTGCCCCCTCCTACTAAATTCGTTTCTGCATGCAGCCTCCCTTGCTCTCTTTTTGTCACTGCTAGTAAAGATTTATTCTTCTCCACTTAGTCATTTGAAATTTGAATCTCCTGCAACGTAAAATTTGGAATCCTTTTCTTAGTCATGATTATTTTTAATAAATATTTATAATATTTTCTTCTTTATATAGTAGTTCATTAACGTATTTGCACGGGCATTTCTGTAAGCGGGTACCCGATGTACCAAATCTTAAGATTATTCCCAATTAGATAACACTTCATTATAATAATACATGAACGCGAAGTTCTAACTGAATTTAAAAAATTATCATCTCAGATTTTAACTCCTTTTCATATATATAATTTCATGTTCATCGTGTTCATTAAAATGAAAAATATGAAATATTCGCATATGATAAGAATAGTAATAGTTATTATTTTCATACTTATATATTTTCACTTTTGACTGTCATAAGAGCATCATAGGTATGACTATCTTATGACAGCTATGATTTACATTCTATAACATTTCATATGATAGTCATAAGATGGTCATAAAATTTGTCCTAGGATGTATCTTATAACATATCTTAGAATACTTTCGAAAACCAGCCCCTGGACTTTTAAAAATCAACAAAATCAACAAAATCAAATGTTTACTTATTAAGTTCGTGAAAACATAGGTATTTACTGTACAGCAACCGAATTTGGAATCCAGAAAAAATCTACAGGGGCATATCTAGGAAGTTAACTGAATCAACAGGTGAACTTCGTCTTAGTTTAAATGTTGTTTTAGTGGAGTCTAGTTTCCATTTCCTTCCTTGAGTGTTGCAGTGTTTTTCCCTTTTTTTGGTAATTCCTGATTTCAAAGAGTTGAGTCGTGTTAAGGGACTTTTAAATTTAATTAAATGATATTTCTGACCGTTTTACTCTACGCAGAAGATCTATTACAAACCCGCAGTAGTTTCACTTAAAAAGGGGACATGTATGTGATCACGTGTGGAATTCATTGAATGGTGGCATCAATATTCTTTCAGGCAGATAAGTAGTCATGCCAAGAAATGTCATCCTTTGCAATTTTGAAAACATCCCATGGAGCAAATTACACGGATGATTTATATTGACCATTTGGTGCATGGCAGGGGTCTAAGCGACACGTACATGCTGGTCATAAATTAATTTGTTGAATATTTAACTACTAATGGGTGTCGTAGGAGGTCCACCAAGGTTTTGATTGAACTGTTCGTGGCATGACTAGTACGGCGGGGTATCAGATCTTTTATTTTCTAATTAATAATTATGATTAGATTTTGGTGTTCAACCAATCTTATTTTAATTAGATGACAATTAATGATGATTATATTTGTACAATTACTTCATATCAAGGTTCTTGTATTGCCCGATGCAAACAACTGTTCTGTTCTGTGCTGTATACTGGTAAACATGTCGGGTTAACATGTACCAGCAGGGTTACTTCCAAGCACATTGATAAAGCAACCAGATAACAGCATCACAGTACCTGCATCTTAATAAATGTGGAACATATTTGATTTTGTAACATCGGCCCAGACATAATGCAGTTGACACTAAATACTTTGTTCATTGCATAAGTCGCACTAAAAAGCATATGTCTTTCTGCTTGTCAAATGACAGTTTACTGATTATCGAAGGCCACACATAGACTCGAGTTACTGCTAGTTTTTCCCGATAACACAGGTGATGCTACTAATGCTATCCTTCAGCACAGTATTAACTGCTAGTCATACAAAATAAAACATGAGTTATTGCTAGTCATACTCAATAACACTTGATTTACTGCTAGCCATACCAATAATACATGGGTAGTTGCAGGTCACACAAAAACGTATGGGTAAGGACAGGTTACTCCTGATAACATATTAACTACTGCTGGCCATTCCGTATAACATATCAAACTCATTGGGTTTTGCATGTAGGTCATCCTGTTATTGATCTGTACCATAATTATCTGAGTTGCCTGTAGGTCATCCTGTTTTTGATTTGTACGATAATTTTCTGAGGTGCCTGTAGGTCACTTTGCTATTGTTCTGTACCGTAATTATCTGAGGTGCCTGTAGGTCACCCTGTTATTGATCTGTACCATAATTATCTGAGTTGCCTGTAGGTCACACTGTTATTGATCTATACCATATCCTGTCAAAGGTGCCTGTAGGTCATCCTGTTACTGATCTGTACGATAATTTTCTGAGGTGCCTGTGGGTCACCCTGCTATTCATCTGTACCATAATTATCTGAGTTGCCTGTCGGTCACCCTGCTATTGATCTGTACCATAATTATCTGAGGTGCCTGTAGGTCACACTGATATTGGTCTGTACCATATCCTATCAAAGGTGCCTGTACGTTAATTTTCTTAGGTGCCTGTAGGTCACCTTGTTGTTGATCAGTACCATAATTATCTGAGGCGCCTGTAGGTCACCCTGTTATTGATATGTACCATAATTATCTGAGTTGCCTGAAGGTCACCCTGTTATTGATCTGTACCATAATTATCTAAGTTGCCTGTAGGTCACCCTGTTATTGATCTGTACCATTATTATCTGCGGTGCCTGTATGTCACCCTGCTAATCATCTGTACCATAATTATCTAAGTTGCCTGTAGGTCACGCTTTGATCTGTACCACAATTATCTTAGATGTCTGTAGGTCACCCTGCTATTCATCTGTATCATATCATTTCAAAGGTGCCTGTAGGTCACCCTGCTATTGATATGTACCATATCATTTCAAAGGTGCCTGTAGGTCACCCTGCTATTGATATGTACCATATCATATCACAGGTTCAAGAGGTCACATTGCTATTGATCTGTATCATGTTGTTGATATGTACCATATCCTATCAAAGGTGCTTGTAGGTAATCTACTATTAGTCTCTACCATATCCTATCATAGCTGCTGAAGGTTATATTCCTGTTTATCTTTACCATATCATATCATAATTAT
Source organism: Mytilus coruscus (assembly GCA_017311375.1). Classification (NCBI taxonomy): domain Eukaryota; kingdom Metazoa; phylum Mollusca; class Bivalvia; order Mytilida; family Mytilidae; genus Mytilus; species Mytilus coruscus. Next base: position 32,003,560 of record CM029600.1, read on the forward strand.
CAAAAGTGCATGTAGGTCACTCTGTTATTGATCTGTACCATATCATATCCTAGGTACCTATATGTCACACTGCTTTTTATCTGTACCAATCATTTCAACGGTGCCTGTACGTCACTCTGGTGTTTACCATGTCATATTATAGATGCACGTAGGTCACCTTGTTATTTTCCATATCACATTATAGGTGTCTGTAGGTCACCATGTTCTTTACCAAATCTTATAATAGGTACCTGTAGGTCATCCTGCTATTTATCCGTACCATAAGTGCCTGCAGGTCAAAATGTTTTAAGTAATTTCACTAACTAGGTGACTGCAATTGTCATTACCGTATATTATCATAATTATCAAAAGTGCCTGTAGGTCACCCTGTTATTGATCTGTACCATATCATATCCTAGGTGCCTGTATGTCACATTGCTTTTGATCTTTACCATATCATTTCTACGATGCCCTGTTGTTTAACACATCATATTATAGGTGCTTGTAGGTCACCGTATTATTTTAAATATCCTATCATAGGTGCCTGTAGGTCACCATGTTATTTTCCATATCATATTATAGGTGTCTGTAGGTCACCCTGTTCATGCTGTTATTTTACATTTCCTTTCATAGGTGCCTGTAAGTCACCATGGTATTTATCCATATCATATTATAGGTGCCCGTAGGTCACCCTGTTATTTTCCTTATCCTTTCATAGGTGCCTGTAGGTCACCATGTTATTTATCCATATCATATTATAGGATTCGACCTTAATGCACCTATGATACAGATCTATATGGTGATGCGATCTGCAGGCTCCTATGATGGGCTATGGTACAGATAAATATCAGTGTGACCTGCTGGTAGCTAAGGAGCTTCCATTTTATGGGGGGCTAGGATGAAATTTGAAAAAATAGGCAGGAGAGAAGTTTTGAGTAAAAAAGGCAGGAAGAGCAACTTGGTAACAAACAAAAAATTCAGGATGACAATTTGTGTAAAAAATTCAGGATAAACTATTAAAAAAAGGCAGGACCGAATAGAGTAAAAAATAAAAAGGCAGGACAGAGATTACAACTAAAAAAAACAGGACAAAATTTTTCATCCTAGCCCCCATAAATGGTAGCTCCTAAAATAGGCTAATGTTGCATATAAATAAAAGATTGACCTTAAGGCAACGATGGTACAGATAAATGTTGGTGTGACCTGCAGGCACCTATGATAGAATATGGTACATAAAAAGCGGTGTGACCTACAGGCACCTATGATAGGCTATGGTGCAGATCTATAGTGAAGTGACCTTCAAGCACCTATGATAGACTATGGTATAGATCTATGGTGATGTGACCTGCAGGCACCTATGATAGGCTACGGTGCAAATCTATGGTGATGTGACCTGCAGGCATCTATGATAGACTTAGAACAGATAAATAGCAGTGTGACCTTCAGGCACCTATGATAGGCTATGGTGCAGATAAAACGTTGTATGACCTACAGGCACCTATGATAGGCAATGATACAGACCTGTATTGAAGTGACCTTCAGGCACCTTTGATAGACTATTAACACTGGACACTTTTAATTTGCAAAACACTCATTTGCAAATCCGCCGCCGCCTCAAATAAGAGCTACAATGTCATGTATATAACCAAAATGTGCGGAATTACATGGGATTCAATAATTTCATTTGTTTTCTACTGTTACTATTATATTTATTTTGCTATTTGATTTATAAAAACATGGGATTTTCAATATCCCATGGGACAGGCAAAATCCCATGGGATCGACCATTATCCCATGGGATTTTGGTTAAATCCATGGGATTTTTGGTCCCATGGGATAATTGTAGTCCCATGGGATATTTGTTGTCCCATGGGACAAAAAAATCCCATGGGACTATAATTATCCCATGGGATTTTAATATCCCATGGGACACATTAAAATCCTATGGGATTCAAATTATAATTATATAGATATAAATATATATTAATGTGTAATGTGTATGTTACAATATGTATTCTATTTGGTAGTAAATTGTTATAAGATGAATCTTTTAATTGAATATCTTTTTCTTTGGAAATGTTAATTCAACATATTGTTCTATAACTGTTCAAAACTAAACTTTTAAACAACAAAGCAGATAATGTAAGTATCAATATATGTTTATTTATGAATTATAGAATACTTTCTTGAAACACAATTATTTACCATTTGAAATCAATGAAAACTCTATCATTAGGCTTAACATACTAGTAGCTATTTAAGTAAATCTATTTTTTCACAATATCCCTCCACACAAAACATTAATAGTTTCTTATCATCCAGCATTGTGTGATTGTATAGTCCACTTTTGGTCATTCAACACAGAACATTGACATTATTGTGGTTTCAATATCTTTTGGTTTTAATAGAACTTGATTCATTGACTGAGTGATGAAAATAATAACTGATCCAACTTTTGTCTTTGAATTTATTCTGGTCTTGTTTCTATGTTTTCTCAATCTATTTTAGGTGATGAACTTCAATCCTTCTGAAAAGAACCAATAAAATCTGAAGTTATGTATTATACAAAATTGTTTGCATACATGTAGCAATAATATGATTTTCAATAAAAATAGCTATGCGGTATGGATTTTACTGATTTTTTAAAAGTTGTCCAGTGTCATCAGTTGCTAACCTCTTACATCCTTTGGTCTCTGATGGAGATTTGTCAAATTAGCAATATACCGCATCTTCCTATTCAAATACTATATAACAATCAATTAATTTATTCTTCTTTATAACATTTGGGTATTTTCTCAGGTTATATATATAATATATATATAAAGATCAATGTTAAAACTTTAGGCAATTATAATAACATTCCATTATTCACAAGAATTTGCAATATATTATACAAAACGCAGACAACAGAAACAATATTTCCTTAAGCTTTTGAAGTTCTGACAGAGTTCAATTTGTGTTTTATTTCAATGAAAAATACGTTGAACTCTTTGGACATATTGAAATTATAACATTGATACAAAAATTATATTGTTTTATCCTTATTTTTGTGTTGTTGGCTTGCTGTCTCATTTTATACACAGTTATACATACATCAATAATCTTCTTCTTTATTAAAAGTAACTAGAGGCTCCAAGGAACCTGTGTCGCTCACCTGATATTTTTATTTACAATTGATGCATAAATCAATGCAACCGTTATACTTTTGCTTTAGTTTCAGAGATATAAGCCAAAACTGCATTTTACCCTATGTTCTATTTTTAGCCATGTCTGCCATGTTGGTTGGCAGGCAGGGTCATCGGACACATTTTTAAACTAAATACCCTAATGACGATTGTGACTAAGTTTGGTTAAATGGTTAAGTGTCTCAGTTGTTTCAGAGGAGAAGATTTTTGTAAAGATTACAAAATTTACCAAAAATTGTTAAAAATTGACTTTAAAGGGCAATAACTCTTTAAGGGGTCAACTGACCATTTTGGTGATGTTGACTTACTTGTAGATCTTACTTTGCTGAACATTATTGCTGTTTACAGTTTATCTCTATCTATAATAATATTCAAGATAATAACCAAAACTGCAAAATTTCCTTAAAATTGCCAATTCAGGGTCCGCAACCCAACAACAGGTTGTCTGATTCGTCTGAAAATTTCAGGACAGATAGATCTTAACCTGATGAACATTTTTACAAATGTCAAATTTGCTCTTAATGCTTTAGTTTCAGAGATATAAGCCAAAAACTGCATTTTACCCCTATGTTCTATTTTTAGCCATGTTGGTTGGCAGGCAGGGTCATCGGACACATTTTTTAAACTAGATACCCTAATGATGATTGTGATCAAGTTTGGTTTAATTTGTCTCACTAGTTTCAGAGGAGAAGATTTTGTAAAAGATAACAAAATTTACAAAAATTGTTAAAATTGACTTTAAAGGGCAATAACTCCTTAAGGGGTCAATTGACCATTTTGGTCATGTCAACTTTTTTGTAGATCTTACTCTGCTGAACATAATTGCTGTTTACAGTTTCTCTCTATCTATAATAATATTCAAGATAATAACCAAAAACGGCAAAATTTCCTTAAAATTACCAATGCAGGGGCAGCAACCCAGCAACGGGTTGTCCGATTCATCTGAAAATGTCAGGGTAGATTGATCTTGACCTGATAAACAATTCTACCCCATGTCAGATTTGCTCTAAATGCTTTGGTTTTAGAGATATAAGCCAAAATCTACATTTTACCCCTATGTTCTATTTTTAGCCATGGCGGCCATCTTGGTTGGTTGGCTTGGTCACCGGGCACAATTTTTAAACTAGATACCCCAATGATGCTTGTGGCCAAGTTTGGTTAAATTGGTCCAGTAGTTTCAGAGGAGAAGATTTTTGTAAAAGTTAACGACGGACGACGACGGACGGACGCCGGATGCCAAGTGATGAGAAAAGCTCACTTGGCCCTTTGGGCCAGGTGAGCTAAAAATGGGATATTTTTTTATTTTGATATCCCAAAACATTATAGTTCTATCGAATAACTTATTACCAAGTTCACAAACACCAATGTGTTTTATATTAATTTTAAGACATGTATAAATGTTCCAGACCATATCAGTATTTGGACCGTACGTTAACATATAAGTATACTCTTATAGTCCAACCATATGCATATAGTCAGACCATTTGAGTATACTTGTACTGTCTAGTACCAGCTCGACCAAACATGTGTTTTTATTTCAACTGCAATTAAACTTTTTGTATTAATCTATTAAAGATTTCAGTTATGTTGATCTGTAATGTACATTTGTTTCTAATAAACTTGACCAACTTCTTAAAATTGGGCAGACTGTACGCGTACAGACCAGATACTCATATGTTCTGGAACATTAACATGATTAACAAGCATTTGACAGGATGTCTTGCTAAAATCCCATTAATATTAGTACTAAATTTTGCGTATATACATGTAAATCCACAAAATACTTACTGAAATTCATGGCGAACACTCACCAAAAACTTAAAGAGGATACAATTTAGAGGAAGGACTGGACAGATGAATGCACAAACAGAGCATAAAACTTACCAAAACAAGATGTTTTACATTTATCCTTCAGATGCAGGAAAATTGAAAAGTTTTTTTCTTTCTCTGCCGTCCATGATATAAACTTTAAATTTATTCATGCAAAATATGGAAATCTGCAAAGGTAGGACCTTGAACCTCAGCTTATCCACATTTTGATTTTTGAACTGCATATTTGTTCTTTTCATCTTGCTGACAACCTAAACATAAAAAATGATAAAACATAATTCTAGATTAACTTTGTGTTTTTATTTTTGTTGGTACAAACAATTTTCCCAAACTTAAAACGAAAACATCATCACAAAAAAGGAGGTCATACTAACCTCCAAATTTTTAAACAAACCAAAATTATAACTGGATTAAGATCTTGTCATAAATTAATAGCATCGATACTCTTATTTTTGAAGACCATATATGTCTATTGCATACTTATATTCCTTTGTACAAGAGTATGCATATTAAGATTGATTCTGAGGACTTTAATGTTAAATTAGCATGATTAATTTTACAGTTTCTCAGCTCCATGTGTACATTTTAAGAGAATCTTTCAATACTGTATATTCTGATATTCAGAACTTATTGTGAGGTTTTATTAATGCAACTGAGAGCTGTATCTCATTCTCATTTCTGATACATACTTATGAGCTGAAGACCAGTGCGAAATTTTCTCACTGCATTGAAGACCCATAGGTGACCTTCAGCCGTTGTCTCCTCTTTGGTTGGGTTGCTGTCTCTTTGACAAATTCCCATTTCATAACATGTATGCAGATTTTTCTTAAATTACAATAATCAATCACGCAATTTCATCCATTATTGAAAATAAGCAAAATAAATGCACACAAAATTTAACATTGTTATTAAAGGTTTTTAAAATTCAAAACAGTTGCCTACACCGTTAATTTCCTTGTTTGATTTATTTCATATTTTAAAGCCTTTATAGCTAGCTAGATGGTATGCCGGGTGGATCCAGCCATTTTAAAAGGGGTTCCAAACCCAAGACAGAGGGTGTTCCAACTATATGTTCCCATTCAAATGCATTTGAAAAAAGGGGGTTCAAGTTGAACTTCCAACCCTGGAATCCTCCCCTGGATCCGCCACTGGTAAGGCTTTTGCTCATAGTTGCATTCATATCGTTACCTATACCTTACTTGTGCATCATTTCGTCTCTGATGGGGATAGGCCTACTGAAGAAGGTTCAACTTGCAATTTGCGGATTATAGGTCTATTTATCCAAAATGTAGAAGAAAGACATGCATAATAAAACCAAAATTATGTTCAAACAAGAAGTAATTGTAACAGGATGCTGTTAAAGTCTCCCAAACAAATCTCACATAACTCGCCATTCCTATTGTCCCATATTCATTTGATTTGTTTTATTGTCTCATACAAGAATATATATGGTTTAGGGGTGGGGATCAGGGATCCGGAAATTTTTCACCTAACCACTGGGGATCTCAACCATTTAACAGTTTTTCAAACATGTGGGGTGGGGTGACCCCATGGACTCTCCTATATTTCATTTGATGTGTTTTATTGTTCCATACAAGAATATATATGGTTTAGGAGTGGGATATTGACCGTTTACAAGTTTTCAAACAAGAGGGGTGGGTGACCCCTAGGGACTTCCCTTTTATTTCATTTCATTTATTTTATTGTCCCCTACAAGAATACATATGGTTTAGGGGTGGGGATCTGGATCGTTCACAAGATAATAGCACATTCTCAAATTGAACGGGGTGGGTTGACCCCCAGGGACTTCCCTTTAATTTCATTTGATTAGTTTTATTGTCCCATACAAGAATATATATGGTATAGGGGTGGAGATCTGGACTGTTAACATGATAATAGCACATTCTGAAATTGAACGGGGTGGGGTGACCCCCACGGACTTCCCTTTAATTTTAATTGATTTGTTTTATCGTCCCATTCAAGAATATGTATGGTTTAGGGGTGGGGATCTGGACTGTTTACAAGATAATAGCATATTCTCAAATTGAAGGGGGTGGGTATTACCCCCAGGGACTCACCCTATATTTCATGTGATTTGTTTTATTGTCCTATCATAATTTCTGAAGACTGCGTGTGTCTATCACTTACAGTTTACAAGTTATATTCATTTGAAAATTGTAGAAAATAAAATCCCATAGGGTTCTATAGTAAACCCTCCTTCTTTCTTCCCCAAAATACCCCTTAATAGACCCCAATGCACAGCTAATTTACATTATTTTCCTTGATTTACACTTTAGAATACAGGCATAAAGTTTTCAAGATAATACAACTGAAGCCCACAGTGGTGGATCCAGAAATTTTCATAAGTGGGGCCTACTGACTGCCTAAGAGGGGGCCTGCTCCTGTCATGCTTCAGTAATTCCCTATATAATCAATCCATTTTTTCCAAAAAAGGGGGCCCTGAACTCCTGATCAGCCCTCCCCTCCCCTTTCCTCATTTCAATCACCCTGATATAAATTTAATTTTATCACTTACAATAGGAATGGTTTAAATTCCTCAATAATTCTAGTCGGTCAAATATATGAATAAATTGATTTAACCTTTATACCATTCATTAATATCAACATATTTCATTTTGATAAAAGAAGGGCAAAAGTTTTCTATGGGTAGAAATGGATAGTTAATGGAAGCTTTCAAATTCACAACATGCGGTGGCTGTGTTCAAAGTGCTGGGTTTTCATCACCCTCGTTGTTTGCGGACTAACGATTTAGGCCTGTGGTGGATAATAGTGTGCGTGCATTAATTTTTTGTACCTTATTAATCAATATTTTCAAATACTGACGACAAGTGTTGTAATGTATCAATGATCATCAATGTCTTATTTGAGGCCAACGTGCTATTTACATGTGCGATCGATAATGCAAGGGAAGGAAACTTGTCAATTATGTTTATTTTTAAGCCAAAATAAGATGATCCGCCGTAAAATTAACCTTGGGTAATCCTCAAATTGATGCAAGAGTGCTACCGGCCGACTACTAATATATGTCTTTGTCTCAAAATAACTCGGCAGCGTCAAATAACAGTTGAAGTAAGGATCGTCTCGGGGGTCTTCTTTCTTTCAGCTATAATTTTAATAACTTACATTTTTTCCATTATTCTCTTTCTTTCACTATTCTTTATTCCTTTTTTCTTTGCCCGTTATTCTCTATTCTGTTAATTCACATCCCTACCCTCTTAAGTGGACTTTCGGTGGGTTTTTAGTTCTGGTATTACAGTGGCGGATTTACCGGGGGCACAGGGGCACGTGCCCCCAGTCGAGGTCACCAAAAAATTTTCTAACATAGTTTTATTGCTACTGTATCTGCTTATTTAGATATCTAGATCGAAAATCAAGACACAGCTTGATTTGACTTCTTAAACTGGTCGTTAATTAACCCCAGCTTCAACATGTGATTTATGACAACTTATCGATGGGTGTTAATTTGACAACTTTGTGTATATATAATGTCTATATCCAAAAGCATTTATGTAAACTACATGTACATGTACATGCTGATTGGAATTAATACGAACATATTTATAATATTACAGGATCAAGATCGATTAACAAGTGAAATCTTCTGATCAGGAAAGAAATTACCAGCTATAAAATCGGTCTTAAAAGAATATGCAAAAATAGATGTTTAGTGTCAGGAATGTTAGTATCGATATGAGATATGTCTTTTTTACCAAACACTCACATTGTATACGGTTTCTGGGGAATGTGCCTGTCTCAGAACAGTCTTTTTCGGATTTTATTAAACAACAAACGATTTTTTTCAATGCATACAGCATTTTTTTTATACGACCGCAAAAATTAAAATTTTTTTGGTCGTATATTGGTATCACGTCGTCGTCGTCCGAAGACAGATGGTTTCCGGATAGAAACTTTAGTATAAGTAAATAGAAATCAATAAAATTTAAACACAAGGTTTATAACTACAAAAGGAAGGTTGGGATTGATTTTGGGGGTTATGGTCCCAAAGGTTTAAGAATTAGGGGCCAAAAAAGGGGCCCAAATAAGCATTTTTGCAGTTTCCAGACAATAACTTGTGTTTAAGTGAATGAATCTCTCTGAAATTATACCACAAGTTTCCATACATATAAAAGTTTTTTTTTCCTCTTATTTTTTTATGGAAACAAACACTTCCCCCTCTGCAAAACATGAATGGTCTGTGCCTTATATATAACCATTAATAAAATTATATTGTATCATAGAAAACCTACTTATATTTGAGATGAAGAACAACAATAAAAGCTTATTGTGTGTTTTTTTGCTGTGCATGTGCTGATTTTGTGTCATGGATGGATACCCCATATCCTTTGTTTTTCTATTATAGTACAGTAATATGTGTAGGTCTATATTTTTTCTTGTTTTAATTACCATGTACGAGGGTATGAATAGGTTACCGTGAACTAGGGTATGAATGGTTTACCCTGAATGAGGGTATGAACGGGTTTTACAGATTAGAGAATAATGGTCAAAAGGTAAGGCTAGAAAAAATGGGCCCAAAATATACAAAACAGATTAAAGCTGTGATGAACTGTAAAGAATAGAGGACAATTGGCAACAAATAAAAGAGTAGAAAGAAACGGACCCCAAAATAATGAAAAGGTATAAAATGAAGACCCGACCCCTACCCTCCCTCATACGACCACCATCATCCCCAATACATGACACCACCACCACCCACACTCGCATATATGCATATATAAAAAATCTTTAATTTTGGTTTCATGGTGCCACCTCCCCAAGACATCGAGTTTCTGGATCCGCCCCTGTATTATGCGATAAGTCAATTTTCCATGCAGTTTCATGAAATAATGGTTTTATGCATATCAGCAAGGAATTGTATTTAAATATACAATTCCTTGATATCAGCCAAGATTGTGCGTGAAATTTTAATAAACAATTCAACACTACACGTTATGTGAATTTGATCAAAATCGATGAACATGAATTTGACAGCTAGTGCCCTTTAACAGGTAAAATTCAATTAACAAATTCTGATCTACTGGCATTCAACACCAAATTACTTACTTGCTGTATATTGATAAACGTGATTGTATATTGTCAATACCACAGCATCGTGAATACGCCATGTGAGGTGTTGGCTATGTTATGGGGTCACCGGTGGCGGCTTCGAAACAGAGAAAAAAATCAAGGTAAAAAAGTGTAGAATTTTGTTGTTGAAAATTTAAGTTGTAAATTCCTAAAAAAAGTACTTAATTCCGTTCAACTGCTAACATGTTAGTTCGATACGAAAATAGGATAAAAAGCATCCGGAAAATTTGTGATCAGTAATTATCATTCGAATATATGAAGAGCAATGGGTATAAAAAAAAACTGAACAAGAAAAGTATTAGTAAACAGACAGAAAGTCGTTGAATTAATTATTTTACAATTGTTTAAATATATGAGAGAATGTTTTAGGCGAATTGTCTTTATTTACAGATAAATGTATTTTAGTTCGGGAAATGATTTATTCTTCTGGCGGCTTCAAATATTTTTTTATCAATAACTTATTACACAAGGAGACATTTTTGACTTTTGACAGCATGAACCCCAGTTGATTAGCAAACACAAATTAAGGAACAAAATCGTTTACAGTTAAATTTTATAGAAGGAAAAAAATTTTACTATACGCTCACATACTTCTAAAAAGATTTGCATATGTAAGCTGTCTATAGATAATGTTAAATTATTTCAGGAATTTTGAAAAAAGAATATATACAGTTTAATTTTCGACGTCTACTGCTACAAAAAAATAGTGATTATTTTTATAGATTTGGTACTTCGATCAGTTTCGACTCAAAATTTCTTTTGGAATTGTTAGATGGCAAACTATTTAGGAGAAGATTGTATCTGTACTTTATGTAATTATGGTGATATTGGCGACGAGATTCATTATATGATAGCAAGGGCTTGTACAAATCCTTGATTATAGAATGTTCGGTAATATAAATAGACGAAAGTAGACAAACCCTAATTAAACGGGGTTTTGATCTCCAAGCTGGCCACATCGAATAAGATCTAAATTTCTAAACGTTTTTAAATGAAATAACTTGAATTGAAAAATTTTCCAGCTGTGTGAAGGTTTTTTATATTTCTAAACGTCTTCAATTATTACATACGAAAGAAAATTATTTAGCATATTCATATATTTTTATAATTTTTTCCAAGGAAACTTTTTTTTTTGGAAAAGTTTACTTCTATGTGTTTATAACCATCACCAGAGACATATTCTCTGCCTTCACCAATCAGTCCTAATCATTAAAGATCAATTAACCAAATTCAAATGATGATTGGTATTGAATATGATCATCGGCCATCCGTGACGTATCCCAAATACCGGCGCATGCCGATAGATAGATAGAATGATAGATAAAGATGGTTTGTATGGCAAGCCGTTGTGGAATTTATTCCTATTCATTAATATTAAAATGATTTTTAATATTACAAAATGATTTTTAATATTAATAAATCGAATTTTAATATTAAAAATCGATTTATTAATATTAAAAATGATTTTGTAATATTAAAAATCATGTATTAATATTAAAAATCATTTTTAACATTAAATATTCAGTCTGATTTTTAATATTAATAAATGAATTTGTAATATTAAATAATACGCTGATTTTTAATATTAAAAATCAACATCAATGTTACCTTAGCGTTTAATATAAGGCACACCAATCATTTGATTTTATCAGAGACATATAATAGATGTATTATATGTCTCAATACATGTATTATATGTCTCTAATTTTATCAAAACAAAAATTACAAAATTATTAAATAAATTATCAATCGAATGTATACCCTCAACGCTCACTAAAACTTATATATACATGTCCTAAGTGACACCCAGGAGATCCTGAACGGTTTTAGACGTATCATTATTTTATATCAAGGATTTGTATATACAAATCCTTGTTTATATGCATATATTTGAAGCTGTTCTTAATTTTGTATATAATAGGTATATATATATATGTGTGTATCAGACCAAATGACTTCCCAATTAGCAGAGGCGGATTTAGGTTTTTCCCAGGCCCCCATCTTGGAAAAATTGGTAGACTATAGGGAATCACTGAAGCATGACTGGAAGGGACCCCCTCTAAGGCAGTCAATGGGTCCCCACTTATGAAAATTTCTGGATCAACCACTGCTTAGTTCTAGTTATCTTAGGTCCTAGTGTGAAATAAAGCCAATGGGAATTGGTCTTTTTAAACACATCTACATACATGTATACGTTTTCTCAAGGGTTGGTTCATGCAATTTTGAAATTATGTTTACTCAATGCGCAGTTACTGAAGTTTATATTTGCTACTTTTCTTCTTTATTTCATATAAATGATTTTTTGATTTTTTTTTTAAATTTGTGGTGTTGAAATAGGGAATGGACACAGATACCTAAGCACATTTAACAAAAGAAATTTTGTGTAATGTCATCAATCTGTATTACGCGTAGACAGGATGTTCTCTAGAAAACTATACGTTATACACACCCGAGGGTACACACTGTCGTAATGGAAAATTACTGTATGTTATAATTACCTGTAATCAGCTTTGCAACAAATCAGTTGACTGACCATGTCATTACAGTTCAAAAGATTTTCCTCAAATCAAAATGGAATATTCATTTTATCTTTAAAATTTAAAACTTTAGAAATAGAAATAGAAAGAATTGAACAATTTAAAATCGTATTTTAACAAAGATCAAGGATTTGTATAGTGCATGAGAAGGATTAAGATATAATTTTACAACGATCCTAAGAAAATATGCAAACAAACGTTGAATCAAACCTACGCAGTTTTATATTATAAGACTGACACATCAGTTTGCTAACTCAGTGTGCTGGGTGAGGTGCTGGAACTTGATATACATGTATCATTAAGTTATAGTTCTGTTAGGATTTGACTGCCTTTTACAGGGACTTTCTATTCTTACTGTTAACAGTTAGTAATAGACTGTTCATGACTTGGAATGATTCTCTGCTCAGCAACTGGTGCGTAATTGGCATTTGATTCAAATATCTTGTAGCAGTAAAAACACAAATTAATGTATTTAACAGCTTTATTCAGGAGCACAGTCTGTTAATCGTAAATAACTTCGAGATTTATGTGTAAGTTTACTCTGCTGCTCGAGCTCTGCTAATCGATGTTCCAGTATTTCAGATTTATATTTATTCGTGAGGCCCTCGTCATTATCTATATTCACTCAAAGCACAGTCGCCTGGAGATTTAATAATCATAGCGAAAATTATAGCGAAAAAATAGCGACAAATGGGGAAATAAAATATTTTAGTAGCATTATTATTAAATCTTCAGGCGACTGTGCTCAATTAAGAGGTTCTCCGTTACTTGGAAAATCTTATCTGATTCAGGATCAATTCATCGGTTACACTCCCCTATCATCAGTGATTCTTTGTTTTTAAAAAGGTATTGTGTAAGTGTTGACTCTCAATTTGCATGATTAATAACAGATATCGACTCGCTACCCGGACTACTGCAAAAAACAATTATTCAGTTCACTGATTTAGATGGAAGGTAAAAGGACAGAAAGTCACAGGACAAAAAGTCAAAGGACATAAAGTCACAAATTTGATAGGACAAAACATCCATTTTAAAAAGGGGGGGTTCTCAACCCATTGTAAAGGGGGGTTCCAACTATATGTCCCCATTCAAATGCATTGATCGTCCAAAAAAAAGGGGGGGTTCCAACCCCGGAACCACCCCTCTGGATCCGCCACTGCAAAAAGTCACAGGACAAAAGTCACAAACAATTTGTTGACAATTGTTTGAATATATATGAAAAGATCTTGAAATATTTTCTTTTTATTACATATATTCATTTTAATTTAAGGATTTGTTGACAATTGTTTGAATATATATGAAAAGATCTTGAAATATTTTCTTTTTATTACATATATTCATTTTAATTTAAGGAAATTGCTCATACATGTCATAAACCTTGATAAATGAAAATGTATTAGTTTTTAATCATGCAAAGGATATATTTATTGGCAAATTGAAGCCATTTAAGTACCAAGCCACTTTGACATTTTGTTCTCATAACAATTATTTGATCATTATTCATATTTATTGAATACATTTCAATTACAAAGTTGCTTCATGTATAAAACTTCAAGAAAAATACAAGAAAAAGTGTTTTCTTGTTCAACATGTTCAAAGAAAAATAATCTCAAAACTTAATTGTGACTTTTGTCCTGTGACTTTTGACCGTGACTTTTTGTCCTGTGACTTTCTGTCCTACATTCAGATTGAATAGGGGTTTGGTTGACCCGTCTCCCTCTATCTGAGACTACCATCTCAGTGATGAGCTTTATGTTTTATGTATTGTGCTTGTCATATATGTATGTCAGATAAAAGCTCTACAGAGCTTATGTTGTATTGTTATATGTATAACCGACTTTAAATAAATCTTTTGCTAGCCCCTAACAACTAACAAGTAAGAATTAGGTTACTTCTTTTGTAATACAAACAATTAAGATGTCTTGCAAGGCTTTTTTTTTTTACCATAACGGCCTCATAAAAAGTTGAAATAGCCATGCAAGACGTCATTATCATTTGAACTAATATTATGGCACATATTGTCGCACCACAGGATTTGTGTCAATTTTTCTGGTTTTCTATCCTCACGAACCCCAAAATACTAGTGATAAAATGTTAACTTACTTCTTAATTAAAGCCTAATATTAAGAAGGCAGAAGACCTGGACCATTCATACTTTGTATATACATGCCTTATGTTATGAAGTTTTCGTCTGTCATATGTTCATTGAACTTGAGTGACCTCATTTCATGGCTAAGTGACTGCATTGAAAAAAAGTTAAGGTTTTTTAGTATCCTTAATTTCTATTATCATGATTATAATGAGTAATAGGATTCCTATTACTCATTATAAGAGAAATCAAGAATACTAAAAAATTTAAGGATAACTATATTTGATATGTGCATACCTTGCAAAGTCTTCATGTTCGCCAGACAGTTTTCACTTGGTTTGACCTTATTTCATGGATCAGTGAACAAGTTAAGCTTTTGTGGTCACGTCCATATCTCAGATACCATAAACAATGTGTCTACTATATTTACTTTTAATTATTGTATGGAATGATTGTAAGGTATGCATGTCCAACTGGCAAGTTTCATCTGACCTTGACCTCATTTTCATGGTTCAGTGGTTATTGTTAAGTTTTTGTGTTTTGGTCGGGTTTTCTAATATTGTATGCAACATGTCAAGTATATTCGTTGTATGAAAATTTTAGGGATGTACATGTTGGTCTGACATGTTTTATTCAATCTTGACCTCATTTTATGGTTCATTGCTTGATGTTACCTTTTTGTTTTTTTGGCCAGTTTTCTATTTTCTTATTTTCAAATTAGCAAAAGGTCATCTAGGTACATATGTCTGACTGAGAAGTTTCATCTTACTTTATTTTCATAGTACATTGGACAATATAAAAAAAGAAGATGGGATATGATTGGACAACTCTCCACAAGAGACCAAATGAAACAGAAATTAACAACTCAAGGTCACTGTAAAGCCTTCAACAATGAACAAAGCCCATGCTGCATAGTCAGCTATAAAAGGTCCAGAAATGACAATGTAAAACAATTCAAACGAGAAAACTAACGACCTAATTTATGTACAAAAATGGAAAACAGATATGTTACACATAAACAAACGACAATCACTGAATTATAGGCTCCTGACTTGGAACAGGCACATACATAACGAATGTGGCAGGGTATAAGGAACTATGAAAATGTTTAGTTTTTGAGGTTTGGTCTATTTTCCGGATACTGTAAGCAATAAGGCCCCTTTATTTAGTGAATGGAATGATTGTAAGATGCACATATCTGTCTGCCATATTCTATATGACCTTGACCTCATTTTCATGGTTCATTGGTCAATGAAACACTGCATTGTTTTGTCAGTTTATCATATGCTTAAAGTTACAGGTAGATTATATTTGGTGGATATGTAACAATTGTAAGGTGTGCATGTCTGTCTGGCAGATTCATATAACCATGACCGCATTTTATGGTTCTTTGGTCAATGCTAAGTTTTCTTGGTTTTGTCATTTTATCAGATATTATAAGCATAGGTCTACTTGTTGTTGTACAGAATGACTGCAAGGTGTCATATAAGAATAAAAGATGTCTGTCTGCCAAGGTTAATTTTACTGTGACCTCATTTTCATAGAATAATGATAATATTAAACAGCAAGAATGATGAGCAAGTCGACATTATATACAAATGAGGCAAAATTTTCAGTTGCCTACTTATTATGTAATAGTAGTTATTTTGTCATTAAATGATAATGTTTACCCTTTTATGTGTAGGGCAAGAACAGTAAAGATAAAGGAAACTATAAACAGAAGAAATTATCAACAAAATAGATTTACAGAGGTCAATAAAGCCTAAATGGTAAGTCCACTGTTATAAAAGTTTTGCCCTTGAATAATGATTAAATATTTATTAAAATAAGATGTGGTATGATAAATGAGAAAACTATCCATCAGAGTTCAATTAAGTGGATGTTAGCATTGTAATTACTTATTAGAGGCCAATGATGACCTGTAAGTAATGAGAAAACCCATACCCTATACATGATATAGTAATCTATAAAAGACAACACTAACAACATTTGAAACAAAACATCTATTCAAACTTGAAATATACCAGACTAATTTATAAAACAAAAATATGAAAACAAAAATAACGGATATGAACCAACATCAACCACTGAACTATGTACAAGCTCCTGATATTGGACAGGCATAATATGGCTGGGTTGATATAAAAATAAGAAGCAGTCTGATTTCCAATGAGACTTTTCTCCAATAGAGATCAAATGACATTTAACATGTGTTTAAGGAGGCTTGAGGGTATAAAAATTTCAGAAAAATATTGAAAAAAAAAATTTTTCATAACTAATTTTATTTATAACTTTATTAGTTGTTACTTTATCATATGGTACAAAAATCATTCAAAACCATCTATTCGTTTTGGCCCCAGATGACTTTTAAAATGTATATATCATTGAAAAAGCTCCAAATTATCTCCCTTTGGTGCAAAAATGCCATTTTTTGACATTAGAATTGTAATATCTTTTTTAACTCATCGGTGACCTATATTTTTTATTATCATTTTCAAATAAGCTGTACTTAAACTAAACTATTGTAAAATTTAAGCGATTTCTGTAATTTTGTTCTTTTTATTTCGATATTACCTCTATTTCTCCTATTAGTTCAACAGAAAAAAGTACCTTTACAAAATGTATGCTTCTTTCAAGGCGGACTGTGAGAGTAAATGAACGGTGACCCGTTTTTTAATTTTATTTTCTATTAAGTATAAGATAAAGTTCATTTATGGAAAAATATAGCAAAATCCTATATTAAGAAAAAATTTGATTTAGACCTGCGAGCCCCTTAATTTAACAAAATAGTTCACTGTACAGCCTTTGACAATGAGCAAATCCTATACCCGACAGTGGTTTTAATAACAGCACAACATTTGAACAAATTGTAAACATTTGTTGCAATGGGCTTAACTCAAAAGACTGCAACAAAGAACCAAACAACAACCGTAATATGTAAATCATAGACACAAAGCACTGAAATAAGAGTACTAACAATGAATATTCAAATGAAAGTTTATCAAAATGTTCATAAACATGATAAAATAGCCATTTTATTGCTGTATTTCTCTTCACTGATAATTTTGAGTTTTGTGTATTTGTAGGTCAGACATCTGGGTTTTCATGGTCATCATTCAACACATCAATACTGAACAGAAAACTTAAAGTTGATATTTTTCCATAGTGCGACTTTTTATTAATTTGAAATGGAACGTGTTTTTTCTACATTTATTAGAAAGAGGAAATTTCAACATAATGACTTTAAACAAAAGGAGTCATATCATCACGATCATAGATGCACAAGAACTTGATCATGTAAATGCAACAATGTAATTATCAATTGAAAGAAGGAACGAATGAAAAAATATTAGTATGTTGTTGTCCAAATAAACTTGCTTTGTCTTCTCATTTAAATCGCTCCAACCAATAAAGATGTACGGAGGAAGATCTTTGAAGAACAGATTGAAAAAATGTGTTGTCTAAGAATTGCAGGAATATTCTAGTGGATGAAATATTCTATTGACTTGACTCTTATATAGTGGACTGAATAATTGTACATAGCAAGCAGTGAAAAAGAAAACTAAAACTTTAACAGAAAAAGTGTTTATATTATAAATTTGCAAATATAAGGTTAATATTATGTACACCACAAAGGTATATAATTCAAATTGTTTGCATATTCATGTATTGCAATGAAACTATAACAAAGAAAACCTTACCTCATGAAAAGAGTAAACTTGTCAGTCAGAATATGAAATATTTTTTCAGTTCTATTTTTCATAATAAAATAAACAAGACAAAGATTTCAAAACAATATTTTTCATTTATTTAGACATGTCATCATTTTGTTTCAGTGAAAGGACTTTACTCTTTGACCATAAATATTATTATGCATTCCAAATTGCAAAATAAGAATAATCTTTATTGTCATATAAACAAATAAAAACATGTTTGTGACAAAATGAAAAAAATAAATATATATATATATATAAAAATATAAAAACTCGTATACATTTAAAACTTTTACTACCAAACAGCATTCATTGTAACATACACATTACTGTATATTTATATCTATATATTTATAATTTGAATCCCATGGGATTTTATTTTGTCCCATGGGATATTAAAAATCCCATGGGATAATTATAGTCCCATGGGATTTTTTTTGTCCCATGGGACAACAAATATCCCATGGGACTACAATTATCCCATGGGACCAAAAAATCCCATGGGATAATGGTCAATCCCATGGGATTTTGTTCTGTCCCATGGGATATTGAAAATCCCATGTTTTTATAAATCAAATAGCAAAATAAATATAATAGTAACAGTAGAAAACCAATGAAATTATTGAATCCCATGTAATTCCGCACATTTTGGTTATATACATGACACTGTAGCTCTTATTTGAGGCGGCGCGGATTTGCAAATGAGTGTTTTGCAAATTAAAAGTGTCCAGTGTTTATTGTGCAGATCTATGATGATGTGACCTGAAAGCAACTATAATAGGCTAATGTACAGATAAATAGCAGTGTGACCTACAGGCTCCTATGATAGGCTATGGTGCAGATCATAAGTGAAGTGACCTACAGGCACCTATGATAACTGCGGTATTCTCAGATCTGTAATTAGTGTTTTTTTTTTTTCTCGCAAGTACAAGTACCCGTCCACGTCCACTTTGTCTTTTTGTTAGATGTATTTCTATTTGTATTCATCTGATGAGTTAATAGATATAAAAGATGTGGTATGAGTGCCAATGAGACAACTCTCCATCCAAGTCAAAATTTATAAATGTATACAGCCTTTTCAACTGATTTTTATAGTTTATTCTTATGTTGTACTATTACACTATTGTCCCAAGTTAGGAGAGGATTGGCGCCTTCAAACTAGTTTAACCCGCCACATTCTGGATGTGCCTGTCCCAAGTCAGGAACTGGTAATACAGTGGTTGTCATTTGTTGCTGCGTTACATATTTGTTTTTCGATCATTATTTTGTGCATAAATTAAGCCGTTAGTTTTCTCGTTTGAATTGTTTTACATTTGTCATTTCGGGCCTTTTATAGCTATGTGGTATGGGCTTTGCTCATTGTTGAAGGCCGTAAGGGGACCTATAATTGTTAATTTCTGTGTCATTGGGTCTTTTGTGGAGAGACGTCTCATTGGCAATCATACCACATCTTCTTTTTATATATATGGTGCAGATCTATAGTGATGTGCCCTGCAGGCACCTACCATACAGATAAATGAAAGTGTGACCTGCAGGCACCTTTGATATCATATGGTGCAGATCTATGGATATGTGACCTGCAGGCACATATTATAGGCTATTGTACAGATAATTAGCAGTGTGAACTGCAGACTCAAATGATAGGCTATGTTACAGATCTAAAGTGATGTGATCTGCAGGCACCTATGGTACAGATACATTTTGGTGTGACCTGCAAGCACATTTGAAACAGATAAATTTTGGTGTGACCTGCAGGCACATTTGAAACAGATAAATTTTGGTGTGACCTGCATTCACCTATAGTATTTTTATCGAGCCAAGCACCAACTGTGTAATATGGGAATATTGCTATTTTTTAAATTTACTTATATAAGGCTCCGATTATAGGCTACTAGAAGATGCCCGCGAAATCGCGGCACAATTGGGCAAGTGTTGAAACACAGAGTGTGGGCATAGTAATAAGGTGGACACAGTAAGGATTTGGACACGGTTAATGCATTTAATTCTATTTCTTTAAAGAGATGAAAATGAGGAACATAATGCAAAAGACCCCATTCATCTCGGTTGGAAAATAAAAATATTAAATACCCTAAGAAAAAGTGTGATTTTCAGTAGTTTTTTACCCTTTTAACTTAATAACCGTATGAGCTACGTAAAATCCGTTGACTTAACCGAAAGGGATCAAAATGAGTAACATATTTTATATAAGGGAAGTAATTTTAGGTCATGACATTTCAGCCATCAGGTGTCTGATCTAAAGTATACATGTATTTCAGTCCGCAATTTTTATAGGAGGGGGCAATTTAATATGGTCACAATATTTCTCACCGTGTTTGAGGAGCGTGCACAACTAATTTTCTTACTTTCCCTTTGATTTCGCGGGCAGTACGTCGACTGAGCACGCACGAAAGCGTAAAAGACACGGATCGATAACGGTCTCCGAATTTGGATATTTTCTCAAAAATTGGCGTTTTCTGTGGAAAAAAGATTGTTTCAAATACAAATTTAGGACGTACAAAACACTATATTTATACGTCATATCGCAAATATTTCCGACTTTGTATGGTTTCAGAGCAGTTGCCGCTCAGTAAAATCGGCCTCTTCCTTTAGTAGTATAGATGGTACAGATAAATAGCAGTGTGACCTGCAGGCACCTTTAATACAATATGGTAGAGATCTATAGTGGTGTAACTAGCAGGCGTCTATGCTAGGCTATGGTACAGATAATTACCGGTAGCAATGTGAGCAAGCCTGAGACGAATAAACAAATGTTAAAAACAAAACACATAAAGAAAAGGTATTTAAATATAAGATATGAAGATCGGTAATGATAATACGCGTGGGTATATGCAGCACTACTTTTTAATTATTGGTGACTGGCAGTAACCCTTCACATAAGCTTTTATCCTCGAGCAGAATTTTTACAGAGTACTTAACTTTATGTTTTAGGGCCGTTCTCGTCAAAATAATGTTTAAGCAGAGATAAAAAAAAAAAAAAAAAAACCTAAAATAAATGTATATAATTGATGCAATTATTTATATAAATTTATCATGTTAGTTTCAAAGAATATATTTATACCCTCCGGAATGAAGTACTTTTATTCAACAAGTTATCGAAATGACTTTTGACATTAATTACATAAAGATAGTGTGGTCAGCGACTATATTACACAGAGATATACAGTGTGGTCAGCAACTATCTTACACTTCGATTCGATTTAAAGTGTGATCAGCGACTATCTTACACTGCGATTTGAAGTTTGGTCCGCGAATATCTTACACATCGATATACAGTGTGGTCTGCGACAATTTTACATAGAGATTAAAAGTGAGGTCAGCGAACACCTTACACTGCGATGTTTGGTGTAGTCAGCAACTACCTTACACAGCTATTTACAGTGTGGTCAGTTACTACCTTACACTGCGATTTATAGAGTGGTCAGCGACTATCTTACATTGCAATTTATACAGTGGCCAGCGCCTACCTTACATTGCGATTTATAGAGTGGTCAGCGACTATATTACACAGCGATTTACAGTGTGGTCAGTGACTACCTTACACTAAGATTTATAGAGTGGTCATCAACTATCTTACACAGCGATTTACAGTGTGGCCAGCGCCTACCTTACATTGCGATTTATAGAGTGGTCAGCGCCTACCTTACATTGCGAGTTTTAGAGTGGTCAGCGACTATCTTACACAGTGAATTATAGTTTGGTCAGTGACTACCTTACATTGCGATTTATAGAGTGGTCAGCGATTATCTTACAAAGCGATTTACAGTGTGGTGATCGACTATGTTATACTGCGATTAACAGTGGGGTAAATTCTACCTTGTACTGCAATTTACAGTATTGTCAGCGACAATCCTACACCGTGATTAACAGTGTGGTCAGCGACTATCTTACACTGTGGTTTACACTTTACAGTGTGGTCATCGACAACCTTACACTACAATTAATGATGTGGTCAGCGAATATCTTTCACTGCGATGTATGTTGTGGTCAGCGACTATCTTACACTGCGATTTATGGTGTATTCAGTGACTATCTTACACTGCAATTTACAGTGTGGTCAGCAACTATCTTACACATCGATAAACAGTGTTGTTAGCGACTATCTTGCAATGCAATTTACATTGTGGTCAGCAACTGTTTTACACAGCGATTTTTAATGTTGTCAGCGACTATCTTACACAGCGATTAACAGTGTGGTCAGCGACGATCATTCACTTTGATTTAAAGTGTGGCCAGAGACTACCTTACACTACAATTAAATAAATGGTGTGGTCAGCGATTATCTTACACTGCAATTAACAGTGTGATCAGCGACTATCTTACACTGCAATTTATGATGTGGTCAAAGCGACTAACTTACACAGCGGTTTATGGTGTGATTATTGAATATCTTGCACCGCGATTTATCGTGTGGTGAGCGACTATCTTACACTGGAATTTATGGCGTAGTAAGTGACTCTTTTGCACTGCTATTTATAGTGTAGTCAGCGACTATCTTACACATCGATATACAGTGTGGTCAGCGAATATCTTGCACTACAATTTACAGAATGGTAAGCAACTGTTTTACACTTTGATTTAAAGTGTGGTCAACGACTGCCTTACTCTTTGATTTAAATAGCGATCAGCGACTATCTAACACTGAGATTTACAGTGTGTCCAGCGCCTATCTTACAAAGCGATTTATTGTAAGATCAGCGACTAACTTTCACAGCGATATACAGTGTGGTCAGCGACTACCTTATACTGCGATGTATAGTATGGTCAGCGACTTTTATACACTGTGATTAACAGTGTAGTCAGCGACTATGTTACACTGCGATTTACAGTTTGGTCAGCGACTACCTTACACTGAGTGTGATCAGTGACTACCATACACTGCGATTAACAATGTGGTCCGCAACTATCTTGTACTTCAATTTGAAGTGTGATCAGCGAATATCTTACACTACGATTTATAGTGTGGTCAGCGACTATCTTGATTAAGATCGATATATAACTGTGTTGTTAGCTACTTTCTACACATCGATTTACAGTGTGGTTAGCGACAACCTTTGATAGCGATTTACAGTGTGGTTAGCGACAACCTTTGATAGCGATTTACAGTGTGGTTAGCGACAACCTTTGATAGCGATTTACAGTGTGGTTAGCGACAACCTTTGATAGCGATTAATAGTGTGGTCAGTGATAATCTTATAAAGCGATTTACAGAGTGGTCAACGACTATCGTACGCTGCGATTAACAGTGGGGTCAATTTTACCTTATACTGCGATTTACAGTTTTGTCAGCGACAATTCTACACAGCGATTAACAGTTAGGTCAGTGAATATCTTACACAGGGATTTACAGTGTGATCATCGACTACCCTACACTGCAATTAATGATGTGGTCAGCGATTATCTTGCTATGCAATTTACAAGTCATTATATTTTTAACAGTGTGAAATTTATAAGTTAAACCACAACGAATACTATAGGTATATTAATTTTGTTATTTTTTGTTTTTGTTTATATACATCTATTGTTTATATGTGTGTAATAGTAGATTGATTATGTTTTATTCATGTAGTTGATATTATATGTAGAGAGCCGTATTGGAAATTGGTTTAATCCAAATGAGTTACTCTCTCTAAATAAAGATATTATTATTATTATTATTATCATTCTTACACTTCGATTTAAAGTGTGATCATCGAATATCTTACACATCCATATACAGTGAGGTCAGTGACTGTCTTACACAGCGATTTAAAGTGTGTTCAGCGACAACCTTACACAGAGATAAAAAGTATGGTCATCGATTATCTTATAATGCGATTAACAGTGTGGTCATTGGCTATCTTCCCTGCAATTTACAGTTTGGTCAGCGCGATTTATAGTGTGGTCTGCAACTATCTTGCACAGCGATTAACAGTGTGGTCAGCGACTATCTTACACCTTGATTTAAACTGTTTCCAGCAACTTCCTTATTCTTTTATTTAAAGTGTGGTCAGCGAGAATCTTACACTGCGATTTATTATGTGGTCATCGACTATCTTCCCCTGCAATTTACAGTTTGGTCAGCGCGATTTATAGTGTGGTCTGCAACTATCTTACACAGCGATTAACAGTGTGGTCAGCGACTATCTTACACCTGGATTTAAAGTGTTTCCAGCAACTTCCTTATTCTTTTATTTAAAGTGTGGTCAGCGAATATCTTACACTACGATTTATGGTGTGGTCAGCGACTATCTTACGCAGCGATTTACAGTGTGATCAGCGACTACCTTGTACTGTGATCTATAGAGTGGTCGGCGACTATCTTACACTGCAATTAAGATATTGGTCAGTGATTGCCTTACACTTCAATTTATAGAGTGATCAACGACTTTCTTACACTGTGATTTATGATGTGGTCAGCGACTATCTTACATTGTGCTGTATGGTGTGGTCAGCAACAATATTGCACTGCGATTTACAGTGTGGTCAATGACTATCTTACACTACGATTTACAGAGTGGTCAGAGTCTATCTAACACAGCAATTTATAGAGTGGTGAGCGATTATCTTAAACAGCAATTTACAATGTGGGGTGGCGACTATCGTACACAGAATTTACAGTGTGGTCAGTAACTACCTTACACTGAAATTTACTGTGTTGTCAGTGACTATCTTATACTGCAATTTATAGTGTGGTCTGCGATTATCTTACACAGTAATTCATTGTGTGGTAAGCGACTATCTTACACTGCGATTTACATTACAGTGTGACTAGCGACTATTTTACGCTGCGATTTACAGTGTAACCAGCGAGTATCATACACTGCGAATTACAGTGTGACCAGCGACTATCTTACACTGCGATTTACAGTGTGACCAGCGACTATCTTCCTCTACGATTTACATTGTGAACAGCGACTATCTTACTCCGCGATTTACAGTGTGACCAGCGACTATCTTACACTGCGATTGACAGTGTGACCAGCGACTATCTTGGACTGCGATTTACAGTGTTACCAGCAACTATCTTACACTGCGTTTTACCGTTTGACCAGCGACTATCTTGCACTGCAATTTACAGTGTTACCAGCGACTATCTTACACTGCGATTTACAGTTTGGCAAGCGACTATATATCTTACACTGCGATGATCGAGGTTGTTATATGTTAATTGTATACGTACTTTATTCAATAGCATCTAAAATTAAATATTTAAAATCTAAAATACTTACAGTCTACTTTTAAAATATTAACAAAAAATATGGAAAAGATAAAAACAAAAGTTCCTTCTATTCTAAATTCCATACTGAATTAATGCATTTCTGCAGCATACTGAATTGCATCTTATATATTAGTTAGTTAGTTAAATGTTATAGTTCGTTAGTTAGTTACACTTATTTCTATATCAAATGATTCAACGTTCAAAGAATCTTAAAATGATTAATTCAATACAGTGTCCTTCTGAAATTCTAAATGTTGACGTAAGCATAAAACATATGCTAGATTTCAAGGAAATTCTACTGAAACATTAAAAGAATTCTTGATTCAAATACAAGGTTTATATTGATTTTAAGAATCAAACAACATGAGTTACTTTACAGATTTTGGATTATTTATTCAATATGGCGGGTCTTTTCCCCCTTTTTCTCTAAAACCAAAAAGGTATACTTGATGACTTAGTAACTTCCGCATTCATCTGATATGATTTGAATAATGCACCTGCATATTTTCTTATTAAGTTTGAATATAGAGTTAAACTCTATATTCAAAGTAAATTTTTTTTTAAATACAATTTTCAAGCGTATATGATAATAATTATTTAGGAAATTAAGCGTTATACACACTGTTTTAATTATTACCAAATTATAGGTTGATACTTTATACAATTACTATGTTTTGATCAAGTAATATGTGTATTGATTGACTTTTGACCAACTGGTATTCACGGAGGCCGTTATAAGCAACTCAAAAGTCAATTAAACAACATATTTACCGAAAAAAAAACAGTTATTGTTGTATCACGGTGGGTAAGGTTGTTCTGCGAGAGAACGTTCTGTGCTGGTGATTCGGTCCTGATCGGTGCTGGTGATCATTGAAAATATGTAAACAAAGACGACAATGAAGATTTTTTATGTTTTCTCGAATAAAAAATGGAAGGAAATGGTTGAGATTTTTTTATTTTGTTTCTTATTGTTTCAAAGCCAAGCAATTAAAAAAATGACCCTCTAAACTGATTCAATAAGTGTAACACAAAAGTGCTCGTTTTAGGAACATCTAGAACTAAAAAAAGAAAACAAAAATGCTCCTGGAGTCCGCTTTCTATACCCAAATCCGTACGAAAAAAATATTTTGTGCAAAAACCGTTGCAATTTATCAAAATTGTGCATTTTCTCCGTTTAGACATGCCCTGATTCTGTGCTGGTGGGTCCTGGCATTGTGCTGGTGGGTCCTGATACGGTGCTGGTGATTTTTGGAAAGTCGTTGGTTCCATTTGAAAAAAACGTTACAGAATCAAAATAAAATTGGGCAAATAATTGTATTCAATCGGATTTGTGACCCCTCTTTTTACTTTTGGCTATCCATTTGGCTGTTTAATAAGCGTTTTCAAATAATCGTAACTTATATTAATTAAAAGGGCAACATCTTCAGTTAAATATCAAATAAAAAATATATTTGATTAGAATAGTTTTATTTAAGATATTAAATGCCCTTAAATGCTGATTTTCAACATAATATGCTTACTAAACCAGTTTTGAAAGGTGCATAAGGTTAAGTGACATTTTTAACGACAATTAATGTTTGACTGGTCTATTTCAGTCAATTATACGAGGTTAGATAATCTAACTACTTTTACTTCTTATTTCTTCCTTCCTATATCTATTGTCTCCAATACATTTCGACTGAATATAAAAATTGACCTACACTTGCTTTTTCATTCATGACTGATAACAACTGACTTGAATGTGAATAATTGCAAGTCACCGTATGATCTTCAACAACGAGCAAAAACCATAACGTTTGCTAGCTATAAAAATGAAAACGATTAAAAAGTGAAGACCTTCGGCCTAATTTAAAAAAAACAAATATGACAGAAACGAGCGACAACCACTGGTTTGGGACACTTGTGACAGGGGCTTAACATGTTTGTTTGCGCTCAACAACCCACCTCGACGCAACCCTCCCCTTTCCCCTAATTTGGTACAGTGGTGTAACAACAAAACAAAAGTTTGTGTCTCTTTTGTCTGATATCTGGTTGAAGGAAATGTTTCATCAACATGTACAATATAATACAAACTCTGAAAAAAGACAGCAATATGGCTTCAACTATACATAGTTGTGTTTGGTCATGACGAATTTGACGAAAATGCAATGAAAATCTGAATCAGGCCATAAGAATATTCCATGCAGGAATATTTGAACGTGCTGTTGCTAGACAATTTCACGTCAGAAACTCCTCTAACAATCATTAACAAAATCGGTACAAGTATACAAGATTTGTTGATGACCACCTATGACTTGATAAATCTTTCAAAGTATTCACGTCACTTCGTTAAATTTTGATTACGGAACATCATATTCTAGACATGTTTACGACTTCGACGTCAATTGCTAATCAAGTCGTCGGATATACTTAAAGCCAAAAAATCAAGTGCAGAAAAGAAACCATTTGAAAGCTTTCAGTTTAACTGCATGATTGCCAAAACAAACTGTAAAAGGTGAGACAGAAGCCGAATCAGGAGGGTAAAAAAACATAACTCAAAACATGCTCTCCACAGAACTGGTTGACTTTATGTCAATCATTTAGGCGTTGGTGACAGGAAGTCATTGCCTTCGACGGTGACACATTCATTGTTAAGGAGAAAACCAGGGTTTCAGGGCATACTAAATGATTTGAACATTAAACACGACGTAATCATTTCAACTTTCGAACTGACGGAACTGTAAACGTTTTTAGACAATGAAGTAATGAATCAAATATATTTTATTTTAATTATTTTACAAGAATTGCATATCTTAAAATGAAAATAAAAAAGACAAATCTAGACTAAGTGTTGCAGTTTTTTAGTTCATCAGTATATATATTTTCAAAATTTTGAAAATGAGATAATACGTTTATTTCACATTAGTGAAAAAGTATGTTAGTTTAGGTATAACAATAACCTTAACGGTACCATTTTTTCTGTACGAGATGCATATTTTGTCAGTTATGCTTTCAATGATGTTCGAGGCCAAAAAATCTATACTCTAATACAATCCTTAAAGAGCTAATAAATCCACAAAGTACTTTATGTAAAGTAAAATCCGGACAAAGCATCAGAGTTATACACGAGGGACCAATTCAACATTCCTTGATTTAAAATGAATTTCCAAACCCAGGAAAAGTCCAAAGCAATCACACAGGCAATATTTATGGTTGTATATTTCTCCTTATTTCATAGCTCTGTGTACTTTAATAAAAGATAACAGTTTATCAATATTTTCTTTTCGTGGGTTAGAATTCAATGAAATGACAGTACATTCACTAAATTGACTTAACACAAAATCTTGAATTGAATATTTTAATCATTCATGTTACTGTCCTTATCCAGTAACCTTTGTGCTGTTGTAATATCTATTGTGTTACCTGGATGAAGAATTGTCAATACAGTTTGTCCATTTTATTTGTACAATAGGTATTGTGAGACCTTATCAAAAGGTGGCCAGTCAACCATTGAATAATGAGTTCAATCACCTGTTATCTACACAGTTACTGTGACATTAATTGTATCAGCAACCAAATTTACCGATAAATAATTAATATTGGGAATATAACTTATATCTAATTCTTTCGTACCTGCAATTTATTTCATTTTTTCAAAAAAAAATATACCAAAAATATCCTTGTAATTCAATGAAAGTTACCTTTTAACCTTCATTGTATAAAGAAATAAATTATAAAGTTGGTTTGTCAAACTATATTTACTGACATAAAACTTTAATTTGCTTAGGATATTTATAGCGTTAAACGAATCTGTCATTATGTGCTTATGAAATCCAATAGTAGTCATAATAAAATGGATGATAATCAGTGTATATAAAGTGCGAATCCAGTTAGTTCATTTTCACTGTTGTATGCAGTATGTCTATTGTAGAATAAAGGATGATGGGAAAAACTGCGTTTGTTTACTTTTTGAAAATACAAAATAATAGATTTGAATGTATGTTTTAACAGAATTTCATTAGAATATAACTTTTTAATGTATAATAACAGGATTAAAGTCCAAAAAGTGTTATTTAAGCAGCAGAATCCTTAATATTGATTACTGAATGCGATTCATTTTAACTATAGATGCGATGAATTATCACTGTAAGTGCAATCATTTCTGATGTGGAATTTTTGGAAGTGCGATGAATTTTCATTGTCGTTTTATATGATTATTCGACATACAACAACTGAAAATAGTTTTTAAATGACTTTAATATTGATGATATTTACAATTTGAAATGCAAGCTAGTCGTAGATGCTTACTTGAATATACACGGTATAACCACGTTCATATCATGAATATTCAAATATTGTTGGTGAGTTTGCTATTAGCTTGTCATGGATCCGAAAATTTACTGGAGCAGAACATCCATGAATATAACGTTTTCTACGACGAATTGTCTTTGAAAAGTTTTATAACTCGCTTAAAAAGCTTTGAACATTTGTCACGCCGTGTCATACATATTTCTACCGTATTGATAGGCTTTTGCACAACGAACAGTACAAGAATGTACAACGAACGGTACTAAAGAAAGAAAACAAGCTACAAAGAGAATGAATCGTACAGTGTCAAAATTCTGAGGTCAGTTTTCAAGTAAATGTCTTCAAATAAAAATTAAAACAACGGGTTTCTCATTCGTATTATGTATTTTAACAACAACAAAGCACAAAATACACGGTCGCATTTAGTGAAAGAGCCAACCAACTATGCTCTATTTGTAGTTTAATCAAGTTTGAGTTACACATAGTGTTTGTTTTGCGATGTTTACAAGTAATTCACAGACCTGTCTATTTAAAATAGTCACATGTTGTTCATGTGATATAGATGATATACAATGCTGCCAGGAGCATTAAACTTTGTTTTCATAAACATTGAATATTTAACTGAACAGTTAGTCAATTAGTCTTTGGTGTAAATATAAGAACGGTATATCTACCAACATTGCTTCGCGATGTAGCGATTAACGTCCGGAATCAACTGTACGGCGGTTATACTCCGGGTATAGAACCATTTAAATATGTAACAATAAACTGTTTTCAATATTTCTTTGTATTCTCACAATTGCGTATTGGCTTATTTGTAACACCGACTTAAAGAAATTCAGCATATTTAAGGTGATTCGACTGATGCTCGAACTTTCATTACTGTATAAGATTTATACACAATGGCATGATAAATATCAATTATCCAGTCATCCAAGCGTCAATTGTTTGTGCAAGATGAAAACGTTTCCACTCATTCAATCGTGAAATGAAGATCGTTTTGTGAATGCTCTTTGCTATCTCAAATGCATCCATTATAGCTATTTTCCTAATGCTTGTAGTTTAAAGGTTTGGTTGGCTTGCTTGCTTTGTTTGTATAAATGTTTGCTCAATCTTAATTACAATGCTTAGGCAACATTTACACAATCATGACCAACCACACCTTTTAACTACAAGCATTAGGAAATTAGATCTAATGACGTTTAATTTATTAGTATGCGATGTAGATTTAGACCGAAACAGAAACTTTGCTTTTCCGGTGACGTAGATTGGCTTAACTGTCCAAGATATATGTATTTAATGATGATGTGTCATAGGAAAGAATAAATTTTATCCTACATATAGATCAGGACAAATTATTTGAGAAAATAGAATTGACTATATTAGCAATAAATACCATGTTTAAGGGTGAAGGTTTGGTACCATTAAAACGTTTAAACCCGCTGCATTTGTTTGCACCTGTCCTAAGTCAGGAATCTGATGTTCAGTAGTTGTCGTTTGTTGATGTGGTTCGTAAGTGTTTCTCGTTTCTCGTTTTATATAGATTAGACCGTTGGTTTTCCCGTTTGAATGGTTTTACACTAGTAATTTTGGGGCCTTTTATAGCTTACTGTTCGGTGTGAGCCTAGGCTCCGTGTTGAAGACCGTACTTTGACCTATAATGGTTTACATTTATAAATTTTGACTTGGATGGAGAGTTGTCTCATTGGCACTCATACCACATCTTCTTATATCTAATTAAGGAATTTATTGATATATTACCTCAGACTTTCACTCACTAAGTATGCATATATAATCAATCCTTCTGACTTCATAAATTTTGTTAGAGAGTCGGCTGAATTAAGACTTTATATAATGAAAATTAATTAATTTCCTTCTATGAAAATGCATCGCATATACAATAGAAATGAATCGCCCTACAGTGAAAATGAAAGTCTAATATCATTATTCGACATTAAACATGAATCGCATAACGAAAACAGCATAGTGGAATTTGATTCAATATCAACAAGCTGAATAACAAAACCTGTTTTAAGTTAAACAACATTAATAATTATGTTAAAAGGTACATTTTCTGCAAATGAAACTTAACTGCTACTTTTAAATCTCTTGCACGCTCTGTTCGTGAACTATTCTTAATATTTATCTATTTGTGTATCAATTTTGCACCTGGATGACTGTAGGCGCGAAGAAAACACGTCCGCATCTCATACCTATATCATGAATTTATAAAAACAGTACACATTATATATTATTTCTTATTTTATTCACAAATCTTGAATTTGTCGTCTGTTTATTTATCATTCTACATCAGAAACTCATCACGGATACAGTAAAATGAC
Organism: Mytilus coruscus; assembly: GCA_017311375.1. NCBI lineage: Eukaryota > Metazoa > Mollusca > Bivalvia > Mytilida > Mytilidae > Mytilus > Mytilus coruscus. The sequence continues at coordinate 32,035,847 of CM029600.1, forward strand.
GTTTTAGGATTCACACATTACATACACTGATAATAAGCCTTTTTTTTAAATTTATCAATGAACACATTTTGTCTTGTTAGGGCTATTTATAGCTGACCACACAGTATGGTCTTTGCTCATTGTTGAAGACTTACAATCACATCATTTGAACTATACCGAATGTCTTTTATTCCATATGACATATTTTTCTCTGAATTACAGCCCTTAGAATTTGGTTGACATAATTTAGTATGACACAAAAAAATAATGAATCTTTGGTAATTTGCATCCTGCAATCAAGTGAATAATCCCATTTTCTTTTACCATAATTCTTAAGTATATTGGGTCATGTAAGTTTCAGATTATCTGAAAATTAATCCAACAATTTGCATTGATGAATTGAGTTGTTTGTTTAGCTTGATAATACATTAGTATTTGAACTATGTTTGAATAGAAGGAGCGATCTGAATGAGTTAAGCTATTTCCGACTGATTTTAATAGTTTGTTCTTATGTTGTGCTGCAAAACCAGTGTCCTAGGTTAGGGACGGTTGAGCGTGCACAAACATGATTAACCCTGCCACATTATATGTGTGACTGTCCTAAGTCAGGAGCGAGTAGTTCAATGGTTGTCGTTGGTACATGTCTGTCACATTTGTTTTCATAAATTGTTTTGCTATGAATTATGTTATTAGTTTTCTCAATTGAATTGTTTCATAATTTTCATTTCAGGGCCTTTTATAGCCAACTATACGGTATGGGTTTTCTCATTGTTGAAGTCCGTACGGTTGCCTATAATTGCTTACGTCCACTTCATTTGAACTTTGGTGGGTTATAGTTGTCTCATTGTCGATCATATTACATCTCCTTATTTTTGATATAAAACTGATTAATATTTCAGTATGTACAATATGGTTTATTCATAAGTTGAAATTTAGCTTTTAACTGTAAAACCCTCAATATTTTCTGTCTTTTCATCTTTTTGCAATTTCATTGCACTTACCGGTAATTTAATATCCATTTAATTAGTCAAAGCCCTTCCAAGCTTTTTCAGTATTAGTATGTTTTGATGTTGTAATGTAACAATACTGTACTAGGTTAGGGTATGGGAGGATTCAGGTAAAGCACTCACAAATAATTTCAACGCTATAAAATTATCTATTTTCTATGTAAAGGTTGAACCAGGAGCCTGCACTCCACTGTTTGTGGTTAGTTGGGTTTTGATGGATAGCTGTCTCATTAGTGATCTTACCATATCTACTTATATATATATATAGAGTGAAAACAGAGATGTATGTGTGGCACTGCAACAGTTAGATTCATAGGCTCTCTAAATCGATAAGTAAATCTATGTATATTGTTTAATCTATACTCTATATACATGTATATTCTAAAAGGAGGAGGATATTGTTCATTTAATAAGTGTAAAATAATGTTTTCTGTTTTTGTTTTATATAAAGTGATGTTTAGTAATATGTCCATGCTTTTTAAAGTAAAACTGAGTAGATGTAAGTTCATTTTACAAGTTATCGTGTCCACACTTGCTTGATTCAAATGTACGTGCGATTCACTTTTGGATGAAATTTAGAGGATGTAAAATTCCATATAGAAATTGACAAGAAAAAGATAAGAATTCAAATTATTTCACATACTGTACTGATTTTACAATACTAATTGACAAACAACTTCTTCAAGTCAAGCTTGCAGTTTGAATTCTTTCTAATGGAATCATCAAATGAAAAATAATTAAAAGCAAGAGATTAGTTGTACAGTTATAAGTATATAGCAAGTGGAATATAAAATAAATTTTTTATCATCCTATTTTAATGACAAGTTGTCTCATATGAAATGTCGGAAATGACAAACGGAAAAGGAAATGGTACAGGAATAAAAGTATTACTGTAAAAAGTTGGAAATCGGAATTAAAACATTTGTGTCTGAGATCAAAGTCTTTCTTTACCAGTGATTTTCTTCAAGATAATTTCATATGATGAAGCAATTGTTATTCAGTTATTGAAATGTATTTGTTGGATTACTGGCTTAAATTTTAATAAGAGATAACCTAGTTGGATTTTTTTTATATACATATTAATTTTAGATATCACTGAGATGACTGTAAATATTTTCTTTCCTTTCGAATACCTTCGCCTGCTGCATACTTATAATATACCAATCTTGCAGGGTGATGAATATACAGGTTGGTCAATATGCAAGATCCTTTGACTTGGAAAATGTGTTTCCACAAAACCTCAAACTTGTATCATACCATTCATTTTAATTATAGTAAGCAGGGGCGGATCCAGGATTTTGGAAAGGGGGCGTAGTATTTTATTTTTGCCGAGCGGAGCGGACATTTTTAGTGCCGTATTCTCTCCATCAATTGTCTATTATGAAATGATTGGATGGATCCAAAGCTATGTACTAATTAATATATTTGATGTGGGATTCGTCAGTAAAAATGGACATGGAAATTCTCGTTTGTTGTATGGTTAGTTAGCATAACCTCACAGATTTCTTGTTGTAAACAAGATATACGGCTATTCAATGAAATTTACAATACGACCGACACGAAGAAAGACAAACAAGCAATTTTCATCCAAATGTTTGGTTGAAATGTTTCACCCAACAAGGGAAGTGAGGGTTCCAAATCAACCAAAGGCTACGAATGAGTCGGAATGAAGTTGTGAATGACGGTCGACACATGGAGACATATAGGCCACACCCAGCAGGCAGGTTGCAGTCGGGCCTTGAAAAAGTATTCAATATATCAGTTCGGCGAAACAGACATTCCAGTCAGATATGAGATTCACATGCAACCCCAAAAAAAAAAACGCCTGTTTTTATTCATCATATTCATTTAATGCTAAATAATTCTGTTGAAAATATTTTTTCTAATAGCAAAAGTGGACAAGATTATTGTTTTCAATCCAGATACGGTCAGAATTTTGTTTAAGGCAAAAATCAGGGTCAGAAATTTTTCTCTAAAATATCTCAGACTGCCCCTCAGATCAAATGGTCCGTACCTTAGACTTTAAATCTAGATCTATAGCTTACTGACTGGGAATCACTATTCAGCAATGTTATTAATGGGCTGGGGCGTGTAGGGTTAAACATGTTTTCGTAGGTAAATAATATTGCTGTGGAATTTTTTTTTTTCATGAGAGTGTAATAGAGTCTTACTTTCTGTTGGGTGGAATTGTGAAATAGAAGTCAATACTTTCTTGCTCAATACTTTGTCTCTTTGAAGGCGTCATGCTTGTCATCCTCAGCCTAAGCAATGTGTTACTGTAATTTGAATTTCAAAATGACTGAGTGACGTTTTTTTTTCGACGAACTGGTCAACTCCACCATAGAGAATCACATGACTTTGACATAATCAATAATATATTACAGTTAATACGAACGAAAAATATCTTTATAAGTAAAGAATTGTCGCATAAAATTTAATACACGGGAAATGGCAAAGTTCACGAAGTCTAGTCTGATTAATCATTTTACCAACAAAAAAGTGCAAGCAAAGGGGGAGCGTACGCCTCTACGCCCCTCTGGATCCGCCACTGGTAAGTAATTATAAATGGATGAAGAGTATAAATGAATTAAACAGCAACCCAAACACATGTCTTTGTCCTTTTGTCTTTTGTCTTTTGTCTTAAGGTTTATTATAACAAATAAACAAAAATGGCTGCGTTTACACCTAAAAGATTTACCCTAAGAACAGACAAATCTGTGCAGTTGGAAAATGGCAAACCCACTAGATAGATAAAACTAAAATGCATTTTGTGTTTCTGAAAAGTAAAATCTTTCTTTTATGGGCATTTTTATCACTGCAGATGATGTTGAAATAAAACAACAAATTACAAGGGATACTGTCCACTCAATTACAACTATTACTAAATTACCTATTGCTGTGTATGATATTTATTGTCCTTCTATTGTCCATGTCAATCAATGCAATACAATTCAATAGTTACCTGAGAGGAGTATCTCAAACATAGTACCAAACAAACAAAATGCCTAACAAAATCCAAAAGATTATATCTTTCTGAAACCTTAAATACCTTTAATTCATATATATCTAGTGGATGCTAGGCCTTAACACATTTTAACTGCACACGCAGAGTAAATGTTTAGGTGTATACACATTCATTTTGCCAATTTGTTATGATAAACCTGAAGGAAAGCTGTCTCATTGGCAATTGTACAAATTATCTCCTATTTTTATAACATATCTATAGGTCCATATATGGTCCAAATAGTAAAAATGTGGCTCCAATATATTGAATGCTCCAAACAAATTGGGTGATGGTCTACAAAAGTTGTGAATAAATATGCTAGTGACAATGACTATGAAAATTCTGTAAGCAGCATTCCTTGTAGTATGAAAACATTCAAATTCAACCATTGAAGACAATCACTGAGACGATTTCTGACTGAGGAAAGGTAACTGACGGATCTTCCCAAATACTGTGCAGAATGTTATTAAATAAATCAATCTCATAATATTATCATCCTATCCTGATGACTTAATAGCTTATGCGTAATAGAAAAAGGTCATTTTTATTTTATTTTATTTTCAATAGATATAAAGGAGCTATTATATGATTGTTCGCCTTCCTTTAAATGTATATTTGCAACGCATTATTTATTCATAATTATGTATAAGAACTGAAATGCACATCTTGTGTATTTTTTTATTTGTAATGAGAGATAATTCTAACAAATTGCATAATTTTGAAGTGTGTTGGTATCATTTTTTTGTTGTTGGCATATTAGAAATATTTATTGAAATGATACAAAGGCGTCATTTTTAATCTATTTTTTTTATTCAATTAAGAAAAAAAAAATAAAGAATGAAATCCATTCTGAAATTCATCAGTCGTCTATTCATTAAACACTTAGTAACTGATACACATTCCATAAGAAATTGATGGAAATAGTTATACCTTTATATCTATCCATTGCTTATCAATGTGTCACACATATATTATTCATACTTTTTAAACTCTTTATTCTAAAATTTGCTTTGAGAAGAACGTAGATTTAATAATTCCATAGAAAATATTTTGAAAACAATCACAGATAAATCATTGCTGGTAAATCCCACTTTCATAATGAAGAATAAAGCACTGAAATTTTATTCACTAATCGATTTTTAACACAAAAGAAATGGCTTAAAATATAAGGTGCTTGCAACTGGCCAAGTTTCTTTTCTATTTCAAAGTGGTCAAAAGTATATAAAAGTGTAAATAGAAAGTATTTTATGCCCTCCTAGGGCATTATGTTTCGGTCTGTGCGTCCGTTCGTTCGTCCGTCGGTCAGTCCCGCTTCAGGTTAAAGTTTTTGGTCTAGGTAGTTTTTGATGATTGTGATGAAGTTGAAGTCCAATCAACTTGAAACTTAGTACACATGTTCCTTATGATATAATCTTTCTAAATTTAATGCCAAATTATAGTTTTGACCCCAATTCATGGTCTACTGAACATAGAAAATGCGTCTGTCCCTTCAGGCTAAAATTTTTGGTCAATGTAGTTTTGATGAAGTTGAAGTCCAATCAACTTGAAACTTAGTATACATGATATGATCTTTCTAATGTTAATGCCAAATTAGAGTTTTGACCCCAATTTCACGGTCCACTGAACATAGAACATGATAGTGCGAATTGGGCATCCGTGTACTATGGACACATTCTTGTTTATCCTCATTTTGCAAAATATTCTTAAATTTTCAAACTAAAATTGACTTATTTCTAGCAAAAAAAAAATAAATTTACAATATAGATCTTTATTAGAAAGACCAAATTGTGTATTTAATGTAGAATTTCCCATACCTAAAATACAATAGTCCTTTCAAGACATTGGTCATGATACCTGAGAAAAGCAAGCTAGCTATCAATGATTCAAATTTTACCTTTTAGTATGTCATAAACTGGGAAGATTTTTTACTCTCTTGATTGTTGATGAAAAAGATATTAAAACAATAAGCTATTTAAAAGAAAAAGGTAGCACAATATCCAAAATAGTGAAAACTACTGGAGTATCAGGCCAACAGTTAGCACAAACTTTAACAACAATAAACCAACAATTACTGTTCCAAGAAATAAAAGAGACATAATAACAACTGAAATTATAGAATGTATTCTATTTTTTTTACTGAAAGACAACCTTCCATTCTGTTACAAGATATTCAACAAAAATTGATAGATACTGGAATTTGTACTAATGAAAATTGTATAAGTCAAAATTCAATCAGCAAGTCTTTAAGAAATGATCTATTGTTGACCAGAAAATCAGAGTAGTTCCAAAGGAATCACAAACAGCACAAATAGAGACAAAATAAGATGATTTCATCAATTTCATTTCTACTTCGAATGCTAATAATTTATTTTCTTTGATGAAACATCGTTTCTGAAAACTTCAGGCAATAGAAAATATCGATATGCTTTGGTTTACCTTTATAAATTTTGACTTGGATGGCGAGTTGTCTCATTGGCACTCATACCACATCTTCTTATATCTATTTATATGGAATGAACCTATTGAAATTCAAGTATGCATCAAGTGCAACTTTAACTGTGAACTTAATGCACAGCCGTACTGGAGTAGCATACTTCAATTTTGTAGAAGGACCATCAGATAGTTTGCATTTATCAAATTTTTTTGTGTGGAGGTTTTCCACCCGAAATTCTATGGGTTACCTATTTTAACACTTGGAGATATTGTGATAATGGATAATTGTAGATTCCATCATTCAAGGCTAATTCAAAATCAACTACAGCATTTATTTAGAGTTAATGATGTAACTTTTAAATATCAACCTCCTCATCACCTTGAACTAAACACTTGTGAATATTGCTTCAAACTTATAAACGATGTCATAAAAAGGGAAAACCATTATTATGAAGAGCATATGGAACTAGCTATTTGTAACTATGTTGTTAACAACATCAATCGAACAATTTCTGAAAACATTTTTCATCATTGTGGATATACTTAGCCTCACTGGTTCAGAATTTGTGGCCATGAATACTTATTCATGGATGTATATCCTGTTCAATGTCTATTGCAAATATGCATTACCAATAAATATTTTTTTCTTACAGGTGTACAATATACTGGTTAGTTAAGTTATTAATTGAGTTATATTCCTTGATGAGACATTATCTCTTATTCATGAATAAGGGGAGAAAATATTATCCCATTGATATTACACTGGCTGTAATATATTATGAATAAAAGGAGATGTGGCACATATATCAATGAGACAGTAACCAAGTAACAAAATTTATGGAAATGAACATATTGATATATGTCTCTTGTAGCATTACCAAAGAATAGAGATACAAAAATGTTGTTCTAATGTCATTTAACCTATTTATCATTCAGTTGTGATATTTGTTTTTACATCAGATTTATAACATTACTTTGAGTTATGGAAATTCAACTCGGGGTAAAAAAAAAACAACCAGGTAAAGCTACAGGTAGTTAAATGACCACCTGTTGATAAGCTCTCACAATACCTATTGTACAATTTAAATGGACACAATTTTGTCACCGCGAGTACCACATACCCTGAAATCAGAACTTCTATACCGACATACAATAGTACTGTGACGGTCAGTTATATACTGTTCACAAATAGCAAAAATCGTTTTAAGCAGACTAAGGTTGATCAAAAACTCATATGTCAAAAACAAACAGACAACGCCATGGCTAAAAAAGAAAAAGATTAATAGACAAACAGTGGTACACAAAACTCAACAAAGAAAACTAAAAACTGAGCAACACGAACCCCACTAAAAACTGGGGATGATCTCAGGTGCTCCGGAAGGGTAAGCAGATCCTGCTCAACACGTGGCGCTCACGCAGAGATGATCTTATTATATATAACTAGGTTTGGCACTTGTTTGCATTACTAAAGAATATTATTGGCTGGCGTATTAAAATTGAAGGCTGACATCTGTGATGAGTTTTCACAACCACTGAGTCATAACAGATTTCATCTCCGTGGAAATAACCTCTGTGCTGACATAAGATATCATTGATATGGTATGTTTTGTACATTCATTGTGCACAATAGGTAAACATAATTTAAAACACTGAAGTTAATCTACCCCATAGATGGTCTAACTAGAACTGGCTCAACTTTAAAGATCTTTTGACTGTTTAGTCTACTTTTGGTAACATCCTTTTGACATGGCTCGGTATTTATATATCCCGTCATTGTCATACTGTGTTAATGTGCTATAGTCATTTTTCGTATTCTTGTCTTTCATTTTTGCTTATGCGCTATATCTTAAGAGTGCCATGTTGTTGTTTTTTTATTTGTTGGCATATTTGATCTTCTTATAGTGATTAGGTTATAGCACAAAGTAGATTGTTGTACTTTAATTTTTGAAATTTTTACCTATTATAAAAATAAAGAGATGTGGTATAATTAGCAATGAGAGAACTCGCAACCAGAGACCAAATGACATAAAAGTTAACAACTATAGGCCACCGTATGGCCTTCAACAATAATCAATACCCATCCCGCATAGTCATATAGAGATATATGAAGATGTGGTATGAGTGCCAATGAGACAACTCTCCATCCAAGTAAAAATTTATAAAAGTAAACCAATATAGGTCCAAGTACGGTCTTCAACACGGAGCCTTGGCTCACACCGAACAACAAGCTATAAAGGGCCCCAAAAGTACTAGTGTAAAACCATTCAAACGGTAAAACCAACGGTCTAGTATATATAAAAACGAGAAACGAGAAACACGTATAAATTACATAAACAAACGACAACTACTGAACATCAGATTCATGACAGAGGACAGGTGCAAACAATTGCAGCGGATTTAAACGTTTAATGGTACCAAACCTTCACCCTTATCTGAAACAATAGTGTAACATCACAACATAGAAAGACACACAATAAAATATCAATTGAAATAGATTAACTCAATCAAAAGACATATTAATACCAGTGAACATACACTGAACAAATAAATTTGATCTATGATACAATGTAAATACAAAATAAATAAACTAAGGGAAAAATATTAAAGTAACATGTTATACCGCTGTGAAATGTTAAACAATTTAAGAAAAAACAATATGCTTGAACAAAAATATCAGCCATTTGCAATTACTTTTGTTATTCTACTTTTGGTTTTCAATGCACTTGAACTTCTTATTTTTTCCCAACCATTTCATTCCAGGCACCACTGATGATTCTTGATGTTTGACATACTAAACATTGTTATTGTTATTAATGTATCATTCGTTTGTATCAGTTTTACCCTCTTAAATAAATATACAATATATGTACATTGTCGGAAAATATAAAATTTATTTGTATGAGCTTTAGAAACAGGACGAAAAGCGAGGCTAGCCGAGCTTTTCTCTTGTTTCGTAGGGAGTACAAATAAATTTTATATTAGAATACCTATAGAATATACAGAATCTGATCTATATGCTGATGATACAACTTTGCATTTGTCATCTAAATCTATTGTAAATTTAAATATATGTTTGAATAAAGACTTAGACAATGTTATTGAATGGTGTAAAGAAAATGATATGATGATAAATAGCAAGAAATCAAAATGTATGCTTGTTGGATCAGACAGAAAACTAGAAAGCTGCATTGAATGTTTATGTGTTTGATCACAAGATAATATCACTTTAGATAATGTTGAAGTTGAAAAACTTCTTGGAATTCTTATTGATAAAAATCTATCATGGTCAAATCAAATTGATAAAATATGTGAAACTATTTCAATCAGAATATACCTGTTAAAAAGATTTAAACGTTATTTACCATTAAAGGGTCTTATTATTTTTTTACAATAGCTATATATTACCCATTATTGACTACTGTTGTACAGTATGGGGTCTTACCACAAACTGTAATCTGGAGAGGATACATAAGCTCTAAGTTTTATCTGTTTCTTCTGATTTTCCATCAACTTTAATGTTTAAAAAGCTTGCATGGATGACTATATTTACGAGGATACAATATTTTCAAGCAGTGTTAATGTTTAAATGTATGAATGGTCTAGTACCTGATTATCTATCTATTAAATTTACTGCTTGTACTGATCTTTATAATTATTGTCTCAGGTCGACAGCATCAAGACTTCTTCATGTACCAAGACCTAATTCTGAATTTTTAAAAAGAACATTTAAATATTCTGGTCTTATTACCTGGAATAAATTACCAAATAATATTAAAGAAATAAATAATTTAGATACATTTAAGGTCAAATGTTCAAACTATTTTCTTACTGTACATTGTCGGAAAATATAAAATTTATTTGTATGAGCTTTAGAAACAGGACGAAAAGCGAGGCTAGCCGAGCTTTGGTCTTGTTTCGTAGGGAGTACAAATAAATGTTATACTAGTATTAGAATACCTTAGAATATACAGAATCTGATCTATATGCTGATGATACAACTTTCCGAAAATGAACATATATTGTTTTTATACTGAAAATTACACCCAACACTTGAAAATTTAGTTGTTAAAATCTAAATAATTGTCTCTAATTTTTTAAAGATATAGACATAGTTTAAACGCGGACCGCGAAGAGGACCCCAAAATGAACTGTTACGCAAAAATAAATATCCACATTACCGCTTGCTCAACATGGAAATGGGGTAACAGGAGAATTTATTTGTGTACCTGTTATTTGTACAATAGTTGGCTGATTGCAGGATAAACAAGAATACATTTGTTTTCGTGCTAAGCATATCACCACTCGTAATATAAAATATCGGAAAACTTGAAGTAGAAATCTGACAAATCCGAAAAGTGCACACACGTCAAAATCATCACTATATTGCCCTGGAAACGAAATATGAAGTAATGTTTAGTAGTTTCTGAGAAATGTGTGACGAAAATTGTATGTTCATATTAACATATTGAAAAATTCAATTATCGGCAAACTGGAAAGTGTAACTTAAATATTTGTTGGACGAGCGAACTGACTGTAATATAGCCCTAACTTTAAGATAGGGTTTTAAGATTTCGCGCATCAAATGAATTGTTGTTTTGATTTCTTTCCTGTTAATTAATTTATTGATAAACTGTACGTTTAGTATTTCTGAATGGCCAGTCGCTTTTGTCAGAAAGGATTAGCTTATCGTGCTCTATTTCAATCATGGAAAGGTACATCTATAAGTCTATGAAAAAGACCAAATAGCAAATTTGGTATGTACCGGACCATCTGGAATAGGCGATTTTGCACCGATAAAGAAACATTTTAAAAATGTAAAATTTGTGCATCAGTACTAATATACCTGTTGGACGGCAAACGATTTAATGGCTTCTTAGGTCAAGACATTGGTCACATGACAAAAGATCGGAGTTTACGTTTTTTTTGGTAAACGTGCTTGCCTCGTGGTTTTTTGACTCGTATCATCAAATCTTTAGTGAATAAGCTTCATTATTCTTTTATGTATTACAAAAAAGTGTTGTCAAAGTATTCTAAATTGACGAGTGAAGTGACACTTTTTTCTGAAAATTTGCGTAGGTCCACGGAAAATCCCTAATTATTCCTTCAAATAGGTATGGTAACGTGTGGATGGGTATAAATCACGAAGTAAAACCATTTTTTAGATTAGATTTTAGTTATAATCGAACCTAAATTTACTGGACACGCAATTGTGTCAGCTTATTCGTGGCAAAGTGGAGATCAAAGGGAGATAACTCCGTACACGCATCGTAGGAAATTGCAAGTTTACAACAGTAAATTCGAGTAAAATTAAAGATTGTAGTTATATTTCGACACTTTCTTGAATAAATATTCCATATTTCATGTTCCTTTACTTTTGTAACATTAAAATAGTCATGGAATGGTTGAATATGACATTTTTTCAAGTAATTACAGGTACTTCCAAAGAAGAAAATAATAGATAACTTACTTTCCTCTGAAACTTGGAACTTATAAATTGCTATCTATTCTCAAACACCCTTTTGATAGATGGAATGATACAAGTCTTTGTTTTACTTTCTTTGTATCAATATTATTAGAAAGCATATGAAAATAAACTCAGTGTTTGTACATGTAGGTTTTTAGAAGTTTTTTCAATATCAATTTCACTGTAAAATTATACTTCAATTAAATTAATTTTTTATATATAAAAAAAAAGTATCCAAAATAGAAAGTTTTTACTCTGGTGCACTAAAAATTTTGCATCAGTAATGAGATTTAACAAAGTTATTTAGACTGAAGAACTTATAGATTCGTTGTCACTTTGTATGCTGATCATATTATACATTCTAACACAGCATAAATTGTGAAACAATAGTTCTCTCCTCTAGACATTTTAGTTTTCAAGATGCGAGGCTTGTCGATCAATATACATATTTAAGATTTCACTGTAAAGAGTGGAGAAATAACTTATTGACAGAGATTCTGTATGGGAATGTTTCTCTTGATATTTTTAAACAACACATTTATGTTACCAAACTATCTTCGTTTTTCTATGATCTGCAAAGAGATGGGTTTTTGCTATATGACATCAATGATCGTCAGGCATGGTTATTGGTAGCCTTTTTTCCTGATATAACAATGGCAAATTCTGAGGAAAGCAAGAACTGCTGGACCTGTTCTTGTTTATGACTACAAGCATGTAGATCAAAAACGTCAGTGATAGAAGTCCATGCATGGACTGACGTCTGGACGGACTTAGAACAGGGGTCTGTTGGTAGTTAGTGTCCGGAAACTTCTAGCATGTGTCTGGTCTATTTAGATGTTAACCAAACTACTGCTATAAGTCCCATTAACTGTGACAAGCAACTTATACATCAATAACTCTGCATCAAATTTGGGGAAATTGAGTTAATAATAACGAAAATATGCTGACCTAAAAGATATTATATACCGAGACAGCACTTAAATAGTACATTATAAATCTTTAAATATAATGAAACAATGGTGGCGGTTAGTCTATATAGAATCGACAACACTACTCCATTGCAAATTAATAATGGCATAGGTCACGTGCTATATGACTTCACTCTTCATGCATGAGGCACCCTAAGGTGCACGTGGAAAAATAGTTTTGTGTGTATAAAACAATTTATTTAAGTGAACTTTCAGTAGATCCAGGTCTTTTATAAAGGGAGTCAGGATTATTCCATATAACAGAAAAATATATTTGATTTTATGCAAAAATTATATACAAGAGGGTTCATCAGCAGAACTTGTGTTACAATAAAATATTGTTTATTGCAGCTAACCAAGTGAGTTTACGCATTAGTTTCATAATATCTTGTACCTTTGATCGCCCTTTGTTTATAATGTTAACAGTAGATTCATTATCACAATGAAAACTATCCGTTTCGCGTCCATTCTTTGCCCCAAAGGATTATTCCATATAACAGAAAAATATATTTGATTTTATGCAAAAGATTATAAATTTGCATTCTACAAGAGCTTGGTTCATCAACACCGAACTTGTGTTACAATAAAATAAGAGATTCTTCACTTAACGTACAAGTCATGGCTTGTGCATCTGCTTCCGGAGCTTCTTTCCGGAACGTCTGAAAATCAAATCGAGAAAGTGAATCGGCAATCATATGCTTACTTGAAAATGTAAAATTGTTTATTGCAGCTAACCAAGTGAGTTTACGCATTAGTTTCATAATATCTTGTACCTTTGATCGCCCTTTGTTTATAATGTTAACATGCATTACATTAAAATACAATATGCAATATGATATTATGCAGTTCACATTATTTCTATCATTACAAGTTTTTGATTTTTTCCCTTTAATTTGAATTCAAAGGTCCTACAAATAACTGTTGAGCCCTTTAATTAAATTATTGATTGAATAATGAATGATTAGTGAAGCTGATCAGTAAATAAAGTCTGATTATGCTTTTTTTTAAATAAAAGAGTGTTATTATGTCATAAAATTTACTGAATCAATTTCAAATTTAATCCAAATTCATATTTAACTGCTCTAAAATGCATAGGCAATTGAAATACAAAAGAAAACAAACCTGACTTAAATACAGTAAATTCAGAAATTTTTTGAAGAATGGACAAAAATGAGAGATTTATTATTCCGATTTTGGAAAAAATCTTCAGTGTATCAAATCAGAATGTGAGTTCTTATTATTGCGATAATCAATCAAATCGCATTATTTACATTTATAAAAATTATGATAATTTCTGAGTTTACAGTACTTAGCTTGTCAAACTCTGCGCTTTACTTTCCTAGGCCTAAATGTGGTTGAAATACTGACAATTTTGCTAACGTTTACCAAAAATTTCTTTTTTTATGACATAACTAGATTATTACCATTTAAGAAAAAGTTATATATGTATCACATATCAGAAAGGTAGTTTGTATTATTGCAATAAGTTATTATTCAATTAAAAAAATTTTTTTTATTTGTTTGCACAAGACAGTCATGGAAGTTGACAATTAAAACATAGTGACATCATTTAAACAACCAAATTTTATTGTTGATATATATAAACTGAAATCTTAAAATGACAACGTAAATCATTGCAGATTTTTTTTTTCAAATGTTTCAATGTTTTTTAGTCAGTTACTTCACATAATTAACCTGTACTAAAATAAGGAGATGTGGTATGATTGCTAATGAGATAACAGTCTGATAACTATCCACCAGAGTCCAAATAATGTGACTGTTAGCAGTTATAAGTCACTTTACAGACATCAACAATGAAAAAAAAAAAAACGGTTCAATGTTTTCAGGCAGCATAGGAAAAAGAGGAGTTGTGACTTGGTGGCATACAAGAAAATATAAGAAATATAATAATAATAATATCAATAAGAAAATAAGCGAGACAAAAAAGACAGGACTTAGCCACTGGACTATATATAAAGTGCTCCCTTACTAATCCTTACAGGAGCTGCTGTATACTTAGAAAAGAAAGATGTTGGGGACTTAGCCACAGCGAGCAGCATTTTGAGACTAAGGAACAACAGAGTAGATGCGGGGACAAGTTTCATATTGGCCAATCTGCCCTATATGCTCCCACCTATGAAAATTAATGTCTAGGATGGGAATTAAACCCATGTACATTTACTCTATTGTTCTCTATGTACATATATGTAATATAATAAATGCAAAAAATGTAGCTGTAATGTAAATATGGTAATTTACATCATTACTGCCTCAATTTTTTATAAGAACCTACTATACACTGTAGTATAGGAAGTCCTTTGACATAGCTAGACCTATTTCTTAGGCAAGGTGTATTATAAAACTCTTGAAAGCAATAAAATGTTAAACAATAATAACAAAATAGTGGTTATTTCTAAGTATGCAGTAACAACAACGTGCATTTTAAGTAAACAAACATCAATGAACGACCACGTGTTTGTCTGCTGTGCTTGAATTTAAAACGACTCATCAGCTTTATTTACACGAATTTTTGCTAAGGCAGACGATTAAACATGTCTGTTTACATTATAAGTTTTATAAAAAATGTATTTGTATTTTATGACTTGTGAATGCATGGAAATATAATAAGTTAACATGGATTTTTACCGTAAAAAAACATTCCAGAGGTGTACACACAAAACACATCCCACTTTTGTAACGATGGATGGTAACGTATAGCCACTTATATAACAGTAAATGTCATTGGATAAGCTACCCGAGACAACAAATAATTTGCATATTCATGGTCGGACACGCAATTGTGTCAGCTTTTGTTTTGATGGAAAAACGTATACATTGGAATCCGCCATTTTGACGTAGGAAACAAACTAATATTCAATCTTGGATTAAAGGACATTGCGCACATTTCCAGCTTATCATGCATAACCAGTCATATGCAAATATATCTTTTAATTTGTTTTCTACACTTACTATTCTATGTTTTAGTTAATTTAATGTTTTAATTTCTCAAAGACGATGAAGAAAAAAATATAGGTGGCGCTGTTTGTGGGCGTAAACCTTTTACATACTGGTACTTTTTGTGTCGACAGATTGACCTTTATCTGTCAGATTCAGGCGTTTGCCGTTCAACTGTACGATAATAATATAGGAAGAATATATTCAATTTGACTAAAATTTTGGCACAACAAATTAAAAGGCCTTCTTCAGTGTGAATGTAAAACTATACTTGGTGTTGATGTTTTTAAATAGCTCAATAATACAGGTAAATTATGAACTATTGATTTAATCCGAAATCATGAACTTCATAACATAAAAAAAAAAAAAACTCAATACTATGTAGACGTGGCTGTATTACTGAGCTATCTTTGCTTCATCCACCTATACAAACTGACGACCACGATATAGCATATGTATAAAAATAAAACAATAAGGGATTCAACCTAGGATGATCATCTTTTGTGCCAATCAATTGGTCTCTGCTTCAGATATTTACAAATCCTTTTGCAATGAGCTATCTTACTATAAACAAAAAACAAAATAATGTGATGTTAAATCGAAATATGAAAATATTCTTACGGTGTGTATACATCTCAACTCGTTCGCTATGCCTGAGTATGTTGTCACGTTTTAAATTACAATGAATGTAATCTATGTATATCTGGTAAATTATCAACTTAATGATTTTGTTACCACAAATTGATTGATTGATTGATTGATTGGTGCTTAACACCACTTTCAGCACAATTGAGCTAGTTTATGTTAGAAAAGGAAGCCAAAGTGCCCGGAGAGAACAACCGACTTTCGGTTGGAAAACTGACAATCAAGAAGATCTGGTATGATTGCCAAGGAGACAACTCTCCACAAGAGACCAAATGACACAGCAATTAACAAATTTAGGTCACAGTAAGGCTTTCAACAATGAGGTAAACTCTAACCGCATAGTCAGCCATAAAAGGCCCCGAAATGACAAATGTAAAACAATTCATATGAAAAACTAATGGCCTGATTTATGTACAAAATAGTGAACGAAAAACAAATGTAATACACAGGCTCCTGACTTGGGACAGGCACATACATAATGTACGGGGTTAAACATGTTAACGGGCGCCCAACCCTCATCCTAACCTGGGAAAGTAGTGTATCAGTTCTGCATATAAACAAACTATAAAAATCAGTTGAAAAGGGCTTAACTCAACAAATCGATACAAATTAGAAAAAACAAGTAACAAAAAACACACAGAGGACGTAGCAGGGTACTTATACATCCCAAAAACACCCTTAGGTCAGAGAGTACTCACAGTAACTGACAGCTAGTTCAAGTACAATAAAAATAATAAAAAATAATGCATCTATGACTAGTCAATTAAGATTGGATTATGACCTCTTTATACTATTTCGTTGGATGTGTACTGATTAATATTTAAGTCTCGGAGAACACGTTCTCTTAAATCAGTTCTTTGTGCCTTTTGTTTTTATGTTAGTTGTGTTTTGTGCTTCGAGCCAATCTATTGAGTTAAGCCATTTCCTACTTATTTTACCGGTTAAGGAAAGGTCGAACACTATGTATAACCCGCACATATCTTAAATGTTCAATGCGGAATGGATTTCGCTCATTTGTGAAGGCCGTACGGTGACTTATACTTGTTAACTTCTATATTATTTGGTCTCTGGTGGAGAGTTCACTCATTCTCTTATTCTGTATGTGCCTGTTATTCAGTGGTTCTTGTCAGTCATTTTTGTCTTTCGTTAATTGTGTTGTCATATATCAGGCCATTGATTTCATCGTTTATATTGTTTCAGATATTGTCATGTCGAGGCAAAATAAAGCTGACTATAAGGTATGGGTTTTGCCATTGTTGAAGGCATGCGGTGATCTATATTTCGTACATCCTATCCAAAATCAGTAAAGACCTGTCTAAATTGCATTCAACTGATAAATCAACAACACTTACCGTTATATTGATGACATTTTTTCGTTAAATAATCAAGAATTTTCCAAATTAAATGCCGAAATTTACCAGAAGGAACTTCCTTCCAATTGATCAAATATAAACGGTAATAAATGTCTTTTCCTAGATTAGGAAATGTCAGCTTTACACGGAAACATCTATACAAAACATTTACGAAAGAAGGGACGTTTTGCTCCCTATTGTTTATTTTCATTATTTGAACGGTGATGTTCCTTTGGCACCATCTTACGGTGTTTATATATCAAAACTCGTTCTCAATGCCCGTGTCTGTTGTGAAGGTTTGGATTTCAATGAACGTAATCTATGTATTACTGGTAAATCACTTAGTCTGGGATTTCGTTACCACAATTTACTAAATTCTTCCAAAGATATAAATATTTAGTTTGGAAGTTTGTTTGTACCTGTGGATAACTTATTTCTAATGGAATAACACAACCTAATCTTTACGGAGATGTTGCTTAATGAGCCCGGAAATTTAAATACGATCCGAGTTTACTTATCGATCCTTAAAATAAACTTATTCCAAAAATGATACCAATTCAACACTGTAATTTGATCTTTGAATATTGTTTTATTGGTATAGATATTGATTTTTTTATCAGTAAACTAAAATCAAACTAAAAATTATTTGTATATGCAAATGCAGATTCATGGCTCTACAATCTATCGATACTTGTATTTTGGCATTGCACAAGGTCATGCGTTTCTCTGACTGTTAATGACGTCTTTACATTAAATACATTGGAGATTGGATGTATACTGATTGATATGTAAGTATTAGATGCATGATTCTTTATTATTTATTATTGGCTTTGAACTAGCTGTCAGTAACTGTGAGTCCTTTAGCATCTGCACTTGGTGTCTTTTTTGTTGTGGCATGTATTTATTAATACCCTGTCACGTCAGGTCTTTGTTTTTGATAGATATTTTTCTGCTTTGCATCGATCTGATGAGTTTAGCCCTTTTCGACTAATTTTTATAGTTTTTTTCTTATGTTATACTGTTACGACACAGTCTATGGTTAAGGGGAGGGTTTGACGCCATCACACTAGTATAACCCCGCCACATATTTTATGTGCCTGTTCCAAGTCAGGAGCCTGTAATTCAGTGGTTGTCGATTGTTGCTGTATTTCATATTTGTTTTTCGTTCATTGTTTTGTACATAAATCAAGCCGTTAGTTTTCTCGTTTAAATAGTTTTACATTTGCCATGTCGGGGCCTTTTATAGCTGATTGCCAGTGTTCTCAATAAGTTTTTGAATTAGAGGAAGAAAAATAAAAGTAGCAGGCAATCAGGAGGGCCGCTATGCCCTAACCGAGTGTAGCAGGCGCGAGACGGGGTCAGCTCGAGAGGGGGGCATCCGCCCTTCTCGTTAAGCTGGGAGTCCGGGGGATTTTCACCGGAGAAAATTTTGAAAATGTAGATTGCAGGAGGTGTCATATGGGCTGTTCTGAGTTGATTTTGACCTCTTATTCTTAATGTTAAATTGTCAATTTTTAGTAGCTTATTTAAATTTTTGCTCAAAGATTGAAAATTTATGTGATTTTTTTGGCAGATTTTATATGACATGGCTTGCTTCACCCCTTTCCATGTTCAATGTTCTTCTTATTGCAATTCTTTATCACTAAGGGCTATTCCAGAATTGATTGTATGGGAGGGAAATGCACTTTTTATTTGAATAAACTTTTAATTCATTTTCCCTTAACTTTAAGTTTTGATTGGGAAAATATGTGAAGTAGCCCATGCAATTTTTTTTATTAATGTGCCTTCCCCCTTCCCATACAGACATTTCTGGAATAGCCCACATAAAGTAATGATGTTTTGATATAACTCAATATGGAATAGTCATTACTTAATGATATTTCGATATTACACGATATGGTTTCGTATTGACTTGATATAGTTTTGTCATTACTCAATATGGTTTTGTCATTACTCGATGTGGTTTCACCATTATTCAATGTGGTTTTAACATTACTTGATGTGAATGTGACTAAACGTTATGTAGTTGTTTCATTACATGATGTGGTTTTGTTATTTCGTAATGATTATTTGCCTATTCTTTATATGGTTTTAACATTACGTAATGATGTTTCAAAATTTGACGATTTTACACTACATGATGTGTTTGTTTCATTATTTGATGTGGTCCTGTCATTCTTTGATGTGGTTATCCCATTACTTGATGAGGTAAAATCACGTGACCAATTCGGAAAAAAATATGTTCTATTTTAAACAGATTTAAATATGTTGTTTGTTTTATGTGCTTTGGATGGGTATCGCTATCCATTGAGTTAAAGTTCAAATTAAAGTCCGAGTGGTTGTTCAGAGTTATTTGGTATGAAAAAGGGGAACGGCAGAAAATAATAAGAAAAAAGTACTAGAAGTTTACAGTATTTCGGACATAATTGGGATATCCCCAAACCACTTGGTCCTGCCGTTTTTTCCCCTTAGTTCTCAAATAGAAGCAGTATTATATAATTTTGTAAAATATTCCGCGGAACCCTGTGTCTCGCCTGATATTGCTGATATCAGTGTAAAACGTAATGTTGACCGGCTGTACATTTATAGATACATTTATCGGTAAAAAAAAAAAAAATTTAAAAAAAAAATGTTTTTCTGTAGATGCTTTTTCTTGATATTGAAGAATGACTCCAATACAAGTTTTAAAACACTTCATGGTTGTTTACAGGTTTATCATGTCAAAACAGTTTAAATAGGTAATATTTAACTAAAAAAAAGACTGCATGGTTTTCAACAATGAGCAAAACCCATACCCCATAGTAAGCTATAAAAGGTCCCGAAATGAAAAATGTAAAAAACTAGAAACCTAAAGATCTAAACGATGGAGACGCCGACGCCACTATCGACGACGAAATATAAGTTTGTTGTGTCTCACTGCCGCTACAAATCAAAAGACTTGTACTTTGTTGTTAACAAATGAGACACTTTAAATCAACCCACACTCAAGTTACAGGAAATGGGGGGGGTGGGGGTGCTGAGAGCTCGGACTAACCGACAAAGCATTAATACTATAAAATAAGAATTCTCCTTTTTTTTTTAGCATGAATGATCATTTGAACATATACGAATATCAATCTATTATTTTTATCCATTGAATTCTCTGATCTACCTCGCACTAATTGAGATTTTTTTTTTGGAATATCTGTTTCACATGTGACGACGGATATGTTCCAGTTGTCGTAACTATGATACCGTTATCTTTTCCTCGAATGTGAACTACCAAATAAAACCAAATCACTGGGTTTGTACTTTCACGAATAACACGACGGGTGCCACACGTTGAGCAAAATCTCCTTACCTTTCTGGAGCACCTGAGATCACCCCAGATGGATTTATATTACCCAGTCATACCGATCTATTGAGTCAGCCAATTGAAACTCTTTTTTATGCCCCCGCAACTGAAAGTTGGGGTCGGGGGCATATTGTTTCACCCTGTCCGTCCGTCCGTCCGTCCGTCCGTCCCATTATGGGTATAACTACTCCTACAGTTTGAATCTTAGGAAGATTTCTCTTTTCTGTCTGTTTGTACATATATTGAAGCTGTGCATGTGGTCAGGGTTTTGATTTTTTATTAATATTTGCTCTTTTGCTTTTGGGAGATAGTTGAACTTTGTCATTTTTTGGAAAATTTACTTGCATAAGAGGAGCGTTTCCAGATAACTTCTCCTACAGTTTGAATGCTAGGCAGTTTTCACTCTGCTGGCTGTTTGTACATATATTGAAGGTGCGCATGTGGTCAGGGTTTTTAATTTTATTAATTTATGCTCTTTTGGGAGATAATTGAACTTAGTCATTTTTTTTTTGGGGTATAAGCGGTTAAATGTTATAGTTATTTTAAAATAACACTTTGCATCTGCAGGGGCATCAATTGTGTCTCCCAGACACAATAATATCTCAAAAGAGTCCTACGTTGACTTTGTTATATTACAGTTACTTTAGAGTGGAGTGCGGGGATGATCACTTTGTCTAGTTTACATTTTTTTCTCATGTTGTGCTGTTACACTACTGTAACATTCCGATGTTAAGTTAAGATTTAGCGCTCACATACATGTTTAACTCCGCCAAGTGCACTTTCTTTATATACCTGCCCCAAGTCAGGAGTATGAAGTTCAATTGTTGTCGTTGTATCATGTGTGTCATATTTTTTTTTTTTGTAAATTGTTTATTTATAAATTAGACCGTTAGTTTTTTCGTTTGAATTCTTTTTAAAATTTTCACATGGTGGCCTTTTGTAGCTGACTATACGATGTGTTGAAGGCTGTACGGTTGCCTATATATGATTTCTTACATCCACAGCATTTAAACGCTGGTGGATAGTTGTCTCATTGGCAATCACACCACATCTAACTTTATTTCAACTTCGATGTTGCGTTTTGTATACTGTAATATTGTTTATCTTTTGTACGCATTCCCCGGAGCCCTCATTTCGGAAGCTCGAGCGAAAGCCCTTGGTCCGCGATAGAAAATTTAAACACGAACTCATATAAGATAGCTCGAATTTTAACTCGAAATCTTACTAAATTTAAATGAGATTTAAATTCGAATCTTACTCAGACTCTACCTCAAAAATAGACTCAAATTCAAAGTTGTTACTAGAACTCTACCTTTAAATGTGACTCAAACTCGAAGTTCAACTCGAAACTCAATGCTAACTAGAACTTTAATTCTAATAATGGCTTGAATTCTAAATCAAAGACTAACTCAAAGTTTTACTTGAACAGTAACCCGAACTTTAATTTGAAATCTTAATTCGATGGATGGCCACACTCATCCAAGGCACATAGTAAACAACAATCATTTACAATTGTATCTTCACTTCATATTATTTCTTAGTGTCTTGTATTATAATTTCAAATAGAATTCATTGAGAACATTAATTCATGCTTTATTCAGTCATTCAAAATAAGACAGCTGTGGCGTTCCATAAATATCCCTTATAATTGTGTCTTCACTTCATATTATTTCTGGTAAGATTTATATTTAGAAGATTTATATTTAGAGGAAACCAGAGTTGCCTTTGAAAACTGTCAACCTGGCAGTCTGCGCTGTATGGGTTTTGGTAATTATTGAAGGTCGTACAGTGACCTATAATTGTTAACTTCTATGCCATTTGGTCTCCGGTGGAGAGTTATCTCATTGGCAATCATACCACATCTTTTTTTTATATCCAGGTCAATTAGACTCTGGTGGCTTGTTGTCTGGTTTTGTTGATTGTTGAAGGCCGTATGGGGACATATAGTTACTTACTTTTACGTCTTTTGGTCTCTGGTGAAGATGTCTCTCATATGCAATCATACCACATCTTCTTTTTTATTTTTCACAAGATGATGACACTGTCAATTGTGGGAACAATGTAGCTTCATACCTGGACATCCACCTAAGTTGCATGTTCTATTTTACTGTTTTCACCATCACAATCAATAGACAAATGACCTGGTAATGACTTATGGTTACATTTTCTTGTAAATAGTCTTTGTCCTTCGTCACAAGTAGTAGAACAGTCACCAGATGGTGTCCAGTCGCCCCAAACACCTTGAAAATATTAAAGTAAATACCCTTTATCTTAGGTTCTCCTTTTAAACTCATTGTGCGCGGTTAACAAACTCCGAATTTATTTGTACCTGACGAATATCAAAAATGATGTCCTATTCATCGATGTTACCAGTTGGACGGTTATGAATGTGGGTGAGATATACATTAGATAAGTTTTCCTGGACACACAAACTACTTGAAATACTAATTTCAGTGCTCACATATAAGACAAAAAGATCAAATTAGAAAATGACCGAGCTTTATAATTTGCCATTTGATAAGGGATTTTCCGTTTTGAATTTTCTTTAGAGTTTGGTAATTTCGTTATTTAACTTTTTCAAGAGTTACTTCGGTAGTCCTACATATACCTCCGCCCCACTATAACAGTAGGAATCCATCAAATACAAATTCCGCATTATGATTTGGTGAATTTTATATATGGATCTTCCCACTTCGCAATTAGGCAATCTGGTGGTTTTCTTTATAATTTATCCTCGACAAATATTTACATTTAAAAAGATATGCATTTGTCATTTTGAGTATGATTGAATATTCATTTTTTTATAATTGCTAGATCGTTTAAATTGCAAAGCTGAAATCGTTCCCGTTATAAATAAATCTTTGTAAAATATTATTCAAAGATTTCACCATATAATAAAGAAGATGTGGTATTATTGCCAATGAGACAACTCTCCACAAGAGACCAAATGACACAGAAATTAACAACTATAGGTCACCGTACGACCTTCAACAATGAGAAAAGCCCATACCGCAAACAAGCTTTTTATTGAGTGAAAGATATTCAAACATTCGATTTTTTACATTCTAAAACGAATAAATAACCAACCTTTAGCTAAAAGAGAATCTGCGTGTTTCATTTCTTAGGTTACTCGGTCAATTGCCATATGATCTATTGCCATCACCTAGCATTCGCTGTGAGTTTGTCATAATCCCTTTTATTTACCCCTATATAATTTGGGAAATTATTTTCACAAACCAAATAAAACCAAAGTTGTCAGACATCTCTTTTATGAACATTGCATTGAAATTCATTACATAGTCTGTAATGTCAAAATAGGCTTAATATTCTACCGAAACTCTAAAAACAAAAACCATTAAATTGAGAACTGTTCAACAAAACCGTATGACAAAGATATTTTTTTTTTCATTAATACTTTTAAGATGAGGCCTTTTCTGCAGAATTAAAGTTTGAATGAGGACATCGAATTTTACTGGCAAGTAATTGAATCAGGCTTAATGGATATTCTAGTAAATAATAATAAAGAATTTATATTCGTTACATATTATACAATGAAATTATACTAGTTTTATATCAAATATATTTTACAGGTCCGGATTAAATCACTTAAACGCTACGATATAAGCAGATTTATATCACAGTATGATATGAGGTTGGCACATGGTTGAAGACCGTTCAGTATCCTGACATGTCTAACATCATTGTTCTTTCGTCTTTGATGGACAATTGTGGCGTTGTTATATCAACACATATACTCATCATTATATATTATTCATATTATTGATAATATATGGAAAAATTGTAAAGTCCACCTCCCCTCGACGCAATACTCTTTTCATTTACGTCGGACTGACCACTAAAGAGGTAAACGACTAGCATATGAATGTGCAAAAAAATTCAGTATACAAATGCTGCGGCTATGGATTGGAGATAAGTGAGCAGGGGTAGATTGGTTTGAACTTATATGCGGAGACACCCTTATCTGTCAATAAGAACTCCGACAGAATTCACGAAAACATTTCTCTCGAGGAAACAAGATTGATTTATTTATTTTATCGTGTACTGTCATAATGTACGTCGAGTGTCAGATATATGGTCTAGGGTATAAATAACAACACGGAAAACAAACATAAACAACCAACAGGTAAACAGGA
Organism: Mytilus coruscus; assembly: GCA_017311375.1. Lineage (NCBI taxonomy): Eukaryota > Metazoa > Mollusca > Bivalvia > Mytilida > Mytilidae > Mytilus > Mytilus coruscus. The sequence continues at coordinate 32,061,142 of CM029600.1, forward strand.
CTGCCGTAACTGTATGTCAGTCACAACGTACCCACCGTCTATCACAACCTACCCCGCATATGGGGTATGTTGTGACATGCGACAACCTCCATAAAATCGTCCGATGCGACTTAAGACGATGTCTTAGTGGATACGAACCTTTTAAAATGTGCACGAGATGTTGATCTAGTTTTCTAGGTCAAATGAGAAAACTACGTACAGTCGATTTGTATGTATAGACAAAAACACGAAAAGCGAATCGTTCATCCCCGGTCTCCTTTAATTAATATTTCAATTTAACATTGTTTTAGATGTTGATTAGATTGTAGATCCTTTACTCCATACGTCCAAAATCCATAATAATTCGGTGATAATTTAGATATTTGATAATAGAAGAACGACATGATTTTAATTGATCGACAGAAGTGAACTTGGTATTTGTCTTTTTAAGAGATAATTATAACAAACCACATTCTCTTTGAAATATTACAAATAGACCACATAACCCTTAGATCATAAATTGATTGCTAATGAAACAAACTTAAATAATCAAGGATCTAACAGCGACTATTTGTAAACTTCTATTGTTGGCTTGCTACATTTTATTGACATACGTAAATGTTCTCTCATTTTAAAAATAATTTAATAAATTTCTCTTGAGGCATGTAACTATGGTTCTCAGACTCTGATAAAGACTAAAACAGAGAACAAGATTTAAAGAAGCATTCATTCAGTTAATAAGCGGAAGATATGGTCAGACCTGTTTTCATATATATAAGTTCACAAGCATTACTAAATGTGGTCATATAATATAATATATGCTGGTGAGGATTACTTTTTAAAAGAGAGGTGAAGACAGAAAATTTTGGAAATCGAACAAAAATGTTATAGGTGCTAGTAAATTAATAGATATAATCACATTTTCCTGACAGTATGTTAGTTTCTTACTACCTAATACTTTTTGTTATATACATTCTTCGTCCTTGATGTGAAAACAAGCAGCATTCTCCGTTCCAATCGTTTAACCGCTTAATACATTGAAAAACGAACCGACAAAACTAGACTAGTAAATTAACAAATCACAACTTATTGTTTTCATTTACCTGTACACCCTGTATAGCTTGTGCATGGTAATGCAAGATTCTCATTCCATGGAAAACAGCGTACATTAAACATTTGGGTTCCCCTGCCACAATTATTTGAACAACCTCCTGGTGTAAGAATACACACTACAAAAAAAAAAAAGCATTTTTTCGATCTTATCTCCTTTCGTCTATAGATTACGTTTTAAAAGGTTGTTTCAGTTTGAAGATATTTAAGTTGAGTATTGTTAAAAGTTTCATGCTATTACACTTTTAGTTATATTTTTCTTTGTAAAATTGAAGCTTTCAACGTTGACAGATTTAATTACCTGTATGATCAATACAGTTAAACAATACAGTACTTTTATATTGACTTATCAAAGTACCCTCATTAAAGCAGAATAATTACTGTCTAATTATCGCTACAAAACAAAACATACAATACTAAACATGATTTTAATGATTAGGTAGATTAAAAATATACATACATGTATATGAAAAAGAACTGCATTTAATATACTGATGAATAAAAAATAGCATTCCACTTGGTCCACAAAATTGTCATATGATGGAGGGGACAGCTCGTAAGACATTTATTTATTAGTGCATCTCTTTACTGGAACAGTTGATTAAAAAGTTTATGTATCATATGTAGGACTCGTAGGTTCGATGGGGACGCTGAAGTGCGATGGTCACGGTAAAAGCAAAAGTCTGCCCTGAAAATGATTGTCTGCCCTGAAGTGCGATGGTCTGGTCTGAAGTTCGATTGAATGTTCTGAAGTGCGATGGTCTTTTCGCTGATGTGCGATGGTCTTTATGTCGCGTGATGGCTATTTAAAAATCTACAGATATCCAAAAACTACAACAATTGAATTTTTCTTTTCATTTACTATAAGAATATCAAACATTTCATATTTTCTCCAGTTGCAGTAAATACAAATCTACGGTAATCTATTTTTTCCTTGCTCTCATTCACTGCATCCGAATAAATGTTTCGCTTATTCTTTTTTCGATCTGACTAATCAATTAGTATTTGCTTTTTAAAACATGCACATTTTTCAATCATTGCAACTAATACTGGTTTAAAAGGAAAATAAACTTTGCATGTAACGTTTGTAGTGGTCAGTGAATGATTGTATGAATGAGTTATAATTCAGATGATTTACTTTAAAAAAAATTTATAAATGTAAACCATTATAGGTCAAAGTACGGTCTTCAACACGGAGCCTAGGCTCACACCGAACAGTAAGCTATAAAGGGCCCCAAAAATTACTAGTGTAAAACCATTCAAACGGGAAAACCAACGGTCTAATCTATATAAAAACGAGAAACGAGAAACACTTACGAACCACATCAACAAACGACAACTACTGAACATCAGATTCCTGACTTAGGACAGGTGCAAACAAATGCAGCGGGTTTAAACGTTTTAATGGTACCAAACCTTCACCCTTTTTCTGAAACAATAGTGTAACATCACAACATAGAAAGACACACTATAAAATATCAACTGAAATAGCTTAACTCAATCAAAGAACATAGTAACACCATTGAAAATATGTTCAGTTAACAACCTTCTTTAATTTTTAGTACCACACTTAAATATTGTTTTAATAGACTATTTTCATATTACCAACTTTTGACTCCGGATTTATATTTTTTCGACAGGTTAGCTAGTCTGTGGTAGGATATCCTGGTGCTCTGTCTGGTAAGAGCAACCAAAAAAACTCAAATCAAACGTATAACTAAGGCAATTCAGGGAGAAAGTTTACTGTTTTCCGGTGATTTTGTCGTGTAAAGAAAACATATAACAGTTAATTTCCCCCCCAATTTGTACCAATTGTAAGCTTGATTTTACTTCTTTAAGATGCAAGTTTTTCGATTATAATACAAAACATTCAAAAGTAGGAAACAAGGTAATGATATCATGAAAGTTGAAACACATTATCAAATAGACTTTTTTCATATTACCGTCTTTTAACTCCGGACAGGTTACCTACTCTGCGGTAGGCCATCCTTGAACTAAAAAATCTAGGATTTATTTTATAATGACCTTATAGCAAATCTCTATGGGCCGTCATGGAATGGTTGAAGTGTTTAATAATGATCGGGGTTGTCATAGGTTTTATATGTACTCCTTTATTCAATAATTGCACAACTAAATGTATAATTTAGAATACTTACCTTGTGAACGAACAGAAAATATGGAAAAAATCAAAATAACTGTTTCTTCTATTCTAAATTCCATGTTGAATTAATGCATGTCTTCAGCATACTCAACCGCCTTTGATAATTACGTTGGATATTACAATGTATAGCTCGTTGGCAACATTCGTCTGTATATCATTACAGTGTCATTTGAAAATTTTAAATATTGACTTAAATATAAAACATAATGCGTTTACGGAATTTTACTAAAACGTTAGCCGAATCCTTTAATAAAATAAAAAGTTTTCCTCATACATCATAAATCACGATACAGATTTTGAATAATTTATTTAATATGTCATGTCTTTTCAGCCTTTTAAGTAATAGTTAATGAATTGCTAACTTCATTAATGCATTTGAATTGTTTGTTAACATAATTTTAAATGTAAAAATATTACATGCAATTCCCGAGCGTACCTGATAAAAATATTCAAGAAATTAAGCATTACGTACACTGTTTAAATACTCACGTAGGCCGGTTTTTTTAAAGGTCAACTAAACCATATCTTTATCGAAACATAAGACAGCTATGTTTATATTCCATATTCCGATAAAAAGTGTTTGGTGACAAATATATACCATGGAAACCAATTGTAAATCAAACATTTACTGTAATTATACATGTAAAAGCACATAACGTTTTGCACGGTGAATAACATTTTTCATGCATACACCCAACATTTTCTTTAGTTTTATACCTGTTTTGTTCTAAATTCAATTCATGAGATACAATAATGCTAATATGGAATAATAATGATTCAGTACTTGGAGAATTAAGTTAATTGTTTATGAATTATGCAATTCTTATAAAAAAGAATTAGGTTGCATTTCCTTCTGGCAAAGTGCTCTCTAGTAAGATGTAAATGTTTTGTTTGAGATAGTTGTTTCTGATGCGTCCGACCATTTTATGATTTAAGACTCTATTATTTATATCGTGTTACCAAAAATACACCGAACCGTGCAGGGAAAACGCTAGTATTTATTCTTCCATGGGCGACAATACTAACATTTTATAAATTTACCATTTATTACAATAAAAACTTTGACAAGGACGTTATGTGTGGTATACGATATTTATTATTTTTTTTAATAGAGGTCAAATGATATCATGACCATCATGTGTTTCAAGATTTATATTGTTAATATACACACTGTAGTGTTTCATAAAAAAATAAAAAAATAAATGAAACTCTAACATCTAATCACAGCGCACCAAAATTGACTTCATTCACCTGTCTTGGGTACACGAAAGTCCAACCTAAAGCCTGGAAAATATGATACTACTTTTGTCGCTTTACTGTGACATAAAGAAATAAAGAATCCATAAGATACCGTCAATGCAATGCTGAGCTAATGTGAACCATTTTGCTATAAGGAAAACTTGTCTATGCCCATTACTTATGTCCTAACCCCTACATGCTGGTTTACCTCTTTCTGTACTTATTTCAGATATTGCATGATAGACCTGTATTCAATCACATGTTATCTTGTTTGAAAAGAGAAGTAAACAGTTCCATTTAAACAGCTGCAAATTACTGGTCCACTAAATTTGTATTCATTTTATCCCAAATTTACAACATAAGCACACAATCATGATTTTCCATTTAAATCTCCATTCCATCCTTTAGTATATGCCATATTTTGGTCCAAGATTTCAAAGCTTGTTATAAAACATGTGATGATCTTGAGATGATGTTGGACACTTAAAACATTAAATATGCAAAACCCACAGCTGTATAGTTGCCTCATTTGCATTAAAATGCTGAATTGCGTCCTTTGGGAGTATTCATTTTCCAAAATAGTCCTTTTAAAGTATAGAATATGAATAATTTGATATTTTTGACATCATAAACGGTAGTAACTATAAAATGAAGCACTATTGAAATATTTTCTGCATGAACTGCCAAGAATGTGATCAATTATTTACACAAATTCTATCTAAATTTAGTCTCAATAAGGCCTCTTTTGTCGTAGACTTTAACACTGAAAATGCTTCTGTTTTGCCCAAATATTCCTTACTCAATAAACCAGACAGTTTCTAATTTAGATAGATTATGTCTTGGGAAGAAGTACCAAAGTGATACATTAAGGGCATTACACAGAAAAAGGCATAGATTTCAGTAAACAATATTTGTCGCGAATTGAATTCTGTTGTTTCCAATTTAATCAATCATTGCGAAAGGTTAAAACAAATACAAAAGAACTAGAGTTGGGTGCATTTTATACAATATAATACTAAGCTTGTAAAGTTTTTGAACTACGAAAATTTAAAAGACATTTGTAACCTTGGTAAATTTCTTTTCCAGGCATTTAAAAGTAGAACAGACTTGTAAGTATCCAATACTTTATATAGGTCATTATTTTTTCGGATGTATTCATTTGCCAGTTATGTATTATGTATTAATCTATCAGTTATTGTATTTGCATTAATTTACATGTCATTGTGCTGATGAGCATTATTTGCTTAAAGTCTTAAAAAATTGAATTGAATTGACTTGATTTGAATCTTTAAAGTCATATAAAACGTCAAATTAAAAAAAAAAAAAAAAGGAAACATGTTTTACATACTTGAATGGCTAAGTTTTACTATAAAGCAAGTGTACGAGAACTTTAAAAATCAAATCCTCTATCTTATAAAAATCTTCATAAATGTACTACTACTGAATAACACTAATTCGCCGATATTTTCCCGAATGCAGTCACCTTAACTACGAGACCGATCGTTAGGTCTTTGGTCACTACACAGAGCAAGTGCGAGGGAAACACTGTGATGAAAGAATGTAAACGACCGTGGAATTGAAGGTAAAACGTAATAAATGATTCTTAAAAACAAATTAAATACATCAAATCGTATAACGACTGTTAGGGAAAAGTTTAATAAACAAATGAGAAAGCATGTAAAATATATATAAAAAAAAATAATATCATGGCTCTAATAATTCATTTATTTTTTCACATCTTCCACGTGCTCTGTGTTGATTGTTGATTAATGTCACGATCCAGTAAACTTCGGAAACAAACTAGAAAGTTAATCAGAATACGATCAACAGTCCCTGAATGAAATATCATTTGTCGATAAAGCATTATAGATTTGTAATAAGTGTTTTAAAAACGTGTATACAGTGTATGTAATGTGCGAATCCTAAAATGTCATTTTTACTGTATCCGTGATGAATTTCTGATGTAGAATGATAAATAAACAGACGAAAAATTCAAGATTTGTGAATAAAATAAAAAATAATATATAATGTGTACTGTTTATATAAATTCATGATAGTCATCCAGGTGCAAAATTGATACACAAATAGATAAATATTAAGGATAGTTCACGAACAGAGCGTGCAAGAGATTTAAAAGTAGCAGTTAAGTTTCATTTGCAGAAAAATGTACCTTTTAACATAATTATTAATGTTGTTTAACTTAAAACAGGTTTTGTTATTCAGCTTGTTGATATTGAATCAAATTCCACTATGCTGTTTTCGTTATGCGATTCATGTTTACTGTCGAATAATGATACTAGACTTTCATTTTCACTGTAGGGCGATTCATTTCTATTGTATATGCGATGCATTATCATAGAAGGAAATTAATTAATTTTCATTATATACAGTCTTAATTCAGCCGACTCTCTAACAAAATTATGAAGTCAGAAGGATTGATTATATATGCATACTTAGTGAGTGAAAGTCTGAGGTAATATATCAATAAATTCCTTAAACATGGTATTTATTGCTAATATAGTCAATTCTATTTTCTCAAATAATTTTTCTGATCTATATGTAGGATAAAATTTATTCTTTCCTATGACACGTCATCATTAAATACATATATCTTGGACAGTTAAGCCAATCCACGTCACCGGAAAAGCAAAGTTTCTGTTTCGGTCTAAATCTACATCGCATACTAATAAATTAACACTTGTCCTACCTTCATGACAAATATGTTGTTGTCCCCGCAGATAAAGCCCCAAACAACATCGTTTTGTGTGTAAATATCATTACATAAACTGCTTGATAAATGAATTAGGTATTGACAGTTCACTTGGAAACTCAACATATACCCTCACGACACTTACCAAAGAGGAAATCCTGGATAATCATAGGTCTGTTCTATGTTCCTTTGAATTTCAACCAAAGATGAAGAACTGGATCTTCCATCACTGTATTGGATACCTAAACTACATAAGTGTCCTTACAAACAACGGTATATTGCTGGGTCTTCCAAATGCTCCACGAAACCTCTTTCTAAATTATTAACATCTATTTTATCATCAATCAAAGCCGGGCTCCAAAGTTATTGTGAAACTGCCTATTCTAGAGGTGGCGTGAATGAAATGTGGATTCAAAAAAAATCCAAAGATCTTTTAGAGTACATACAATCTAAGACTCTCTCATCTTGCAATAGTATTAAAACATTTGACTTTTCTACACTTTACACAAGTATTCCCCATTCCAAACTAAAAGACAAATTGAAAGAGTTGGTATTACTTTGTTTCATAAAAAAGAATGGCGAACGTAGATACAAGTATCTTGTCTTGGGGAGGGATAAATCCTATTTTGTAAAGAATCACTCTGATTCAAACAAAAAATTCTCTGAAACTGACATTATCAAGATGCTTGATTTCTTGATTGACAACATATTTGTTACGTTTGGAGGACGAGTTTTTCAACAGACTGTCGGAATTCCAATGGGAACCAATTGTGCCCCTCTTCTTGCCGACTTGTTTCTTTATTATTATGAGGCTGACTTCATACAGGAACTTCTTAGGAAGAAAGATAAGAAGTTAGCAATATCCTTTAACTCTACGTTCCGCTATAAAGATGATGTTCTCTCACTAAATAATACAAAATTTGGTGACTATGTTGAACAAATCTATCCCATCGAACTAGAGATAAAGGATACTACAGATACAGTTAAGTCTGCCTCATATCTTGACTTACATCTAGAAATTGACAATGAGGGTCGGTTGAAAACAAAACTTTACGACAAAAGAGATGATTTCAGCTTCCCAATTGTGAACTTTCCATTTCTACATTTCTATGTAGCAACATTCCAGCAGCGCCTGCATACGGAGTATATATCTCCCAATTGATACGATATTCCCGGGCTTGTGTTTCCTATCATGATTTCCTTGATAGAGGATTGCTGCTCACAAGGAAGCTATTAAACCAAGAGTTCCAAATGGTGAAGTTGAAATCATCCCTTCGTAAATTTTACGGACGCCATCACGAGTTGGTTGACCGTTATGGAATAACCGTTTCACAGATGATATCGGATATGTTCCTTATGTCGTAACTACAATACCCTTCCCTTTTCACGAATGTGACTTACCGAATTAGACTATTTACCGGATTTGTAATAACATAAGCAACACGACGGGTGCCACATGTGGAGCAGGATCTGCTTACCCTTCCGGAGCACCTGAGATCACCCCCAGTTTTTGGTGGGGTTCGTGTTGCTTAGTCTTTAGTTTTCTATGTTGTGTCATCTGTACTATTATTTGTCTGTTTGTCTTTTTATTTTTGGCCATGGCGTTGTCAGTTTGTTTTCGATCTATGAGTTTGACTGTCCCTCTGGCATCTTTCGTCCCTCTTTTAAACGTCATTAGATCTAATTTCCTAATGCTTGTAGTTAAAAGGTGTGGTTGGTCATGATTGTGTAAATGTTGCCTAAGCATTGTAATTAAGATTGAGCAAACGTTTATACAAACAAAGCAAGCAAGCCAACCAAACCTTTAAACTACAAGCTTTAGGAAAATAGCTCTAATGGATGCATTTGAGATAACAAAGAGCATTCACAAAACGATCTTCATTTCACGACTGAATGAGCGGAAACGTTTTCATCTTGCACAAACAACTGACGCTTGGATGACTGGATAATTGATATTTATCATTTTGTGCATTTTCCTTTGATCTTTTTGTGATAATTTTCATATCATGCTACTCGCTTGAGATGGAAAATTATCGCTAGAAACTATGCAGGCACGTGGCGTTGCTAATGAAATTGACATGAAAGTGACAACGTCGTCATAGGTAAAATAGCGATAAACAGATTATCATTGGTCATCTCAACTGATTGCATTTCTCGCTTTCGCCGTCCCGGCTCAAGCGAGAAAATCAATCTCGTTGAGATGATCAACGATAATCTATAATTATCATGCCATTGTGTATAAATCTTATACAGTAATGAAAGTTCGAGCAACAGTCGAGTCACCTTAAATATGCTGAATTTCTTTAAGTCGGTGTTACAAATAAGCCAATACGCAATTGTGAGAATACAGAGAAATATTGAAAACAGTTTATTGTTACATATTTAAATGGTTCTATACCCGGAGTATAACCGCCGTACAGTTGATTCCGGACGTTAATCGCTTCATCGCGAAGCAATGTTGGTAGATATACCGTTCTTATATTTACACCAAAGACTAATTGACTAACTGTTCAGTTAAATATTCAATGTTTATGAAAACAAAGTTTAATGCTCCTGGCAGCATTGTATATCATCTATATCACATGAACACCATGTGACTATTTTAAATAGACAGGTCTGTGAATTACTTGTAAACATAGCAAAACAAACACTATGTGTAACTCAAACTTGATTAAACTACAAATAGAGCATAGTTGGTTGGCTCTTTCACTAAATGCGACCGTGTATTTTGTGCTTTGTTGTTGTTAAAATACATAATACGAATGAGAAACCCGTTGTTTTAATTTTATTTGAAGACATTTACTTGAAAAACTGACCTCAGAATTTTGACTGTACGATTCATTCTCTTTGTAGTTTGTTTTCTTTCTTTAGTACCGTTCGTTGTACATTCTTGTACTGTTCGTTGTGCAAAAGCCTATCAATACGGTAGAAATATGTATGACACGGCGTGACAAATGTTCAAAGCTTTTTTAAGCGAGTTATAAAACTTTTCAAAGAAAATTCGTCGTAGAAAAACGTTATATTCATGGATGTTCTGCTCCAGTAAATTTTCGGATCCATGACAAGCTAATAGCAAACTCACCAACAATATTTGAATATTCATGATATGAACGTGGTTATACCCGTGTATATTCAAGTAAGCATCTACGACTAGCTTGCATTTCAAATTGTAAATATCATCAATATTAAAGTCATTTAAAACTATTTTCAGTTGTTGTATGTCGAATAATCATATAAAACGACAATGAAAATTCATCGCACTTCCAAAAATTCCACATCAGAAATGATTGCACTTACAGTGATAATTCATCGCATCTATAGTTAAAATGAATCGCATTCAGTAATCAATATTATGGATTCTGCTGTTTAAATAACACTTTTTTGGACTTTAATCCTGTTATTATACATTAAAAAGTTATATTCTAATGAAATTCTGTTAAAACATACATTCAAATCTATTATTTTGTATTTTCAAAAAGTAAACAAACGCAGTTTTTCCCATCATCCTTTATTCTACAATAGACATACTCGCATACAACAGTGAAAATGAACTAACTGGATTCGCACTTTATATACACTGGTATACAGGACTTAGTTTAGTATATATTGATGCATTGGTTAAATAATTTAGATAAAGTTAAAGTTACAAGAAACTCGTTCCATTTGGCTATAACAAAACATAAAGGATATTTGTTAATATTGTTATTGAAAGACAAAAACAATTTTTTTTATGTAATTACATTGATAATAAATTGAATGAAAAGATAAATTATAAGAATTATCTTATACAAATGAGAAATCTGTCTCCTTGGTTGCTTCAACTCCACCGTGCCTTATTCATTGCATAAATTTATCGACGAAGGAAGTTAAAAACAATAAACAATATACACGTATGTTATTTGTGTCTGTATGATCTAAGAAACCATATTTATAAAAAAACATAATTTTATCGACACAAACACTACTATCCCAGGTGAGGGGAGGGTTGGCACCTTTAAAGTAGCTTAACCCCGCCACATTATATATATGTCTGTCCCAGATCAGGAGGCTGTTATTGTGTGGTTGTCGTTTTTCTCTGTTTCTCATATTTGTGTTTCGTCTATTTGTTTTGCGCAGTGTGTTCTTATGTTCTTATGTTGTGCCGTTACACAACTGTCCCATGTTAGGGGAGAGTTTGGCACCAACAAACTAGTTTAACCTATCCGCATTTTGTATGTGTATGTCCCAAATCAGGATATTGTATTGCACTGGTTGTTTTTGTTGCTGTATATCATATTTGTTTTTAGTTCATTATTTTGTACACAAATCAGGCCGTTAGTTTTCTCTTTTGAATTGTTTAACATTTGTATTTTCGGGGTCTATTAAAGCTGACCATGCGGTCTGGGTTTTGCTTATTGTTCAAGGTTGTACGGTGACCTATAGTTGTTACCTTCTATATCATTTAGTCTCTTGTGGAGAGTTGTGGTTTTGGAAATCATACCACATATTTTTATTTTCATATTGTATTTCCTATCATGATTTCCTTGATAGAATGTTGCTGCTCATAAGGAAGCTATCAAACCAAGAGTTCAAAGTGGTGAAGATGAAATCATCCCTTCATAAACTTTACGGACGCCATCACGAGTTGGTTGACCGTTGTGGAATCTCTGTATCATAGAAGACAACGCATTTGTTCCAACTGTCGCAACTGCAATCCCTTCCCCTTTACCCAGAATGTGACCTACCGAATAAGACTAATCATCGGGTTTTTACTAACAAGGGCAACACGACGGGTGACACATGTAGACTAGGATCTGCTTACCCCTCCAGAGCACCTTAGATCACCCCAGTTGGTGGGCTCATGTTGGTCAGTCTTTAGTTTTCTATGTTGTGTTTTGTACACTGTTGTTTTGTTGTTTGTCTTATTATTTTATCTTTGAGCAATGGAGTTATCAGTTTATTTTCAACTTATGGGTTTGTATGTCCATTTGGTATCTTTCGCCTCTCATTTATCAAAATATAATACATTGTATATCACAACGAATATGTGCATAGACAACGAGTTTAGAAATATGCAAAAGTAACAAACACTGAGCTCAGGGTTAGACACACCAAACATTAAAGTTCAACTTAGGTTTGTTTCGGTATGAGGGACAACGAAAATAACTTCAAGATAACCAAGGACATTCCCTAACAAGGTCATGTGACGCATGCATATCAAGATCTTGATATAGAGTTCAAATAACGGGATAATATGATTATTTATTGTACAAATTAAGGCCTTTGACATTTACACACATTACAATATGATTAAATAACAGTTACACAATTTTCATATTTAACTATACAAGTGTATATAAACATTTGCCATGTAATTCGTAGACAAGACAGAACCAGAACCACAAAACGAGATGCTATAGTAATTACTTATTTACATTTCATCAAACATATAGACAATTAGTAGTATAACCGTGATATTTATGTTTAGACATATAAGTGGAACAACATTCTAATTTCGAAAAATTGTGAAGGCTAAAAAACATGACATATATTGTTGATCTCTTGGAAAAATATCACTATTTCAAATTGTATTCCGCACAAAAATTGAAAATGAAATCTATTTTCAACCGGATTTGATAATGTTTTTAAAAAGTCTCCGAGTTCTTTGGATATTGAATATGTTTGGCTGTCTTTTTCAATTTGAAAATCATACACATTGTTTTACATTTTACATTTGGCAATTCTGATCCGAATATTGTTAAGGTAGTTCAGGGGTATACCGCCATCTTGAATTGTAAAATCACAATACATAATCGGTCTAGTTCTTTGCCCAAATCTGCAAATTTGCACACAGATTTGCAATTTATTGGTAACACTGTTTATTTATATAAAGAAAACTTAGTGATTCATTGCATTATCGAAAATGTTTTAACAAATACCAAATATTTGTGTTTTAGAATCAATTTTCAAATAAGCCATTTAAGGGAGATAACTCTTTCAGTACAAAATTTATACTGGACATATATGGAAATTTTCTTTTTTATTTGTAGCAAGAAAACAAGTTCGGTGACACCATTTTTCTTACTATTTTCTTAAAATATATTATAAAACCTATCTTCTTATATTCTATTTCAAAATTCTGTCTTATAGATTTCTTTTTATGTACAAAAATGTGTTTTTTCATGAACAATCTAAGCAAATTTTGGCAATTTTGAACGACTCATACCTTGAAAAATAGCGCGGTGACCAATACTTTTTATTATTTTTTTGAAAAAAGCGTAGTAAAATCCTCATTTTGGCAAAGTATAAGAAAATTCTGTCATTTTTTTCTATACCCCTGAACTACCTTAAGAGATGGATACACATATTAATTCTATCATTTGAAAATTCAATTAGTCACATTAACGTTCTTCTATTTTGTGGGTCAAAATGCTATAAAACTTTCATAAAAATGTTACTCGACCAATTGCTTTATCAAAATATTAAATACGAATAAATCCTAAATTTCAATGATATTTAAGCAAAAGACCATGTAATCTTGTAACAAATATAGACATCATTATCTATTGTACATCACATCTCCTCTGTCCAATAACAACTATTTCAGCATACTGTAACAGGATAATAATAAAATTACACGAGAATTTGTTTAGTTAGATTTTGCCTGTCACTACTATAATTTGCTATGATTAAAAAATAGTGTGCCACTACATTCTGAAAAAGCTGCAAATAACAGAACCTTGAACATTTGATAAATGGTTTGCTTAGTCCGACAGATTTTTAAAATCTTTTAGCAGAACCATTTAGTTTCAAAACAAGTAATTGTTTCGAAGGATTCACTCCTTTTAAAATATGAAATTCGTATTAAGTGCACAAACCCAGAAACTAAAGATAAACAAATCTAGCAGCTAGAATGCTCTATTGTCCGTTTTACAATTACTACATGTGTACAACGCATCTCTTCTATCATAAACAAAACCAATAAAAACAAGTTATCATGTGATCTCCTTGTGATTATCAAGTTAAATCTGACTAATTTGATATTATTCTATAACATAATAATCCAGAAAAGGTACTACTTACTTGGTTTATATGACAGTTGAGAAAACAACAATATGAATATTTGAAAAAATCAAACTAATCAAAATTTTTATCGATGACACAACATCACAAAGAATAAAACAATACCACGACATACGAAACAGCAAATCTAAATAAAAATAGAATCCCGAACCCCACAAACAAATATTGCTCAAATCAGCTTGTCTAGACCGATAAATCCATACAGGTACTCGTCGTATTGTTCAATTATAAAAATACTTTGGTGAATTGCATTCAACGACATTCAGTAAAAAAATGAAACCAAGTCATGATAGTTACTAGGACAAGTCGAACATACACGTTTCCGTCTATAAATAGGTATTCCGTAACGCCCAACCAAGTTATGATGTTGTTCGTAAAATTGTGGAATACTCCAGTTTATCTGGTTCAAAAGATAAACTATAAGACTCAGCCTCAGCTTAGAATGATTGACATGAAATCAACGTCTTCAATATCTCATTAACGTAGTGATACAATAGGTGCACAATAAGAACATTTAAGAAAGGATCATAACCAACAATTTGCATGTTTCAAAGTGTATATGAAAGGTTCACAATATCAACAAAAGATACAATCATTATCATAAGGAGCACACAAACCAAATTACATCTTTCAAAGTATATATTAAAGGTGCACAATAGAAACAAATGATACAATCATAAGAAGAAGGAGCACACACAACAAATAACATATACAACTTAGAAGAATTCAAAATAATCTTCATCTCCATAAACAACAAAATAATTGTATTCACTCATATTTTGTCAAGTATCTTTTTTCGAAGTTTGACTAACAATAAAAGAGATGTGGGGTAAACGTTTTCAAAACAGTAGCATGTGCAAATACAAAAAAAAAATATATGAAAATGTTTAAATGTTGATATGCGTAAATGGGCCTAAAATTGAAGTATAACGAAATTCGGATTAACCACAAATGTGATATAATTCTGCATGAAGAATTGACTGGGTACAATGTTCTACGATTTACATGAAAATACTAGCATCTATTGGAAATATGATACATTGCGCTTTTTTATAGTACCAAAGAACAACGAAAAACCAATGTATGTATACTTTTTTATTTTATTTTACTTAGTCCAGTGTCAAACAGTTCATGCACATTCAGAACGAAACAAAAAGTTAGCCTTGCAACAGGGTTTATAAGGAGCTTTCAGAGAGGTGTTGTAAGGGTTGTTTTACGTGCAGAGTTTGTAGTATCAGCGTATGTTTTTTCCTCCTAGCAGAAGTTCCTTCCGAATTTCTTGCAATAAAATGGTCTGCTTCGGAAAAATATTTTTGTTATTTTAAGATTATACATAAAATTCATATTCAGTATCTGATAATAAATGTCTACAATTTTGATATCTTATTGTTATTAATTTCTGCACAAGAACATCGTGCAGGTAATGAACCTCTTATATGAATTCCAATCACAGCGATTTAAGATTCTTCCTGTAGTTAAAAATTGGTAAAAAGACAAAATTTGCCTCATTATTTTTCAATGAGCATTTGCTATTTTCACAGACTTGCATTTACAAACTTTTCTGTAAATAGTTGCTACAACGGAAAAAACTTTGAAGCGTCAGCAATAATAATCATTACCAATGGAATCAACAGCAGAGCGACACCTACATAACCTACAGATGCAGCAGACGGTCTGTCGTCACGTGCTGATATGCGTTTTCTGATAGTGGCAGAGATGTTTTTCGAGTCGATTGTTAAGTTGCTCTTTATTTCATTCAGCTCTTCCTTCATCATTTCTTTAAGATCATCTTTTGTTAGATTTTGCTCTTTCAAATGTCCCCATTTGTAAACTAAATAAATAAATGTATCTTATAGAATTGCTTTCAGGCTGATAAAAATTATAGTATACATCTAAAAAGTAAAATAACAAAAATACTGAACTCCCAGGAAAATTAAAATCGGAAAGTCCCTTATCAAATGGCAAATTCAATTCTCAAACACATCAAGCGTGTGGAAAACAACTGTCATATTCTTGACTTGGTACAGGCATTTCCTTATGTAGAAAATGGTAGATTAAACCTGGTTTTTTTAGCTAGATACGCCTCTCACTTGTATGGCATACAATTCTATTATATTGACAACAATGTGTGTACAAAACAAACAGACATAATAGGTAAAAATGGCAAAAAATAAGGGATCAAATGGCAAAATCAAAAACTCAAACACATCAAACAAATGGAAAACAACTGTCATATTCCTGACTTTGTATAGGCATTTCCTAAGATTCATTAATGAACAATATAATAATCTTCTAGCATTCATTCAAACATTTGATTTATTTCATAAACATCCATTTGTTAGACTGAAATTTCATTGGTGCATCCAAACAAAAACTTTGATACTCTACGAAAAGGTTAGGGTAATATACTTGATAAAACTTCTGATGGAGCAAATGATGACGAACTGATATATTCACGACTTGATTAGCAGGTAATATCACTTTCCACAAGCCATTGGTTCCTAAAAGGAAGTTTTGTGGTGCAAAAATGGCACTTGAATAACACCTTAAAATTCAAGTCATATCAGTTGCATGGAAATCGTAATAAACAAAGGAACAATAGCTAAAACCCAAAGAATCAAATCGAGATGAATCTATGTTAGATATCAACTATTTAAGTCGAAATGGACACCTAGGACATAATTTACAATATATGACAGAAATTATATATATATATATATATATATATATATATATATATATATATATATATATATATATATATATATATATACCCAATCAACCCAACAATGTTAGATCTGTAAATTTGCTTTCGCAAATTTTTGTTCGAACTCATGCTACTGAGATATCGTGACACCAAATCGCCTGCACTGTAGCCGTCCCGCTAGACCACGACCACCTGGGCTTCATAAAATGAAGCTTTCGGTGGCCGGGTGTTACCTTTCCACGTCAGTTTAATCTAGCGTCGTACTACAGTACATGATATATAAGGCATGGAGATGTTATTTTACAGATCAGCTAAATTATCTATAGTAAAGGATCCTACAAATTAATGTAAGATACAGTCACAGAAAATAATTATATTTATAAGTACGTCTGAGCCAGTGACAACTCTACAACAGATTTATCCATCGGATCACCAGCAGTGAATATAATTATTTTCTGTGACTGTATCTTACATTAATTTGTAGATCCTTACTATAGATAATTTAGCTGATCTGTAAAATAACATCTCCATGCTTTATATATCATGTACTGTAGTACGACGCTAGATTAAACGACGTGGAAGTAACACCACCGAAAGCTCATTTTGATGAAGCCCAGGTCGTGGTCTAGCGACGGCTACAGTGCAGGCAATCACGATATCTCAGTAGCATGGGTTCGAATCGAGGAAGAACAAAAATTTGCGAAAGCAAATTTACAGATCTAACATTGTTGTTGATGTTTAGACGAGTTGTATATATAATGTACACAGCCATGTATCACCATCACTGCTAGTGATCCGATGGATAAATCTGTTGTAGAGTTGTCACTGGCTCAGACGTACTTATAAATATAATTATTTTCTGTGACTGTATCTTACATTAATTTGTAGGATCCTTTACTATAGATAATTTAGCTGATCTGTAAAATAACATCTCCATGCCTTATATATAATGTACTGTAGTACGACGCTAGATTAAAACTGACGTGGAGAGGTAACACCCGGCCACCGAAAGCTTCATTTTATGAAGCCCAGGTGGTCGTGGTCTAGCGGACGGCTACAGTGCAGGCGATTTGGTGTCATGATATCTCAGTAGCATGGGTTCGAATCCCGGCGAGGGAAGAACAAAAATTTGCGAAAGCAAATTTACAGATCTAACATTGTTGGGTTGATGTTTAGACGAGTTGTATATACATAATGTACACAGCCATGTATCACCATCACTGCTGGTGATCCGATGGATAAATCTGTTGTAGAGTTGTCACTGGCTCAGACGTACTTAAAATATAATTATTTTCTGTGACTGTATCTTACATTAATTTGTAGGATCCTTTACTATAGATAATTTAGCTGATCTGTAAAATAACATCTCCATGCCTTATATATCATGTACTGTAGTACGACGCTAGATTAAACTGACGTGGAAAGGTAACACCCGGCCACCGAAAGCTTCATTTTATGAAGCCCAGGTGGTCGTGTGGTCTAGCGGACGGCTACAGTGCAGGCGATTTGGTGTCACGATATCTCAGTAGCATGGGTTCGAATCCGGCGAGGAAGAACAAAAATTTGCGAAAGCAAATTTACAGATCTAACATTGTTGGGTTGATGTTTAGACGAGTTGTATATACATAATGTACACAGCCATGTATCACCATCACTGCTGGTGATCCGATGGATAAATCTTATATATATATATATATATATATAAATGGATGCTAGATATACACTAGATGACAACTAAACAACTAGGAAATTCAACCTTTCTCCGCTCAGTGCTCTTAGAAACGGGTCATTAGATTATATCCTTCGAAGTCCCATGTGATCATGTATCTATACATCTCGCACAGCCGAAAACAATGAAAAATTCAGCCTTAAAATGTATAGCGCAGTGAAAATTCCCTTTAAAATATGATTGTTATGTTAAATACAATACATTTTGTTCACATTGAAATATTATTATTATGTGGAATACAATACATGAAGACAGAGACACCGTCTTTGTAGCTAACAAGACAAAACGTCAGATATCAAGAAGCATACCTTCTTAAAAGAGAAGTTCAAAATCAAATGTCGTATTCGTGATATAAATTTACAAAACGTACCTTTAGATGTGTTGAGTTATATATGGCTGTCACATAAACGTTACACGACTACTTCTTTTATAAATGTCTTATAAGTTTGAAGTAGAAAAGAGATGGATCTCAAAAGCTTACCAATATAAACTTATATGCACGAAACGCAAAGTAGATAATAGGAAGTGAAATTACCAATATTAAGGTTGATACAAAACATCAAGAAGCTATGAGTTGTAGTTGCTGACAAAAATGCCGCTTACAAGTACAGTTTATCTACCTTATGATTTCTATCCAATTATGACTCGCTTATTCTAGAGGATTAAGGTTTATGTAAGTGCTTATTTTCTTTATTTCCGAATATAATGTTTTGGATTTTATAAGTCAGCTAAAGTTCAATAATAAGTTGATATTTAAACCAACTTAGTCTTATCATTTAACTTTCACTTTTAATAAAACTGTTACTTAGTGAATAAAGTTTTAATATACCTGGACACTCTTTGATGTTACAATGAACGTACGTAACATTGTCACCGGCACATTCATTTCCATCATTTGTTGGCGCTGGATTATCGCACCGCCGGCGCCTTATTTGTGTCCCATTGCCACAAGAAGTTGAGCAGTGACCATCATCCTCCCAACAGTTCCATGATCCTACAAGTATTTCAATTATAATCAAACAAATGGAACATTTTTGTTCAAAATATCTGTAAGTTTTATTTTAAGATTGAATTAGTGGTACAGTGGAATGTGTACATTATTGTCATAAAAGAAGGAATGTTCTGAAAAAAAAAAAAAAAAAAAAAATTCAAAACGGATAGTCCCTTATCAAATGACAAAATCAAACACATCAGACGAATGAAAAACAACTGTCATATTCCTGACATGGTACAGACATTTCCTTATGTAAAAAATGGTGAAAGATGTTTTGATTTATTAATCATACTTATTTCACCGTTACATATGTGACACCACCTGACGAAGGTTTATCTCCGCGAGTACAACCAGCCCTACTAAAGAGTATTATCTATACAACTAAAATAACGAGGTCCAATTTGTTAGCAGGCATGACATAAAAACGACGAATCAAAGAATTCAACTTTATATATCTCATTGGTATTGTTTAACAATTACACCAATCCAGGCTGTTTTGTTTTTCACACAATTAATATTACGATTGATTGACAAGTTCCGGGTTAAATCCGATACCGATACAACTTTAGAGATCTTTTTACTGTGTAGTACATTTTATTTATACAACCCAGCATTGTGTTATTGTTCTATATAGAAAAGAAGATGTGGTATGAGTGCCAATGAGACGACTCTCCATCCAAGTCACAATGTATAAAAATTATAGGTTAAAGTACGGACTTCAACACGGAGCCTTGGCTCACACCGAACGGCAAGCTTAAAGGGTCCCCAAAACTACTAGTGTAAAACAATTCAAACAGGAAAACCAACAGTCTAATCTATATAGAAAACAAGAAACGAGAAACACCTATGAACCGCATCATCAAACGACAACCAACGAACAACAGACTCCTGACTTAGGACAGGTGCATAAAATGCAGCGGGTTTAAACGTTTTAATAGGCGCCAACTTCACCCTGCCTGAGACAGTAGTGTAACATTACAACATAAAAATGACACACAATAAGATATTAATTGAAATGGCTTAATTCGATCAAAAAGACATTTAAACAAAAACAAGTAAACATACACTGAACAAATAAGTTTGACCTACAATGTATGACACAATATTAATCCAATATTAAAACGTAGGTGCCAATAAAAAATAGACGTTACAGGTAGTAATAAAAAAGAAGTATTAAGAGTGTCAATAAGACAACTCTTACCTTGGACAAAATGGCGTTAAATAAAACAACGTACACAGGTAAATTCAAATATAATAATTTTGTTGTTAGGAGTAAGGAAGTAAACATTGTCTACAAATGTTGTGAACGTTAAATAACGCGGTATTACCTTTGTGTTAACGTAACGTCGTTCCTGGCACAATTGACAGTTGCCGATTTATCATTACGAAATTCCGCCAACATGTGGCATTTGAATAACTTTCTAGCTTGTTATTAATCCAACATTTGTTTAGTTACTGCTATGTTCATGCTTTATATTGATAAATCGGTGTCAAGGCGTATGAAATCGTACTTGCTTTCTGTATAATTCAATATTAATGTACTGACAGTGATTTACATGATTAACTTTGAACTTTAACAATCTATGTTCTTGCACGCAACGTTATTGTGTGATTTTGCTTATAAAAAGGGGATTTCCCATTGCTATCATGATTATGATTTGAATTTCGACTGAGCTTGACAGATAACTATGAGGTAAATACTTCACGCACAAAAATTACAGAAAACCGTTATATATTGTACTTTTATTCATTGTATTCATTTAATTATAATATAATTTCTACTTCTTGAAGATAGTGGTTTAGTTATTATTTATCAAGAAAAACTTGCAAAGGTATTTAGGCATTTGTTGAGCATATATATATATATATATATATATATATATATATATATATATATATATAAAACTATTGTTGTCCTACGATAAGTAGAGAGGTGAAAGTGTATCGTCATACTAAATACTTATCAAAGGCGGTACATATTAAAAATAGCGAGACGAGATATAACACAAAATAAGTAAATATTGAATTACAGAAATGCATTACAAATTGTGTCAACAGATCAAATTAACACGAAAGTACCATTGAGAGTACCTGCAGTTACTGAAAGCTAGTTAAAAGCCAAAACCCAATTAACAATAAAAAATCATGCACCAGAGACTAAAATCAATTAAAACACAACACAGGGATTTGTGCAATGCCAAAATAAAAGTATCGACAGGCATTAGGATCGATAGGATTTAACCTTATAGCAAGTATATATCATGTTATTTATAGATAAAGCAATCTCTAAATAGAAAATTAACGTGGCTGTGTATTTATACATCCCAAAAACCATTCGAAAAAATACAAATTTAGTTATGTTTTAATTGGTTCGGTGTTAGTGCCAATGTAAATGATATTCAAAGATCTAATTCAAAATTAATAAGATAACCTTTACTAATAAGGTTGTTTAAAGGTTCGATAAGTTTACACGGATCACATAGCGATTTCTGTGCTATTAGTACAATATTACTGTAAAATTCAGGATTTGAAATACCGTTTTTAATAAGTTTACTAATCAAATCTTTGTATCTTTGAAAGAATTTAGTAAATGTTTTAAGTAATTTATGGTAACGAAAACCCTGACTTAATAACTAACCAGTGATGCGTTGATTACGTTTTTTAAAATCTATGACAACACTACACACACGGGCATAACGAACGTGTTCGGATATATAAACAACGATGGAGCCAAAGGCACATGGCCGTCTAAAAAAGGAAAATTATTAATACGGAATGAAAAATCGTCTGCTTTTAAAGGGCCACAATAAGTGCCCATAGGAATACCTACTACCTGTCGATAATTTTATCGCCGAAACGTACACATATGTTGTCCAGGAAAAAAATTAAAGCTTTAATCATATCTTCACATTTCCAGCAAGTGTAACTAGCATAGTTTCCCTTTTCGTTACAGAAAAATGCGTTTTACAAGTTACAGCAAATAAATTTGCAGTGAGATTTTTCAAGACCATTTGATTAAATATGACAACTTTTTCTTGATAAGATTGTGTGGAAGTGTAGTGTATAGAGTAGAAAAATTATAACTGTCAACATAATTAAAAGTCCCATCAAAAGCACGTATTGTATCAAAAACATCTAAAGAATTTTCAACACTCCAATACAAGTGTCGTCTGATACGGCAGGTGTCCCCTCATCACCAGACATGACAAATATCCCAAACATGACTCATTCAGATCATCATACTAGTGACAATAGCTATAGTACACATACACAGCCATGTTCAGTTCTCCTTAAAGACATTTTGGATTTTGATGACTTTGAACAACACTGTCTTATTTCGAAATGTGGAACAAATGACTGCAAAACTTGTGAAATTTTAATAACAGGTGCTCAATTCACTAGCAATTTAACTAAAAAGTCATATTTTACTAGAAGTTACGATTATCTGAATTGTAAATCTATAAATGTCGTCTACGGATTAGAGTGTAACCTTTGCGAATTGGTTTACGTCAGTGAAACGAAAGGAAGGCTAAACAAACGTATGTGAGGCCATAGATCAGATATCAACCTCAATGCAATTGACATATTCTGTACCAGCATTTTAATCAGCCTGATTATTCCATCGTTTCTATGACAGTTCGTATTATCGAAAAAAAAAAAAAATACCACAAGACTAACAATCCTCAACTTGCAACGCCTCTCCGTAGACAAAAAGAAAACTACTGGATTCGACAATTGGGAACTGCGACACCATATGGTTGCAATGACAAAATTGATGGTATAGGTATTCTATCTAGTCCTTCTTGTAGCTCGGTGAATGTGATGAATATTTTCAACTCTACTCCTCGACGTAGACGCAGTCATGGTCATCGTCATTATACATCACCTACTTTGCATGATGTCTCTATTAATGATTTGCTGCCATTTATACAAAAGCCGTTAGGTATTCATCACATTCGCACGAAACTTTATTCATTACCCCTTTTAAAACTTCATTCTCTGTTCAATTTATGTTTGGAAACCACTGTTACAAACCCTCATTCAAACCAATACGAACTTACAGCTATCATTTCGGATATTGCAAGTCACAGACTTTTTAAACCAGTTCGCATTGGAAAAGATGAAAAAGAGAAAAGATCTTTTCTTAAACTTTCCTTTGCCAACAAAGGTCTCGACGGCGTCAACTTAGGCAATATCCTTTATCATAAATTAGTTCAGTCGAAAATACATCCTTATTTTAAAGATCAGTCTGTACCAATAATTTCTTATACCTATACCAAACCAATTGCAACTAAAATTTTCAATTACAAACACGTTTTGCAGGATCTCAACATTGACGACTTTAAGTCTAAACCTCCTGATTGAACCTGTATTAGTTCCCAATTCACATATAATCCGGCTGGCCACGTTATTACCGGAGACCGCAACATTGTCAATAACACTTCCCTGCGAAATTTGTTATCCAAAGGTCCGAAATATCGTGAGCCTAAATCCCTCAGTTGGAAACACAACTTCAAAATACTGATGGATTCAGTCGAGGATTATGCCAAGCAATGGGCTAAACGCGAGAAAAGAAGACGTAGATACTCTTTTCGAATGGATTAAGGCTGTGAGGTCGTTGATACAAATCCGAATTAAGAAACTAAATGGGTCTATCAATATCCACGCTACGTCAATTTTTAAAGACCCAAATGTTGTAAAACACTTGTCCTACCTCCATGACAAATATGTTGTTGTCCCCGCAGATAAAGCCCCAAACAACATCGGTTTTGTGAGTTAAATATCATTACATAAACTGCTTGATAAATGAATTAGGTATTGACAGTTCACTTGGAAACTCAACATATACCCTCGCGACACTTACCAAAGAGGAAATCCTGGATAATCATAGGTCTGTTCTATGTTCTTTTGGAATTTCAACCAAAGATGAAGAACTGGATCTTCCATCACTGTATTGAATACCTAAACTACATAAGTATCCTTACAAACAACGGTATATTGCTGGGTCTTCCAAGTGCTCCACGAAACCCCTTCTAAATTATTAACATCTATTTTATCAGCAATCAAAGCTGTGTTACATATTTATTTTTCGTTCATTTGTTTTGTACATAAATTAGACTGTTAGTTTTTACGTTTGAATTGTTTTACATTTGTCATTTCAGGGCCTTTTATAGCTGACTAAGCGGTATGGGCTTTGCTCATTGTTGAAGGCCGTACGATGACCTATAGCTGTTAATGTTTATGTCATTTGGTCTCTTGCGAAGAGTTGTCCCATTGGCAATCACTCCACATCTTCTTTTTATATATCTAAAACTAGATTTTTAACAGTCTAAAGTGGAAGGAGCATTGTTTTCTATATTGACGTCTGATGTTACTGATGTATAATTCAAAATCAAACTTCTGCTGGTTTTTGTACAAATACGAAATAAAAGGTGGTTCTATATTATCAAATTATGGAGGTATTTGCTTTGAGTATGGAAGGTAGAGTCATTAGATATACTAGATAAGTTAATAAAATCAATACCTCTATTTATATCTTTAAATTAAGAAAATGCCGTTTATGTTTTCTAGGGTCATTTCTTGTAATTTTGTCTTTCATTTTTGCTTATGTGCTTTGTATTTAGAGTGCCATTTTTACTTTGTTTACATATTTGTTTGTTTTTTTATAGTGATTAGGATTATAGCACAATGTTGACTGCCGTATCCCAATTTTTGACATTTTTACCTATTATAAAAATAAGTAGATGTGGTAAAATTACCACCGAGAGACCTTGACATAGAAGTTAACAACTATAGGTCACCGTGCGGCCTTCAACAATGGACACAACCCATTCTGCATAGTCATGTGTCTGTTTTACAAAATATCAAAAGAAGAGAAGTAGATATCTGACAAACTCGAAAAGCGAACACACGTTAAAATCATCACTGAATTGCAGTTTATTTGTACACGATTTAAGAGTTTCGTATTTCTTACACCTTTTTCCCTTTGTAATGGAAATAATTCAATACATTTTGTGTGAAATCATCTATTATGTATCAAAATTATAGTATCCAGTTCATATTTTATTCAATACTTCTCTCAGTATTGTTAATCATGCACAAATACACTGTAATTCAGTGGAATTCATTTGTTGCTGGATATAATCTATGTTTTGGTTTATTGTTTTGTACATACACTAAGCCGTCAATTTAAGAGTTTGAATTGTTTTTCATTTGTCATTTCGGGGCCTTTTATAGCTTGCTTTGAGATATGGGTTTTGCTCATTGTTGAAGGCCGTGTGGGGATATATAGTTGCAATTGCTTACTTCTACGTCATTTTGTCCCTGGTGAAGAGTTTTCTCATTTGCAATCATACCACATCTTCTTACTTTTTTATGGTTCACAAGATGATGACATTGACAATTGTGAATACAATGTAGCTTCATACCTGGACATCCACCTAAGTTGCAAGTTCTATAATTACTGTTTTTACCATCACAATCAACAGACAAATGGCCTGGTAATGAACCATGGTTACACGTTCTTGTAAATAGCCTTTGGCCTTCGTCACAAGAAGTAGAACATTCACCAAATGGTGTCCAGTCGCCCCAAACACCTTCAATATATTAAAATAAATATCCTATATCTCAGGTTGTTTTATTAAAACTCCTTGTACACTATCAACAAACGCCGAATCTATTTGTACCAAACGCATATCAAAGCAGATGACCTATATATCGATTTTACCAGTTGGACAAATAGAAATGTAAACATATAAACTTAAAATAATAGTTTTAGTGCTCACATATAGACAAACAAAATCAATTATAAAATGACCATATATCATAGGACAAGCATATACTTCTGTTTAGTCACTTTTCTCTTCGCACTTCGAAAGTAGATTATCTGGCAGATGTCTTTATAATATATCCTCTATTAACTTTAAAAAACATGTGTTTGTTATTTTGAGCTCATAGAGAACATGATTGCATTTTAATTTTTTATTTTAATTTGAACATCGTTTAAATTCCGAAGCTGAAATATACAATACATAATAGATCTTTGTGTGTACTCATCTAACATGTCACCATATTGCATTGAAATTCATAAGATTGTCTTCAAGGCAAAAATGGTGTTATAAGAGATTTCCAATAAAATGACATATATACGTAACTCGACGTACGGATCTAATGGGACTGGTTATTGCCAACCACTGAATTTAATTAAATACGTCGCTCAAGTTTAAAAAAGTATTCCAAGACTTTGAAAATCACACCCTGGAATTTTCGTCCATATAGAATAATTTAATAATGACAAAAAATGATAGCAATCTTGCATTTTTATTTATCACGTGGTTTTCCAGATTCTCGCTTTACTTTCACCGACATACGATTACGTATATACACACGTATCCCATACCTATCATACGTACGACTTGAGTTATCTTTCATGCTTTTGATTATGACAATTATTTGTCAATATACTTTGCAGATGAACGCCAATTTATACTTTTTTTCTGTCTTTCTTTATAGTTTATCGATCTTTTTATTATATTTGTTGTGGGGAAAGTATTTAGAAGGATATTTTTCTTACAATTTCAGAAATATCGAAACTAGAGTTTGTCAGAATCTGTCTCTTTATAAAAGTTGAAAATTGAGATAAAACTATTGCTTCTATTTAATTTCTAAACAAGTGTATTTTTCATTTATTTCAAAATATTTTGATAAACAAATCCCTATATATGTTGTTTTGAAAAGTAAGGTGTGTTCTTTTAGGGATTGTTCTGTATTAATTTGTTTAATTAACGTGAATGCTATCGGAGTCCAAATACAAAAGACATTTCCAGGCAATTTCAGAAGTAAATTAACTTATAGTATTTTATCTATTTTATTGATAAACAACTTAAAGGGGTCACCGAATATATTTTACTGAATAAATCATTAACGGAAATGGGTAAGGTAAGAAACATTAAACAACATTATATAATAAGATTTCGTTGCCAGATGCGGATCCAGGATTTTGAAAAGGGGGAGGGGATATAGGCAACGTTAGAAGTGGAACAAAAAATACAAGTATTAATGTAGGGCAATATATATAAGAGTTATTTGCATATGTATTTTACATATGCATATTTGGGACGAGAAGATGAATATGAACCAAACTTTGTATTATACCCTAGGAAGACATGTCATCCTACCCGGACACATGAGTTTGACCCCGGACCGACCAATCTTTGATCTAATTCCTAAATATTGAGTGCTTGGCAGAGAGGCAGCCGATTTTCGATTTGAAACGGGCGAGGATCGAGCTAAAAACTTCTCGCACTCGATCAGTAGTGTAGCTTTCATTGACGTAATGAGGCAACCGACTCACCAAATTTTTTACCATTATAAAAGAGATAAAGAGAATTATATACCTTGTACGTCATAGTATAAAGTATACTGAGTGAAGACGGTTCAAAACGTTGACTGCTTATATACTGTTTACTCACTCATCCATCATTATTAACGTCTTGAAAACTTTCTTTCATAAAATGAACAAGGTAGATGAATATCTAACAGACAAAGTATACCTCGCAAAAAAACTGATTCTAACAATAGGTCATAACTGTGAAACTGATTTGATGCTTGATTTTTTTACAACGAACTTGTTACTTTTGGTGGTCAAAAATTTTTAACAGATACTTGGCATTCCTACATTTTATGTAGTACTCTTCTACCTTGTTTAATATAAGCAAGGCTTTATAGTTCACCCAGTTATTATCATCAATACATTTTGAAAAAAGCTAAACGTATAAAGTTTAGACATAGTGGATCTTAAACTTTATATCCCAAAATCTGTATAAAAGCATTTTAGAGGAGGTCATACATATAATTCTGTCAATTATTTTTGTTTTGATCAGGACCTGTCTGTAACTGAATACTGAGAATTAAACCTTTAACTAGCAGTTTCCTTGAAATATATTGATTTAATGCGCACTGGAAATATTATGTCATGATAGAATTCCACAGTTTTGGATTTCTCATAGACAAGATCTTTTTGCAAGTGTGTGACCTATCAAGAGTATGATCACTTACACCTATTTTGCGATTCATATTTTCAATTAACCGTCCACTCCTTATTGGCATTGACGTTTTTAAACAAGGTGAGGCTTTCACTGCTAAGATTCAAATTATTAGCCTCACTAAAAATAAAATTCAAGTTACGCTAACGTCGATTGATTGATAGTTGGTTGCTTAACGTCCAGTGGTAAATATTTCATGCATAATTAACGTGTAGAGAGCGTGGCATTCTCTCTATGAGAGGCATCGAATTTAACGTTCCCACTCTGACCGGACGGGACTGCGTACTTGTTCATCCCGCACAACCAAACGGACTCCTCACTTTGGCAATGGTTTAACAAGACCAATAGTGACTATAATTCTATTTCCCCGAACACCTTTGAGGGGTTACTGTCGAGGAGAGCTCGCGACCAAAGAGACAGTAATGAATATAGAAATAACATATACAACTACGTGTATTAATCATAACATTTCCAACCAGAATGCCCCTTCACATGATCATATTTCCATGTTCAGTGCAACACTTAATCCGGGTCAAACTCTTTATTTTATATTTGGAACAGAAAGGAAAGACGGACGGATGCACAGACCAGTAAATATAATATCCCCTTGCAATCATAAGTTGGTCATAAAACTAAAATGATCATCCTAATTTTAACAAAACTTCAATCAAGTATTCCGTACATGTCCGTTTTTCATATTTATTTTGTATGAGTTAAACGCCAAATATTTTAGAAAAAAAAAAAAAAAAAAAAAAAAAAAAAAAAAAAACAATTTAATAGCAATGAGGTTAAATTACGCATACGTTTGTACGGGTTCTTCCTAGAATCCATGCAACATTAAAATTAAAGAAAGTTATAAAAAAATTAACTGATTCAGTTAAGTGTAATCATATTTTTTCTTGAAGATGTGTCCTCATAAATTCCATTTGACAAAGAACTATCAGAAAGATCCATCAGTGATCTGATTTTTTACCTTTGACAAAAGTATCTTGAAATAAATTATAGAAGTATGCTATAAAAAAAAAAAAGAAGAAGAAGAAGCAAGTCGTGTACACCTTTTACATGCCGGCGTGTCTGAAATTTTGTTTTAATCTTATAACTTTTAAATCAAAAGTGAGAATATGATCTCGCTTCAGATTCCATTATTTTTATATAATCAAACTTAATTTTGATTTAGTAGCTTTAAGAATTCATCATTTTAGAGATAAATATATAGGTTATGTGAAATGACGAAGTAATGATCGGTGCATTTGATTACCGGTAACTGAATTAATTATTCCTTTAAAAGTTGTTGTCAATATAATCATTCCAAATTTAATAACAAAATATGTAAATAATTAAAATAGAAGTTTGTGCTAATTTTAAACAGTATCTATTCCAACAAACTCTATGTATTCAACGAGCCAAAATTTCATGCAGTCTATGCTCCCGTCCGTCATCCTTCAATGCAATAGGCCGAGATACGGTCTGATAGGTTGGTTATGTCGAATAATGTCATTTTATTGGAAATCTCTAATAGAACTTTGCTTTAAAAATCCTTTACTTAAGAAATGTTAAACAAAGCCAAATTTAATCAAGTCTGAGAAAATAACTTTTGTGTTTAAAATTTTTGCCAAAGATCGTACAGTGATCTGTAACTACTCACTTCCAGAAATCCCCTCTAAATAAATATACAACATAAGACAACCACTGATGAGGTTCCTGACTTGGGATAGTCACTTAAATCTGTTGGAAAGGGGGGGGGTTAAACTAGGTATTCCAAAATAAGAAATGACGTAGTTACTGTTACATTATCTGCTATCGTACACTTTAATGTAAGCATTTATAGCCTTCTGAAATAAACATTTATGTCATTTTTGGATAACATTCTATTGTTGGATTGCTACTTTATATTGACACAAGTAGTGTAAAAATGAGAGTTCTGCCCACTATGCATAATTAGGTTTAAAATTATTTGATAAAAATGTTGATTTGCTCATTTTACACTACTGACATGAATAAAATGTTCCATAATTTAACTCATTTGATGAAAATCTTTTGATATGAGACTCTGATAAAGACCTAAACAGAGACCAACATTTAATGTAGCATTCAAGCAGATATGTTCAATCTGATATATAAGTTCATAAGCATAACTACAGGTTATAAAGGGATTAAAAATTTTGGGACCTAAATGCTCTTCAACTTCGTACTTTGTTTTGCCTTTTTTTTAAATTTTCCAATCCTGGTTACTATAATAAGTTTATTAATGGATGATTAACATATACTATGTGCTGGTGAAGATTACTTTTGAGAATGAAGAACAAGACAGAACAATTTTGAAATCAAACAAAAAGGTTGAAGGTGGTAGTAAGTGTCCTTGTCCGAGATGTGAGAACAAGCATCATTTGTCCGTCTTTTCGTTCCACTGCTAAATACATTGGAAAGCGAACAGACAAATCATTAAACTAAACCAGTATTTCAACAAATAAACCAAACAACTTTTGAATTCAGATATTGTATTGATGTACCTTTACACCCTGTATAGAGCGTGCATAAAACATTTGAGTTCCCTCGCCACAATCATTTGAACAATCTCCTGGTTCAAGTCTGCACCCTACAAATAAAATCGATTTTATCTTGTTCAATTTTCGATGTTTGAGGGTGTATCGATCGTTTTGAACATATGTGGTTGAAAATTGTTGGTTAAATCATGTATTCTGCTACAATTTATCAGTCTCTCCTTTTAATTAAGTAAAAAGAAACACCACGTTTTGCTGTTATTGTTTTGTCTTTCTTTATAACACTATAAAATTCAAAGTTGATTCTGAGCTCACAATATATTGTGTCCGCAAACATGTTTCATCCCGCCACATTCTATACATACCTGTTCCATGTAAGGAGCTAATAATTATATGGTTGTCGTTTGTTGCTGTGTATCATATTTGGTTTTCGTTCATTGTTTTGTACATACGTCGGACCGTAGGTTTTCTCGTTTGATTCGTTTACAGTGCATTTCATAGATAAGTATACGGTATAGTGGTTTTGATCATTATTTTAAACCGTTCCGTGACCGATAGTTTCTAACATCTATGTCATTTGATAACTGGTGATTAGTAGGCTCTTGCTGTCATATGACATAAATATATCTTTATTTATCACATTATAAAACCTATGATACAACTGTAAGTACATTGCTGAAGTAATGATAGTGAGTGTAGGGTTTTTGTGTTACGAATTAATACAACATATTCCTTTTGCCATTATTACACTAACTGAACAGAAAATAATTCTTTTTCTAATCTTTCTCCAGATATGTCTTTGACTGATCATAGTACATTATCAATTGTATTTAAATTAAAATAGTAGGAAATGAATGTTTCAAATTTCATTTGAAAACTTAATATTGTATTGCATAATGTAAAGTTTTTTTTGTGAAGAAATGGTGAAGTTCTAAATGGTCTGGTAAAACACTTTTAAACAGATTGGAAAATATGAATGACATTACCATTGGTATGCTTGCATGGTGTCTACAACCTATGCCAACATTTGAAAAATATTATTAGTTGCACATTGTGATAGTGACCAAATACGATATATACAGATAAATCTAAAATTCCATATGGGGCGAGAGCGCGAAAGAAGCCGAGCTTTCATTGTTTTCAACTAGAAACGCTGCCAAAACAAGCTGTAAAATGACATGATGGTGGTCACTGAAATTACTGTATTAGAGTAAAAAATGATGGCTTCATAATTATGTGGAAACCAAAAATAGGTTATCTGGTGTCATTTAAGATTTTAACGTTCTTTTTCGTTTTTGGATACGCAATCGTCAACTTAGTTAAATTGGAAATTTTTGGCGAACGAAAAAGATGGCTGATATTTTTTTAGAAAGGACAGGATGAAGTTACAGTATATAAATGCTTTTTTGACAGTGTTTCTATGTCGTATTGAAATTATATATTCACAAAACCTACAAACCTTAAAACAATTATAATAAAATCATGACAAGTTAAAAATAATTTAAATTCTATTTTGAGCCGATTGATTTCTCGGACTTTTTGTCGTCGCTGACTTTTGTGGCGCTTGACGACAACGGACGTTTCCAATGATTTCCTTTCAAACTGTCTATCGTATTATACACATAGTTCAATACGCATTTACTTTTTAATGACAACAAAAATATTTCTTTAAAGGCGTTTTGATAACTATGACGTTAACACATAGGACACAAATCTGCAGAAAGGCCACAGATTTTGATATATATATTTATTGATAATGAAATTACTTTAATTAGTTGTAGAAAGAAAACAATTGCCAACACATAGGTAGGAGAGGAATTTTTCACTTGATTTGCTATCCTTGCATTGCATTTCTGTATGTGTTTATCTATTTGATGTCTGAATAAAAATATTGTTTATACTAACACATAGGTATATATATACATTGCGATGAGTTCGTTGTATTTTGTTGTCATTTGTACAAATGCCAAAAGACAAATAAGTTCATCGTTTAACTAGCGCAAACTAATTTGAAAACGAAGCATTAGAAATATTCTGGAAAAAGTATAAAAAAAAATCAACATCGGCGGCAGAAACTTAATAACCAATCAATATTTTTGGCCCAGGACTTTCTGTACCCATTCCGACAATTTTTGTAACATGTTTTGCAATTAAACTGGTTTTTGTGTGCCATCGTAAAGTTTATCACTAATATCTTGGCCTTCAAAAAGAACTTCTTAGAAATGTAGTTTAAGTTTATACGTTAAGGTATGACTATATGAAAAGAACAGTCTTTGATCGTTTTCGGACGATTTTACGGACGCCATCACGATTTTGTTGACCGTTATGGAATATCCGTTTCACAGATGATAGCGGATATGTTCCAATTGTCTTAACTACAATCCCGTCCCCTTTCCACGAATGTGACCTACCGAATTAGACTTATTACCGAGTTTGTACTAACATGAGCAACACAACGGGTGCCATATGTGGAGCAGGATCTGCTTACCCTTCCGGAGCACCTACGATCACCCCCAGTTTGTGGTGGGGTTCGTGTTGCTCAGTCTTTATTAGTTTTCTATGTTGTGTTTTGTGTACTGTTGTTTGTCTGTTTGTCTTTTTCTTTGTTAACCATGGCGTTGTCAGTTTATTTTTAACTTGTGAGTTTGAATGTCCCTTTGGTATCTTTCGCCTCTCTTTTCGGATGATCTTCGGATGATTTTCGAATGAAATGATTCATTCGAAAATATAGTTATCAGACATTTATCATTATTTTTCAAACAATGCGGGGATGTGCAATGTGTGATATTTAGGTACACAAACTATCACTTTAATATATAAAGTTTTAATAGTTAAATTAGAGGTAAATGCTACCAAAAAGAAGGATATACATATAATTGCATTGAAAAAATATATTCCCGCCCCGATTTGTTTTAAAGCGAAACAGAAAATAATAAATTTTGATTTCTGTCTAATTTATTTTATTTTGCTAGAAGTTTTATATAAAAAATGTATGAAGAAGACAATTAGATAAAAAGGACCGGTCTCAATTGTTCAAATAAGTTGGCTAAGAATCTATGGATTGTATTGATTATACATTTCTTATCGGAAATATCTGTGAGCTTGCCTCGCCAATGCAGTTTGACTTTTACTTGCCGCCATGGTACGTATACAGTGTTTAAAGTGTAACTGCCTGTGTAGCATATGTACACAAATGTATTTTTTTTTTATTATTCTTGTTTACATAGTGGTATGCATACGACCATTAGTTTATCAATAGACCCGTTATAAACACAGAGAAGATGCAATGATCAGGTTTGGTATAGGTTGACTACGTGCTCCTTATTGCACAAAAAGAAGACATGTTTTATAATCTAAGTTTTGTTCATTCTGAGCGAACAGATAATGTTGAAAAAAATGATAATAACGTCCTCTATAATTCCTTAAATCCATGCTTATGCTGAACTAATGCATTTGTGTACATAATAAACCGCCTCTAATCTAAATACATAAGTTAAAAGTTACAGTCCGTTGATCTTACTGATTGTGTTACTTCTATAAATTAAATTTTATGAAATGAACAATGACAGGGTCATTTAAAATAGAAAGTATTTATTGTACACAATATGTTAGATTTTATTAGAAAAATATACAATGACTTATAAAATCAGTATAGGTTGCATTTCTGTAAATATAGACAATGCAATTTCCCATTGGAACTCCCTTTACGGCTAAAACTGTCCCACCTTTACTATGAAGTTTCGTGAAAAATTATATCCTAGAATGGAAAGTTGATATGCACTACTATTTTATTCAAAGGTCAAAACATAGGGCTGTGCGGCATATTTTCAACATTTATATGCCCCGAACTTTTAGAGTTTAAACTTATACTTAAGTTTGTACTACCCCTACCTTCACTTTAGGTGACCCTCAGAATTCAAAATTCCCTGCAACCATGTGTAAATATACTGGTAACATTCCCAAGTTATGTCTCTATGAGATGAAACATAGAGATCATATCTGGGAACCAGTACGTAAACAAACAAAATATCTATGAATATTATATATGTCCCCAAAGAGGCGTGGTTTGTGAAACAGCTGTATTTACAAAGTGCAACCTATAACGATACAGTTTCTGCTTTATTAATTAATTATTCTGTCATCTTCCAACTTTCCACCTTTAAAAACAAACGTTATGAATGACTGGAAATTTTGACGGTGTATTAATATGAGAAATGTTCACATGAACAAGCACACCATAAAAGTGTCAGTGTATGAGAATATGTATAAGAAGGACTTTCTTAAACAAACGAAAATCTGTCACAAATCAATCAATATATTGTTTTTCAGATAAAAATTAAACTACTATATTTTTCGATAATTTTCTGATTTTTACCCTATGAGTGAATCAAATACAGGGGAAATTAGCCCTACCTCCTTATTCACACTTTTTCTTAACTGGGGGCAAATAAGAGCTTTTTAAAAATATTGTATAAATTCTAATCTATGTTTGTGTTTTTTTATGTCATTTGGTTGATGTCCTTTGACGTTTACCCCACATCATCAGTACTCAGTGAGTATACTAATAAGAGTTCATCGATGTATTTTGTCTTTTCCCTCATAATATAATAATCTCGTTTTGTCCTGCTTCGACACATGATTGTCCCCTTTATTATCTTCTTTTTTTTTTTTAATTAAATAGTGATTGATGACTGGTTGTTGGTGTTTGACGCCACATCGACACATGAGATTCTTTCAGTCATTCAAACGGAAGAAATTTTAAATAAAGTATATCATTATCTTGGTCTTCAAAATTTTCAAATTAAACAAGCAATTCTTCCGGTAAAAACTATTTTTTACGAGATTTGAACATCAGCAAACAAATGTTGCCTATTATGTAATGCATTATCCAGATATAGGAAGATGTGGTGTGAGTGCCAATGAGACAACTCTCCATCCAAATAACAATTTATAAAAGTAAACCATTATAGGTCAATGTACGGCCTTCAACACGGAGCCTTGGCTCACACCGAACAACAAGCTATAAAGGGCCCCAAAAGTACTAGTGTAAAACCATTCAAACGGTAAAACCAACGGTCTAGTATATATAAAAACGAGAAACGAGAAACACGTATAAATTACATAAACAAACGACAACTACTGTACATCAGATTCCTGACTTAGGACAGGTGCAAACATTTGCAGAGGATTAAACGTTTTAATGGTACCAAACCTTCTCCTTTTTCTGAAACAATAGTATAACATCACAACATAGAAAACACACGATAAAACATCAATTGGAAGGCTTAACTCAATCAAAACGTAAGTTAACACACTATGAACGAATAAATTCGATCTGTGATACCTGAAAGTAAATACATAGTTAATAAAATATTAGGGACAAACATTCAAGGCCAAAAGCAAACAAACAAGTCCAAATAAAGCCATGGCAAAACACTACCGCGAAATATTAAACCCTTAGAAAATAATCACTTTTGAAAAACCGGTTTTCATAATATATACAGGTAAATGAAAATAACTTTGTCGTTTTAGGTATACTTTTCTGTCTATATAAAATCTTCCAATAATTAGGAATACCAAGAAAGGTCTGTCATATAAATACCTAATTTAACACTAGATACATAAGGGTAAATATCAACAATAAAACTTCCTGTACAGATTAAAGGAGAATAATCTTGATGTTAATACAAATGTAGTACGAAGAAGTGAAAATTGGTAGATATTCCAAATAATCAAAGCTGGTATACAGACAAGATCCATATTAATATAAAATAACAAAAAGTATTAAAATAGTATCAGCAGGTCGAATTAACAAGAAAGTACGATTTGAGAATCTGTTCTTATCTAGAACGATAGTAGTTAGCACGTGTCCATTTTTTTTTTCTAAAATGTAGATATGTGCACACAAAATTGATATATATATTCCGTATTATGTGCTTCTGCGAAAATCCATACCCATTCATTTATTTCATTGGAAAATCACAAACCATTTATATATATTTCCAATCTTGACATCTTATCTAGACGTTAATGAAATGGGATTATTCATATTATCAGGTAAATAGGATAGAACTCTATGTTAACAGACATCTTAACAGAAGGTGAAAATTTATAATCAATTTACATATAAATTTCTATGCATTGGTATATATTACCTCTGTGAAATTGCACCCTATTGATACATTTGATATTCCAAAAAAAGTGACCCATACCAGCGGCACGTCTACGTATAACTTTATTTAGGAAGAGATCCCCCCTGTTAAATCAACTAAATTAATCTCATTTACTTAGTTTAAATACCTATAAAATAAATAGCCACTAGTGAGTCTTATTTTAAATTAAGAAATATATCTCCCTCACGCAAAGCTCTGATTCCTTGCCCGACTTTGGCTATACTTCTTTGTCATTTTTGGTTTATAAGCTCTTCATATTTTTAATAAGCTTTGAATTTTCAAATATTGTGGCCTCGAGCATCACTGAAGAGACATTTACTGGAATATATATATGGAATTTTTTGCGACTGTCATACAAGTATGAGGTTTAGCTAGCTATAAAACTAGGTTTAATCCACCATTTTCTAAACAAGAAAATGCCTGTTCCAAGACAGGAATATGACAGTTGTTTTCCATTCGTTTTGAATTTTCCTTGGAGTTCGGTATTTTTGTTATTTTACTTTTTCTTAACCAAAATAGAAAATCTGTTACTAATAATTCAATATTTTGTTTTTCATATACATAGTAAACTCGTTTAAGGGTGATTCAATGCAAAATCTTAACAAAAACATAAACTTTGTAAAATTACATTGAAATTGTCTTCAGCAGCAAATGTACCTCTGAATAACATGTTCATTCTATGGAAATATGTAAAATGATTGAAAAGAACATTTATATATCATTATATAGACTCCCAAAGTTCCAGTAAGTTTTAATAATTTTCTGATTGTAACCCTATGAGTGACACAAATTCAGAGAAAATCGCCCTACCTCCTATATCA
Organism: Mytilus coruscus; assembly: GCA_017311375.1. Lineage (NCBI taxonomy): Eukaryota > Metazoa > Mollusca > Bivalvia > Mytilida > Mytilidae > Mytilus > Mytilus coruscus. The sequence continues at coordinate 32,099,372 of CM029600.1, forward strand.
CCCTTATTTTCTAACTGGGTAGGGAGGGGATAAGAAATTTAAATATTGTATAAATTCTAGTATTGTGCTTTTTTGTGTCATTTCATTGATGTCCATTGACGTATACCCATATTTCTTTTATTTGTATACAAGTAGTACTCAGGTGTATATGAATAACATAATAATCTCTATTTGTCCTACTTCGACACATGATTGTCTTGGTCTTGGTCTTCAGGAAAAAAGACCTTTGAGAAATGAATTTTATGAGTACACAAAATATGAGACCATTTAAACTATTTTAAATTTAAATACCCGAATTTTGCTGGTTTTAGTTGACGTGCACTAGAAAAAGGTTAATGACACTTCACCATTATCAATATTTACCACGCTATTTGGGGATTGGAAATGTGCCACTGTTTTACAAGTCTTAATTTGCATATATCAGTCCAATTTTAATAAAAGGAAATACGTCTGATTGCAGTACATTTGCAACAAATGTTAAATTAATTTGAATAAGCTAAGACCACATGTAAAATTAACGCATATTCTAATCCCCACGCTTCGATGTTATAAGACACCAAACAGATACATTTTGTTTATTTTTTATTTTCTTTTATTTACATTCTGGTCAGCGACTCTTTTATACAAAAACGCACCAAATGCGATGATTGGGATTGTTATAGGTTGTGTATGTACTCCTTTATTCAATAATTGCACAAATAAAATTATAATAATCTTATGTACTTACAGCTCTCTGAACGACCAAAAAATATGGAAAAAATGAAAATAACTGTTTCTTTCTTTCTAAATTCCATGTTCAATTAACTAATTTCTAAAACATACTAAACCGCCTCTGATATCTAAGTTGGATATTGTAAATTATAGTTCGTTGATTACACTTATTTGTATATAAGATAACTGAAATATCATGAAATGAATAATTCACTGTAGTGTCATTTTAAAATGCTCACTATTGAATTACTTTGAAAAAACATAATACGTTAAATTTCAGGGGAATTTTACTGAAACATTAACTGAATCATTGTCATGAAATAAATACTGATTGTGAATCATTTATTCAATAGGTCCTCTTTAAAACAAAAAAGTAAAAAGTTTTGGATGACTTGCTTTCTTCGGCATTTTCGGTTATGGTATGATTTAAATAATGCGTCTAAATTGTTTGAAAAATTCCTTTTAAAAGCAAACTTTTTATATTACTCACGGAGGCCGTTTTTCCCAAGGGCCAATTAAACCATATATTTATCGAAAAAAAAATACAGTTATTGTTGTATTCCATCTTCCGATAAAAAGTGTTTTAATGGCGAATACCTAACATGCAAAACGAAATGTACATCAAACATTTACCATAATCATACATGTTAAAGCACACAATGTTCCGTTTCGAAGAACTGCACGTGACGTTATGCGCAATGAATAACAATTTTAAAACATTTTCTTAACGTGTATACTTGTATTATTTTAAATTCAATTCATACAGAAAAGTCTACATAAAATAATAGAACTAATATGGAATACGCAGAACTTTGAGAATTAAGTAAATTGATGAAAAGTTTGTTTATAAATTATGCAATTCTAAAAACATAAGGTCGTTTTTACTTCTGGCAGAGTGCTCTTAAGTTAGAAGCAGCTGTTTTGTTTAAGATATTTGATTCTGATACATCCGAACGATTTATTAATTTTGATCGTGTTGCTAGAAACACACTAAACCGTATAACACGCCTGGAAGATGACGTTTGTGTCTCCCTTTCCATGATATCAGGTAGAAGTAAATGTTAGCTTACAATAACTCTTTTTCAAATTTTTTAAACCGAATTTTCAAATTTCTAATGTACAAATGCTTGTATATCTGATAGCGTTTGGGTTCGTCAACCATAATTCTACATCAGGAATGTGAATTACATACAAAAGTTGGGTAACAGTTACCTTTCGCATGAAATCTCAGAATATTTCATTGTTTTATATAGTTTTTAAGTTTGTTAAAGGTTTGGGTAATGTCTGAATGCAGTTGGGTTAAATTATCATTATTTTCAAAGTAATAATTTTCCAAGTACGTTCAGTGTAGGACAGGTTAGCGAAAAAATACGGAAGCTTTAGATCTTTAGCTATTTAAGCAAACAACTTAGTTGTTTTTGTACCTCTAACGATCTTTTGAGTTAAACCAATTGCAACTAATTTTTAAAGTGTTTCTTTTTCTAATATTGCATTGTAACACTACTGTCCTAGTTTAGGAGAGGGTTGAGCGCTTCAAAACACGTTTAACCCCGCCACATTCTTTATGTGCCTGTCCCAAGTCAGGAACCTATAGTTCAGTGGTTGTCGTTGGTTTATGTCTGTCATATTTGTAATTCGTAAATTGTTTTGTTTAAAATCATGCCGTTAGTTTTCTCAATTGACTTGTTTCACATTTTTTATGCCTGGGCCTTTTATAACGGTATGGGTTTTTCTCATTGTTGAAGTCGTACGGTTGCCTATAATTGCTTATATCCACTTCATTTGAACTTTGGTGTCTCATCGGCAGTCATACCGCATCTCCTTACTTTTATACTAAATACCGGAATGCCTAATTTAGCAATATGATTGAAATACCTATCCAAAACTTATTAAAAATAACTCAAGACAAGGAATCAGAGCTTTGCATGAGGGGGATATATCCCTTTATTCAAAATAATTTCCAAAATTGTTTTATAGAAAATATTGATAACACAATATCCGTATTTTCATGCCAGAACCGAAGTACTGGCTACTGAGTTGGTGATATCCTCGGGGACTAACAATCTTCCAGCAGAGGTATCAACCCATTGGCTGTAATAACAATAACGGTACCATATTCTCTGCTTCAAATGACATTTCGACAATAAATGTCTTTTCATTGATGCTCGAGGTCAAGTTGTTTGAAAATCCTAAACTTATAAAAAGAACGAAAAGCATATAAACCAAAATTGACAAATGTATAGCCAAATCCGAACAATGGATCAGCATGAATCAGATCTAGAAGTACTGGCTACTCGGCTGGTGATATCCTCGGGGACAAACAATTCTCGAGCAGAGATATCGACTTATTGGCTGTAATAACAATAACGGTACCAATTTTTCTGCTCCCGATCTGCATTTCGACAATAATGTCTCTTCAGTGATGCTCGAGGTCAAAATATTTGAAAATCCAAAGTTAGTTGAAAACAAGACGTTCTTGGATTGAAAAATAAGTATTATAATATAATAGTGTATATTAATCGCTAATAGGTGCTAATTCCAGAGCAGAATAATCATAAGAAAGTTAAAAACAAAAGGTCTATATCATATAATGGTTGATTTTATTTTTGTTATCAGGGATCATATACATATAAACTATGTATAAATTTAAAACAATTTGTGCACTATCCTTATAAAGACATTCAAGCCATCGTCGCCACAAAACTATGATTGATTGTTTTATGCACGGCGGCTTAATGGCAGGCGGCAAAGATTAAATGCTTATTACATGTACAACATATTAGTGTAATATGAATATATCTCGCTCTTTACTACAGTCCCTGTAACGTAGATCAACACACTGAGTCGGATATAAAATTATCTAGCTCACAAGCTAATTTAACCATTTAAAGAAAGTCACCCTACCTGAACATGGGATTTTGTTTCTTTGACTATATAAATAAGAAGATGTGGTATGGGTGCCAATGAGACAACTATCCATCCAAGTCACAATGTGTAAAAGGTAAACAATTATAGGTCAAATATAATCTTTAATAATACCGGTAAAAGCCGCAAGCTTTTCGGAGAGACATCAAATACTAATTTCAATGTCTGGTTAGACTCGGCAGTGGAACAAACCCACAAAATCCGGCATTCGAGGAGCGCACGCTACCATGATACAACCACGACAATTCTACAATATTCAACGAATTTTCACGTTCTGTGACCATCTTGGTGCCCAGATTTTGAACTTAGTTAAGCCAGCCAAATATCCTACCATGTCATACACTTGGGACGTTAAAAAATATTTTTACTATTTTTTTTTATTCTATCATCATGCTAGTCAACATAGTTTTATGGTAATAAAACTAGATTGAATTTCATTTTAATAGAAGTTAAAGGAGACATGACACGATTTTCAATCTGTGTTTCAAAATGTTTATTCATACTTAACTTTCCCCAAAAATACACCGATAGCAATATAAGTGTCAAATATTTGGTAAAATATGTATTTTAATACGATTTTAATGCAACGATTTATCGACCTGTCAAATATGCATATTTCCATCCCGGAAGTCACTCAGAACGAGGCTACTACGTCAGTGGTTACATTCATTCATATTGACATATGGGTACAGAACAAATTTAGTTTCGATTATTATCCAACAAAACGCATGACAGTGATAAACAATGATTATGTGTGATGCCTATGGATTCAACAATATAATTAAAAGAATATTGACATGATATTTTCTGTTTTCGAATGACACGCAGACTTAGAAGGTGTTGAGATGGGACTTTTTAACAAGCCCAAACTACACTTCTTTCCGCCCACTTTCATAAGGAATCCAGAGTTGGGGTCTCGGGTGCCATGTAATGAATTCATCATAGGTCACAGGTGTACGGTACAGGTGATTGAGTTTCGCAGTTTCAGGTCTCGTTTGAAGTTGCAAGCTTCAGGTTTCACGCCACATGGGGGATTGATAAGACATAGTTATTACGCAATATTACTTCAAAAGCTCTTTCTATACATCCTGGATGTTGGTTTTGCCGAGGGCACAGGTGAGATTGGAATATGTTATTGTTACAGCAATACAGGTACAACTACCTGATCATATGTTTAATGAATAACTGTAGTACTACCATACAATACCCTATGCACCACCATTTAAATACCCTAACCAGTGTTGATAACTAATAGACTGTATATAGATCTTATTTTTATTGCTTTAAAGAATATGCAGATATAAAAAGGTTTATAACAGATGCATTTTTTTAATTGACTTCTTGAGATGGAAAAGTAATATTCCTGTATGCTTGCAAGTTTATAACTTCATAAGAAATTGTTAGGCAAAAAGCATAAAAACATAAAAAGCAGACAAGGAAATGATACGAGAATGTGAATCATAAGTCTTTTACATTCTTAAATTGAACATCGAATATAATCATTGACAACTATTTAGTTGGTAAAGATTCAGATGATGAAAAACATTTCTTTTTAAAATGGAAACTTTATAATAAAATGAAGAAAGTGTCGTTAACCGTACGGCCTCTAACAATGAGAAAACCCCATACCGTATATTCGGCTATAAAATATCTCAACATGAAAATGTGAAACAAACAATTTTAACGAGAAAACTAACTTATTTATAACAAAATTATTTCCGCAGAAAAAATTTGACAGACATGAACCAACGACAACCACTGATCTATATGCTCCTGATTTAAGACGGGCACATTCAAAATGTGTCGGTGGTATATGTTTGTGAGCGCCTAAAAAAGAACATTATGTGTTGCGAATATTTTTCTGGACTCAAGCGTTTTGCTGGTAGCAATAAACAAATTGATTGCTAAATGATATTGGAAGAGAGGGGTAGACATAAGTGAATTTGAATTTACTTTGTGTAATTCCTTAAATTTGAAGTTAGATTTATAAGGGTCTGGATGGAATAGCATACTTTAGAAATGTAGTATAACTATATTAATTATTTCAACATAAGATTGTTTTTCTTTAAAATGTATGGTTTTAAAAACACGTGACTAAATCACACTACAGGTGCCTTCTTACCTTTCACCTGGTCAAGTATGCTATAGGTGTCAAAATTTAATTACTAAAACAACAGCCTCCAATAAATGTGTATTGTGTAATTTTAACATAAGGTGAGACGCAAATAAAATATTGAATTGAATTGTTTACATAAAAGAGGGGAGTAATAAAATTGTTAATTGAAAATCCTAATGCAGAAATAGTGTGATAAAGGATTTTTCACTATACAAATCCTTTAAATTGTGTGATGTATGGTTTCCAACCAAAGAATTATAAGCATAACTTTTGGTGATAATTTATACCTATTAAAAGTCTCTACGTAACCAAAAAAAAAAACGTACCCTTTGCGAACGCCTAATTTGACTTTTACTATCTTTTTTTTCTGCTTCTGGCGCACACATAAATATAACGTTACCGTAACAGAGAGAAAAAAGAACAATTTGATCATCAATAATTAGAAATTTATATTTTCAATAATGATTAAAAGTAGTTTTATTTTAATAAAAAAATATGCAGAAAGCGGTTTATTAAATTTATTCATCAGACAAACCAAATATGTATGGTAACAATCCGATCGGTATTGTCTGAAAAATCGTCGTTGTTGGACTCTTTGCATGAAGAATTGATATCCTTTTCTTGGTTAATTTCCACACACAATGGCTCAAATTGATGAGGTCAATTGTCTTTATAGTTTGACAGTAATCGGGAAAAGTGCTGTCAATACCGTCTATAGTGTATCGACATCGTCCAGTTAGAGACATTTTCCCAGCTTGTAACCACTGACGTAAGCACGATCATGTGATCGTTATCTAATTAAAAATCATTCATTATGACAAGCGCTGGATTCTTTGACCAGAAAAATGCCGATTGATCAGGTTTTGACCAGCAAAATTGTACAAAACATGTTTTCAGACTAATATTTATTAATTTAATAAAAAAAAAAAAAAAAAAAAAAATCGTGTCACGTCTCCTTTAATGAATATGGGTTTAGTCGATATTGTTGTAATAGTATTTTTTTTTTATATTAGATAAGGACTTTATTTCTAATTAAACTTAAAATAATTATATCGTTTGAAAGTTGTTTGTTATGCATTTAATTTGAAATGAAGTTCATGTACATTCAGGTGTTTTTCAAATATGTTTAAACGAAACTGGTTTGGTCTAGTAATGCTTAGCATTCCCATCAGTAGCAAATTCGGATGGGGACCTTGGAGGAGTCCAAAATAAAAATTAACAACAATGATCCCCCCCACCGCAACAACAACAACAAAAACAACAACAAAAAACAAAACAAAGTAGGCATTGCCAAATTAGAACACTGCCCCCTTTATAAATATTGGATTCGAGTCAAATAATAAACATAATTATATTAAATGAAGTATCTGCATAAAGCAACTTTGATTACTCAATCGGTTTTGAATGAGATTTTGTGGATTTTTCAAAGCGTTTTTCTTGATTTACCTTCATCAGGAATGCAAAAACCTAAACATTTGAAAGCCTGGGATGCGTAAATACGCTGCAACGTTAGGAGCTATAAGACCAGAAAGGACATAAACACAATGGCCAAATTCATCTAAGGTCATCAACTTTGAAACATTTTAAATAAGTATATGTTAAAAATCATGTCTGTATCGAATCAGTGACTACTGAGCTGATGATCGTAGGTTGCGGTCAAGGGTTTCCTCAAGCTTTTAGGTCTGAAAAATGCACACAAACATCATATTTTGAAAATATATCCAAAATGTGTTGACTTTGAAGCCTAGAATGTACTCTTACAGAGATATTTGATTAACCTAGTAGTAAGGCTTTTGAAATAGACCCATTTAAGGACCAAATTATGACCATTTTGAAATTTTCTGATGAAGTTAAAAATTCATGGCCATATTTGGCCTAAACTTAACCTTGTCCTTTCGTGCGTCCGAAGCGCTTTTCTGAATTAACCTTTATTTCGAAAGCTCAAAATTAAACATTTGAAAGCCTGAGATGCGTATATACACTGCAACTTTAGGAGCTATAAGACCAAAAAAAAAGACACCTAAACAGAATAACCAAATTAAACTAAGGTCAACTTTGCCTGAGAGAGTTTGAACATTTGTTTCTTATAATTTCTATCTGTTTGTTTTGTCCACACATCGTTGTCAATATAATGGAATTTTATGCGACTGTCATACAAGTGAGGGGTTTAGCTAGCTATAAAACCAGGTTTAATCCACCATTTTCTACATAAGAAAATGCCTGTACCAAGTCAGGAATATGGCATTTGTTTTCCATTCGTTTGATGTGTTTGAGCTTTTGATTTTGCCATTTGATTAGGGACTTTCCGTTTTGAATTTTCCTCGGAGTTCAGTATTTTTGTGATTTTACTTTTTTTCTTAATTTATGAATCTGGAATTTTGAATAAGTAATAAGTTATAAATCTTGTCAGTCACAAAGTACTGATTCCTGAGCTTATAATACCCTCGGGGATAAGAAATGAGTACACACAATTGCGAATACTGCAGAAAAGGTTCCCCATCTGGAAATATATTCAAAAACGATTTCTAATCTGTTCACAACTTGTGATACATATCTTTAATGTACACTGTATATATAGACATTTAATAAAAAAGTCAAGGAATGTCCAATAAGAGAAATGATTACGAGAAATAATTACACTTTTTTCATTGCAATGACTACATCTATATGGTAGGCCAACGAACAGTATTCCAAATACGACATAACAGGTAAGAAGGCATGATTTCTGTATTAACAGAGAAGGAATTTTGGGCTAACTTCCTACACAATAGTGATTGAAACTTCTGCTGTATAATTAGAGATATAAACGGAGTTCAATTCGGTTGAGTAAGGGAAGATCTTTTTTTTGCTCAGTCGGTTAAGAGTGCTACATGCCTTTCGACGCCGAGTATACGGGTTCGAATCCCGCTGGTACCAGCCATGAAATTTGAAACAAAATGGGACTGCGCGCAACTAATAACTGCTTGCACACACGAGTGACTGTAAGACCAAACAGTTGAATAAATATGGCCATGAAGTATGAATGCTACACGTCTGAATGATATGCCAGGGACTAGCTAGCTGGTTTCTGAGTGCGACTCGGGGTTTGTTTAATATGAGAACTTAATTTGTTAGGTCGGTAAGAGTGCTGCCTTTAAATTCCAACGGTGTCGATTTGAATCCTGATTGTACAATCCAATGAATTTTCACATGTCTGTAAAGAATGCCAACTGTCTCACAAATAATTGTCCGTTTTCTCTTAGTCAATAATAACAGATAAATGTTTATATCGCCTCAACGAATACATATATAATTTTTAAACCCTATAACTCTAGTTTTGGAGATAATTTGTAACCCTCTTGGAATCTAATTTTGTTAAGAACATTCAAACATGTTTGCAGTCACATAACTTTTCTTCAAATTTCAACCGACGAAATTGGATTTATCAAATGAAACTATAATATTAAACGTATCTTATTTTTTCAGTTTCAACATTAATCATCAGGAATATTGTGATTGTCTTTTACAGATCTAAAATTGTTTTGGTATATATTATAATACTTTGTTTATCCACGATTTTAGTGCAGGGATGATGAATTTTCATCAATTTCGAATTTTGATTCAGATAGGCATAAATTTTTCATCTTATTTTTTAAATGGAGAACCTCATACATGACATTCATCTAATCTACCAACAAGAGTGGGTTATATATTGTTTGATAAACTGCTTCGCCGAGCGCAGCTAAATACGACCACAGAGATCCAACCCTGAACAGTTGGGGCAAAAATGGACACAATATTCAAGCTTGATACAGGTCTGAATTTGGATTGTAATTAAATATTTGACACATTATAGGTTTCTGACACAGAATAAATGTGTCAAAGAACTTGAAATTGGTTGTATGATTTGAATTTATATTCAATTGAAGATTTCTTGCTGTTGTGCAATACACTGTGCTGTTGCGCAATACTTAGTAAATCTGTTTTCAGACTATATACAAAGAATTAGCAAAATAAATTGTGACCCCAAATTTTTTTCTTTGGAAAATTGACAAATTCTTAAATCTTGAGGAAAAAAAATTAACCCCCCCCAAACATTTTTTTTACCCCTCGAAAAAAATAATATTTGAAGAGAATTTTCTTTTGAATTTTTTTTACCCCCCCACCTTTTTCCAAAAAAAATTTCTTTTTGTAAAATGTGGTACAAATTAAGAGACATCCATACACCTGAACACAAGTTATTGTCTAAAAACTAGAAAAATGCTTGTTTTAGACCCTTTTTGGCCCCTAATTCCTGAACGGTTTGGGCAATTACCCCAAAATGAATCCCAACCTTCTACTTGTGATATTGAACCTTTTTACATTTTACAGCTTCCTTCAATTTCAGATTAACAATAAACGTGTAGTAGTAATAGGGCCATACAGGGATCTTTAACTTCAAATTTAGTTTATTCAACAGTCTTACTGAATCCTGTCAAAACTTCAAATTTCAGCTAATGAGGATTCGTTTTTGAGCCAATTAACAATGATGAAATCCAGTCCGAAATAAAATTAGAGGCTTCTATGGGCACCAATCAGTGCAAGCGTTGGTTGCTGCATATCTGTCATATTTGATTTTCAGTTATTGATTTATCAAAAACAGGCCATTGGTTTCCTCTTTTAATTGTTGTAATTTGTTTGTGATGTCGGGGCCTTTTACAGTCTATTTTACGTTATGAGTCTTGCTCATTGTCGAGGGACGTATTCTGACCTATAGTTACTTATATTACATCCACGTTATTTGATCTTATTTGGATAATTGAGAATCACGTATCACACCTTCTTTTTCATATTGATAAGAGCAATTAAGATAGTTGTCCCTGCAATTGCCAAAATATTGTTATAGAAGAAGAAGAATCAATACTTTTAATATTTTTGATTTTGTTAATTTCATCCGTATTGACAGAGAAAAGCGGAAAATATCACAGCGTTTTCATCTCATAATGCTGATCAACACAGATTAATGTTATGAATGTATTCAAATATGAATTGGCAATTATAACAACAGATAATATTTTTTGTAATGAAACATCAAATTCAATCGTTGTAAATGGTTTTGTATTTCATGGCGATTCTGGTAAATTGATATATAAATAATTGAAAACATCTTTACAAGGAAACATGTTACAGGTCAATAATGTTGTAATAAACTTTTATTTTTTCATATCAGACAACGATGTTATTTCTATTGAACTATTTAATTTTTCATCGTTCGTTAAATGTATTTTTACATTATCTTTTAAAATATACAAAAGAAACAGTTTGGTGTATACTATGAAATGTTCGAAATCAATAATTCATTTTATTTCAAATGTAATACATATATGTATCATGCAATATAAAAAAACATCTGAGCAAAAGTGATACCAAAGGGGCAATCAGAACCCACAAGTCTAATAAAAAGTCGAATAAAAGACCAAAATAACCGAACGAAAAACAAAGAAGTCATCAAAACAGCACACAGAAAGGTAAAGATTTACCAACACAAACAGCACACAGAAAAGTGAAGATTTACCAACACAAACAGCACACAGAAAAGTAAAGATTTACCAACACAAACAGCACAAAGAAAAGTGAAGATTTACCAACACAAACAGCACACAGAAAAGTAAAGATTTACCAACACAAACAGCACACAGAAAAGTGAAGATTTACCAACACAAACAGCACACAGAAAAGTAAAGATTTACCAACACAAACAGCACACAGAAAAGTAAAGATTTACCAACACAAACAGCACACAGAAAAGTAAAGATTTACCAACACAAACAGCACACAGAAAAGTAAGGATTTACCTACACATACAGCACTCAGAAAAGTAAAGATTTACCAACACAAACAGCACACAGAAAAGTGAAGATTTACCTACACAAACAGCACACAGAAAAGTGAAGATTTACCAACACAAACAGCACACAGAAATGTGAAGATTTACCAACACAAACAGCACACAGAAAAGTGAAGATTTACCAACACAAACAGCACACAGAAAAGTGAAGATTTACCTACACAAACAGCACACAGAAAAGTAAAGATTTACCAACACAAACAGCACACAGAAAAGTGAAGATTTACCAACACAAACAGCACACAGAAAAGTGAAGATTTACCTACACAAACAGCACACAGAAAAGTGAAGATTTACCAACACAAACAGCACACAGAAAAGTGAAGATTTACCAACACAAACAGCACACAGAAAAGTGAAGATTTACCTACACAAACAGCACACAGAAAGGTAAAGATTTACCAACACAAACAGCACACAGAAAAGTAAAGATTTACCAACACAAACAGCACACAGAAAAGTGAAGATTTACCAACACAAACAGCACACAGAAAAAAAGTAAAGATTTACCAACACAAACAGCACACAGAAAAGTAAAGATTTACCAACACAAACAGCACACAGAAAAGTAAAGATTTACCAACACAAACAGCACACAGAAAAGTAAAGATTTACCAACACAAACAGCACACAGAAAAGTAAAGATTTACCAACACAAACAGCACACAGAAAAGTAAAGATTTACCTACACAAACAGCACACAGAAAAGTTTTACCTACACAAACACCACACAGAAAAGTGAAGATTTACCTACACAAACAGCACACAGAAAAGTAAAGATTTACCAACACAAACAGCACACAGAAAGGTGAAGATTTACCAACACAAACAGCACACAGAAAAGTAAAGATTTACCAACACAAACAGCACACAGAAAAGTAAGGATTTACCTACACATACAGCACACAGAAAAGTAAAGATTTACCAAAACAAACAGCACACAGAAAAGTGAAGATTTACCTACACAAACAGCACACAGAAAAGTGAAGATTTACCAACACAAACAGCACACAGAAAAGTGAAGATTTACCAACACAAACAGCACACAGAAAAGTAAAGATTTACCAACACAAACAGCACACAGAAAAGTGAAGATTTACCAACACAAACAGCACACAGAAAAGTGAAGATTTACCAACACAAACAGCACACAGAAAAGTGAAGATTTACCAACACAAACAGCACACAGAAAAGTGAAGATTTACCTACACAAACAGCACACAGAAAAGTGAAGATTTACCAACACAAACAGCACACAGAAAAGTGAAGATTTACCAACACAAACAGCACACAGAAAAGTGAAGATTTACCAACACAAACAGCACACAGAAAGGTAAAGATTTACCAACACAAACAGCACACAGAAAAGTGAAGATTTACCAACACAAACAGCACACAGAAAGGTAAAGATTTACCAACACAAACAGCACACAGAAAGGTAAAGATTTACCAACACAAACAGCACACAGAAAAGTAAAGATTTACCAACACAAACAGCACACAGAAAAGTAAAGATTTACCAACACAAACAGCACACAGAAAAGTAAAGATTTACCAACACAAACAGCACACAGAAAAGTAAAGATTTACCAACACAAACAGCACACAGAAAAGTGAAGATTTACCAACACAAACAGCACACAGAAAACTGAAGATTTACCTACACAAACACCACACAGAAAAGTAAAGATTTACCAACACAAACAGCACACAGAAAAGTGAAGATTTACCAACACAAACAGCACACAGAAAAGTTTTACCTACACAAACACCACACAGAAAAGTAAAGATTTACCTACACAAACAGCACACAGAAAAGTGAAGATTTACCTACACAAACAGCACACAGAAAAGTAAAGATTTACCAACACAAACAGCACACAGAAAGGTGAAGATTTACCAACACAAACAGCACACAGAAAAGTAAAGATTTACCTACACAAACAGCACACAGAAAAGTGAAGATTTACCTACACAAACAGCACACAGAAAAGTAAAGATTTACCAACACAAACAGCACACAGAAAAGTAAAGATTTACCAACACAAACAGCACAAAAACTTATAATTGAAATCGAGTGCTCTGCACGTGTGGAGATTTCTTACTCCACTAGTCAAAACCTTCGTGTTACTCATGCAATCTTCATATAAATGACATAACCTAAAACGACTTAAGTCATGATTACATTTTTTTTGTTCCATTGATATCTCGACGTCCCTACTTACATTAAATCGAAATATTGAGGTCCTGAATTATTTCAGTAGCTTCTTAAATACAATAATTTGACTAAATCCGCTTCTCATTATATCTAAAATAAATCCCTTTTCCCTTTTTTTTTTTTTTTTTTTTTTTTTTTTTGGGGCTTTTCGAAACACAATACCATGAATAAGAAATATCAGCTAAACTGGAATACACGTGTCGTTTGCTTAACGATAGCAAAACTTCAATACAAAATGGGCGCTTTCTCGCATAAAGATAAGACAGCAAAACATTTATCATGTTAACATAAATGGCATTGTTGATATTTTTAAATGGCGATGAATCCAGAGTATGTAGCTGCAGAAAGGTAAGGGCATACACAAGAACTTAATGAAAACGTGAATTTAAAGTTTGTGATATGGAAACCCAGAGCATTATTTTGAAAGAGCTCAAATATTAGGGTAGAGATAGGTCTCGGTGATATTTTCCAATTTCCTACTGTCTACAACATACACCGAAACAATTGTCATAATTCAGGGGTCAAAAGACAAAAATGGGATAAACACTGGAGAATTGGGGAACAGCAGGGCGAGGAGCGGTGGTCATTTAGCGGGAGTGTATCATTCATAGACAATTTCTTCTGTCTGTGGTGTTCATAGCTACAAAACTTCCGTTTGTTTCCACGAGTAAGGTATCGGTAACAAACTTTAAAGATAAATCATTCGAGACATTATTTACATGAAGACCATGCGGTCCAGGAATAAAACTAAACAGACTTACAGATGGTTATTTTGATGCAAATAGTTTTCGTTAAATGTCACTTTCCCTGTTAGCTCTATTTTGCTTGAGCTCCTCCGTGATCAAAATCATTACTTTAAATCCTTAGTTCCACATCATTGCCATGATTAAAATTTTGCAATACAATTAAAAATACATATACATACAATATTTTATTTTAACTTTTTAAAAGTATATTATTTGATATTATTGACTTTTTACCTTTTTTGTACCCTTACCATGCGGGGGCATTATATTACGGCCTCTACCCAAAATAGAATGTTTTGGCTCCAATGACACTCCATACTTTTAGAGGTCAACTGTATGGTATGTATTTCGAAATTGATGCATGTTCCGTCAACCTAAGGCCATTTATTGTCATGTTTCTCGGGTTTAAGATGAAGTTTGAGCCCAAATGCGAACCTAGAAAATTGAAATCGGATAAAACTAGTTTTTCTGGAGGAGTGGCGCTTCCCTTCGGTGTCTGAGACACACAGTACAGAAGCCTAAATCTTCAAAAAATAGTGTGAACCCTCGGCAGGGAAATTCCGTATTTTTGGTGGAAATTACCTTTTTTTAGACTACCATACTAAAATCAGGTTCACTCCGAACTCAGTGATTTGGGGTCAATGTGTTCACTGGGATCCACGCTGCATGCAGACTACAGTGAGACACATCTATCAGCATCCCTCGGCCTTCCAGGTCAAGAAAAGGACGAAAAATAGTCAAAATTGGCGCCTTTTGCACCTGATGACCAACTTTGGGGAACTCCCGCCGACCCACCACCGGCTCCTCATCCCAACCGCCCCGTCCCGTGATTCCCCATCTTTGAGCAGGAAGGTATAGCTCATTTGTATATAATTTGCAAAATTTTCGCTAAAACAACAAGCATTCTGAGAGTATTGCATGGCAATACATAGTCCCATACCGGTTAAAAATTCGTTGTACTGGAACAAAATGCTAACTTGATCTATAACCTGTCATGGTGTAAACTATATAACAAATATCAAGTCAATATCTTCAAGCATGACGAAAAGTAATTAGGAAAACTAATTATTTGAGTGAATTTTCTAAGTGCAAGGACCATAATTCTCCACAAAATCATCAGACTGGAACAAAATTCGAACTTGATCTGTAACTTGTCATAATAATTCAAATTGAGAATGGAAATGGGGAACGTGTCAAAGAGACAACAACCCGACCAAAGAGCAGAAAACAGCCGAAGGCCACCAATGGGCCCTCAACACAGCGAGAAAATCCCGCACCCGAAAGCGGGCTTCAGCTGGCCCCTAAACAACTAGTTCAATGAAAATGGACGTCACACTAAACTCCAAAACATAAAACTATATACCAATTATAAAATCAATATCTTCAAGCATGACGAAAACAAAGTGTTGAAAACTGATTATTTGAGTGAATTTTCTAAGTCCAAGGACCACAAATCTGCACAAAATCATCAGACCGGAACAAAATTCGAACTTGATCTGTAACTTGTCATGATGAAACAATACACCAAATATCAAATCAATATCTTCAAGAACGAAGAAAAGTGTGGAAAACTGATTTGCCGGACTGACGGATGGACGGACAGACAGACAGACAGACAGACAGACAGACGGAGTGCAAACCTAAAGTCCCCTTCGACTTCGTCGGTAGGGAACTAATAAACGAAAAAAAATATGCTAGACAGCAACCATGCAACTACAAACTGTATTACAGTATCCTTATTCGGACGTCGGGCAAATAAAGAATGTGGCAGTGTTAAACATATTTGCGAGTTTTCAAACTTTAAATAACCTAGTATAGTGTTGTAACAGCCAGACAGAGGAACAAACTGTAAAAATCAGTTGGCATTGTGACCTTGTATAATGCCAAAATATGAGTATCGACATAATAAAGGATCGTACACGGGCGGCCATAGCCAATCTAATTAAAATATAGTTCTCTGATTTAATACGATTCGTATGAAATCAGACAACTATATTTTAATTAGATTGGGCCGTAGCGCTTTCTTAAAGGAATTAAGGCAAAGGGTGTCTGAGGGATGTGCGGTCCCAGCGGGATGAAAATGGTTGGTGCATTTATAACAAGAAATAGCATGAAATAACAGAAATATCACCAGCCATTGCAGTTCGTTGCAAGGTTTTCAAACGCCTAAAACATAATAAGACGATGGGGTCTGATCTCTCACAAGAGAGTAGGTCAACAACGGAGAAAGAAGCAGTTTTAATACAATAAAAACTTTGTATATATGCTCTGTCAGCAAGATCTATTGTTTCTTGAAGACTTCCTATACCTCGCATTGGTACTATCTTTTTTCACTAGCGACCAAACTATTGCATACAGTTTTTACCAATCTTACAAGAAAATAAAGTTATAAAACATACTGAATCCGATAAATCTTTTAAATAATCTCAGTTAACTCTGGAAATTCGAATTTTTAAGGCAACCTTGAGGAGTGCAAAATGCAGAATGAGATTTCATCAGAACTGTTGATTCATGAATATGCATAACTATTAGTTTTAAAGGGCTAGAGATACATGTATGAAAGAATTCGCAGAGACTGATTGATATTTTATAGCGTTGGGGCGATGCATTTCTATTAATTTAAGCCTTCTGATCAATGTGATAAAAATTCTTTGAAGTAAATGTTTATTAATGACTACCGGCATGTGGTTTGCAAGAATGACTTAACAATCGTCTTATTCGTTCTTCAGTTTTAAAGGAGATGCGGACGACTTGGTGACGGAAGTGATCTCTATGTCGCTACAACTTCGTTGTCAGTATGCATAACACAGTGTCACGCTGTATTCAAAAGCGCAAAGTATGACGGCTTAGTAACAAATCATTTACCTCAATGCTTAGATCGGTATTCCTGAGGCATACCGGCGATCTCCTCAAAAATGTTTTATTTCAATTTTTCAGTCATTGGGTCTGGTTAATTTCTGCTTCCTTCTGTCTGTCAGACAATCGTGTATCAAAAAAATACCCCTTCCTGCATTTTGGTGAATTTTCCAAAAGGAATAGATTACACATATGAAAGAGAATTTGTTCGAAAAACAAGTTGCAACCTCCGGAACCCCCCTGGATCCACCACTGACAAATTCATCTAACGCATGTCAACTTTATTAAAACAGCTAATCATTTCACGTATTGCACATCTTTTTAATGAGAGCAAGTTGTCTAATGGAAAAACTTCATGTTTTCTCTTCAATGAATCCTTCTTCAGCAAAGTATGTATTTTTTTCCACACAAACGGTATTTGAAACACTATGTTTACCAGTAACCGTTGTGGTTTAAGCTCCAATCGTTGCTGCCGAATGGAAAAGCACTGTGATAAATGATACTGAAGTGATGCATTGCTTGAACCTCGCATATTATTTTAGCAGAAAATAGATGTTTTTCAAGTTTGATCTTCGTTTCAAAAATGAAGCATTTGTCTCATTTGCCTCCATTACGCTTCGGCCTTGTCATAAGTATTCATTACTGTATAACAAAACATAAATGTGTTTAGTTTTCTTTAATTTATTTAAAACAAAATCAATGCAAGTTCCGATAGACAATTTTCGAAGATCTTACTAGACATTAAATTGATAACCTTTTAGAATTGAAGACCCTTTAGTGAGCAAGCTCAAATGCCCAATACTCTCATTTAAAGGGGGAAAACGGGTGTCCTGATGGCCTATTGTTCTTTTGGTCTTGTGTACAAATTTAGCTCAATTTTAGTAACTTTGACATCAAAATGCTTAGGGTTTTCCTCTCATTATATGTGACCATATATCCAAAGAAAATTGCAATCACATTTGTAGTATTGATTAAGAAGCACTAAACAGGTTTTCCGCACAAACTGCAATCTATTTTCAGAACAATAACTTTGACCTTGAACATGGAGGCCTGAAAATTAAAAGAGATCGTCCTCTAATCATATGGGACCATATGTCCAAGTAAGGTTGCAATCCTATGTCAAATTTAGTTAAGTATTGGGAAAACACTTTTCAGCGCAAATTGCAGTCTATTTTAATTTAACTATAACCTTGACCTAGAATATAGTGACCTGAAAATTAATAGAGATCGTCTTCTCCTTTTATGTGACCATAAATCGAAATAAGGTTGCAGTCCCATATGTAGTATTTGATTTAGTATCCCAAAATCACTTCCTTTGAGGACTCAGGTACTGTCCTCTAAATCAATAGGGTTCTTCCTCTCATTATATATGGCCATATATCCATGTATAGTTCAATGTGATATTAATAATAGAAGTAAGAACCCAGAAATTTAATTGAATGAGGGACAGGTCAAAATATACACAGAGTATAGAGTTTTATTTCTGAAGATGATAAATCCAAAATCAAGATGAAGACAAGTTGCTTTTTAATTCGATTAATCTCAATCAGTTCAATTGGGTAATTTTTTACAGTATAATTGATATATACAAGATGTCTTATTAAGAAGGTAAAAAAACTATGCATGGTAATTACCCTAGTGACACCATGTTTATAGTGTTGGGTGATAATCAGATTATTACCCTAATAACTCTCAGTTTTGGGGTAATTTGTAACCCTCTTGAAATTGGATTTATCAAATAAAACTATAATATAAAACTCATGTTTCCAGTTTCACTGTGATCATCAGGGATAATGATATTGTCTTTTATGGATCATATAATTTTTTATTGTATATTATATTACTTTGTTTCTCCACACTTTTAGTGCAGGGATGATACATGTTTATGAATTTCAAAGGCACTGTGAGTATCATAAGATGGTTTGTATATCAATATTTTTTTAAAAATGAAAATAGTTAACTGCCAAAATCTTGAAGTTTAGTCTATCTAGCCACCCACAAGCTTCTATAAAGGAAAACACATACTGTCATAGTATCACCTTTTTGTAATTATGCTGAAATAAATTTAACATCATAATGATATTAATTACAGTGATACCCGTTACAGTTCTAATTATTTACCTTCAACACATTTGTCACTTCAGTAATCTTCCAATTCAAATGTATCCATTATATTTTAAAGTTTACAAATAAGGCTCACTGAAAATTCAGATTTACACTCATTGTGTTGTATCTGTGGCAAAAAAAAGTATTAGCTTCTTAAATGATTAGGCTAGAGACTATAGACTATATGACCAAAAATCATGAAATCTGGTAATTGTAGTTCCTGATTTTGAATGTTTAATATTATGAATCATGATCTAATAATGTCATTGGAGGATGTGTGTCAAACAGTTTCATCCACTTCAAACTTCATTTTCATGTTATTCAGCAATTTTAGATTTATAAATTTGTTAATCAAGAATGCATATCATTTGGTGCCATTCTATGTACTTTAAAATAAGATGCATCTCTTCTTCATCAAAATGTTTGTACAATTGGCCAGATAAGCTAGTAATTTTTTGGTATAGCCTAACTGAGATTCCAAACTACATAACAATTAAGAGTGATTCAAACATAGAAAAATACCCTATTGTCCACATTGTGATATATTTATTACATTTAGTCAAAACATGTCTTTACTCAATAAAATGAATGATATTTAAGCTAGTTACATGACAAGTAAGTCATGCTTTTCAGGATTTTGTCTTCACACCAGAAGCAGATTGTATTACCATGACAACCATTTAACTCCTAATCTTTGTGTATATGATTCATCTATGACATAAAGTTTTATTTTTCAGCAGAATCTTCCATTGGTTTATTATTGTCAATGTCAGAAGAAACAGCTAATGGATTAACAAGTTCTATTTTATTCTTCTCTCCATGTGGAGGAGGTCCTATAAGGTCTCTAATATTATCATATGTTATAACTTCATTCTTAAGTAGTTCTTCAGCCATCTGCAAAAATAAAAAGAGAATCGTAAACTCCTAGTTTCAATTAGGTTTTTTGAACTTTTTCCCCTCTAAATTACTGTTTTGAATTCAAAGTGAGTAAACTAGAGCTTGAAATTGTGTATAGACACCTGTCTAAAGTTGATTCTCATACTGTGGATTGGTCATGTGGATTGGTCATTACTTGTGGGATACCAATTTTCATGGACTTCTTGGGAAAATATGACCAATAAATTTAAATGTTCAATGAAGAACAAATTTTCTATAGGCTTGTGTGCAGACTTTTGGTTAAACCACAAAATCAAATATCTAAAAATTACAATTTTTCAGCAATCCATGAAAATTGGCACCCTAAAAAATAAATGAATCCACGTTATGTTGACAATAAGATGTCATTTGTTGTTTTTATTTTTGTGTCGTTGGGTTGCTGTCACAATGTCAATTACCAAACATCTCTTTTTATTCAAATATTACTGCAGCATTTTTTAACCTTTTGACTCGTGTGAAATTATATATTTGGTCATTCAGTCAAAGCAGTGTTTTGATCTTTTGGTAGTTAAATTTTAATTGAAAGCAGGAAGACTCTGAAACTAAAATTATTAATGCACCTTGCTGTTCAAATATAATTGTTTAAAGTAATCATCATCATTAGCTCTAATTAAGTGAGAAACAAATTAGATGTGTTGGAACAACACGAATGGCCCCACTTGCAAAAAAAACTTGAAGCCATTTTACGGAGTTGAAATTTTCAAAGTCCAAAACCCATCATAGTAGACTCACATACTTAAAATCAGCTCAATATATGAAGGCGTATAGAAAAAAAGTCTGTGAAACTGTTGTTTTCACTAATTTTCAAAGTCCGTAATTTCGGCAAAAATCAGCGGAGCGGAACCAAACGTAAACTCAATCTGTAACTCATTATAATAGACTCGCATACTAAAAATCAGCTCAATATGTGGAGATGTTTAGTAAACAGTCTGTATAACTGTTTGTTGCGGAACAACGAAATGACGGAATGACAAAATAAAGGAATGACTGACAAGGGTAAAACTATATGGCCACGACCTAAGTTGGCGGGGCCATAAAAATATGATTGATAAAGAAAAAATTACCCATTGAGATCATCTTTCCACTATAGGTAATAGATTTCTCCAAAATAGTTAAAATTCATATGCAAGTTCAACTTACAATTGAGCACACGAAAATAATTGGAGAGATCACATGGTCTGCCCTTTTAAAGAGCTGTTAAAATCCATAATCTAGAACTCTTCAATAAATTCTTTTTGGGAGCTATATTATATGTTTTTTCCTGACCAGTCTCAAAGAACCTCACTAAGACTGAATATTGTTCTTTAAATAGTTTAAATACTTTTAGTGTAGAAATTATTTTAAATATCTATTAATGTGACAGTTTAACAATAGACAATAAAGAGCTGCACCATGAGCGCATGATCACCTGTCACTTTTTCAAAAAAAAAGTTCCATAACTTCTCAATGTTATATCAGAAATTTATAAAAAACTAAAGGGAGGTTATTTTAATAGATATTAAACAGTCACCATAGTTTCATGAAAACTGCTCAAAGCACTTTAGAATTAATGTCCGAAAACTGGAAAATCACCCTTTTTTAATGAATAAAACCCCATAACTCAGAAAGGTAAAATCTAAAATTTATAAAAATCGAAAGAGACCTCATGTCAATAGATATAAACAATTCACCAAAGTTTCATGCCAATTGGCTACAGTATTTTTGAGTTAATGTTCGACATGTTGACGACGGATGGACAACTGTATACCATAGTACGTCCAGTAAACGGGCGTATAAAAATGTGAGAAAAACAATAAATGAAATTTCTGAAACTGCTGCCTAAAAAAAATGCTAATGGAATTGAAAATGCAGGTTCTAAATAATGTGAAACACAACCACTGGCATTGTTTTCCATGAGGATAAACATTGTAAAAATTTTGGATGAAATACTGATATCCTCTGTTGACCTTTTTGGGAGAAATCTTTCTGTACCGCCTTCTTTCCCATACCATAACAATGCCAAAACTGATGTAAAACTATTAAAGTACTTTTACTTGCTAAGTATACAAACATCATTACAAGTAAGTAAGTGAGTGTTAATGTCTTGTACTTACCAAATGTAATTTGTCTTTATTTTCTATCAGTATCTGTTCTGTACATTTATATGCTCTGGCAATCAGACCACGTGCTTCCTGAAATCATAATGAATTATATAGACAGGAACTTAAGATTTGGGCACTTTAAATCAACACTTTATAACCTATCAACAAGACAAGGGAAGCAAATCACAAAAGCAAACAATGACAAATAATGACTGAAATTGGCTTATAAAGAACAAATAAAACTCAAAATTGTATCTATTCTTTTATTTGTTTAATAAAGGATTATGAACAGTTAAGACATCCAGTTTACAGATAATTTGTCATTAAGATTTTCATCCTCATATGTTTTCACATCTGCAATGAAATACCAATGTCTACATCAGCTATTTTCTTCGACCTGTACCCTTTGAATTTTTTACCCTTGCAATTGACATTGGCTATCAATTGGTACCTTTCAGGATCCATTATTTCACTGCCAAATTTCTGACTGACTCGTGAGTAACAATGGTAGTACCTAACTAGCATTGTCAGTGGCCAAAGTCACATTAAATAATACAAACCTCATCAATAATGGCAGCTAATTTTTTACTGTATGGTTTGGTTCCAAATCCTCCATCCTCATCTGGGAAAGATAAGAGACCTACTCTTTCATTCATACCAAATGATTTAATCTGTAGATAAGCTATCTTAGATATCTTTTTTAAGTCATCCTCTGCGCCTGAAATGCATAATAGATTCATTAAAACTCAGTCGATGGTATAAATATGGCATTTTATGAAAAATATACATATAGCTTTTAAATTAATACTTTTTCTGACCAGTTTTAGTTCAATGCAAAGGTCCAGTTATGAAAAGATATCTGTACAATGACATGCAATCTCTACTTTCCTATCGGGAGACGGATTTATAAAAGTTTTGCTTCCCAAATCCCATATTTGACTGCTATGTAAAATTAAACTGTTCAATTGTTATAATAAAAACTTATGTTTAAACAAAAAAAAAAAAAAAAAAAAAAAAAAAAAAACAACTTTACTTCATAGGTCTATTTTAATGAACAACTGTTGTTTTTATATAGTTTAAAAATTACAGCATTACAAAACAAACTACAGGAATTTTATGGGAGCCATTCCAGAGGATCCATTGTCCAAATAAACAGCTGCGCAATGAGCGCATGATACGCCTGTCGTCTTGCATGTGAATTTTTATGCAATAAGCATAAATAGTTTCTGACATACGGCGTGACATGCGAAAAACCCCCCTTTTTTTTTACAAAAAACTCAATTTCCTAAAATAAAATTTTGAATCAAAACCAAAAAGTATACAGATCTTTAGATTAATATAACTAAGAAGTGTGTAAAATTTTAAGCAATAATCATAAATCGTTTTTGAGATACGGTAGCGACATGTCAAAACCCCTTTAAAAAAAAAATCAATACCTCAAAAATAAAATTTTGAATCAAAACCAAAAGTATACAGATCTTAAGATTAATATAACTAAGAAGTGTGTAAAATTTTAAGCAATAATCATAAATCGTTTTTGAGATACGGCGCAACATGTGAAAAACCCTCCCTTTTTTACAAAATGCTCAATAACTCAAAAATAAAATTTTGAATCATCACCAAAAGTATACAGATCTTAAGGTGAATATAACTAAGACTGTGTAAAGTTTTAAGCAATAATCATAAACTGTTTTTGAGATCAACATGTGAAAAACCCTCCCCTTTTTAACAAAATACTCAATATCTCTATAATAAAATTTTGAATCATCACCAAAAGTATACAGATCTTAAGATTAATATAACTAAGAAGTGTGTAAAGTTTTAAGCAATAATCATAAATTGTTTTTGAGATACGGCGTGACATGTGAAAAAAAACCACACACCTGTTTTAGTTACTAAGTCCCGTAACTCAAAAAGTTTTAATCTCATTTTCACCAAAAAGTATACAGATCGTTTGACCATCATAAGAAACAACTATATTAAGTTTCATGAAATTTGGATAAGTCATTCTCAAGTTACGGTGCGACATGTTTACACCGGACAGACAGACAGACGGACGGACACCGGACATTTGTATACCATAATACGGAACGTCAAAAATTGACGGGCGTATAAAAAAAGGTCAAAGTCCCATAACTCCTGTAAAAATGGGTGAATGAAAATGATGGTCCAATGTGGTTAACTACACAAGATAGCAAACAATCTTCCTAAGTTTGTGAGTTTTTTGTCAAACATTCTCAGAGGAGTTGCCTTCACAAGGGGACAGACAGGACAGACAAGCTGGTTGCTTAAGGCCTACTGTCAATTGATATATGAGGCCCTAATTAAGCTTCTTTGGCCAATTTAAGACTACAATTGTGAGTGAACTTGCAAAAGGACCCCTCCACATTACTATGAGTATAATAAAGCAAGCAAATTTAATAATATTCACTTTAACATAATGGACTGGGATTATATTCTTTTATACACATCCTTGTGAAGTGGTTTACAACTGGGTAGTTTTTCATCAAAAATCATCTCTTAAATTGAGAGGAGCCTTTTAGACTTTCAGACTTTCAGACAGACAGACAGACAGACAGACAGATGGATGGATGGACAGGGTAATTCCTATTTATCTCCCAAAACTTGTTTGCAGTGTTCTTCTGATGGACAGACAGACAAAACAACCAATGGATGGATTCCTATTTACCACCTCTAAAACTTTGGTAGTGGAGGGTATAATAAATTTGAATAGGAAGGTATATTTATATGATTTCAATTGACATGTTTTTTGAAAAATGCTGATTCACAATGGAAATTAAAGTTGAAATGGTTTAAGTTGTTATTAAAAAAAGTTTTGTCAACAAAGACTACTATTTATAAATTAGTCCAGTACCAGAACCAGGAATGACAATTTGAACATTTTTTACTGTAAACAAACTTACTTTCCCAGGGGATTTAGTAACTTGGATATTTTTTACTGTAAACCAACTTACTTTCCCAGGGGATTTAGTAACTTGGATATTTTCTTACATAAATACAACATTAAACTTAGAAAATATGAAAATAAATTGCTGCAAAATACGACTGAAAGGACCTAACTTGAAAACAAGTTGGTATTTATCAATGGCATATTACACTTGATGTCTATTAATTATACACAATGATTAATAAGATGTCTGTTTATTGTACACTTGTAAATTGGTAACTTGTCACACACTCTTATCAAACATGATATCTGATTTTTATACGACTGCAAAAAAAATTTGCGGTCATATATTGGTATGACGGCGTCATCGTCGTCTGAAGACACATTGGTTTTTGCACTCTAACTTTAGTTTAAGTGAATGGATCTCTATGAAATTTTACCATAAGGTTCAATACCACAAAAGGAAGGTTGGGATTGATTTTGGGGGTTATGGTACCAACAGTTAAGGAATTAGGGGCCAAAAATAAGCATTTTTGTAACTTCCAGACATAACTTGTGTGTTAGTGTATGGATCTCTCTGACATTGTACCACACGGTTCCATATCACAAAGGGAATGCTGGGATTGATTTTGGGGTAATTGCCTCAAAAATTGCCTCAAAATTTTAGGAATTAGGGCCAAAAGGACAAAAACAAGCATTTTCTAGTTTCATGACAATAACTTGTGTGTAAGTGTATGGATCTTTCTGAAATTGTACTACAAGGTTCTATATCACAAAGGAAAGCTGGAATTGAGTTTGGGGGTAATTGCCCAAAATGTTCAGGAATAAAGGGCCAAAAGGGCCAAAATAAGCATTTTTCTAGTTTCCAGACAATAACTTGTGTTCAAGTGTATGGATCTCTCTGAAATTGTACTGCAAGGTACCAAACCACAAAGGGAAGGCTGGGATTGATTTTGGGGGGTAATTGCCTCAAAAGTTTAGGAATTAGGGGCCAAAAAGGGGAAAAAAACAAGCATTTTTCTTGTTTCAGGACAATAACGTGTGTGTAAGTGTATGGATCTTTATGAAATTGTACTACAAGGTTCCATATCACAAAGGGAAAGCTGGGTTTGAGTTTGGGGGTAATTGCCCTAAACGTTTAGGAATTTGGGGCCAAAAACAAGCATTTTCTAGTTTCCAGACAATAACTTATGTTCAAGTGTATGGATCTCTGAAATTGTACTGCAAGGTACCATACCACAAAAGGAAGGCTGGGATTGAGTTTAGGGTGATGAATCATAAGGGGTTCAAAAATTGGGGGGATTGTTTTTTTTCCTTTTTTCCCTTTTTTTTTCTTTAAACTTTTCCATTTTAAATTGGTTATATCTGATTTATATATAAAAGCAAATAATAATGATATGGTTTGAATAGGTAAATTAAGAATTTTTAAGTTCTTAGACCACATTCATTCTGTGTAAGAAACCTATGCTGTGTCAAATATTTAATCACAATCCAAATTCAGTGCTGTATCAAGCTTGAATGTCCATACTTGCCCCAACTGTTCAGGATTCGACCTCTGCAGTTGTATCAAGTTGAGCCCAGCGGAGCATTTTATTGTTTATAATTTACCTAAAAATCAGTAAACTGAGTGTATCATAACACTTCTACATATAATATATACCTGTAGTTACTTTGTTAAATATCAAAGATTCTGCTACCCTTCCTCCTAAACCCACACATATCTGCTCAAACAACTGAAACAGAAGTCATTCTTAAATCAGTATCTTGTCCATTAGAGTTTTGTCTTCAAATAGTTAAATGAAATTTGATCAGTTCTATTAAATTGGTTATCTTTTACGGACATACTTCCAATCAACTTTCAAAGTTCTAATGAGGATCTAATCTAATCAGTGGATTGTATTGTTCTCTCAATATGTTTTGTCACCAAGGGAATTTAGTGTTCTTGGCCTATTTTTTATAGTATCTATTATGGATTCATAGTTTTTGTTGGATACAAATTTTCCTGGATTTCCTGGGTATAGGTAAATTACAAATTTAAATGTTCAACGAAGTACAAATTTTCTAATGGTATATATGCAGACTTTGGCATAATGGCGAAATCAAAAACCTACCAAAATAACATTTTCCCTCAATCCACGAAAATAAATGTATCCACAGTATTAAATTTATTCCCAAACTTTTTTCGAAGCAAGTAATGATTTGACATATTTTTAAGCACCTGTCTTTTGTTAAAGACTGCACGTTGGCATTAAGATATCTTTTAGCTTTTAGTGTCTTTAGGTTGCTGTCTCATTTATTTACTGTAAACCAACTAATTTTAATGAGCAATTTATTTATTTATTATATATTAAGAAGAAAAGCTAAAGTGCATATTAACCTTCTAAACTTAATTTTTCACTTATAGAAATACGATAAAAAAGTAAGAAAAAATTTATCTATGAAAACATGTTGATTTAGAATATATCCTCCATCTCTTATTTTATTGATATTATAGAATGAAGTTGCAATTAATGTTATAGATCTTACATACCATTTCTTTAGATATGAGCTTTCTATCTTGCGGTGAATATCTAGCAAAGCCAAGTACATTACTTGTCCTTGGAATAATGGAAATCTGAAACCCACAGAAAATATGATAACTATTACTATATATTACTCATCACCTCTCTGTCAAACACTTTAGGTTAAAAAAATAAAATGCTCCGCTGGGCGCAGCTTGATACGATAGCATTTAAGCTGGTGGCATGTTATTTCATAAAAACAATTTGTTATCGTTCCACCAGTTCCGGTACTTGTTACACGATAGCTTACATCAAATCATTCTAACTTTCGGCAAAATAAGTTATTACTTCATTAGAACTTGATGAAATTTGCCTGAAGTAAACTTATTATCCATGTATTGCATTAAAAACGTCATATTCCTTTCCAAATAACGTGTCAAACATCGTTTATTTTTGTAAATTTTTCTTCGTCCGACATTTAAATTATTGGGCATATTATTGTACAACTACGGATCTAAGTCGGGATTTCAATCGGAAACGGACCCGCTATGACCTAAATCCGGATTCTTGCGATAATGACTACGGACGCATGAATGGCACTGCTGACAGACAAAAATTGATCCAAAAAGGAAAAATTATGCATTCCACACGCATTAACATACTTTTGGTTAGATCTTCTTGATTAATGTATATATTTCCATGAATATGCATTGTTTCAATTTATAAGTTAAAGTCGCTCAACTCTGGGACTACTAATATAATTATATTATGTCCAAGTTAACTGTTAAATTTATATATCTTTTTAATGAGAAATAATGAATTTCATGAACATGATAACATAGTAGCTTTTAACTGAATTTTAATTTTTTTTATTGCCAGATATATTCTGACAAGAGAACTCATTTGATTGTGCAACTAGATATGATAAAATTAAAAAAAATTTAAATTTGAACAGTTACTTTAATCATGTTAATTGTATACCCTGGTACAAATTGAACAATATAAAAAAAGATAAGATACATATGGCCCTTAATGTATTATAGTAAAATCCAAACATTGTAGCCCCACGAGCGAACAAGCACTTCTCTTTCAAATCTCACCATTTTTCCCTCTCAATTTCAAAAAGAGAAGTCACTTCTCCTTATGATTCTGAAGTAGTGTGAGCCCTGCCAAAAATTAAAAATCTAAATACACGGTTAGATTTGGCATATCAAAGAACCCCAATAATTCAATTTATGATGAAATCAAACAAAGTTTAATTTTGGACCCTTTTAACCTCAATATGAACCAATTTGATAGCAGGGCCCACAAATAAGAAATCTAAATACATGGTTAGATTCAGCATATCAAAGAACCCCATATATTAAATTTTTGTTGAAATCAAACAAAGTTTAATTTTGGACCCCAATTTAGACCAACTTGAAAACTGGGCCCAAAATCAAAAATCTAAATACATGTTTAGATTCAGCATATTAAAGATTTTGTTAAAATCAAACTAAGTTTAATTTTGGACCCTTTGGACCTTAATGTAGACCAATTTGAAAACTGGACCCAAAATTAAAAATCTAAATACATGGTTAGATTCGGCATAACAAAGAAATAAATGTGGTCAAAGATTTTACAAATCTAATGCGCCATACTGTGCAATTAAAGATTACTTCTTGAAATTTTTCAATATTTGTGAAATTTGAAAAAAAAAAAATATTTGAAGAATAATTCTTTTTAATTTCTGAAATCTGAAATGAGAAAAAATTGACCCCCACAATTTCTTTTTACCCCCTTTTTCCCCCAAAAAATTCTTTCCCTCAAGATATGGTCATAATCTCAATTCAAATTTCCAATGGAGTTTGCAACCATAATTACCCATTTAAATTTACCATAGTGCTAACTTAATCTATTTTATAATAGAATTTAAAATATGGTGTCAAATCTTTCATATGGATTTTTGTAAAAAAAAAAAGATGCAACATTTGCAGGTATTTTACTGGTCTTCCTTTTATAAATATGCATTTCTTTAAACATAATTCAAAAGCAGTGTAAGGGAAGTAATCAAAACGTTGTATTTGGATTACCTCCCTTACACTGCTTTTAAATTGTCTTAATTGTTCATTAACCATTACTTTATACATAATTTAAAAGCAGTGTAAGGGAGGTAATTCAAATGATGTATTTGATTTATCTCCCTTACACTGCTTTAAATTATGTTTTGTACTGAAGTACTTGTCCATTAACCAGGACAACCTTGTTTTACCCCTTTTGCCCCTAATTCCTAAACGGTTTGAGCCATAACCCCCAAAGCAAATCCTAACCATCCCTTTGTGGTATGGAAACTTGTGGTATAATTTCAGAGATCCATACACCGTTCCACAAGTTATTGTCTGGAAACTAGAAAATGCTTATTTTGGCCCTTTTGGCCCCTAATTCCTTAACTGTTTGTACCATAACCCCAAAATCAATCCCAACCTTCCTTTTGTGGTATTTAACCTTATGGTAAAATTTCATAGCGATCCATTCACTTAAACTAAAGTTATAGTGCGAAAACCAATGTGTCTTCGGACGACAACGATGCCGCCGCCAACGTCATACCAATATACAACCGCAAAAATTTATTGCGGTCGTATAAAAAGGGATGATTCAGCTTACTAAAGAAAATGTTTTCTATAGTTTTGTATGCATTGTCTAATTTTTTTATCCCTATTTTCATTACAAGTTTTATTCTATTAAAATACAGACTTGTAAGTGTTAGACTACAATTTTCTTTTATCATTGTATCTTGCAATATGACAGTCAGGGGTAATTCTTAAACAAGTGTTTTTTATTTACTGGTATAGGTAAATCATTTTGGAGGTAGAGATATATCCCTTAGGCATTCCAATTATTTTTACTTATATAAGTCTTATTTTCTTCTACTCTTGAATTTCTCTTGACTACATTGTTCTAATAGAATGTTTAATTTCTGTCATTAATAGTTGTCTTTACTATTCATAAAAGTATAATGTCATGGACAATGAAAATCTCATTTGTCTGTTATCAATGGTTATCTTCAAAATACTGCTCATTTACGAGTCTCCAAGGATCAATTTTTGAAGGCCTTGCTCAATTACTTAACATCTGTGCGCAATAGGTTTCTGTGCTTAGTTCTGGAGATAAAAGGTTGAACTTTAATTAAAAATTATTTAACAAACCAGAAAAATTCTGTTTAGGCATGCTTTGACCTTCCAAAACTTGAGATTTTAAGGGGTTGTAAAAAAATGACTTGCATAAGTAAATTTTTGGAAAAGATTAAGGGGAGATAATTCACATCTTGAAAATTAAATAAAAATCTTACAAATTTACTTATACAAGTAAATATTCTTACATCTTCCAAGTAAATAAAAATGACTCGTATTACCCCTGACTGTATGAGTGAAACCTTACTTTTGACCCTTTCCTTAATGTTTGAAATGAAAGAGTGAAAAATATATGATGGAAAATCTCTTGAGTAAGAATTTTCTTTCTGAGGGTACCATAAATATGATAACTAGAGGCTCCAAGGACCCTGTGTCGCTCACCTGATATTTTTATTTACAATTGATGCATGATAAATGCAACTGTTGTACTGTCGTTTAGTTTCAGAGATATAAGACTAAAAAGTGCGTTTGAAACCTATGTTTTATTTCAGCCATGTGTGCCATGTTGGCAGGCAGGGTCATCATACACAGTGGTCCCTGGATATCCTAGTGGTGATTTAAACCAAGTTTGGTTTAATTTGACAGTAGTTTCAGGGAGAATTTTGTAAAATTTATCTAACGAAAATGCAAGTGATGAGAAAGTTTGTAGTTTTGTTGTTGTCCCCCAAAAAAAACAAAAGGTAATAAAAATTATCATTTAAGGGCAATCTTTCCTATTAATGATTTCTGCAAAATTCAGTTGATTGCGCAAGGGTTGTATAGCCAGCTGAGGTCGTTAAAACTCTCATTTGTTGTTGCAAAATTCAAGTGGTTGAATTGCTTTGTTGATCTTTTGGTATTCAACTTTTAAACAACAAAGTACAACAAATATGATGACTGATACTCATGACACTGAAAATATGGTCTTCATTCTTGTGAAAAAATGGTAAGGTTTGAAATATTTCTTAAATATTAATTCAATACCAATACTTTAATTTGTATTGATTTATCCCAAAAATGAGAACAAGGGACACAATTCAATTCAATTTTTTCCCTAAACTTCTGATAAAATATAAAATGAAGAACTATATTTTTTAATGAGAATTTTTTTTAATAGATAATTGATAATTTGAACAATATTAATTAAGTTTTAGATCTTGCATGGTTGATTTATTTTCTCTCAAAATTTCTGATATTCTATTAAAGTTTTAAATATAATATGAGGCAGGCATTACCTGTGAAAGGGGATGAAGTCTGTATAAATTAGTGTAGGAATTCAAGCATCATTTGCACTTCAGAAATCTGTAGAAAATGAAGCCAAAGTACTGAAACATATTTGACATTCGACCTATTGTTCGAATTATAGTTGTGACATCATTTTCAATGTCAAGAAAGAAACACCATCATCAGGTATTAATGTGTTTTTTTTCATGTTATAGAATTATCAATTATTTTTATTGCCAGTTCATTAGTAGATTGTTTTCTATATTGATTTTCTACTGCAGTTTCAGAAAAGAAGATTACAAAAGGAAAACATTTTGTAAAACTTACCAAAATTTACCAAATTAATGAAAATTGTTAAAATTGACTATAAAGGGCAATAACTCCTTAAGGGTCAACTGACCATTTTGGTCATGTTGACTTATTTGAAGATCTTACTTTGCTGAACATTATTGCTGTTTACAGTTTATCTCTATCTGTAATAATTTTCAAGATAATAACCAAAACGGCAAAATATCCTTAAAATTACCAATTCAGGGCAGCAACCCAACAACCAGTTGTCCAATTCATCTGAAAATTTGAGGGCAGATAGATATTTACTTGATAAACAAGTTAATCCCTGTAAGATTTGCTTTAAATGCTTTGGTTTCAGAGTTACAAGCCAAAATCTACATTTTACCCCTATGTTCTATTTTTAGCCATGGCAGCCATCTTGGTTGGTTGGCTGGGTCACCGCACACATTTTTAAACTAAATACCCTAATAATGATTGTGGCTAAGTTTGGTTGAATTTGGTACAGTAGTTTCAGAGGAGAAGATTTTGTAAAGATTACAAAATTTACAAAAATTGGTAAAAATTACTTTAAAGGGCAATAACTCCTTAAAGGGTCAACTGACCATTTTGATCCTGTTAACTTATTTGTAGATCTTACTTTGCTGAACATTATTGCTGTTTACAGTTTATCTCTATCTATAATAATTTTCAAGATAATAACCAAAAACGGAAAAAAAACCTTAAAATTACTTATTCAGGGGCAGCAACCCAACAACCCATTGTCCGATTCATCTGAAAATTTCAGGGCAGATAGATCTTGACTTGATCAACAATTTTACCCTATGTCAGATTTGCTCTAAATGCTTTGGTTTCAGAGTTATAAGCCAAAATATACATTTTACCCCTATGTTCTATTTTTAGCCATAGTGGCCATCTTGGTTGGTTTGGCAGGTCACCGGACACAATTTTTAAAGTAGATACCCTAATGATGATTGTGGCCAAGTTTGGTTAAATTTGGCCCAGTAGTTTCAGAGGAGAAGATTTTTGTAAAAGTTAACGACGACGGACGCAGACGGACAACGACGGACGATGGACGCCAAGTGAAGAGAAAAGCTCACTTGGCCCTTCGGGCCAGGTGAGCTAAAAATCTGACGAAAATTGTACCCGTGAGAGCCCTTACAATGCAATTTTCCATATAATTAATCTTTCCAAGGGACATAACTCTTTTAAAAATAATTGATTGGCACTGATTTTTGAACTTGTCTGAGACATTGCTGATATTAATCTATAATATAAGTTTTATAAAAAATCTGGCAAGAATTGTACAGGTGAGAGTGCTAACAATGCAATTTTCCATCTAATAAATGTTTCCAAGGGGCAAAACTCTTTTAAAAATTATTGATCTGCACTGATTTTCAAAATTGTCTGAAACATAGCTGATATAAACTTATGATATATGATATAAGTTTTAGAAAAATCTGGCAAGAATTGTTTTACCAATCTAATTTCCCATATAATTAATTTTCCAAGGGGCATATATATATATATATAATTTTTTTAATTATTGATAGGCACTGATTTCTGAACTTGTCCGAGACATAACCAATATAAACCTACGATATAAGTTTCATAAAAATCTGGCAAGAATTGTACACATGAGAGCTCTAACAATGCAATTTTCCATATAATTAATATTTCCAAGCTATTAAAGGTGCATAACTCTTTTAAAATTGTTGATTGGTACTGATTTTCAAAATTGTCAAAAATGCCGATATAAACATATGATATATGTTAAAATAAAATCTGGCAAGAATTGTACATGTGATAGCGCTAACAAGACTGGACGGAGTGACGAGGGAAGGATGGACACATGACAGACGATGCCTGGGAACAAAAATGCTTGCTGTAAATGTTGAATATATAAACGGTACATATCATATCAAACTTACAGATCACTTGAATCAAATGGTATGAAGATATGTTACCATGGCACTCACCTTTAGTACAGCATCTGTATGTTCCAACATCCAACCTACTAAAGCATGACCAGACTCATGGTATGCTGTAATTTTCTTCTCGGCTGGACTCAATACTGATGATTTTTTTGCTACACCTATATAGGATAGACACAATAGCTTAAAAAATAAATGGGGAATGTGTCCATGGGACACAGATGATACCCCGCTTGTCTATCATATAAAGTTATAAAGGGACATAACTGAAAAACGGTAATAGTGACGCTACCCAAATTTGTACTTGATCTGGGTTTTGTGGTAATAACAATTGTGTATAAGTTTCAAAACATTTGGTTGAGGCAAACTTAAGTTACAGAACGGAAACAAATATTCAGCAATTTTTCCATTTGTAAAGAGGCATAACTCTAGAACAATAAGAGTGACACCCCAAAAAAACAAACTGGATCTGTATTTTGTAGAAATAAGCATTGTGTATAAGTTTCATAACATTTGGTTGCGGCTAACTTAAGTTAGAAAATGAAAACAAAATAATCAGAAATTTTTCCATTTGTTAAGGGGCATAATTCTAGAACAGTTAAAGTGTCACCACCAAAATTCAAACTTGATCTGTATTTTGTGGTAATAAGCATTGTGTATATGTTTCATAGCATTTGGTTGAGGCAAACTTAAGTTAGAGAACAGAAACAAAAAATTCTGCAATTTTTCCATTTGTAAAGGGCATAACTCTAGAACGGTTAAAGTGACACCACCAAAATCCAAACTTGATCTGTATTTTGTGGTAATAAGCATTGTGTATAAATTTTATAGCATTTGGTTGAGGCAAACTAAAGTAAGAGAACGGAAACAAAAAATTTAGCAATTTTTCCATTTGTAAAGGGGCATAACTCTAGAACAATAAAAGTGACACCCCCAAAATTCAAACTTGATCTGTATTTTGTGGTAATAAGCATTGTGTATAAGTTTCATAGCATTTGGTAGAGGCAAACTTAAGTTAGAGAAAGGAAACCCAAAATTCAGCAATTTTTCATTTTCTCGTTTAAAGTGATGCCACCAAAATTCAAACGATCTGTATTTTGCGGTAATAAGCATTGTGTATAAGTTTCATAACATTTGGTTGAGGCAATCTAATCATGTGGACGGACAAGGGTATAAATTAATGCCCCCTCCGCTACGGCGAGGGCATAAAAATTCTGTATAAAAATGTCAACCTAGGCTATGCATCTCATTATGGGGTCTCAGTAAGATGAAAACAGATAAGTCTATGTTTACTATCTATATTTTAGATATTTTGCTCACAGTGAAATCAAAATTTGTAGGCTCTTAAAAAGCTTTTCCTGAAGCATCTGTACTTAATAAAAAAAAATTCTCTATTATTTTCACGCATTCAATCCTTAATCATCCACTATTTCCTTTAAATCTCAACCTATGTTATCAGTTTTTGCTATCAAGGAATCCTCACAATAAGATGGAGGCGTCATGCTAAGCATACCCCACTCGTAATTCAAAGTATCAAAAAACAGGCAGAAGGTATCTGACATATTTCAAAAGTTACATTTCAACTCATCACTGTCAAACTGCTCATTAAATGTAAATTAAGCCATTTTGTTTTGTACTTTTTGAGAAAAGTGTTACAAAATTTGTAAGTGCATTCAACATATCAAAAATTCAAAGAATTGGAATTCAGGAAGGAAGTGTCTGAATGACCCGAAAAATAATCACACATTACAAACTACTAACCAAATACGAAATCATTCTGTTTTTTTATACCTGAGAAATAATGTGTGAAAGAAATAATTGTTGGACGAACGTACACATGGATGGACAAATTAAATGAAATTTAGCCCCATTCCAAGAGTGAGGGTATAATAAAATATAAGAAATCTGGATGTTACAGTAATACATGATAAATCTGACTAAAATATAAATATTCCAAAGTCAGCTGCTGGTAAAATACTGTTTCCAGAGTGTACTAGAGTTTTGATACATACTTTGTACCTACATTTTTTTCATAATCAGGTGTTCAAATATGACACAAGTGCATGCAGATGAACAACTTCTCTGAATAAACATTGTGCCAACAGTATTAAATGTTGCAAAATTTTCTAGGAATTTAATTGCAAAAGTCTTAAATGACTAATGGGCAGTAGATAAGGCAGAAAACTTGCACAACTCTACATGATTGTGATTAATTACCTGATATGACCCTTTCTACAGCATAATCAAAATCGGATACTTCAATTGATTTCTTCTTTTCTCTGGCTGCATGTAAAGCTGCTTCATTACAGATGTTAGCAATGTCAGCTCCTGTTTATCAAAAATCATTATTATATAGAAAATAAAGATGTACAGATATGTGATATAATTTGAAGAAAAACAAGTCACATCTTGGCTTAAAGAAAATCTATAAAAAGACAACAATATTCCACAAAACAATTCACAGGAAACTAATGATTGAGCAACACTACACCCCTCCCCCACCAAAAAAAAAATATTGACTTAACACAGGTGCTCTGGAAGAGTCAGCATACTTTCTCCACTAGATATAGTGACATCTGACATGTTACTCCAATTTAAAATATGACCAATATCAATAAAGACTTCTATTCAACAACATCACTGTAATGTAACATTATAATTATCATTCCATGTTTATTTTAGACTATTAAAAATTTTGATTTTTGATCAATAATGGTATCAAACATTTTTTAAATTTGCTATAGATGAGAGATTTAAATATTAAATAAGCCCCAAACTATTCTGCTTTACACATTATCAGGGAACATGGTTTATTATAGAATGAACACTGACTTAAGAATGTGAATATGAAGTTTTCTGCAAGTACATTTTTTTACTCAAGTATTAAGTAAGGTAAGTACACATGAATAACAGATTTCTAGTGAACTCACCAGTCATTCGAGGGGTCAATTGAGCAAGTTTGTATGCCATAGATTCTTCTGAAGACTCTGACAGTTTAAGATTCTTCAAATAAATATCGAACATTTCCTTCCTTTCAATAAGTGTAGGAAAATCTATTAAAATCTGTCTATCAAATCTGCCTGGTCGTAGTAAAGCCTAAATATAAAAAAAAAACTGTAGTCTGTAAAATAAGTTTCTATTTGACCTACAAAACAAACTATAATCAAAGCATTGTTGATGTTGTGATCCAGCCATATTCATAGCTAGTCTGATATTCTTTCTGACCATACTTTTTTCTAAATTTTTTTCTCTTTTCATTTCCGATCTTACTGTAAAATTTCTATGTTATTGTCCAACGGTAGGGAATTTCGCAATATTGATGCTGACATAGATATATATACTGATCTTTCAATTTTAGACTGTGTCAGATTTTATTTTTGACAAGAATGGAAAGGAAAATCGTCAAACAAGTAATATATTTTTTATATGCCATTACTAATGACAGGTTCAATAATTTCCAGAAAGAGGCCTTATAAATGCACTTCCTCAACAACAAAAATTAAAAAAAATTATAACTATTTTTTATCTAAATTGGTGTTCATTCTTCATTAAGCAAAAATACATTTCCTGTATTCAAATCTTAATGTACAAATACCTAATGCTGAGATATTTCCAATTACTGTTAAATAGCAATAAAATGGGATATAAATGTAAAACAAACAAATAAATTTTATTGCAGAAAATGCTCCGTAAGAATTTTTGAAGACATAATCTGCTTGTATTTAACAATATTTGCATTTTAAAATAATTATGTGACATACAATGTTCCTGTTTTCTTCAAAGTATTTACATTCTAATATGTAATGAAATTCATCGCCAATATCATTTTTATTACATAGAAGACACAGTCTATTATTTCTAACTATATTATTCCATCTACCCTGTTCAATAGGGAGCTTGTGATTGGTGGTCCTAAATCTATATACACAAATCAATAGATAGTTTGTTCCCAAGAATTTCAAAATAATCTTCTTTTCCAAAAAAATCTTTAAAAAGTTTATAATTAAGTGCTTTTGGTGAGTTTTCAAGCAAAGAATGCCAGACTTGTACAAACTGATCTTTAAGTCTGAGCTTGATGAATGAAACTAACCATTTGCAATTCATAAATGATTGCGTTTCCTACACATTTGGGAACCACATTCATTTAGAATAGTCTGTTTAACCTGGGACTATTATACTAATAGTATAATAGTCCCAGGTTTAACCATGAAAAATCCTGCCACCATCAATACTCTGAACATCATACCGACCAAAGTCTCAGCAAACCACAACCATAGGTCTGACCACATGCAGCTGGAACCATTACACAACACAGGGACCGAGGACCACAAATCATCTAGAGGATGGCACAGCAAGCTAAAGAAACATGTCCAGCACCCACATCCAAACATCTTTAAACTCATAAAACTACTGAAACATGAGGAAGCTTTCAACGCCCTGACCATGATCCAGTATGCAGCCGGTGGGAAGGGAGTAGCCCAAAAACGAAATCAACAACAGATTAGAAGAGCTTAAGGTTAGACACCGAAACCAGGAAGTCACAACAGGACAGTTTGGTGACGCAGCCTCCCATCTTCTTCACGTTGAATATATTAATAAACTTTAATAGTCTTATATACAGTAAATTTCTAATTTGTGTGCCACAATGTCTGATTTGTTTAAGTGCTGTTGTATTGTTTGTTTCATATTATAATGCATGCTTGAATCTACTGTTGAATTTGTGTTATAAAAAATTAAATAATTTACTTATATTTGTTTCCATTTCTTTCATATTTATTTTTATTAAAACACAGAATTCAAACACATACAAAAATAACCTATTACCTGTCCTAAAACACTTGTCAATTAAAAGTTGATTAAACAATGTTTATACAGTATAATCCTTTGTTTGCACAAGTTTTCCCCCTATTCCCACATGAAATTTTAACTTTTCTTACCAGATTTATAAAAAGTGGGAATAGGGGAATGAACCTGACTCTTACTTGCCTATGGAAAGAATTGGAGTAATACCATTTCAGCAAAGTATGGGAATCAACTTAGATATATTAATACACATGTTGACCTACATTTCATTGAACAATAATTTACACAAGCACAAGATATAAATATAATACTTTCAAAATTCTTATCAACTGATTCAATTGATGTACAAATACTTTTCAAATTAATTCATAAATAGTAAATCATCATAAATTTTGATTTAGAAAGGAACTATATGCAAGTATATATCTAAAATAAAGTCACTATTCGACCAATCTTTTCTTAATTTAAGGGCAAATAACATGTCAAAAGTTGGCAGTTGATGATTAAACTGGTGTAGAAAGTTTCTGCTAGTCATAAAAACACATAATTAGTTTCATGATATGTCTTCAACTTAGAATTCTGCACCATCTCCAAAACCAGACTGATCGCACAGATCCAGCATGGCTGAATAAAAATTATTTAATTTTCAAATCACATTCAACTTTGTTCTCTTCAACAAGCATAAATCAAAATAATAAGCAATTATGAACCATTGTTATATGATTATGTGAACAGCATAAAAGTGTATTTTTCTCTCTTTTAGGGTTTCTTTTCAATGCCATTTTGAATTGAAATGTTGAAATTTCAGATTCATTGACACATACATATATACTATAACTTGTCAAAACAGATTTGTCGTCCCTTATGTATAACTTTCTGGGGTAGAAAATAATTAAGATACACCAAATATTCTTTAGGGAAATTAAAATAAATTGTAAACTGTATCATAATGTTGACATTAAAAAGGTGTCCATTAGAAATCATGGAAAAATGAAAAAAAAAATTTCAGTGTTTTGCTATGGATATTGTCTTTTGATCAGGCCAAAAATAAAATATTGTTTGTTTCCTCCCACGACCGACCGGTAAATTCACTGTGACCGAAAAATTTTATTGGCCGTTCGTCTCCAATATTTTTTTTGTTGCTATTTTGGTTTTGGTGATACCTTTCCGATGCAAAGCATTTTTGCATTGAAGCGTCTAAATGATTCGGCATGGATTTTTCTAGCATTCCACAGGGTCTGGTATTCGGACCTATTCCCAATGACAAAACCCTACATTTTTCCAATTTTGATAGCAAAATTCCAAATGATGTCAAAAGATATTTTCATCTTTAATACTAAGACTCTGACAGTGATGTTTATTTTGTTCAACCGCTAGCTTTATGCGAAAATCGCTAACAAGTAATGTGTAAATCCGGTAAAACATATCTGATTAACAAAAACAACATCAATATAAACAATGGCTGCCATAAACCGGAAATGTAGACAATTACAATACCAGATCAGATGCCGGGAACGGATAAGACTAATTCGGGTTTGCCGATCAACTACAATAAAATGAAAAAAAAAAAAAAAAATCCAAGCAGGTCACAAAATACAGCTATGAAATATAAACACCAGAATTGAAAACCAAAAGATATATGAAAAGAAAGAAGAAAAAGGAAATATTTTATACAGAAACTCAAAATTATTTTTAGTTCACAACTTTTCATGTCAAAATCCAATAAAGAATATCGTTAGTAAGAAAATTTTGAAGATAAGCCCCAAACTTTAGATTTCCCCAGTTTTTGGTGGGGTTCGTGTTGCTTAGTCTTTAGTTTTCTATGTTGTGTCATCTGTACTATTATTTGTCTGTTTGTCTTTTATTTTTGGCCATGGCGTTGTCAGTTTGTTTTCGATCTATGAGTTTGACTGTCCCTCTGGTATCTTTCGTCCCTCTTTTATTTAGAATTCAGAAAAACATGGTTTGGAAAATATTGAATGATATATATATGTATAAATCTTAGATAGAAAATATGCCTTGTCATTAGATAAAAATTCTCTGAAACTGAACAATACAATCAAATTAATCTGCAGTAAAACAATTCTTTAATAAAAAACAAAAAACAAAACTGAAGCATCTTTCAACCCTGGCACTGAGTGCATCTTGATTTGTTTGGTCTTTAACCTCTGTTCCTATATAAAGGATAAAATCTGTGAGTAAAATGGTCTGAATCATGCTTTAAAATCTATCTACTTTGAATTTTGTACAAATTCAATATAGAAAACCATATTAAGGAATAAAATAAAATAATTTCCATACCTACCTACCCATACCCTGAAAACCTGAGTCAGGAAGGGGAAACAAAGATATTTTTAATGATGGCCTCATAAAAAAGCTTCTGTCCAAATTTCATAAAATTCCATAGAGGTTTGACAAAGTATATGATGTCTATAAATAACTTTGACCATACTGAACCTAAATAGTGACATAGAATGTAGATCGCTATGTCTTGTTTTTGCTACATACATGACATAATGTTCCAGGCTTGACAAAAATAGCAGAAAAGTCTACCTTGTCTAATACATCTGATCGATTCGTGGATGCCAACATAATTATTCCCTCAACAGTTCCC
Organism: Mytilus coruscus; assembly: GCA_017311375.1. Lineage (NCBI taxonomy): Eukaryota > Metazoa > Mollusca > Bivalvia > Mytilida > Mytilidae > Mytilus > Mytilus coruscus. Next base: position 32,141,354 of record CM029600.1, read on the forward strand.
ATGCCATCCATTTCCACTAACAGTTGATTTAGTGTATGCTCTTCCTCAGAGTCACCTCCTTCAGATGATCTGAAAGAAGGATAATTCTGTCTGTAAATTACTCCATTCAAAATATTACCACATTTAAAATCAAAATACATGTATAATTCTATTTTATATTACAATACTTATTTGTAAATCAATTTTGGTAAATCTGATTAAGATATTGTTTATGACTCAAAAAGACTTTGTCAAGAAACCAAAGGACCATTGGAATGGGTGCTTGGAGGCTATTTGTCATTTTATAACCTGAGTTTGAATACGTACAAGCTGCGGTTAGTAAAATCAATTCACAGAACATTATACAAGGGTATTATTTATCAAAGCCAGAATTAGACATTTACAATTATAGATTACTAAATTAATTTCCTTTCCCCCCAAAAAAGAACAGATTGATGCAATGAAAAACAATGATAATTTTATAAATTATAGTTTTTGGAAACTAATTGAAGTTACTTCTGTTCTAACAAGCATAAAATTATTTATTGATAGGGGAAATAACTTCCCACAAACTTTATTTTAGAGCCTACTTCAGGCTTTTGGAATTGACTTTATGGAAAGGGCTTCAAGATTCAATATCATTTTACATTTATCAAAAACAAAAAAGAATTTATGAATAAATACAGATTATTTGTCCCAATGTTCAGCAGAATTTGTCAACATTTTTGTGAAAAAGCATATTCAAAAACCATTCATTGTATGTTTAATCCTAATAAGCTCTTCCCAATGTACTGATGTATTTAAACATCATGACTGGACAACTTAAGTATTAGTTCTTTACCCTCCTCTTTTACGTCCTATAGCATCTATTTCATCTATGTATATACAACATGGCGCTGATTTCTTAGCTTCTTGAAACAAATCGCGCACTCTTGATGCACCAAGCCCTACAAATATAAATTTACTTTTTAAGAAAAGTTTTCTAAAAAAAAATCAAAGCAGAATATTGTTGAATAGATTGATTGATAGAATGAAAGTTAACAGTTAGTGCATCCTTTCATATACGGAATCTGAGCCGTGATTGATATCTTAAGTAACAGTGTGTTCCCAAACGTTGATGACTGCGTAGTGTACTCACCTCCAATCATTTCCACAAATTCGGACCCAGCCATTGCTAAGAAAGGTACTCCTGCTTCAGAAGCCAAAGCCTTGGCTAACAAAGTCTTCCCACACCCTGGTGGTCCAAGCAACAATGCTCCCTTTGGAAGTTTAGCTCCCAGTGCCTGCAAAATAAAATATTATGTTCCAACACTTTTCCCGTTGAGACCTGCAGTTAACTAAAAAGAAACTAAATGCCAGCTATTAATTTTTAATAACTTGAAAGAATATTGTGGATGGACAGAACAAAAACTTGTTTATGTTAAAGAATTTGGGCTAATAACAGCAACTCAAGAACATGGTTTCCACACCCCTAGGTTTTTGTGAATCTTAACCAATGCAGGGATCAAAAAACCTCAAAATGTCCTGTACTCACAAGCAGTCATTCGTGATAACAAGGCTAGACCTTTGACCTCAAATTAAACAAACCAAGATTAAGTCAGATAAAGAAAGATTGAAAAAGTCTTAGTGAAAAGTTTTTCTGTAATGCTATGTTTATGAATGCCTGAATTTCAAATTTTAGGCTGAATCTGTTATTAATTTATGCTTTCACCATCCCCAATTGCACGTCTTATTTCGTTTCAATAGACTATGGTCTACAGAAATTCTTTATTTATATAAGTTCCAAATGGGAAAATATTTTCCAATTAAAGCATTGTCTATGTTTCCAGAGAAATTTCTTTTAGGAGGAACAAGTATATGTTGACATACATGTATACATGGACAGACATAAAAGGCAATGTCACAAAGTCAATTCTATAATTTTGTAAATAAGGAAAAAAAACAAACCTTGTATTTTTTGGGATCTTTCAAATAGTCTATAAACTCCATAACCTCTACTTTTGCTTCATGCAGTCCAGCCACATCTTTAAAGGTAATTTTTCTGTCTGCAGCATCTTTTGGGTCTACTCTGGTAAATTTTGCTTTTCGTACACTATCCTGCATAAAATCAAAGAACACAGATTACAGAAAATCTGTGTCATACAAATTTCATAATAAATTAGTTTATATCATTATGAATATTAAAATACTTAAATCATTCTACTATATTCATTATACAAATGTATTAATATTACAAAAGTACTACAGTATTGTATGAAAGTCTTTAAATGTTCAAAATAACATTATTGACACTATACCTGTAAGAGTACATGCATAAAAAACAGGTTTAATACAAGACAATACACTATTGCATAAGGTAAGGCTTTTTCAGACAGCTTATGATGTCTTTACACTCAATGCTGTTAAAGGTGTACTGATTGATATTTTAGTCTGATAAACATGGTTTATTTATGAATTGAGAGTGAGCTTTTTTTCAGCAACTGTGAGTACTCTTTGATCAGTATTTTGTGTCTATTGTCATTTAGATTGCTTAAAGAACTTTAAAGACTCAATTCATTACCTTCTGGTATTTATTCTATTTGAATGTTGTGCTGTTTACTCTTTTCAATTGTTTCACATTTTGTTATTTTGGAGCCTTTTATAGCTTAATATACAGTAAGAGTTTTGCTCATTGTTGAAGGTTGTACAATTTCCTATTTTTATCCTTGTCCTTTGGGCTTTGTTAGATAGCTATCTTATTAGGAATCATATCATATTTCTTTGTTTCCATACTAATGACATGTCATGATAGAGGTAGCATTCTTCATAGCTATATATATATATATATATATATAGTGCCTATAAATAGCTGCACATGACATACAAATCTATGGGAGTGTGGATTAATCAGTACAGAGATTAATTCAATTACACAAATAAAATTATAGATTGCCTAACAATGTAATTTTAACACACTATTTAGTATGTAAATATAAGAATGTTTAAAATATTTACAAAATGATGAAAATAAACGCAATATTTTGCTAGACTAACTAGCTTTATCAAGCGTGCATCTATCCAGGTGAAATCGGATGTAGATGATAAGAAACTTTGCAGCTCAATGTATATGTTGCACTTGAATTTAGCTGCCTTGAAAATAATACATAATTTGGATGAAGTTCAAGATTTTTATAAAATTGGTAGTTGAAGTTAGCAACGTCCATTGGCCAATATTACAGGATAAAAGGACGATGCTGTGTACTAAATTATTCTTTATCTTTCCTGTATCTTTTCTCATCTTTTCGTTAAGACCATCAGGTTCTAAAGTGTGGAGTTGGTGGATCCAAAATTTTCTTCTCCTTCTCACCGTGGTGTCCCACTCGGTGTTGACTTCTATGATTTGGAACGTAACATTATCAAAAGAATGTTTCGTTGAACGAAGATGTCTTGTGAGAGGACAGTTTTGTTGGTTTTGTACCATGAACGATGGTTATTGAGCCGAATATTAAATTTGTCCATTGTTTCTCCCACATACTGAATGCCACAAGTGTCACATGTTAATATATAAATTGAGTTTTCCGTTTTACAGTTGGAGTTTGAGTAGATGGTATAATTTTGTTTAGTAACGGAGCTGATGAAAGAACTGCTTGTATTGGCAGCTTTACAACACAAGCAGTTCCTTCGACCACATTGTTTGTAGCAACCGGGAGATGGAGTAGGCTGCTTTGCTAATACAGATGTCACTAATTTGTCACGGATGTTTTAGGTCTTCTGAAGGCCATGACTGGTGGTGAGGAAAATACTTTTTAAGATTTGAATCATTTTCTATAATTTTCCAATGCTTCTGAACAATGGAAGACACATTTTAAAATCAGGATGGTAAGTGAGTACAAGGGTGTTCTGTTAGCTGCTGTATTCTTATTTTGTACTCTAGAAGTTCTTGGCGACTAGTTTTGTTTGCTCTTTCGAAAGCGCTATCAATGATGTTGTTATTGTACCGAACAACTAGATGTTTACGTAGTTGTCCAAGTCTAGCATTTGGCGTATTTTCAGTAGAGCATATTCTCTTGATTCGCAATGCCTGGCTGAATGGGATGCCACGGGAGCAGTGTTTAGGATGGCAACTTTTAGGAGAAAGGAATTGATGTTTGTCCGTTTGTTTGGTATGAAGGTCCGTTATAATGGTTCCGTTCTTCATGTAACTCGTAGTGTCGAGGAAGTTTATTTTCCATAGATGATTCATATGTAAATTTTATTGAATGGTGGAAAGAGTTACAGTGTCCTAGAAATTCATTAAGATGTTCTTGTGAATCTGTCCATTTGAAATCAATATCGTCAATGAATCGGAACCATGATAAGGGCTGGTATGGAGCACTAGCCAAGAGGCGTTTTCAAGTTGGCCCATAAATATGTTGGCATATGACAGGGCCATTTTGTGCCCATACTAGTACCGTCTATCTGGAGATAATGTTTTCATTGAAAGAGAAGTTGTTGTTCTCACCACTAGTTTAAGAAGTGTAACAAGGCACTCAGTTGGAGGATTTTTTCACTCCGAGTGATCCATACCTCTTCACACGCTGCTATTCCTTCGTCTTGTGGAATGTTGGTATATAAAGAAGACACGTCCATGGATGCAAGTATAGTATTGCTTGGTAGAGGATTGAGGCTTTCCATTTTCTTTAGATAATCAGTCGTATATTGAATGTAAGAGGGTAGTTCTTTCACATGAGGTCTTAGATGATGGTCTACAAATTCTGATATCTTTTACACTTCTGAAACTAGTGCTAGAGAACAACAACATTCTCTTTCAATGAAAACATTATTTCCAGATAGACGGTACTAGTATGGGACAAAATGGCCCCGTCATATGCCAACATATTTATGGGCCAACTTGAAAACGCCTCTTGGCTAGTGCTCCATACCAGCCCTTATCATGGTTCCGATTCATTGACGATATTGATTTCAAATGGACAGATTCACAAGAACATCTTAATGAATTTCTAGGACACTGTAACTCTTTCCACCATTCAATAAAATTTACATATGAATCATCTATGGAGAAAATAAACTTCCTCGACACTACGAGTTACATGAAGAACGGAACCATTATAACGGACCTTCATACCAAACAAACGGACAAACATCAATTCTTTTCTCCTAAAAGTTGCCATCCTAAACACTGCTCCGTGGCATCCCATTCAGCCAGGCATTGCGAATCAAGAGAATATGCTCTACTGAAAATACGCCAAATGCTAGACTTGGACAACTACGTAAACATCTAGTTGTTCGAGGGTACAATAACAACATCATTGATAGCGCTTTCGAAAGAGCAAACAAAACTAGTCGCCAAGAACTTCTAGAGTACAAAGAGAAGAATAAAGCAGCTAACAGAACACCCTTGTACTCACTTACCATCCTGATTTTAAAATGTGTCTTCCATTGTTCAGAAGCATTGGAAAATTATAGAAAATGATTCAAATCTTAAAAAGTATTTTCCTCACCACCAGTCATGGCCTTCAGAAGACCTAAAACATCCGTGACAAATTAGTGACATCTGTATTAACAAAGCAGCCTACTCCATCTCCCGGTTGCTACAAACAATGTGGTCGAAGGAACTGCTTGTGTTGTAAAGCTGCCAATACAAGCAGTTCTTTCATCAGCTCCGTTACTAAACAAAATTATACCATCTACTCAAACTCCAACTGTAAAACGGAGAACTCAATTTATATATTAACATGTGACACTTGTGGCATTCAGTATGTGGGAGAAACAATGGACAAATTTAATATTCGGCTCAATAACCATCGTTCATGGTACAAAACCAACAAAACTGTCCTCTCACAAGACATCTTCGTTCAACGAAACATTCTTTTGATAATGTTACGTTCCAAATCATAGAAGTCAACACCGAGTGGGACACCACGGCGAGAAGGAGAAGAGAAAATTTTGGTTCCACCAACTCCACACTTTAGAACCTGATAGTCTTAACGAAAAGATGAGAAAAGATACAGGAAAGATAAAGAATAATTTAGTACACAGCATCGTCCTTTTATCCTGTAATATTGGCCAATAGACGTTGCTAACTTCAACTACCAATTTTGTAAAAATCTTGAACTTCATCCAAATTATGTATTATTTTCAAGGCAGCTAAATTCAAGTGCAACATATACATTGAGCTGCAAAGTTTCTTATCATCTACATCCGATTTCACCTGGATAGATGCACGCTTGATAAAGCTAGTTAGTCTAGCGAAATATTGCGTTTATTTTCATCATTTTGTAAATATTTTAAACATTCTTATATTTACATACTAAATAGTGTGTTAAAATTACATTGTTAGGCAATCTATATATATATATATATATATATATATATATATAAGTTGAGTTAGTTTTCATCATACATTTCTTATCAATTTTCCAGAATTTAAGATTATTCCAGATTCAAATAAATGTGGAATGTGTCCATGGGACACAGATGATGCCCCTGCTTGCATATCATATAAAGATATAAAGGGACATAACTGAAGAACGGTAAAAGTGACCCTACCCAAATTTGTACTTGATCTGAGTTTTGTAGTAATAAGCATTGTGTATAAGTCTCATAACATATGGTTTTGGCAAACTAAAGTAAGAGAACAGAAACAAAAAATTCAGCAATTTTTATGTTTATAAAGGGGCATAACTCAAGAACGGTAAAAGTGACACCACCAAATTTCAAACTTGATCTGTATTAAGTGGTAATAAGCATTGAATATAAGTTTCATAACATTTGGTTGAGGCAAACTAAAGTTAGAGATCAGAAACGAATAATTCAGCAATTTTTATATTTATAAAGGGGCATAACTCAAGAACGGTAAAAGTGATGCCATCCAATTACAAACTTGATATGAATTATGTTGTAATAAGCATTGTGTATAAATTTCATAACATTTGGTTGAGGCAAACAAAAGTTAGAGAACGGAAACAAAATATTCAGCAATTTTTATGTTTATAAAGGGGCATAACTAAAGAACGGTAAAAGTGATGCCACCCAATTTCGAACTTGATCTGTATTATGTGGTAATAAGAATTGTGTATAAGTTTCACAACATTTGGTTTAGGCAAACTAAAGTTAGAGAACGGAAAGAAAAACTCAGCAATTTTTATGTTTATAAAGGGGCATAACTCAAGAACCGATATTGTGACAGCACCCAATTTCAAACTTGATATGTGTTTTGTGGTAATAAGCATTGTGTATAAGTTTCATAACAGTTGGTTGAGGCAAACTAAAATTAGAGAATGGAAACCAACTTTGGGACGTACGGACGGAAGTATGTACAGACGGATAAGGGTAAAACTGAATGGCCCCTCCTCTACGTCGGGGGCATAAAAAATTCCTTGTTTATAAGGGTTGTTCCAAAATATTGGTAGTGGGTGAGATGAGAGGCACACAAATGAATTATTTGTGGGTGGTAGCATTTTCCTAAGAATTTTGTAAGAATTAAAAATAAAATGAAATTTTTATAATATTGGTGGTTTGGGTAAAAAGGAAGTGCCTTCCATGCCTCCCATGCACTTAATTCTGGAACAGCCCTAAGGCCCCTAACTTGTTGAACATTTGTAGTTTATGAATTGTAAAGCTGTGTTCTAAATTGACTTTCTCTACTTACAAACATAGATTTAGAGGAATTTGAGGAAGCTGTTTTAGAAGTTCCAGCTAATATACTGAAGGCAAGGATTGCAACAACTGCTAAAATTAATAGGTTCATCATATTCTGTTCGAGAGCACTGAAAATAAAACAAATACCAAATTAGAGTTACAATACAGATATATTTTTTATTCAGACTTCTTAACTTTGTGATTCATGGTGGATTTCAGCCATCTGACACTGGAAATCCTCATTACACATGAACTGAGTACTTTAAACTTATTTTATGAAATTTAAAATGGCATTTTAGCACATTATATCAGAAAGTTTTAATCAATTTTTTTGTCCAAAATTTCTATTTTGAGTAGATTACAGCCATGATGGTAGACTATACTTCTCAGATGACAGTAAATATATCATTCAATCATTTGTTCCTTCAAAAGTTGTCTTTCAACTATAATTCTTGAAAATGCGCTCCACCTGAGCAGCTGGATACGACCGCAGAGGTCGAACTCAGAACAGTTGGGGCAGGTATGGACACAATATTCAATCTTGATACAGTTCTGAATTTGGATAGTGATTGAATATTTGACATTATAGATTTCTGACACAGAATAAATGTGGTCAGATAACTTAAAAATTTGAAATGGGACATTTAATCTACATGTACTTAATGGTCCAATTTCCAAAATCTAATTCCATGGTTAGATCAGCATATCAAAAAAAACCATGAATTCAAACAAAGTTTAATTTTGGACCCTTTGGACCTTAATATGGACTAATTTGAAAACAGGGTCCAAAATTAATAAAATGCTCCGCAGGGCGCAGCTTGATACGACCGCAGAGGTCGAACCCTGAATAGTTGGGGCAAGTATGGACACAACATTCAAGCTTGATACAGCTCTGAATTTGGATTGTGATTAAATATTTGACAGAGCCTAGGTTTCTGACACAGAATGAATGTGGTCTAAGAACTTAAAAATTTCAAATTGGACATTCACCTATTATGGTCCAATATCCAAAATCTAAATACATGGTTAGATTCAGCATATCAAAGAACCCCATGAGTTCAATTTTGATGAAATCAAACAAAGTTTAATTTTGGACCCTTTTGACCTTAATGTGGACAAAGTTGATAACGGGCCCAAAAATCAAAAATCTAAATACATGGTTAGATTCAGCATATCAAAGAACCCCATATATTCAATTTTGTTGAAATCAAACTAAGTTTAATTTTGGACCCTTTGGACCACTTTGAAAACTGGGCCCATAATCAAAAATCTAAATACATGTTGAGATTCAGCATATCAAAGAACCTTAAGAATTCAATTTTTGTTAAAATCAAACTAAGTTTAATTTTGGACCCTTTGGACCTTAATGTAGACCAATTTGAAAATGGGACCAAAAATTAAGAATCTAAATACACGGTTAGATTCAGCATATCAAAGAACCCCAATAATTCAATTTTTGATGAAATCAAACAAAGTTTAATTTTGGACCCTTTTGACCTCAATGTGGACAAAGTTGATAACGGGCCCAAAATCAAAAATCTAAATACATGGTTAGATTCAGCATATCAAGGAACCCCATATATTCAATTTTTGTTGAAATCAAACAAAGTTTAATTTTGGACCCGATTTGGACCAACTTGAAAACTGGGCCCATAATAAAAATCTAAATACATGTTTAGATTCAGTATATCAAAGAACCCTAAGAATTCAATTTTGTTAAAATCAAACTAAGTTTAATTTTGGACCCTTTGGACCTTAATGTAGACCAATTTGAAAACGGGACCAAAATTAAGAATCTAAATACACGGTTAGATTCAGCATATCAAAGAACCCCAATAATTCAATTTTTGATGAAATCAAACAAAGTTTAATTTTGGACCCTTTGGACCTCAATGTGGACCAATTTAAAAACGGGGCCAAAAATCCAAAAACTTAATACACGGTTAGATTCAGCATATTAAAGAACCCCAAGAGTTCAAGAATAAAACCCCATTGAAATTGGTCAAGAAATAAGCAATTTATACAAAGTATCTTCTTTTGCACAATACTGTGCAATTGAATATTTCTTGCAATTGTGCAATACTGTGCAATTGAATATTTCTTGCTATTGCGCAATACTGTACAATTGACAATTTCTTGCTATTGCGCAATATTGTGCTATTGGATATTTCTTGCTATTGCGCAATACTGTGCAATTGAAGATTTCTTGCTATTGCGCAATACTGTGCAATTGAAAATTTCTTGCTATTGCACAATACTTATTATATAATAATTTACACGTCCTGTTTGGTGTGTATCTCCTGCCATATCATTATTATTTGCTCTTAAATATAAATCAGAAATAACCAACTTAAAATGGAAAATTTTAAAGAAAAAAAGGAAAAAAAAAATCCCCCAAATTTTTGAACCCCTTATAATTCATCACCCCAAAACTCAAACCCAGCCTTCCTTTGAGGTATGGTACTTTGCAGTACAATTTCAGAGAGATCCATACACTTGAACACAAGTTATTGTCTGGAAACTAGAAAAATGCTTATTTTGGCCCCTTTTGCCCCTAATTCCTAAACGTTTCAGGCAATTACCCCAAACTCAATTCCAGCTTTCCTTTGTGATATGGAACCTTGTAGTACAATTTCAGAAAGATCCATACACTTACACACAAGTTATTGTCATGAAACTAGAAAATGCTTGTTTTTGCCCCTTTTTGGCCCCTAATTCCTAAAATTTTGAGGCAATTACCCCAAAAATCAATCCCAGCATTCCTTTGTGATATGGAACCTTGTGGAACAAAGTCAGAGAGATCCATACACTAACACACAAGTTATGTCTGGAAGTTACAAAATGCTTATTTTTGGCCCCTTTTGGCCCCTAATTCCTTAACTGTTGGTACCATAACCCCAAAATCAATCCAAACCTTCCTTTTGTGATATTGAACCTTATGGTAAAATTTCATAGAGATCCATTCACTTAAACTAAAGTTAGAGTGCGAAAACTAATGCGTCTTCGGACGACGACGACGCCGGACAACGACGACGCCGACGTCATACCAATATACGACCACAAAATTTTTTTGCGGTCGTATAAAAATCTGAATGCACAGTTAGATTCAGCATATCATAGAACCACAAGAATTCAGTTTTTGCTGAAATAAAACAAAGTCTAATTTTGGACCCTTTGGACCTCAATGTAGACCTATTTAAAAATCTCCAAATATCCAATATAGTAATACATGGTAAAATCCTCAAACAATTCAAGACTTTAAATTAATCCTCATTGAAATTGGTTAAAAGATTTGTATTTATTTTCAATTGGAGATTTCTTGCTGTTGTGCAATACTTTGTTGTTGCCCAATACCTAGTAAAATTGAGAATGGAAATGGGGAATGTGTCAAAGAGACAACAACCCGACCACAGAACAAACAACAACAGAAGGTCACCAATAGGTCTACAATGCAGCGAGAAATTCCCGCACCCGGAGGCATCCTTCAGCTGGCCCCTAAACAAATATATATACTAGTTCAGTGATAATGGACGTCATACTAAACTCCAAATTATACACAAGAAACTAAAAGTAAAAATAATACAAGACTAACAAAGGCCAGAGGCTCCTGACTTGGGACAGGCGCAAAAATGCGGTGGGGTTAAACATGTTTATGAGATCTCAACCCTCCCCCTATACCTCTAGCCAATGTAGCAAAGTAAACGCATAACAATACGCACATTAAAAGTCAGTTAAAGAGAAGTCCGAGTCCGATGTCAGAAGATGTAACAAAAGAAAATAAACAAAATGACAATAATACATAAATAACAACAGACTACTAGAAGTTAACTGACATGCCAGCTCCAGACCTCAATTAAACTGATTGAAAGATTATGTCTTCATCATATGAATATCAGGCACAATCCCTCCTGTTAGGGGTTTAGTATCATACCATCATAAAATATATGAGAAGAGCATAACCCGTGTCATGCCAACAACTGGTTTTAAATAAATGTGTTTAGTTCGATGCAAAGACCCTATAAATGAATCAATATTAAAGCCAAAATATGCAATCTTTAATGACCTGACAACAGTATCGTAACTATATCCCTTCTTAATAAGTCTATTTAAAGGTTTTGTTAGCTTCTGAGGTGAATACTGACATTTTTGTGCTTTATAAAGAATATTACCATAAAAGATTGGATGTGAAATACCTGAAGGTATAAGAAGTCTGCATGTTGAGCTTTATTTACGAATGATGTCCTTGTACCGATGATAAAATTTAGTAAATGTTTTGACTAGTTTGTGATATCGAAAACCCTGGTGTAATAATTTTTCAGTAATACATAAATTTCTCTCGTTAAAATCTAAAACGTTGTTACATACACGAGCGAATCGTACAAGTTGAGATATATAAACACCGTAAGATGGTGACAAGGGAACGTCACCATCTAAAAATGGATAATTAACGATAGGAAATGAAAAATCATCTCTTTTATCATAAATTTTTGTATTTTGTAAATGTGTTTACAAACTAAATATAATAATTTACACACCCTGTTTGGTGTGTATCTCCTGCCATATCAGTATTTGTTGTTTCTTTATATAGATCAGAAATAGTTTATGTTAGAACCAGCTTAGCCAGTATTAGAAAAGTCTTGTTTTTGGCCCCTATTTGGCCTCTAGTTTCCTAACGTTTAAAGCCACAACCCACAAAATCGACCCCAACCTTCTGTGTGTGGTATGGAACCTTGTGGTACAATTTCATAGAGATCCATTGACTAATACTTAAGTATTTGTCCGGAAACCAGAAAAACCTTGCCCCCCCCTTTTTGCCCCTTATTCCTGATTGGTTTGAGCCATGACCCCCAAAGTCAAACCCAACCTTCCCTTTGTGGTATGGAACCTTGTGTTTCAATTTCATAGAGATCTATAGACTAATACTTATGTAATTGTCCATTCACCAGAAAAACCTTGTTTATTCGATTCTGTACTCACTTAATTTTTTCATAATGAATGGAAACTCCATTTTCTGGAGCAATACCCAACTTCTTCTCTGCTTCCCTGATCTTCTCTTCAAACTTATAATTTGAATCTGGTAAAGTCAACACATATCTTTGAAAAGCCTAAAAAAATGTAACATTCATCAGACATATCTATTACTATATACACTAAAGCTTGAGACAACACAAGTATTTATAATTGAAACAACTAATTTAAAAGCAATTCCATTCAAAGTAAAAATATAAAATATGTCATATACATTGTACCTTACTTACATTTCATGATTTATAATGACTCTTTTGTTCAGTGTTATGTAATTATTATTTGTCTGATATACAGTCAGGAATCTGATGTTCAGTAGTTGTCGTTTGTTGATGTGGTTCATAAGTGTTTCTCGTTTCTCGTTTTTTATATAGATTAGACCGTTGGTTTTCCCGTTTGAATGGTTTTACACTATAATTTTGGGGCCCTTTATAGCTTACTGTTCGGTGTGAGCCAAGGCTCTGTGTTGAAGACCGTACTTTGACCTATAATGGTTTACTTTTATAAATTTTGACTTGGATGGAGAGTTGTCTCATTGGCACTCATACCACATCTTCTTATATCTATGTATCACAATTCTTTCCTCATAGTTAAAGGTGGTGAGCATTTCTACATTTGACATTTTCCATCAATCAGTTGATTTAGTAAAGAACATGGCACATTAATGGCCTTATTTGGAAAATTTATTTAATAAAATTTAAAATATATATATCTATGTAAATTAATGGTTTTTCAAAGTTAAGGAAGTACATTAAATATTTTAAGATCTATCTTATCACAATAAATTCAGTCATGATGTCATTAAAACCACATAAAAAGACATGGATTTAGACCATTTTCAGAGTTTTTAGACCAGCAAATAATTTGAGCAATAAAATAATTGACAACTGTGATTATTTGAAAAACAACCCTTCTCATATTATATAATTTGTGTCTAACATGCAATCTTTACTCATGATATTACCAACAATCTGCAGAAGTTTGTGACAAAAATGTACAACACCCAAATAATTCATTGACAGGAACAATGAAAAAGTTGAGAGGGCCAAACTCTAGCTGAAAATTTTAAATGAGACAACTCTAAAATATGAGATGTTTTGTTTATGCTGTTTTTATTTGGAGGCGGATTATAGTTATAGTTATTTTGACTCTTTTGGTTAATAGTGATGTGATGTATGAACGTGTATTGCCATGTATTATGAACATGTAGTATGAATGACTTTTCTAATGCAAGTTTTATAGAATAAATAATAAAACAACTTATTATCTTTATTGTCAACATATACAATAAAAACAATGTGAACTCGTGATACACACAGAAACGTAAACAAAAAATGAGCAGTGCCTTTTCCTATCATAAAAAGTGCCCTGCCCTCCACTGGCACCCTGCCCTTTCAATTTCTAGCTGGAGCCAGTGTTCTCCCAGGTAGTTTTAGCGCTGCGGTAATCAGCGCTATCGCAATTCTCTGCTGTTCTATTGAACTGAGCGCAGCGCTATCCAAATCAATCACGTCGCTATATTTTTTCGATTTTTTTTTTTTTATTTCCTGCTTATCTTTAACTTCAATCACGTGATCGTCTGGGTTACTATTTCTGATTGCATTATTTGCGTTGTATAAAGTAACATCAGCGGGACCAGTTTAATAAATTTTACAAAATGGCGTCTTTGCAAAATCAAAGCGAAGAAATCAACATTGTCACCCATTTTTGATTTAAAAGAATATAAAGAAGCCAATATGTATGGAATAAGATGAAATAAATTGACCGCATTTAACGACAACACTCACAAACTTGTTTTACGAACTCTGATTGAACAATTATTTTAAACAACGATCAAATTGGCTTCAATGTGCAAGTCATTTGAAGTATTATCACCTAATCGAACTAATAATTGTTTTATCAGCAATACAGTAATGAATTTTACCATTTGAAAACAAAGAGGATATTATTAGAAAACAAACCCCAAGCCGATACTAGACTTGAGAAATTTACTTTTCGATGTCCAGCTTCGTGAAGCCATACAATTAGTCCAAATAATTATGACGTCTTGAAAGGCTATTTTATGTTTTGCTTTGACACCTTCCTGCGTACAAATGTAATAAAATGGTGATCAGAAAATGAGAAATCATAATGTTCCAAAATGTCAACTCCTGGTCAAACGTCGTGAAGGTTAATAGTACACTGCTCCAGTGGGTTACAAAACCCAACACAGAAACTGACAATGACGTTGTAAATGTTCAATATTAAAGCCAAAATATGCAATCTTTAATGACTACAACAGTATCGTAACTATTCCCTTCTTAAGAAATCTATTTACATCGTCAGTCTGGTGTTGACCCTTCATGGAAAAATACTTTTCTGCATTGAGTTTTGTACACAGATGAGAATGGTAAATGTATGCTACAGTTAAATAATGATAATGAATAAAATTTATTTCTGTACTCAATTTTGTTTGATTATCTGAATTTACAATGGAGATAAAAATAATTTACACACCCTGTTTGGTGTGTATCTCCTGCCATATCAGTATTTGTTGTTTCTTTATATAGATCAGAAATAGTTTATGTTAGAACCAGCTTAGCCAGTATTAGAAAAGTCTTGTTTTTGGCCCCTATTTGGCCTCTAGTTTCCTAACGTTTAAAGCCACAACCCACAAAATCGACCCCAACCTTCTGTGTGTGGTATGGAACCTTGTGGTACAATTTCATAGAGATCCATTGACTAATACTTAAGTATTTGTCCGAAACCAGAAAAACCTTGCCCCCTTTTGCCCCTTATTCCTGATTGGTTTGAGCCATGACCCCCAAAGTCAAACCCAACCTTCCCTTTGTGGTATGGAACCTTGTGTTTCAATTTCATAGAGATCTATAGACTAATACTTATGTAATTGTCCATTCACCAGAAAAACCTTGTTTACCCCCCCCCTTTTTTTTGCCCCTAATTCCTGAACAGTTTGGGCCTTAACCCCCAAAGTCAATCCCTACCTTCCCTTTGTCGTATGAAACCTTGTGGTACAATTTAATAAAGATCCATACACTTATACACAAGTGATTGTCAAGAAACTAGAAAAAAATGTTTGGCCCCTTTTTGTCCCCTAATTCCTAAACAGTTGGGACCATAACCCCCAAAATCAATCCCAACCTTTCTTTTGTGATATTGAACCTTGTGGTTAAATTTCATAGAGATCCATTCACTTATACTAAATTGTCTGGAAACCAAATGTCTTTGGACGAAGATGACATGATAGCAATATACTAACGCAAATTTTTTGCGGTTGTATAAAAAGTATGCATAGAAATTCCTTTTCAGTTTTTTATTGGAAAAAAGCTGTTAAAAAGCAATTTACATATAACATGCTTGAGGTGTTATTCGATTCTTCATCTATTTTCAAACAATAACATTAATAAAGTCAACACATATCTTTGAAAAGCCAAACAAAGGTAACTTCCATCAGAACAACATTACAAGAGGAAACATGAGACAGCACAAGTATTTATAATTGAAACAACTAATTTAAAAGCAATTCCATTCAAAGTAAAAATATAAAATATGTCATATACATTGTACCTTACTTACATTTCATGATTTATAATGACTCTTTTGTTCAGTGTTATGTAATTATTATTTGTCTGATATACAGTCAGGAATCTGATGTTCAGTAGTTGTCGTTTGTTGATGTGGTTCATAAGTGTTTCTCGTTTCTCGTTTTTTATATAGATTAGACCGTTGGTTTTCCCGTTTGAATGGTTTTACACTATAATTTTTGGGGCCCTTTATAGCTTACTGTTCAGTGTGAGCCAAGGCTCCATGTTGAAGACTGTACTTTGACCTATAATGGTTTACTTTTATAAATTTTGACTTGGATAGAGAGTTGTCTCATTGGCACTCATATCACATCATTTTATATCTATGTATCACAATTCTTTCCTCATAGTTAAAGGTGGTGAGCATTTCTACATTGACATTTTCCATCAATCAGTTGATTTAGTAAAGAACATGGCACATTAATGGCCTTATTTGGAAAATTTATTTAATAAAATTTGAATTTTTTATTTAAAATATATATATCTATGTAAATTAATGGTTTTTCAAAGTTAAGGAAGTACATTAAATATTTTAAGATCTATCTTATCACAATAAATGCAGTCATGATGTCATTAAAAACCACATAAAAAAGACATGGATTTAGACCATTTTCAGAGTTTTTAGACCAGCAAATAATTTGAGCAATAAAATAATTGATAACTGTGATTATTTGAAAAAACAACCCTTCTCATATTATATAATTTGTGTCTAACATGCAATCTTTACTCATGATATTACCAACAACGTGCAGAAGTTTGTGACAAAATATGTACAACACCACCCCTATCTTTATAAAAATCTACACTTCTGCATTTTACAAAAATATATTTTTCTTACAATTGAAAAACTAATGTATAATTAGACAAAGTGATGCCCCTTCAATCCACTTTGAAGTAACTGTATTATAACAAAGTCAATGTAGGACTTTCTTTGAGATATTATTGTGTCTGGGAGAAACAACTGATGCCCCCGTAGATGCAAAGTGTTATTTTTAAATAAATATAACATTTAACCGCTTATACCCCAAAAATGAGAAAGTTCAACTATCTCACAAAAGAGAAAATATTAATAAAAATTAATACCCTGACCACATGCACACCTTCAATATATGTACAAACAGACAGCAAAGTGAAAACTTCCTAGCATTCAAACTGCAGGAGGAGTTATCTGGAAACGCTCCTCTTATGCAAGTAAATACTCCAAAATGACAAAGTTCAACTATCTCCCAAAAAGCAAATATTAATAAAATTAAAACCCTGACCACATGCACACCTTCAATATATGTACAAACAGACAGCAAAGTGAAAACTTCCTAGCATTCAAACTGCAGGAGGAGTTATCTGGAAACGCTCCTCTTATGCAAGTAAATACTCCAAAAAATGACAAAGTTCAACTATCTCCCAAAAAAGCAAATATTAATAAAAATTAAAACCCTGACCACATGCACACCTTCAATACATGTATAAACAGCCAGCAAAGTGAAAACTTCCTAGCATTCAAACTTTAGGAGAAGTTATCTGGAAACGCTCCCCTTATATATGCAAGTAAATACTCCAAAAAATGACAAAGTTCAACTATCTCCCAAAAGAGCAAATATTTATAAAAATCAAAACCCTGACCACATGCACATCTTCAATATATGTACAAACAGACAGCAAAATGAAAACTTCCTAGGATTCAAACTGTAGGAGGAGTTGAGCTGAATAACTATATACCCATACAGTGGTCTCGTTAGCCCAAAATAGAAGGGCGCCGCGCCCTGTGTGCCCTCATCCACGCCCTTCTGCCCTGACGCCTTTTCAAAAAAAAACTCTTGTGCCGTTTTGGCAATGTACTGGTAAAATTCCTTTTTGTCTCATCGATTTCTAATCACAAAGTTAAATTACATATATGACACCTGGTGATTGCCCCCAGGTTAATCATGTCATTAAAATCAATTACAGTTGATTAGACTTCAAAGGTGTTAATAACTAGGTAATTTAATTAAGACAATGTACCTTGTCAAATTGAATATAAATTGATGAATGTGTCGGCGAGTGTTTTAAGTTTGGGTCGGCATTTTCGATCTCCAAGTCCCAATGGAAGAGTGTAAAAATGAAGACTTTCATGACTTTAGTATAGAATTTAAGTCATCAAAATACAACTATGCCTTCACAGAAACGCCGTCCATCTCAACTTCATCGTAAACGTGTTGGAAATTAATTTTGGAGTTACTTCCCCTGTTTTAGCTTATTACAAATTTGTGCTCCTTAAATATTATCTACCTTTGAAAATAGGAATAAAGTACCAATTAAATACAAAATTATATAAGAATGTTACCTTAAAGATCAAAACTGTCTTTGAACATACCAAAAAAAATATATTGCAATTCATTTTTGATAATCATACTTTTATCAATCCATGTTCTATCTAGATATTGTCAATTTAGATTATAATTATATCTGGTGAAAGTTATTAAGCTGTAATCCTACAAATATCGAGTTAGGACTAGCTAAACTATCATGACAAGTTAATTGGATGAAGTTATACAAAATAATTCATTGACAGGAACAATGAAAAAAGTTGAGAGGGCCAAACTCTAGCTGAAAATTTTAAATGAGACAACTCTAAAATATGAGATGTTTTGTTTATGCTGTTTTTATTTGGAGGGGGGTTATAGTTATAGTTATTTTGACTCTTTTGGTTAATAGTGATGTGATGTATGAACGTGTATTGCCATGTATTATGAACATGTAGTATTAATGACTTTTCTAATGCAAGTTTTATAGAATAAATAATAAAAACAACTTATCTTTATTGTCAATATATACAATAAAAAACAATGTGAACTCGTGATACACACAGAAACGTAGACAAAAAAAATGAGCAGTGCCTTTTCCTATCATAAAAAAGTGCCCTGCCCTCCACTGGCACCCTGCCCCTTTCAATTTCTAGATGGAGCACTGCCATAATGGGGCGGGCGGACGGACAGACAGATGGATAGACAGACGGACGCATAGGGGTAAAATTATATGCCCCCCAACTTTCAGTTGCGGGGGCATAAAAAACTTTTGATTATTAATTTATCACATACCGGTTCTCCTTTAAACATAGCACCATGATGAGGATAAACATGAACATATTTACCATTAGGTAACACCTGGATTCTGTCTACCTGAAAAAATATACACAAATTTATACATCACATTGAACAGTATTGAAACGATGCCTTAATGTCTACAAATAAATAAATGCTAATAAATTACTTCTTATCTACTTACCCTTCTAGAGCAACTGAGATCACCCCCAGTTTTTGGTAGAATTCGTGTTGTTCAGTCTTTAGTTTTCTATGTTGTGTTTTGTGTACTGATGTTTGTCTGTACATGTTGGTCCTTTCCTTTTTTAGCTATTTTGTTGTCCGTTTATTTTTTACTTACGAGTTTGAATGTCCCTTTGGTATCTTTTGCCTCTCTTGTAAGATTGAAATAAACTTCTAAGGGATAGGGATAATAAGGGATCATAGATTTATTCTTAAGAGGAAGCTCCGAGCATCCTCCGAGCATGCTCGGAGTTTTTTAAGTAGGCTCTTCTCAGCAGTTTATGTGACAATAACTATCATGATCCATTAAGATGTCAATCAAATCTATAGCACAAATAAAGTAAAGTGGTAAAGTCGTCCTACTTGTTCCTACAGTCACGACAGTAGTATGCT
The DNA here is from genome assembly GCA_017311375.1 of Mytilus coruscus. Lineage (NCBI taxonomy): Eukaryota > Metazoa > Mollusca > Bivalvia > Mytilida > Mytilidae > Mytilus > Mytilus coruscus. The sequence continues at coordinate 32,161,254 of CM029600.1, forward strand.
GAATCAAAAATGCTTTTAAGCAAACCAATTGAACTATTACTATACATCTTTAACTATTTGTAAGTGAGGGACCTAGCATATATAAGTCAAGACTGCAAATAATTCAAGAAAATTGCCTGTTCTGTAGGCCTCAAACACTAAAACTTCTAAATTGCCATATTCCTAACTTGAAACAGATTATTACAAGAATTTTTAACTGTAGTTTTAATATATAGTATAAAATAACGGTATGTTTTAAACTGGTATTCAATTGACTTAAAGCATTAGGGTAATAAATCAAAATTATAAATTTTAAGCAGACAGCAGAATAGATTGTATTAATGACTTCTCAGTTTGATGATGATTTGCTCTTCTGTTCACATTTATAAATAGAAAAAGGAGGTTTATATGAAATAGAATTCATGCAATTATCATTTAGGGATATCAAATGTAATTATGGTCAGAGCAGTTGAACTGTTTTAATGCACTTTGAGCTTAGAAAAGATGCTATTTTATTTTGTAGCTATGAAAAGAAAAGTAAAGTCATAAAAATTAATAAGAAATTATATTGGAGCCTAATTATAAAGCTTATAATTTCTTATCTATTCCATTTAATCTGCATATAATTTTTGAAACATAAACAGTATCAATAAGATATCTTCTCAATACTTTCCTGTGGATATCATATATAAAATATTTTGAGAAAATAAGTTGTATTGCATAGACAAAAGGGATTCCAGTACAAAGTATAAATTTTTGTTATAACTTTTTTGGTCCACTGAATCGGTTTAATTGTCATAAAAGAAAATCAAAAATGTTACTCAAGAAAAAGATATATAGAGGATTGCTGAATTAAACATCAATTTATCATAACTATTATATTGTGAAAAGTCTTTTAACCTAGCCTATACATTACAACTTTTCCCAAAGTAGCCATCATTTTCTATTAAAGAACTTAAGTTTGCTAATGCATATAAAGTTTAACAAATGATTATAAATCAATTACCATAGTTTCTGTCTTTGATGACTTTTATGTTTCATTTTATAGTATAAATTTAAGCTATATTTATATTTTAAATATAAAATTTAAGTGTTTTTTTGTATTGAAAAGAATGATTATAAATAAGAAAATGAAATAAGAAAATGCTTTAAAACATTTTCTTATTTATAATCATTCTTTTCAATACAAAAAAATACTAAAATTTTATATTTAAAACATTTTCTTTCTGTGGAGACTTGATATTTCTTTCCAAGCATTGTACAGTACTATTGAAGAATTTCTAATCTACTTCATAGTTTTGTAAAATATCATGCAAGATTTATTTTTAATAGACCAGATGTTTACACAGGTGTTAATTGAGCTTCCTCTATAATGCTCTACTTTCCTTATTACAAAAGTGATTTAGATTTGATTGACATCTTAATGGATCATGATACTTATTGTCACATAAACTGCCGAGAAGAGCCTACTTAAAAAGCTCCAAGCATCCTCCGAGCATGCTCGGAGCTTCCTCGTAAGAATAAATCTATGATCCCTAAATCTTATGCAAAAGACACAAAATGTCTTCTTCATGTTGACAATTCAAGTCTCGAAACTCTGAATTAATATTGAACATAACATGCTACATTTCATAATTTTGTTTAAATACTTTTTTCTTGACATACTTTGTAAGCATGATAAGTACTTACATAAACAGTGGCCATTTTAGTAGACAGACAAGGATCATGTGATCTTAGTAGTCCAATATAAACATAAAAGACTATCATAGGACAAGTTCACAAACAATTTAGCAGGAATATTGGATATAAGTCTGTAATTAATATTTTCAGTCCTAATTGGCTATTATCAGTCCTATAAGTTCATTTCATTTTACTGTAAGTTAAAGGATACACCATGTAGCCCAAGTAATGACAAAAGCTAACACTGCCTTTTAGTCCAACTGAATTAAACAGTTAACCTATAGCTTTTCTATCTTTACACATATTGGTAAACCAAAACAGTATATTCTGAAATGGTACTTGTATAGGAGGTATTGACCTTACCTCTCCTTTGAGTAAAAGATCATGATAGAATTCTTGCCAAGTGATATATATCTTGCTGTAAGGGCTGGCAGTCTCTGCAGGGTCTGGTGGCATAGTCATACTCATCATTATAAATAAAATTAAAGAAATGGCAGAAACTCGAATTAACATTCTCCACATATGTTCCATTGCCTCCTTTCTATCATCTTCTACAAATATAATGCCACACATGTTATTACTGTGATTATATTTGACTACTATTTCACTATGCCTGTATCTGTAGTAAAGTTAAAGATTTCAATCATGTGTCAATAGACTTTATCTATTACTGGTAAATTATTAAGTCTGTGATTTCATTACCACAAATTACTTAAAACCTTTACTAAATTGTCTTACAGATACAAAGATCTGGTTCTAGAAATTTGGCTGTAGCTGTAAAAAACTAATTACTAATGGGACATCACATCTTAATTTTTATCATGATGTTGTTTTTAGAACCAGTAAATTTAGATATAATCCATGTAAGCTTATCTATCTTTTGAATAATCTTCTTAAAGGTTATCAGCTTAACACTGCAAAGGGACATTTGAATATTGTTTTTATCAGTACTCACCTGAATTTTGTTATCCATATATTAAATATCTATTGCTTAACACTTATTAACATGTCACGGATCTACATTCTGTTAATACTTAAATTTCGGCATTGCAATGTTTTTCTCTGACTGTTTATGACGTCTTTATATAAAGTCCATTGGAAGTTGGATGTGTACTGATTGATATTCAAGTCTTAGATATATGATTTTTCCATAAGTAGTTATTAGCTTTGAACTACCTTTCACCACCTGTGAGTACTGTCAGATCCGTACTTTGTGACGTAGGTGTTTTTATTAGTTGTTTACGTGCTTTGTATCAATGTGATGAGTTAAGCCCTTAACAACTGATTTTTATGGTTTTGTTATTATGTTGTGCTGTTACACCACTGTCCCAGGTTAGGGGAGGGTTGGGCACCTGCAATCATGTTTAACCCTGCTACATTCTGTATGTGCCTGTCCCAAGTCCGGAGCCTGTAATTCAGTGGTTGTCATTGGTTTTGCTGAATATCAAATTTGTTTTTTTGTTTGTTGTGTTGTATATAAATCAGACAGTTAGTTATTAAACAGCATTTAATGCTGCACGTGCTATTTTATGGCCCAATCATTTATTCATGTAAACAGATGTTTGTTTAAACCTTCTTACTCTACAACTATACAGCTTTGTAATCAACTCTAATCACCGATTGCTACACCGCGAATCACGGATTATACTCCCAATTTCCTCCAAAGAGCCTCAACACCGAGTGGCTGTTATTTTTATTCCCATCGGATGTACTGAAGATTAATGACAGGATTAGCCAGATTTATTACCTATGTACATTTAATCGATCTTGATTGCACCTGTGTGCTTTAAAACTATTAAAATGTCCTTTCTTTGACAATAAAATGTGACATTATCATTCAAAATAAGATAATTATTCTTGTATGTTTTGTCCCATGTCATTGTCATTTGAAATAAAACGTACCAACGAATAAAAATATGAATAAAACACTTATTTTGTATTTTTATTATAGTCCGATCAGGTCATAATTTGTGTTTTTTCAACAAAGACGATTTTACCACAATTGTATCTTTTATGACCTACTCAGTGAGCAATATCCGGTTCATTAATTGTTCAATATATAAAATCAACTGGCTTAAAACAAAATGTTGTTTTAACGGTAATTTGTCCAATCTTAACCCAAGAGTTAATTTATCGGATCAACAAGTGAACTCTGTTACTTTCAATTTATTTTGCAATGTAAAATATTGTTTCACTACCTCCGGTACATTACCGACTTGAATTATTTGAATTCAGAAAAGAAACGTTAAAGTGACAACTCTGTTGAACGAAGGAAAACGTTTTGTATGCAATGTGCCCTATATTCATAAAACACAACACTAAGAGACATTCCCGCCCAGACACAACACAATAATCACAACCTAATTAATTATATGAAGAAGAAAAATCATGTGTTGTTTATCTCTGTTATGATCTGTTATTGATCCTTTATTATTTAAAATAAAATTGGATGTTAGAAGTCCTTGTCGAAATAAAAAAGAGAAGTATTTCAACAATTACAATAGAATGTTAAAATGAAACTATATCGTGAAAGAAATATGTGAAAAAAATGTGGATCGGATTTTAACGATCTGCACATTTTCACAGAGGATCTCTACCAACGCCCAACAGGAACTGAACGACATGCATCGTGTTTTCATCTACCATTAATGTATATTGTTGACCATGGACGATGAATAATGTCCAGGTTTACGTTCTGTGCTGACTGAGAAACGTAAAAATAAAAGGCTGGTGTTCGTTTATTTAGAAAAGGATTATATTTTAGATTCCGTTAATCAATTGTAAAGGACCTTCTAGAGCCTCAATCTTAACGCACACAAATGTCAATCATTACAAAACAAATTTAAACCTTGAATGAATTTTCCCACGGTCATCCAGAAAGGTCACCTGAGTTTACTGTTACGTGATAATATTTCCCGCCAAATAAAAATCTCGTGGACAAAATTGATGTCACTATTTTAGCATTCAATATTGTGAGCGAAGTCAAGTTCAAAGTTCAACCACGCACTGTTGATCACTGAGATGTGTATCGTCTTCCCACGGCAATTAATTCCTTTAAAAATATTTAAAGATCACTGTCCTAAATACAACACAAAGTTTACGTTCATTGTGCGTAAATGAATATTATGCAACGACGAGTTGATGCAGCTATAGAAGTCCTTTGCAAACCCAACAAAGGGAATAAACAAACCAGTATATTTATATAAACTGAGAAACAATGGACATGATAGAATAAATACAACACATACCCTTTTCTTTATCATCATCTTCATCATTATGTTTTTCTTTATCTGAATCATTCTCTTGTTTATTTTTATCTGGATCAGTCTTGTCTAAACGAGCTCCTGTTGTACTGAAACATCGCACTTGGCCTGAAAGTAAAAGGTTCTTTTAAGAAATGTATATAAACAGGTTTTTATCTTATCTTGAATTATAGATACATGTATATAACCCCAGTTTTTAAAGGATTTCTTGGCTGAAAATTTTGGACAAATTTGCTATATTTCTATATCTACTCAAATTGAAATGAAAGAATGAAGTTCCAGGAGAGGATCTCACACTCCACAACATTTCACAAGATTCTAATGTAATGTAGCAGAGAATCCTGTCAATGCATGTTTGACTCTTGTAGGTGGTGTACATGTTCACGTAGTCCATGTTTTGCTATGTAAAACCCCTTAAAACATTTGATCAGAAAACAGAGATACAAAAATGTAGCAGGTGTACAATAGCATAAAGTATTTCACATTTTCTAAAAGTTTCAGACTTATATAAAATAGACACAATAAATATTGTGTTCACCTTGCTCCACTGAACATGCTGAACAAACTGGGTTAAAATTTAATCAATCTGAGTAAGTTAATAGGAATCCTAAAGTTATCATTGAATGATCATACCTGCTACTTCTTTTGCTAAGTTTGCTTCTCTGTGAAAACCACATTTTGTCAACAAAGAAGAGAGAAATCTGAAGTCTCTGCTCAATTGATGAAAAGTTCTGTTTTGATTTGTCTACAAGTAAAGAAAGACAAAATATTCAAAATCTGATAATATAATCAATTTCCATAGATAACAAAATCAGATATATCAATTTCCATCGGATAACAAAATCTGATATATCAATTTCCACAGATAACAAAATCTTATATATCAATTTCCATAGATAACAAAATCTGATATATCAATTTCCATAGATAAAAAAATAAGTGAGGTTTTGTTCTGTTTTGATGGATGCAATGTGTCTTTGTTTCTCACCTCACTAGTTAAAGTTGTACATGTGTTTGCGGTCTTAGATCTTTAGATACAAATATACCAAAATAGTTGTTTGCTTTGTACAGTCAGGGGACTTACTTAAATGAGTGATTTTCTAAATCACTGATTTAAGTAACATTATTTCCATAAAGATTGGAAGTAAGAGTTGTCTTTCTTTAATAATCACCTATTTAAGTAGTACAAATTAATCACTAGAAGAAGTGATTTAATTTTATTATAGCTTTAAATATTGAGTACTAATGATCCAGGGACTAATTATGTTTCTAAAATTATCAGAACCAACATCTGTGTTGTCTAGGATGACCAGGTCATTTCAGGTGATGACCTTGTACTGAATCTAGGATAATGACATTAAAATCACTTGTTTAAGTATCATACCTCAATTTCCTTCCCAAAAATCACTTATTTAAGTATCATTATTTTAATAACCCCCACTAATTTCAACACCCCCGAACAGTGAAATTTTTATCGCGAACAGTAGAATTTTATTACATAATCTGAAAGATGAAACCTTGAACTTTACAGGAAAAATACTCCCACTGCTGGGAAAAATCTGTTAAGAAAGTATCAGTTCATTATGTAAAGCCATTATTATAGCATTTTTTCAACTAAAATAAGAATTTGCAGATAAATGATAGCATCAAAGGCATAAACCTTGCTACATAAAAGAAGCAAAAAGTTCATTTTTTCCAATTTTATTAATGAAAAGATATTATTTAAACCTATGTGTTTAAAATTTTGGTAAAACTACAAAATCACAATTTGTGACAAAACTTCAAATTTGCTACTCAAATAAGTGATTTAAAAATCACTTATTTCAGTAAGTCCCCTGACTGTTGTAAATTTACCATTGTGATTGAGTAATGATTTGCATGTGTGTGATGCTTGCTTAGCAGGAGATGTTTACCCTGTCATCACATCTAGTATTGCTCCTTTAAGAGTTCATGCCATTCCCCCATTTATATTTGTATTTTTAACTTGCTTTGTATCTCTTTTATAGATTTATTAGATTTAAACATCAGTGAACTGCTGCATTTTACTGTTGCCTCAATGTCTAATCTAAATGGTGGATGTCAGTGGACTGAAGATACATTTGAGACTCGTTTAAAGTATTTTGATTGAATGATTGATGGTATTAAAAGCCAGAAGTCTTGGCTATATCATATTGGTGGAGTAAATGGCAGTACCCAGAGCATGCAGAGAAACCATAGACCTTTAGGCAAGATAACTAGCAATCAGATCAGAGTTGTACGCACCTTGCCATGCCCATGGTTCAAACTAACAACCTCAGTGTTGACAGGCTAGTGATCATGGCACTTTTTTTTAACTACTTAACTCTCTTGCTGCCAGAGGGACACCTGTGTCCATAACTACTGTGCTGGAGGGACACATATGTCCATATGTTAAATTTATGCAAACATCTGTTCATTATTGTATCTCTTTCAAATAAAACATTGAAGAATATACATGTACAGTGTAATATTTTTCTTCAATGGGTACATCCAATTTTATTATGTAACATCATTAGGGTGTGACGTCATATATCAAATGGCATCTTATTTGGGCATGTGACATCATGCTGCTAAATTTTTCTGGCACACGAAATGTAACCATATTAAATTAACGGCAGCTAGAGGATTAAACCATTCGCCCACCTAGTCCCTAGATCATACCTTATACCTTTATACCTTTAGGCTTCTACTGACCCCTCATCCTGGATTATCGTAATGCAATTTCTCCTCTCATAATAATATATATACATATATATATTACACTTATAAAAAATAGAACTTATTTAGGTGTGCGCAGCTTAACAATTAACATGAACATATAAATTTATACGGGTTCCAATTCTCGCCATTTAACGAAGACTTAAAATTATTCAAAGTCTTTGCCGTCATGTAGATCAGTTATTTGAAGTAGACTGTTAAAATATATGAACATAAAGAATCATTGACAACAAGTTTTTGTTTACCTGAAACTTCTTGAACGAAAATCTCGAATTATGTTGTTTCAATACAGAGTACTGTCTCAGTAAGCAATTGATCGCAGTTCTGTTGTTGTGTAACTTGTTCAAGCTATTGCAAATGCTGAAATGCCGTCGTCCTGAGCGATAAAACTGCCACAGCGACATGACACACAATTTGACAAATAAAAAAACAAATTTTTGAAGGAAATCAAGGCTTTTGCTGTGAAAATTGGATGAAATCCTCTACGTGATTCCGCTACGAGCCTACGTCTGTGATTACGAAACTTTTGCTTCCATTTTAAGATCTATCTTAATACCCTGTCCTTTCGAGAGGTATAACTTGATACCAAAAGGTGGGTTACACTAATGACTGGACCGAATGACAGGACCGAATGACAGGACCAAATGAAAATGCTAATAACTTTTCATTTCTCAAAGGATTAATCTCAAATTTGAAATATAATAAGATTTCATCATTTAATATATAGATTCAAGAAAAAATAGAATTTTTATTTAGAAGCTATAGAAAACGTGACCTGACCAACGCTGATAATGACAGGACCAACATCGACAATGACAGGACCAAATAAAATGCTAATAACTTTTGTTATTTTTCAAAGGAATTATCTCAGATTTGAAATATAAAATAAGATACCATCTTTCAGTACATAAATGTTATAAAAATATAGATTTTTTCAAAACTTGCGAAAACGTGACATGACCATCGCTAACTGACAGGACCAACATCGACAATGACAGGACCAAATGAAATTGCTAATTACTTTTTATTTCTCAGAATATTTCTCTGAAAGGAGTAGGGCCACGAAGGGTTAAAACGGCCCTGTCTAAGAAATTGACGAAATTACTGCAGAAGGATCACTTACTAGTGTAGTTCATAAAATGATAACCATTAGACTTGTAACTGTGTTTGTATAATTTTCCAGGGCGTCAGAAAAGACCAAGGTTCAATGGTATTTTAGCCATTTGCGCGTAACGTTAAAATTGTTCATTAACGTTCTAGTAACTTTAAAATCATTTCACCACAAGAATTTTTTAACAAAATATTCATTGAATCTCGTCCATATTTATTGTTTTTTTTTTTCTTTATTAACAGAAACTTATTAATATTAAGGTTTAAGCTGCACATAAGCGCTTCAATTAAATTTTGTATAAGTGGCCCATATGCTCGTTTTCTGCATTGTTATGCACGAAATAGAAATTACAGAGACCATGTTAACAAACATAATTCTATAGCATAGATTAAATTAAAAGTCATAAATGATTTTAAAACATAAGCAATGAATGTCTTCTATTGGGCAGAAGGAATTTAAATTGAAAGCTGTAAAGTATCTTGGCGAGCAATGTGCAGTCGTAAAAAAGTATGAGGATAGTTGATCACACCACAGCATCTTATTTGTATATGGAAGGAAAACCCGTGATTCACTTAAACACAGAAAAATTATTTTCTAGTAAAGAAGTAAAGGATGAAAACACAAATAAAGAAAACAATGTGTGTAGACAGTACATAGCATTAAATGTACTTCATAATCATAGAACATATTATAATTGTACAAAAGTCATCAGACATCAGAACCACACGTGCACTCATAAACATCATTCTCATTCCGAAGGATTACATGCTTGCTGTGGTACATATTTGTGTTTCTTTCATTGTTTTGTACATAAATTAGGCCGTTAGTTTTCTCGTCTGAATTGTTTTACATTTGTCATTTCGGGGCCTTATAGCTGACTATGCGGTATGGGCTTTGCTCATTGTTGAAGGCCGTACAGTGACCTATAGTTGTTAATTTCTGTGTCATTTGGTCTCTTGAGGAGAGTTGTCTCATTGGCAATCATACCAACTCTTGTTTTTTATATTTACTCTCAAATCAAAATTCAGAATTAAACATTTGAATGAACGATTGTTTCATTAAATACCTAAAGCGCATGAAATATGTAGTCACCTGTAAAAATTGAAATATAATTCATTCAAATGGTTCAATGAATCCCTTACATATTTTCAAAGAACTTTTTTGCTAAAGTAATTATAGTTTAAAGGCAGTGGCTATTTTGCCGCCGCCAAAATTGAAAATATGCTAGTTTGTCAACTCTCTGTAAGCGGAAGCCAGCATGCCAGTAAAAACGATTTTGTTTACAGATATGCCATTCAAAACTGACTTTTATTTCAAAAGCAAATTTAATTTAAACATTTTTGATTTTGAAGCTATGTGATTGATTTTTTAGACTGTATAACGTTTTTATCAAATCTATATGCTCTGAGATTTTTATCTTTCATTTGTTTTTACAGCATAGTTTAAAAATCTTTGATTTTATTCTTATGCATGCATGTAGCATTAGACTGATTTTAGAAGTAATTTCAACTACGTTTTTTGATATGATTTCATTGCTACAAATGGATGCTCAATAGTTTTTATTTTTATTCCTTTTTACAAATTTTTATTTTCACTTGGACTCATAAATGTTTTAAACGATTATATGTATCTCAAAAAAGTTAATATTAAAATTCACTCTTTATAAAGAACCGGCAAAATAACAAATTCACTATATTGCCGGCGCAGGCAAAATAGCCATTGCTATTGAAATATGCTATTTTGCTCGTTTTAATTAAGATATTTTAATCAAAGATGACAAAATAGCATATTTTCTTTTTGCCGGCGCCTGCAAAATAGCCACTGCCTAGTTTGAAAACCTCAAAATTTGATAGAATACTCATTCTCAGTTATCCATTGTGGACGATTTCATTTAGCAATTAAGCTATATTCAATTACATCTATCCGACTTTTGCATGTTTCTATCAATTACATTTTAAAAGAACAAATACTTTTATTATTTTATGATTCGTGTTCTCGTTAAAGGGCATTAGCTACGAGATGCAGAAAAAAAATGATATTTTTTGTTCAGTCATTTATGAAAGTGAATAGTGAAATAATCATTCTCTTTAGCAGCCAGTTTGCTTCAGTTTTGTCAAAATAAGCAAAAACATCGCTAATGAATTATTCATTTGCAAGTGGATAATTCGACCTCATTAAATCCGTATTCATGTGAACTTCAATTGAACACCTTAGCTAGAGATGGGTTATCCATGAACTAGGCGTGTTCAGCAATTAAAGGAAAAGAATGTCAACATTGGAAGTGAAACAAGGGGAAACCATTTGGTTGACTGATTCGATCTTCAAAAACTCATTCTTATACCGGTAAAAACGATTATTAACATATCGTTTTAACCTATAATATGAAATCAAACAGACCTAGAAAAATCCAATTGCACGTGGTCGCTTTCGATCTATATTTATGTTTATGTTTATATGGGGTAATATGACCCTCGGCAGTCTTCGGAAGCGTCTCGATTGTTAATTAGATGGCGTCTAGACTAAAATACACACGAAATGCTGATTCATACTATCGACTCTATGCATCGTAAATTGTTTATTTTATGCTTTTTTTTATTTGGATGTACGTTTTAGTATAGTATGTTATGAGTCGAATATGAGAATTTGGGTCAAATCAGTGAACATGATCGACAGCTAATGCCCCTTTAAGTTTTAAACTGAAATACTGTTTTGAGGTTTTCAACATTGTCAATTTATTCTTAATTAGTTTTTATCTTGTAATCTTAACTCGTCTTGCTCGTGGTTGAAGTGTTCCGGTATTCCACTTACAACTATCATTCTTATCTCGAAAAAAGTTCGAGTGTACTTTGTTATTATTCTTATTATCATTTGGTCAAATTGAACAGATTCATGCCTCAATCCGTATGAAAATGAGAAGATATGATATTATTGCAAAGAAGACAACTTTCAACCAGATACCAAATGACGTGCATGAATTCATTTTAAAACTAATAGAAATCCATGAATATCAGTTTTTTTTTTTTAATTTGGCGTTGATTGTAACAATATAAGTGTATGTAAGCTGCGTCCATTCAAGTAATGTATTATCTATATAATTAATATACTGTGAACTATTTCTCAGATAAACGCCAATGTGACAGTAACCTAACAATGATAAAATTAATATTCTATTCTTCAACTACACTTTGCTCACTGTCACTTTCGTCTATGGCATGCTGCATCTTCAAGAGAAGCTCCTCAATTCTGGACTCCATGTGTGATGTCCAGATTATGTCTTGTATTCCTAGATACCAGAGTATACAGCCAATGTGCGCAAATTAACATGTTCTCGTCCGGAATATGTATTTAACTTGCGCTGGACGTTTAACAGTCATCCATCATTATGAGACAAACAACTCATTTTAGTAAAATGGTGTGTTTCTTTGATATCCAATATTCTTTTATTTTCTTTTTCCCAAAATGTAAAATAATAGACGCGCCTAAATATCTGCTCAAAGATTTTAAAATCATTAATTTAATTATGTTTAAATTCATTATTGTACTTTAACTTTAGAGGAGATATGATTGATAGTTGTTTGACGAACGTCCAGTGGCAAATACTTCATGCATATTTATGACGGAGAGCAATTTAGAGAATTTATTTCAAACAGGAAACAAGAAATTGCATGTGTTGTCATTAAAATAAGAGAAAAGGAGGGGCATAATAAAGAATCATAAGACCAATAAAATCATACAACACCATGAACATATAGAGGCGACAAAAGGAAAAACAATAACAAAATATAAAACAGGTAACTACAGATTGGACGAACCTCAGGCCACCACAAAACCGACAAAAATCAGAAATATGAAGATATCTCATAGATAATTTATGCATAATAAGCAGCCATTTTGTTGGTCGCTTGTAGCAGTCTCACCCAAATTTAAAAGAGACCACCAAAAGGGACAAAATAAACAATTACTCCTTGTATGCATTCTGACCAATTATGCACGCTATTCCGCGTGAATATCAGCTATTTATTTGAAGTTACCCAAACTGTAACATAGTTTTGTTTCATCTTAAATTTACTTCAGTTTTCATTGCAAACAAATATTTTTCTGGTTGAATGTCACGGACAATATACACCATGCCCTCTCCTGGCCTCGTAATTTTTATTTTTATGAAAAATATATTGAAAAGCTTATTCAACCACTGTGCAATATGATATAACAATTCTCACGTGATTTCTTACATCTCATGTCCTACGATTTTCAATGTATATGTTATTGTTCATAATTCTGTAATTTGTTTTCCCATCCGTAGTAATTATTTAAAATATTAACTTGGCATGCCATACTCGATAGAAAATGCGGACGTGAAAGAAAGCACTTCATCAAAGCGTCAACATGGGATTACATTCCATAGAGGTTACATTTCGACGATTTCGTCTTTATAAAACAAAACTAATACGTGTATCTAAAATGACATTTGTATTAAAATTTAATGTTGGCAGCTATATCGATCTGCTGAATGTAGAATTTAACGGAGAAAAACTACTGCTCTAATTTAAAACCGTCCTATTTTGTTTCAACTTTGCATAGAATAGACCGGGCTAATTATTACAAATAACTTGAAATGAACTTTAAAATAATTTACAAATTCATAATATTTATTTCCACCAATTTGTCTTTTTTTGTAATACAAACAGTTATGAGGACGTATCTATCACATCTGTGTTTAAAACCCTCGCCTGGTCGGCGGTTAACGAAGCTTCGCTAAAACAAAGACTTGCTATTCCATTTTCTTCTTTTTAGTTTGTAATAAATAGACAAAAATATAATCATAGCATTTATTTCTATTTATAACGTTTATAGCAATTGTACCAGTTCTTGATACAGTTAATTCGTCATAGAATGTATCGTACGTCGGAAATGGCGGCGTGGAATCAGGATTTGCTTGTTAGCAAAAGTTAGATTTTCGATGTGGCCACAGGCCTCGACCACGCTAAATATTGTTGCAAACTGAGTCAAAATGCCAAACAATCAAAATAAGAGTAAAATTACTTTGGTCGAGGCCTGTGGCCAATGCGAATTTTAACCAGGAAGTGTGAAATTCTTCAAGAATTTGGACATTTTGAGCGTTCCAGTTCGATTTCGGGTATTACGTCACATTAATGACGTCACAAAATATGATTTTATACTATAATAACAAATAACGATATACATAGATATGTTTTAGCTATAAAGGATCCACCTTATTTCTCTTTTATTTTTGTCACCTCACAGGGCCAATATAGGCACTTCGTGGCCATACTCCTTTGAAATATAATAAGATTAGACCATTTTATACATAAATATAGGAATAATATAGAAAAAATATTAAAAGCTTGCGGTAATGTGACCTGATCAACGCTGACAATGACAGGACAAACCTCGACAATGACAGGACAAACCTCGACAATGACATGACCAAATAAAAATGCTATTAACTTTTTCATTTTTCAAAGGAATTATCTCAGATTTGAAATATAATAAAATCTCAATACATAAATTAAAGAAAAAATATAGATTTTTTTTAAATTGTGAAAACGTGACATGACCATCGCTGACTGACACTGAGACTACTATAACACATGTGTTATAGTAGTCTCAGACTGACAGGACCAACCTCGACAATGACAGGACCAAATGAAACTGCTAATTACTTTTTTATTTCTCTAGGGATTAATGTCAAATTTGAAATATAATCAGATTTCAATATAAAGTTGATCTATGATTAATAAGATAATAAAATAAAAAATACGAAAAATATATTTATTAGGGTAAAAAAACTTGACATAACCAGCGTTGACTGTGTCCAGATCGTTGTACGTACTACTGTAAATTTATTTAAATGTTATAGGATTTGCTAAAAATTAATAAAAAACATTTAGATTGAATGGTTAAGTTTTTATCAAATAAACAAAAAACTTGGAAAAAAACGTTAGGTCTGCGAACGCCCACCGCGTTATTTGAACTTTTTATGGCATTGAGTAGTATATTGTATTTAACTGTGTTGTAGATTATGTTGTATATCAATTACCGGTCATAATTTGACACGTTTGATCACAATTATAAGGTAACCAACAAAAGGTGTGAAATAAGCCATAAATAAGTTGATAAATCCAATATAGTTTGTGATGACAGTAATTAAAATCAGATATAGTTTTTTTTTTAATATTTCCAGAACAGTAAATAATTATTTCCACGAATGACTTGAGGCATGCTCGAGCCTTGTGCAGGATATATCTTGATAGTTTTATCTTTTTCCCATAAAAACAAATAAACATTTCTTGAAGTATGCGCGACCCTTGCATGCATGTCAGATATCTTGGTAGTTTTAAATATTTTCATAAAATATAAGCAAACATTTTCACTGACTACTTGATGTTTGCCCGCGCCTTGTGCAGGATACCTTTCTTTGTTTTAAATGTTCCCGTAAGTCAGTAAATATATCGTTGGCTAATACTGTTTGATAATCGTTTAATAGTTTTTTATATTTGATAAAATGAATAATTCAATCCTTATGTTTCTACAAATTTGAAGCAAATCCTATTACATATAAAAAGGTATATGATATTCATTTTCCTGGGTCACTGACAATGTAGGACAGAAAGTCACAGACTAAATAAAACAAAATGTCAAAGTGGCTTTTAAACGACTTCATTATGTCAATAAATATAATGATTATAATTCAATAAATCTTAAACTTAATTTATCTAGTTTAATGAACGATTTCCTAAACTGTAACATGAATATATGCAATAACAAGTAAATATTTCAAAATCTCTCTAAATATTCAAACAATTGTATACTGATCATTTGTGTCTTTTTGTCCTGTGACTTTCTGTCCGCCAACGTACGTTTGTCAGCCAGGTCAAGTTTTTTACCCACCAAAAATCATATTTTTCCTGAGTTTATTAGTAATATCTTTTTAATTATGGATCAAAATTTAACAATTTAAGTAAAATAAGAAAGAAACTAGGACTTTTCATCGGCCATGTCATTGCCGATGTTGGTCAGGTCACATAACCGCAAGCTTTTAATACTTCTTTTCTATATTTTTCTTATATTTATGTATGAAATGGTCTAATCTTATTATATTTCAAATTTGAGAGGAATATTCTGAGAAATAAAAAAGTAATTAGCATTTTCATTTGGCCCTGTCATTGTCGAGGTTGGTCCTGTCATTGTCAACGTTGGTCAGGTCACATTACCGCAAGCTTTTAATATTTTTTCTATATTATTCCTATATTTATGTATAAAATGGTCTAATCTTATTATATTTCAAATTTCAGAGAAATATTCTGAGAAATAAAAAAGTAATTAGCAATTTCATTTGGTCCTGTCATTGTCGATGTTGGTCCTGTCAGTCAGCAATGGTCATGTCACGTTTTCGCAAGTTTTGAAAAAATCTATATTTTTAGAACATTTATGTACTGAAAGATGACATCTTATTTTACATTTCAAATCTGGGATAATTTCTTTGAAAAATAAAAAAGTAATTAGCATTTTTATTTGGTCCTGTCATTGTCGATGTTGGTCCTGTCATTATCAGCGTTGGTCAGGTCACGTTTTCTATAGCTTCTAAATAAAAATTCTATTTTTTCTTGAATCTATATATTAAATGATGAAATCTTATTATATTTCAAATTTGAGATTAATCCTTTGAGAAATGAAAAGTTATTAGCATTTTCATTTGGTCCTGTCATTCGGTCCTGTCATTCGGTCCAGTCATTAGTGTAACCCCAAAAGGTTCCAAGGAAGCAACAACAACGCACTTCTTTTATTTTAGGATTAGGGTTTAGATTTCGGTTAGAATTACAGTCTGTGGCCATAAGTATTCATCACTTCGGATTTTTCACTAAATATTTCATATTAAGGTAGCTGGGGTGTCTTCCTCAATCTTGAATTTTGAAATAGCAGATAACAATCGGTCTAGATCTTTAAGGAAATATGCAAATTTCAAGATTAGTATGTAATTCAGGTGTAATACTTTTTATGTTAATATAGAAAATTAAGTGTTTTATACGGAAGCGTATTAGCGCCACACATTTTTTTTTTTTTTTTTTTACCTATCTTTGCGTTATAACGCAAACCTTTGCGTTATAACGCAAACATTTGTTTCATCTTATTTCTTATTTAAGATTCAAAGGAAGCAGCAGTTATTAATGGAGGAGGAGGCTGCATATATTAAAATTTATCTTCTTTGTACTCATTGCAAAGTAAAATGCTTTACTATTTAACTAATAATGAGAAGGATAATAGATATAAGAAGATGTGGTATGAGTGCCGATGAGAAAACTCTCCATCTAAGTCATAATTTGTAAAAGTAAACCATTATAGTTCAAAGTACGGTCTTCAACACGGAGCATTGGCTCACACCGAACATCAAGCTATAAAGTACCCCCAAAATGATATACATGATAATACATGTACATATATTACAATGAAAATTGAGTAAATTTAAGTTATACCGAAGAAAAAAAAACCAACCCTGCTAATATAGCTATAGCCGAATATAAATATACTTCCAAAGTAAGCTCTCGTTTGAGGATTGTGTAAAGCTGGCTAACTACCCTTTTGCAATAAATGAATAAAATGAAGATGTTTTATTAATGAAATTATGTTCTCTCCATTTAAATTGCTACCAAGTTACCACTCTAGATTGAAAATTTCATGACTTTTTATCAAAGAATCTTTATCATATTCTGAGATTTAAAAAAACGATTTCTTACATCAAAATTAAAAAAAAAAATCTTTCTTAATAGTTCATTTTACAGCAGAAAGATCATTTTGTCTATTTGCCTTGACAGTTTTACAATTGTATGACATTATTTCTGCTCTTATCTACTGAATCAAAATTCTAAAAATGTTGGCCTTTCAAATAAAATATGCCTATAACATATCTATTTTCTTGTTAAATTATATACTTTTCTGACTCCTATGCATATTTATTATAATGACTTTGCCTTGTACATGTATTTATGGTTCTTTTCCTAACTAAATCACAACAGAAATTTAATGACAGACGGGCATATATACAAACTTAATGAATAATTGAAATCAAGATGTTTGCGTTATTTCGCAAAGGTTTACGTTATAACGCAAAGGTTTGCGTTGTAACGCAAAAGGTGTGCGTTGTAACGCAAAGGTTTGCGTTATAACGCAAAAGTTTGCGTTATTTCGCAAATGTTTGAGTTATAACGCAAAAGGTTTGCGTTATATCGCAAAGGTTTGCGTTACAACGCAAAGGTTTGCGTTACAACGCAAAGGTTTGCGTTATTTCGCAAAGGTTTGCGTTACAACGCAAAGGTTTGCGTTATTTCGCAAATGTTTGCGTTACAACGCACAGGTTTTGCGTTATATCGCACAGGTTTGCGTTATATCGCAAAGGTTTGCGTTATAACGCAAAGGTTTGCGTTAAACGCAAAGATAGGAAGAAAATTATAAAAAAATGTGTGGCGCTAATACGCTTCCGTAGTTTTATTATATTTAACGGCTGTATTAAAAAAACCCAAAAAACAGAATTTTTTATTTGATTCATTTTTTTTTTTCAACTTTGCCACATACAATGACATAAGGGGAAATAACTCAGATAAATTAACTTTTATAATAGAATGTGTCATGGATTTACCCATTTTATTATGTAGCAAGAAAACGAGTCTGTGAATCCATTTTTTCTTTTTCTTATCTGAAAGCATATTATTAGAGCTATCTTCTCATTTTATCTTCAAATTCTATGGTTTAATTTTCTTATTATCACACAAAATTGGCTTTATAAAAAAGAAGATGTGGTATGATTGCCAATGAGACAACTGTCCACAAGAGACCAAAATGACACAGAAATTAACAACTATAGGTCACCGTACGGCCTTCAACAATGAGTAAAGCCCATACCGCATAGTCAGCTATAAAAGGCCCCGAAATGACAATGTAAAACAATTCAAACGAGAAAACTAACGGCCTCATTTATGTACAAAAAATGAACGAAAAACAAATATGTAACACATAAACAAACGACAACCACTGAATTACAGGCTCCTGACTTGGGACAGGCACATACATACATAATATGGCGGGGTTAAACATGTTAGCGTGATCCCAACCCTCCCCCTAACCTGGGACAGTGATATAACAGTACAACCTAAGAACGAACTATAAAATCAGTTGAAAAGGCTTAACTCATCAGATGGACAAAAATACAAGTGGACGTGGCAGGGTACTTGTACATCCCAACAACAAAAGACATTAGGAACAGATCTGAGAGTACTCGCAGTTATCTGACAGCTAGTTCAAAGCCACTAACAACTAATAAAAAATCATGCATCTAAGACTAAATTATCAATCCGTACACATCCAACATACCAATGGATTTAGTGTAAAGACGTCATAAACAGTCAGAGAAAACATGACCTTGTGCAATGCCAAGATACAGGTATCGACAGACTGTAGATCAATGAATGTGTATATGTATATAACATACTAGTAATATTTAGTTTGCTTTTAATTTACTGATAACAAAATCAATATTTATACCAATAAAACAATATTCAATGATCTTATTACAGTGTTGAATTGGTAACCTTTAGAATAAGTTTATTTAAAGGAGCGATAAGTTTACAAGGATCATTTCTAAATTTCCGGGCACGGTTAACAACATTTGCGTAAAATGAGGATGTGCTATCCCGTTTGAAATAAGTTTTCTACAGGTACAACCAAACTTCAAAACCAAATCTTTATATCTATGGAAAAATTTAGTAAAGGTTTTAAGTAATTTATGGTAACGATATCCCCCTGGTTTAATAATTTACAGTAATACATAGATTACGTTCGTTAAAATCAAAAACGTCACAACAGACACGGGCATAGCGAACGAGCTGTGAAATATAAACACCGTAAGATGGTGCCAAAAGAACATCACCATCTAAAAATGGAAAATTAACAATAGGGAACGAAAAATTGTCCCTTTTGTCGTAAATTTTAGTGTGGAGTTTCCCGTTTAAAACCGAAATATCTAAATCTAGGAAAGGATGCATAATCTATACACAATTTGACAATCTTGCACAACCTGTAGCGTCAAAAAAGCCGGGTGACTCATACTTTTTATTATATTTTTGAAAAAAGCATGATTCAAACTACATTTTGACAAATTATTAAAAAATTCTATGGATTTTAATTTAGACTTTGAACTACGTTTTTTTCAAAAAATATTCAGTGGGGTCATTTTGGTGGATTTTAGAAGCAGACTGATTGACACAGGTATATTTGTTTATTTGGTAACATTGTTGTTGTGGAGCCTTTTTATTTTCTGATATATGGACTCAAGTATTATTTTTGGTTCAGAAGTTTTCTATATATTTCAACCATATTAAATTGTAAAAAAAATATTATACAAGTTTACATCAGGAGAAAACAAAAACAACTGAAGACAAAAGACTAACCAAATAACTAATTATACTTTAGACAATTCTGCGTCTTTCAAAACCTGGTTTGTAAAATCCAAGCATAAATGCCTTCAAAATATTTTGTGTATATGTGTTGTTATATGAAATATATCAAAAAATATAGGTGACGAATACTTTTGGCCATGTACTGTAAGTTTTTAAGGTTTGTTTAAACTGAGTTTGGATGAGGTTTTATTGGTAGGGTTAGTGCTAGTGTCTGTCAACCCAGACTAACATAGACAAATAAAAACATGTTTCGCACTGAAGATTCTCCTGGTGGATCTCGAAAGAATACACATTTAACTACCACAAATTGTTTAAATTTTTAAAATGAAAATCATATATACGGTGGCCCATAATTGCCTACCGTTTTCATTTGACCTCTGGTGGATAGTTGTCTCATTGGCAATCATGCATACCTCATATCCTTATTTTTTTATATACTTGTTTGAAAAATAATATATCTATAATACATGAACATAAGTGATCATAAGTTGTGACAACTTGAATATGCTATGATTGACTGATTGAGTTTTGGTTGCTTAACGCCCAGTGATAAATATTCAGAATGAAAAACAAATTAAAGATAGGTAGGATACACAAACAAGAATTGATGAGATTTGGACTGCCACGGAAAACACGACATGATAGATATTGACATATTCTGACAAGCTTTTTCTTATTTTATAGATTGAATTCACGCCTTTTCAGAGCAGTTAACACGATATGGGCAGAATTTTAGCTCTGCAATTGACCATCTCAGATTCCTCAATGAGTTGTTAAAATGTTACGTTAACGTGCACAGAAGGCAAGACACTTTCCCTACACGAGTCATCATATTTAACCTTCCCATTACGACCGGATGTAGCTGAATTTATTCATTCTGCTCAGCAAAACGGACGTTCGTCTCCCTGAGGAGGAATCATACTCCAGACGAATAAACTAGGACATATTTATCCTGGTAGTACCTTTGGGGAATATGTTTAAGTCCGACTACTGCCTCCGTAAAAATCGTCCCGTTAAACCCATATTGTTTGACCTTTGAGAACCTTGCAAAGGAGATTCTGGATCCATCCCTGGAACTAAATTTTCTTATACTGACCAAAGGCCATCAACTTGAGGCATCGAGCCGCCCGTGTGAGACATATTCTGAAAGTCAATGACTTTATTCAATCCCATCGGTCATCATCATCTGGTATTATACAAACTGACTGAGAGTTTACAGATTTTGTGAACTTGTCGCATAAGTATTTAAATAGGTGAGATGCGATATGACCAATAGAGACCTACACAAATGTCAAATTTATCTAACTAAAGGTTAACTTAGTCCATGTGTGAGTTAGAACCTTAGTTTCTGTATAGTTTAATATTTATATACAGAGAATTTATGAAAGATTGTTATAAATATTGTGAGCATCGAAGCACTGTATGGTTGTAAAATCGAGAATGGAAATGGGGAATATGTCAAAGAGACAACAACCCGACCAAAGAGTAGACCATACACATTTACTGTAGTACATGTTATTCAATGAAGTTAGTAGTACCCTTACTTATCATCAAACCCATATGTGATGACAGGTATTCGAAAAGAGTGGCTGTAAATAACAGGGAAATTGTTGAAAAAAAAACCTTTGAAGTAGTTAAGTTTGCTGTGACTTTTCTCATTCAAAATTGCAGGTACTTTTGCTTAATAAGGGTATCTGTATATATGTGAGATAAAAGGGACAGGCTGATACAGAAATTAATTAAGTTAGAATGTCTGTTTGGAAATATAAGGTAAATACAGCTGTCTCATTTACAGTCTGTTTCTTTATTATACGAAGAGAGACAAATTACCAGTAAAAAGAACAGTGTGACAATTGATTTATATATGTTGAAATAAGCAAGGAACTTAGACAACATTGGATCGTTCTGCTTTAAAGATAACACAAAGTCAATATGCTTGAGTCAGGGATAACATGACTTATTTATTAGATGATACTGGCTTTGAACTAGCTTTCAGTAATTGCGAATACTCTTATGTCGGTACTTTGTGCCTTAAGTCTTTAAGTTTTTTGTGCTTTGTGTCGATCTGACATTCACACCATTTCCAACTGATTTTTACTGTTTGTTCTTATGTTGTGCTGTTACATCACTGTCCCAAGTTATGGGGAGAGTTGAACGCCCAAAAACATGTTTAACCCAGCTATTCTCTATACTAGTATATGCCTATCACAATTAAGGAGCCTGTATTTCAGTGGTTCTCGTTGGTATTTATTTTTCGTTTATTGTTTTGTCATAACTCAGACTGTTGGTCTTTTCTTTTGAATTGTTTATATTTTGTTATGTCGGGACCTTTTATTTATTGCTGACTACACGGTGTGGGATTTGCTCACTGTTGGAGGCCGTACAGTGACATATTGTTGCTTACGTTCGCTTTATTTGGACGCATTTCTGTCTCATAGGCAATCATAACACATCTCCTTATGTTATATTTTGAATTTGTCTAGTTTTATTCTGTTCAGTTTAGGTCAGATCTTACTTTATAGTACTATGTAACCCTTCGATTGCACGTTCTTTTTATGTGCCTTTAGTTATTCCACTGACAGAGAATAACTTCTTATAATTGAGATCTTGAAGACTAGTTTAACCCTGCAACTTGCTCACATCCCTGTACAAAGTCTGGGACCATGTCAGTGGTTGTTTTTAGTTAAATATTTATGTTTTGTAGTCGTTTGGAGAATTGGTTTTTTTTTTTAGAGCCACGTGCCGATTAAAAACGATGCATATTGTTTATTGTTGAAAACCGTATTTTGACCTGTATATGCTGATTAAATCTGTTTTTTTTTGTCGTTAGGTTGCTGTCTAAACCATACATACCGTCTTCAATGACTTTTAGGCGTTTACCCATACCTTTTTTTTATTCCTAATAAAAATAATGTATGTTCAATAATATATGTGTAAATGCATTAATAAGTGCGAATCTTTTAGCCTGCACATAAATACGAAATTAATTACATATTACATGTACATGTTAATTATAACATTACTTCCAAAATTTAAATGTAAGTATTTATTCATTACGAGGTTCGTCCAATTGTTTTGGAATTAATAAGTACGTCGCAATTAATTCTAAAGTTACAATAATCATCATGAATTTAATAAACGTATATTTAACAAAATTTTTTGCAAAAAGTAAGAAATACAGTATCATACAAACGAAACAACATAGTATTTTTACAACTATATTTATAAATGTAACAAATAAAACCTAAAGGATGCTGCTACAAGTTATTTTGGGTTCCATCACAAAAATGTTTGTAATCTGTATGATTCCTGAATATACTTGTGTTTCACTGTGTAGTTTAATTTGGCGGTTCTGTATTTCCTGACTCTTTCTTTTCAGCCTTGTCTTCAGTCTTTTCGTCACTATGATCTACCTTTGTGCTTTTCTTCTTCTTTGACAAAAATTGAACTAAAAGAAAAACAAAAATGGAATAAGTTTTATTACCCACATTGTTTTTATAAGTTGCGATTGAAACTATGTTTTATTTATTTGGGGTTCTGCGGAAACATAACAGCACAATTCTGTTAATAAAATAAATTAGTTTGACGTTTTATCTAATTTATATTTTTGTGTCAAATCAATTCTTACTGGTTTGAACCAATATGTCACCATTAGTGACCCAGACATTTAAACCAGGAATATATAATCTCACATATATCATTACATACAAATGTACATGAAATGTTTTTCTTGAAAAACCTTTGAACTGAAATGCAAAATGACATGCTGGGGTCTATTTATTCTATGACACACATATGATAAAATGTCAGGTACATTATCCTATACAAAATGCTCTCCCCTTACATCAAAACCGCTTCGATGGTCTCGTGGTAGTTTGCTGGACTTGAGTGCGAAGGTTTTGTGTTTGAATCCACAACCAGGTCAAAACAAAAACTTGAAAAAGGGACATTTGCTGCTTCTCCGCTGCGCAATCGGCATTATTGAGTAAGAGCAAAGACTGGTTGGCTCGAAAGTAAGAATAATGTGGGTTAGTAGGGAAACATGTCTTCTTGCGGACAGTTGGCTCGATGTCAGAATAACATGTCCGGGAAGGGTGACACTTCATACCACATATCACTTTGTGAACTAGCAAGTTTAAAAAACAGCTCAACATGTCGGACAAGTTCAAAACAGGGTAAAATATTCATATCACATTAACAGGGTCTCTTCGTGAATACATGTACTATTTGTTATTGGCTGTTAAACACCAAGCAATCCATCTATTAATCCTAGTTTCCTCACATTATCTACGATTGGAATAGAAACTCTGTTGTCTCATAATATGTAAGCAAATAAGTTTATTTATAAGTACAAGATTAAATAAGACAACTTCCATGTCCAAAACGATAAATGAACTAGACAAAACATGTTTTTGTTTCGGCCCTCTTTATTTGTATGCTTTCAAAAACTTGGTATTAAAAGTATCCACTGAAACAAAAATTGCATTCCAAAAGACATATGTTACTAACTTAAGAGCGCACGACATTTGTACCTTCTGTTTCTCTCCAGATCATTAGGTTTGGGAAGTAAGCCAATATAGTAAGACGTATGATACTGATTTATCAGAGCACGAACATTTGTACCTTCGGATTCTCTCCAGATCCATAGGTTTAGGAAGCAAGCCAATATTGTAAATCGTATGATACTGATTTTCAGAGCACGACATTTGTACCTTCGGATTCTCTCCAGATCCAAAAGTTTGAGAAGCAAGCCAATATATAGTTAAGACGTATGATAATGATTTATCAGAGCACAACATTTGTACCTTCGGATTGTCTCCGGATCAAAAGGCTGGGGAAGCAAGCCAATACAAAGTAATACATATCCAACTAAGTAAGGCATCACGTGAGTTTGGTGACGTAGTTTTCTCATTAATCTGACCCGTTTTCTAACTTTTGCAGCTATATCCTTGGTATTCGAACATAACTCTACCAAGAAATGTTGGTCCTGACAGTTTAATTTTGATCAAATTACGTCCCTGGAGATTCGTGAAAATCGTACTTTTTTCTCGTCATTTTCCCCTTGACTCAATGGTAAATCTAGCGACCCCATGTCTACTTGCACATCAAATTCACAAATTCCGTAGATAAAAGTAATACTTTGCAGCTATTTTGAAAATATCAACACACATATATCCAGCAAAACAGGCTACTTTCAACAGTTGAAATCGAGGGGAAATTACGTCCAACATCGATTTAAAAAAGTGAATTTTTCGGGATTTTTCAAAGTGGCGGATGTGTTTGGAAGTGTCGCATGTATATTTATACATCTTGTATTTTTCATGCAGAATTTGTGCTGTTTCTGTTATTTTCTTCATTGATATTCTGATATGTTTGATTTCTAAATTTATTGATAAAAGGTAAATTATTTCATAAACTTGTGTGAAGTGAAAAAAATAGTAACCACTGAAATTTATAAATTTTTTTTTTAAAATTTTTTAAAATTTATTCTGTATAATTTATCTTTAGATAGAAAATAATATATTCCTTTTAGAAAAAAAAAATATTTTCGTCTCAAGAGAGAGAAAAAAAAAAAACAAAACAAAAAACAAACATGCACAGTAATAGATAAATGCTCTGTACATATTAAAGTGAATGTCCCTTTAACGTTTCTGTGACCAATTGCAATTTGACCAATATACGAACAGGTTAACTCAGATTAAAGTTATAATGTTACATAACAACAAATTGTCAGGTAATGTAAAGGAATTGTGTCAAACCAAAAGCCATCAGGTGACATTAACATCCTGTGTACACATGTATTTCCAGAGTTTAGTTTTAGTTATATACACAAGTTTTCTAAAATGATCAAATATATAATTCTCTTTCCCGTGTACACTACCGCAGAAATAATATCAGAAAGAACTTTCAGAAAATATGAATATTTAAAAAAATTCTTCGATAAGTTGAATTTTGCTTTAAAAGAAAATTACCAAATTTTAATGTTTCACGATAATTGTTAAAAAAAAACTCGAATTCAAATTCTTATATTTAATAGATTTTTTTTTATTTTAGAGAAAATTAAACGAGACTTCATTGCATATGAACATTGTCATTTATTTTGCATACATTTCAACATTGTATACCCGCCAATATTTATCGACAGAGTTATCGGTCCTTAATAGGACTGATATAGTTGGGTATGCGAATGATATAATTCAATGTTTTAAGCAAAATCCAGGCATTAAAAAAAACAATATTGAAATTTTAACTTGTGTACAAAAATATGTTATTGCATACATTTCAACATTGTATACCCGCCAATATTTATCGACAGAGTTATCGGTCCTGAATAGGACTGATATAGTTGGGTATGCGAATGATATTGATTTATCAGAGCACGACATTTGTACTTTCGGATTCTCTCCAGATCTAAAGGTTTTGGAAGCAAGCCAATATACAGTACTATGTATAATACTGATTTATTAGAGCACGACATTTGTACACCGAAGAACCTTCTTCGTAAACTCTCTAGACCAATTAATGGTTTGGAAGCTACCCAATATAATATATATTAAAAACTGAAGATAGAATTCAAGCCTTTTCTTACTCCTTTTTGTGTTCTTTGTTCTTTGTAAATCGTTCTTTACATCTCTTATAAATTGTTGCAGCGGTAAGTTGCTCCATATATCATCCTATTGGTTGCTGATATCATATATATGTTCGAAATGTCACGTTATATAATTTTGAATTTACATTTGTTAGAATTGTGCACGATTTGCGTTCCTTTACCTTTAATTGATATGTTGGGGAAATATAAAACGTCTTTATAAGTATAAAAATAAGGAGATGTGGTATGGTTGCCAATGACACAGCTATCCAGCAAGGACCAAACGGAAAAGATTGAAACAAATTTAAGATAACCACGTGGCCTTCAACAATGAGCAAGACCCATACAAGACAAATGTGAAACAATTTAAGAGAAAATCAACAGCCTGGTTCTTTTCCAGATTAACAATTTTCTTTTCTTCTTTGTGTATGTCTTGTTTACAGATTGACCATGTTGTCACTAATTTTTGTTATTTTAATTAACCAACATAATCCATGCTTTTGCTTGCCTTTTATCTTTATTTTAACTCAAGCCAAAGAATGTAAGCAATTATTGTCCTCGTTTTCACGACTTCATATGCATGATTTGTATATATTTATGCAAAAGAGTTAAAGAGATAGAATATTTAGCACTATAACTCCTCTAAGTTGTGCCTTTAAAAGTACTTATACATGCCGGATTACCAAATCATATAATATCATCGTTTATTCAGTTGATCTTTAAAGTCACTGTGATTGCTTTTAGTATACAATAAGAATCAAAGTATTCGTACTCACATTATCCAGAAACTCTCAACGCTGTTCGTAAACTTAATTATGTTACGAATTGCTTCCCTCTAAGTTCTTATATTAGCAACATTTATTTGCTGCCTTCATACAATATTTTTTCATTATCGCGAAAAAAGTTAAAGCTAGTGCGACGGACAAACTGATCTAGCATATACATATTGCTATACCAGCTTCACTGCCGCTGTTAAAAACATATTTGTAATTAAAATCTCTATCTCTTATATGTGTTTTGTTTTGTCGTTTTCATTTTCACTTAACTAATAATAAATTTGTTATTCATTTTATATCATTCAAATAAAAAGATGCAATTGATAGTAAACAAAAACATACAACATCCGACTCCTGCTTTAGCAATATCAGCCGCATCGCCTCCCATATCAGCTACATCTCCAACTTGTCCAGCAATATCAGAAACATCTCCTGCCCCTGACAATTGAGCTACACCTTCAACAACACCAGCTGCATCTTCAGCCGCGTCCATTCCTTTCCCTACGCCCTTCACACCTTTTTTGGCGTTTTTCCCCATGTCTTTTGTCTTGACAGAATCACAGCAAGCACACATTATTGAACTGTGAAAAAAATGGTTATTTCGACTAAATACAAATAAAAGAGTATATTGAATTTGTAGTCTATATATAAAATATATACCTATTTAATTTATTATTAGCTCGAAACCAGTACATTATAGTTTTTCTCCGGTATTAACGTTTTCCAAAAATGATACGTTGAGTTAAATTTTAGATCACTTGGAATAAGCACACGTATACAATTGAGAGAGATACGCTATAGTTAAAAAATATAATCGAGATAACAGAACTCAAAAACCATTTCAATACTCTGCATCAAATGTTAGGGATTTTCCATGGTTGAGGATACACATAGACCTAGATGTTCGGGATTGTCCATTGTTGAGGATACACGTAGACCTAGATATTAGGGATTATCCATTGTATAAATTGAATAAACCAGAGATATAATAGCTTTGTGTATCCAAAAGATAAATCTAAATTCCTCATGTTTAGGTATGCAAAATGTTGCATATTGTTAAATAGTTCGAAAAACGAAAACTGCGATAAATTAATCACCATTTATTCAAACGTTCTTTTGCATTATTCACGTTTATGTCTTGATCGTATCTCTCTGGGCGCATTGCATTTGCGACAATTTTTTAAACATGCTGTTTTTCATTTGCACCACAATGTTATATAAAAAGTAAAATAGCAAAAATACCGAACTCCAAGGAAAATTCAAAACTGAAAGTCCTTTATCAAATGGTAAGATCAAAATCTCAAACACATCAAACGAATGGAAAACAACTGTCATATTGCTGACTTGGTACAGGCATTTCCTTATGTAGAAAATAGTAGATTAAACCTGGTTTTATAGCTAGCTAAACCTCATTTGTATGAGAGTCGCATAGAATTCCACTATATTGACAACGATGTGTGAGAAAAACAAACAGACATTATAGGTAAAATTGTCAAAAATTGGTGTACAGCGGTCAACATTGTGTTTTAATCTCAGTCACTTCAAAAAACAAACCATTGTGTCAACAAAGAAAAACAAAATGGCATATAGACACTCTATAGACAAAGTACATAGCAAAAATGAAAGACAAGAATATAAAAAATTACCATAGCACAATAACACAATGGCGGGATGTATAAATACCGAGTCACGCCAAAAGTATATTACCAAAATTACTAGACAGTAAAGGTTAAAAATATACGAAGACAAATAAAAAGAACACTCTAACACGTTATTAAGATGATAAAAACGTACATAATCTTTACGTCAAGACCATCGTGTATTATTTGTGAAGTTGATATGGAATATTTATTAACAAGGTCTTGGTTTCTTCAGACGAGACGTTCTTTGACATAAACCTGGTTCATCAACTTTCTGTCCAGACTCTGGTGACGTTTAGTAAAGTCTGAGTAACAGCTGAAAGTTCTTAAATACCGAATGAGTTGGGAAATGTATATATATATCACTGAAGAGACATTAATTGTCGAAATCCGGATATTGTGTAAAAAAAAATTAGCACCTCATGTTTGTGGTTTACCATCTTTGCCGCAAGTTTATTGTTTTCTGTTTGTTATTTAATTAATATAAGATCCATTTTGTTACATCGTGTGATCAATTTATTTGGCAGTCGCCAATGGCAGTTAGCAGGGTTTAAGAACATCAGTTGTTCGACCTGTTAGTCAAATGCGTTTTGTTAAAATATACTTTTTCACTCTTTTGGTCTTTTGGAAAATGTTGTTTGTGCTGTATTTAGACCCTTCTACAACGAAATTTGTTTTACATGCACACGTATAAAATTGCGGTTTTATCCAACGCAAGCAATCATAGGTTTGAACGTTGTTTTCAATTTAGACTTGTATATATATATATATAATTTGCGCAAAAGAAAAATTACTATTTTGGCACCATCGTTAAAGACACATACATGAATATCAAAGTTTCAATCTATGTTGTATCCTGAATGCGAGGCTTGAATCAGATATTTTGTAGAATCCTTCTTAGAATGTTAGTCAGTTAAGACTTATTTATAATACACAACTGAAAGGCAATTGGGTATGATATATATAAAGTGCCGAGTCACATGCATGTTCAAGGTGACCAGATCGACATTATTCAATCCCAGACAAACAGATGAAAAAAGTTCGTCTTTTTTATTGCAACACATACAGATTATCCAAGGTATTGCAAAATAGAGACAAGTTTTATGTAGATACAGAACTAGAGGCTCTCAAGAGCTTGTATCGCTCACCTGTATCTACTGTGCATTTGAAAAGGTTAAAATCATATAGATACCCTAATAATGATTGAATACAAGTTTGGTTTAATTTGGCCAAGTAGGTAAATTAAAAGCAGATGATTTTTGAAAAGATTTACAAAAATTACCAATAAATTGCAAAAAATAACTTTAAAGGACAATAACTCCAATAAGATGTAAATTGCCAATTGGTCATATTAACTTATTTGTAGATCTTTCTTTGCTTGATATTTTTACTGTTTACAGTATATCTCAATCTATAATGATATTCAAGATAATTAACAAAAAATTTTAAAAATCCTTTCTTCCGCTCTAAAATTATTTCACCCAGGGCCTGTATAATGCTGAAAATGCCTTTAAATGTTTTTATGGAACACCCTTCAAAAAAAATTTGGACAGGGGTTCCCCTGGCTCCGACTAACCCACCGGGTCTTGGGGGGGGGGGGGCATTCACCCAATATAAGTATGCTGAAAGAAAAGATATAATAAAGGTTTATAGAAAAAGTAACACTGAATAATTTTGAAAATGGAACATATCAAAGAGAAATTATTAGCACCCCCTGAAAAAATTGCACCCCTGGAAAAAAATCAAGTCATCCCATTGTAGTCTTACAATAGTTACTGAAGACCCCTTATCATTATTTGAATTAGTTTTCAAGTTGTGACCATAGACTTCTATAGTAAACCCCTGTGTTTTATTTTTACCAATGGGGACCATGTTGATTGTAGGGCAGGGTCATCGGATACATTGTTCAATCAAGATACTCTAATAATAATTTTGGCTAAGTCTAATTCCATTTGGCCAAGTAGATTAAGAGGAGAAGATTTTTGTAAAATTTAACGACGACGACGGACAACAACGGACGACGGACGCCAAATGATGAGAAAAGCTCACCTGACCCTTTTGGGTCAGGTGAGCTATAAATCAGTATGACAATAGATAGCACACAAAGATGCATGATGGAACCAAAAGCTGTATTATATTTATTTCAACTAACATTAGTTTTTAAAAAAATCTGCTCTTTATCATACTTCAACCTCCCCGTTGTGATCAGGGATAGCGTGTAATTCTTAATTGGACGAGATTAATACAAGTAACTGGTATAGGCTTTCCATAATTGAGGCGAGCACACTACCACGGAACCACCGAAGAGTTTGAAAAGGATTAAAGACTAGAGAGAAATCGTAAACATTTTTCGAAGGAGAGACTTCACACTGATTAAAACACATAATAAATACAATTTATGATCATTAGCAGTATAAATTCAACTAAAAACAGCGCACTAAGATGATCATGAAGACGCAGTACTTTTTTCTCCATATATACTAATTAATATAGATCTTGACCTACACCTAGAAATTGACTGAAGTGTCAGTTGAGGACTTAACTTTATGAACAATTTTCCTACTCTGAAATCTCCATTTTATATTGCTCATTTCAACGACGTCAGTATATGAAGAATATATCTTACAGATGGTATAGCATTGCACTGCTAATATTAAAATTTTCATATCCGACTATTGTTTATAGATAATTGCTACCTACTTGGAAAACATTGAAAAATTGACTCATAAAGGAAAATCTTTAAGTCAGCCTCCAAAAAGTTTTACACTTGCCTTCATTTGTTGAACGTCTAGAAAATTTGCATCATAGAGGAATTCAGAACGGTTGCATTTATCATTACTTCAAAAGTTTGATTACTTGATTTGCAAACCAGCAAGTCTATATCGCTCTTCGTCTGAGGTATAACGATTCATGATTTATAAATGGATTAAAAGAACGACTGGATGTCCGGCCCCATAACTTATGCTACTTACCTTATTTAATGAAATTCAAAACCTATCTATAATAACTAAAAAAAAATATAAAAAAAAACAAAAAAAAAAAAACAATTCAACAACAATGTTTATAGTATAACGCAGTCAAGGTACCAGTAACGTCAAGAATAAATAGCAGAGGTTATCCAATTGAATTTGAAACTAACAATGCAAATTTGATACCAAATAATTTTACAAATTTTGTTGGACTTATGAGTTTATGTTTAATTCAAATTATTTATCACTGAGTTTAAACAATCGTGTTTTTTAATAGTTTTTTAATCAATGATTATACAGATTGAATTGTCCTTGTTCATTAAATAGCTGAACTTTTCTCGAAATAAACGTGTATACTAGACGCTGAGGGTTGAAAATTAGATTTTAAAAGTAAAAATATCAAAACACAAACGTCATTTATAGACTTTAATTACCCGTGTATCAACTGAACCCTGCATTTAAGCTGCATACAATGATACCAACGCAAGTTGTTCCTTATAATAATTCTCTTTAGAAACGCTTTTTATAGACAATTTCATTTATAAATATTCCTTATGGGAAAAAAATCCATAATCATTTATTCGGAGAGGAAAACATATCATGAATTTCTTAATATTTCTTCCATTTAGAACACTGACACGGGGCATATGGGATTGCAGAAAGGAAATGGATCTTCATATAGAAGAGAAAGAAAGCCGAGTGAAAGAGCAGTAGACGAGTCAAACGAAGCCACTGCTCATCCTTGTAAAGTAAAGCCCTATATACTTAGTATTTAAAATTGCTTTTTTGAAACTAATTACTACTAACCTTATAACTAACCGAGGGTTTACTCGTGGTCAGAACTTCTGGACAAGTTGCAAATAATGCAAACCCGTCTTATTATATTATATGATGAAATTCGGGCTTAGCAGGAAAGGAGGGGGTCATTTTGTGTAATAAACTCCTCCCACAGTTTTTAACCTAAGAGTTTTCAGACTGAACATTGTATATACTATAAACATTAGACTATGTGCCCTCATTTTATGGATTCATTTCAGATATATTTCGCAGATTTTTAAGAAGTTAAAACTTAGTGATTTTAGGAAAATTTGAACATATGACCAATATGCAACCTTTTTAGACATTACAAATGATCTAAAGTATAATAATCTAGCTAATACCTACTCGGGAATATATTTGTTTTGTTCTTTTCCATTCATTTCATCTGTTATAGTTAGTCCAGCTAGGACTGTTTTAAGGGCATACTATACTTATTTCATTAAGTTTTAACTTTAAACATGTTGCATTGCAGTTTCGTTTAGAGAATATCTGTAAAAATTTGCTCCAGTTTGTAAGAGGTCAATGTTTTCATTTGTCTGTTGTGTTAGTTTAGACTTCGCGATTATTTTTGGTCTTTTTATGTCCACGGGGTTGTCTTTTTCTCTTGATTTCCGTTCTCTTTAGCCGACGCTTTTGTTCTGGCTTTTACTTATGGTGCATTTAATCCGGTTAGGCCATCCTAAGTCCTTACGTCAATCGTTGAAAAAGTCCAAGAAAACATATCCTGTGATTTTTATTTTTTGTTTGCAAATAATTTTGTTCAAATATTATTTTTCCTTATATAAAATAAGGGGATGCGGTAGCATTGCCAAGATGACAACAAAGTCCAAATTAAGCGGATTTAAGCAATAAAAGGCTATCGTACGGCCGTCAACACCGCGAAAAGAACCTTATACCGTATGTTCAGATATAAAAACAGACACGATCATGACAAAATGTGAAACAATTCAAACGATAAAACCAGATTTATGACTGAACAATTAAAGAAAAAAAAAACAGACAAAAACACACGACGACCACTGAAGTACAGGCTCCTGACCTGGGACAGGCACATATAGAATGTGGTGGGTTCAACATCCTAGTGCGGGCTTAATCCTCCCTTAACCTCGGACAGTAATGTAACAGCATAACGTAAAAATAAACTATAAAAATCAATTGAATGCAAACCGGAACAGATGTCATATGCTAATAATCAATACTGATTTGCACCACAAACTGAAAATTTAACGAACAAAAATAAAGACAGCATATAGAGGAATGCTCCAATATAAACGTAAATACAATATGTCGAAAAAAAAACACTAAACAGCTTCTGTCAAAATCGAAATCAAATTACATTAATTAGAAACACAAGTTAAATATAAAGTCTATAACAACTCATATCAAATATGAAATAAGACCATAACAACTTTAGTTAATTTAAGGTTATTTGATATTTTTCTCGTCGAACTTCTATATATTTTTTTTTTCATATTTGGTATCTGTACATGCATATACCGATTTCGTTAATATATAATGGCACATTATTGCACATCCTTGGTTCGAGTATTTCTTAGAATTCCTTTCGTTACGTTCTTACAGTGCTTGGTGAAGGATAGAGAATCATCTGACTTATATTCTCCATTAATAAGATTTTCATTTTGGATAATCCAGGGATAATTGATGATATGACTAAAAGGACCAAAAATGAATAACCCAAATCCACATGAGATCCACTGTGCCCGAAGCAGTTTGAACCTTAGTATTTGAATAATTTATAAATTTATAAATATAAGAAAGACATGACAAAGGTCTATACAACATATTTGGTAAACGGTCTCAATTTAATTCTATACACAGACTGCTCAAAATGTAATTGTGCACAAAACGTATGAATTTTAGACTTTGTCTGTGATAATGGTTAACTGAAGTACTATTTGTGGTAACCTAGAGGATAAATGATTAATTGGAACGCCGATGTTTAGATATTTAAATAATCATCGAGAAATAAAAAGTTTGAATAAAACCAAAGATTTTTAACGACGATAGTGGGGTCTTTGTAAAACCTTGGCAATGATTTCTGTCATTTTGCTATAGTTCTGCTTATAGTCAAATGTTGAAAAGCATTTAATACATCCCATCATTGTGTTACTGTGCTATGGTCATTTTTTGTATTCTTGTCTTTCATTTTTGCTTATGTTCTTTGTCTATATGCCATTTTGTTTTTCTTTGTTGACATATTTGTCTGTTTTTATAGTGATTAAGATTATAACACAATGTTGACTGCTGTACCCCTATTTTTGACACTTTTACCTATTATGTCTGTTTGTTTTGTTCACACATTGTTGTCTATATAATGGAATTTTTTGCGACTGTCATACAAGTAAGAGGTTTAGCTAGCTATAAAACCAGCTTTAATCCACCATTTTCTACAAAAGGAAATGCCTGTAACAAGTCAGGAATACGACAGTTGTTTTCCATTCATTTGATGTGTTTGAGCTTTTGATTTTGATAAAGGACTTTCTGTTTTGAATTTTCCTTGGAGTTGGGTATTTTTGTTATTACACTTTTTATTGAAATTTATAAAATGGCCGTTTGAAAAACTGATAAATCGAGTTTTCCAAAAATCAAAATACAAAAATAAGAGGAAGAACTTAATGAATCTAAATGCTTATTCGACAATGACCACTCTCCAACATTATAGGCTAGAATATAATTTATGACTAACATTCTATTTTTTGCTGATCAATTTGTTGTTAATAGCTCCTCCGAGTTTACTATAGTTTTTGCCCAAAAATTAGTAAATTCTTATTTTAGGACACTCACTCATAGAAAGAACTGACAAACGATTTGACCATATTGACATATTAATACATGTAGTCTTGCTTATCATTTTTGCTAATTAAAGTTTTGCTATTATAGTTTTCACATAAGAGTAAAAAAGGCAAAAAAAAAAAAAAAAAAATGGTAAAATATGCTCAAAACTATCGTTGAAGGGCAATTGACGGTTTCGTTCGTGTATGCTTTATTTGTAGATCTTCTTTTGCTGATCAATTTTGATATTTAAAGTTTCTCTCTATCTATCATATTTTTTCAATATAACAGGACAAATCAAAAGAACAAAATAAATGATCAAATCATTATTTCAAAAGGGCAAATAACTCTTACAAGGAGTCGACTGACGATTTCGTCCATCTGTAGATCTTGATTTACTGATCATATTTGCTATCTAAAGTTTGTTTTTTATGTTTTAAAGATTTTACGATTAAAGGGAAAACAATTAATAAAATGAAGGTAATCGTTTTTTTATGGCAATATTTCCCACAAGGAGTCAACTGACAATTTCGGCCATGAGACTTAATTGTAGAACTTTTCTTACTGATCAATTTTACAAATCAAATTTTCTCTCTATCTATTTTAGTTTTCACGATAATAAACAAACCACTAACCAATTGGTTAAAACCTCCAGTAAGGGACAATTACTTTGCTACTATGGTTTCTCTCTGTATATTACTGTATTCAAGATTATAGACAAACACAAAAATAAATAGTTAAAATCGTCATTAAAGAGCAGAAATGAGGAGTCGTATTTTAGTCTAAATGGAAGGAAGGCAGATTTCATGATTTTGAACAATTCTGCCCTGTCAGAATTCCTCTATCAGTAATAGTTTACACTATCATAGACGATACTTTCATTTTACCCCTACCTTATATTTTTAGCCTTGGCGGCCATGTTAGTTGGCAGGCTAGGTCATCTGACATGTTTTTGAAATAGATATCCTGAAGATAGTTGTGGCCAACTTACTTTATATTGAGCCCAGATATTTCAGTGGAAAAGATTTTTGTAAACGTTAACAGACGACGGACGCTAAGCGATAGCAATAGCTCACACTAGCCCTTTTGGCCAGATGAGCTTAAAAGGATTGGACATCTTTCGGACTTGTATCTTCAAAATACTTATATATAGAAGAATGTTATTTTTATTATAATTGAAAATTTTATAAATTGTTTGCCAAAAATACAGTTTTGAATGAAGAGCGTTGTTTTATCAAACAGTCCAAAAGATACCAAGTTGCAATTTTGTTTTTTCGCACTTCGTATTGCAACAACGTTGGACTCAATCATTTGCTTTCTAATTATATGGATGTTATGTTATATATGTTCTACTGTCCATGTATTTGTGTGAGAAGAGGCCTAATTATGAATTGCGATACATTGTGCCCAATCCTATTGCTTATCTATTGCAGTACATTATTATAAGAATAAAACTAATTGCAATGATGTCATATTGAGGTTGTTCTTTATTCTCCAGTTGAGTGAAATATATTACACTTCCGGCTTCAATAGCGGAAAACTTTTGTCGCTGAACTTATTTAAATGTATGATTACCGAAAAAAATAAAATAAAATTATATCTGGTTTAATCTTTGAGTATCAATTACTTGATAATTTCAAAGTATAACCATAAGAGTACTAAAATTTATATAAGCTCGTTGGCATAACCTTCGTTGAGACCTTTAATATTTTGTATGCATATCAATGCAACATTTAACATGTGTTATTTTAAAGAATTGATAATATCACCATCTCAGTTCATTTCAAATATTTAACAATATGGTCAACAAAGACAAAAATCTAAAATCATTTGATTTACCAGAGAGATCATAGTTTTGTGTATTCAAAAGTTGACCATACATTCCTTGTATTTAGGTGTTCTAAACGTAGCATATAATTAAATCATTCGAAAATCGAACACTGCGATAAATTAATTCCTCTTTATTCAAACTTTCCTCTGCATTATACAAGAATTTTTCTTGATCGTATCTCTCTGGACACATTGCAATTGCTCTCATTTGTAAAAGATGCTGCAGCACAATGTTACATTTCAGTGGTAACATGTAATTCTAAATCCGAAGAGATAAAAACAAGTTAATCATGTAAGCTTCCCATACTCAAAGGGAGCACTCTACCACTTGACCACCGAAGAGTTTAAAAATTATTGAAGATAAGAGGCAATCGTTATCATTTTCGAAAGAGAGATTCCACAATGATAAATACAGATTATAAATAAAATTTACAATCATTAGCAGTATGAATTAAGCTAAATAGAGTGTTTGCACTGAGATGATCCTGAAGATGTTGTACTTTCCTCTCAATATATACTTATTTATATATACCTTTACTTACATCTAGAAATTGACAGATGGGACATTTGAGGACTATAACTTTATGAAAATTTTCCCATTCTGAAATCTCCATTTTGTATCGCAACATTCCAACGCCTGGCTTTTATATTGCAACATTCCAACTTGAAATGTTTGCGTCATAAATGAATACGAACGGTTGCATTTATCGTAAGCTTAAAGTAAGATTAAGTGATCTGTAATTCAGCAGGTCTATGCCAATATCGTAATTCTTCTGAGTTATAAAGATACATTATAAACAGATTAAAATAGTGACTGGATGTTAATTTCCCCTCAATGTATGTTACTTACCTAATTTAATGAAATTCAAACTATCTATAATAACCAACTGTTTCAGATAATTCAACAACAATGTTTATAGCACAATGTAGTCAGGGTAGCAATAACATAAAGATTAAATTGTGGAGATAAGTTATTCTTTTTGATTATTTGTCCAATAGAATTTGTAACTGACAATGCAAATTTGATACCGAATAATTTTACAAAATAGTTGGACTTCCTTGTTCAAGTTATTTATCATCTATTTAAATAAAAACATTGTTTTTTGTATATCTTTAATCACTGATGATACAGAATTAAGCTGTCATTAATTATCCTCGTTCATTAAATAGTTGATCATATCGCTCTACGAAATGATATATAGTCGTATCAAAACACACAAGTGATTTGAAGACTTAAATTACCCGTGTATCAACTGAAGCCTGTATTTAAACTAAATAGTAATCTTGTTACTTATAACATATTCCCTCTAGAAACATCTTTATAAACAATTTCAACGTAATGTTCCTTACGGAAAAATATTCCAATACATTTATTCAGAGAGAACATAATATGAGTTCCTTCATATTTCTTCCGTTTGGAACACCGACACGGGACAAAGGGATTGCTGAAAGGAAATAGATCCTGCATATAGGATAAAAAGAAAACCGAGAGAAACGAGTCGAGAAAGAAACAAAGAAAGCCACTGTCCATCCTTGTAAATTAAAGCTATATATACTTGGTATTTAAAAATTTTGCGTTTTAAAATTAGATAACTTTTTAACTTAAAGAGGGTTTACTCGTGGTCAGACCTTTTGGACGGGTTGCAAACAATTCAATACGTCTTGCTATATAATATGATGAAAGTCGGGCTTAACAGGCAAAAAAGGGTACCATCTGGTGTAATAATCTCTTCCCACATCTTCAACCTAAGAGCTTTTAATCTTTAAACAGCGCATTTTCTATGAACATTGACTATGTGCCCCCTTTTATGGATTCATTTCAGATATATTTTGCAGACTTTCAAGAGGTCAAAACTTCATGATTTGTAGACAAAGACGTACATATGACCAATATTAAACCTAAGGGGCCCTCCGAGTCCTTCGTAGACTTTGCAAATGATCTAAAATATAATTATCTGGCTAATAGCTACTCGGGAATATATCTGCATTGTTGGTTTCCTTTCACTGCATTTGTAATGGTAAACAAGAAATAATTGATTATCAGTAATATTGATCTTTGCTAACCTCATATTTTTTATTCAACTGTGACTATTTTAAGGGCCGTAGTGCCTTCAAACCTGAGGAAAACACTTATACCGTATAGTCAGCTATTAAAGACCCCGACATGACCAAATGTGAAACAATTTAAGCGATAACATGGATAAATAAACTCATCATAAATACCAGGATTAAAATTTAGTAACCAGATTTATGACAAAACAATAAACCAAAAACAGATATGACAGACACAAACACACGACAACATCTGAAGGATATATTCCTAACTTGGGACATGCACATATAGGATGTGTCTATCTATGTGTACTCGTAATTACTGAAAGTAAGTTTAAAGCCAATAACAGCTAATTAAAAAGTACTATGTATCCAAAACAAAATATCAATCAGTTCATATTCAATAGAAAAGGGGGACAGTAATGCAAAATGATAAAAGTAGCCCTTACAGAAATATAGAAATATTTTAATTGACATACTTCCCGGATAGTCAACACCGTCCCCTTTACATCGGTCGTATTGGTTGTTTGGTACACCTAACGAAGAAGAATGTAATCCCACAACTTAATAATAAACAAACTGAAAATGAAACTAACAAACATAAATTCAACAAATATGCCTAAGACATCACTAAGCGTATGTACATGATATCGAAAAAAAAATATAACACCTTTACTCTGACAACATCGAAATCAAACTACATTAATTAGACATCACGAGTTATATATAAAATACAGGAAAAAATTTACATCAAATACACATCAATGACGTCGTCATTACAACTGTAGTTACTTAAAGCGTATTTGACATTTTTCTCGTCGAACTTGATAG
The DNA here is from genome assembly GCA_017311375.1 of Mytilus coruscus. NCBI lineage: Eukaryota > Metazoa > Mollusca > Bivalvia > Mytilida > Mytilidae > Mytilus > Mytilus coruscus. The sequence continues at coordinate 32,201,793 of CM029600.1, forward strand.
GTTTCATCTAATTTAACTGAAGGTGAAGGGACATTAGATGGGCTATGTCACACATTTTGGTAAGGTTATGCATACAACTTTGGGTCGTTGAATTATAACTGAAAATCGAAAAAAATAATATATTTATCTCTTTACTTTCTGAAAGATTACTGATTGATAATGATAAAACTATAATAGAACATTATACAACATCCTTGGTTCGATAATTTCGTATTATGCCCTTCGTAGCGTTCAGTCGGTGTTGGATTAAAAGCGACTCATATCCTCTATTAATAAGATATTCTTATGGATAATGGATGATATGATTTAAAGGGACCAACTAAGTATAGCCCAAAACCACCTAAGGTCAACTTTGCCTAAAGGAGTTTGAATCTTTATGATTGCTAAATAGAATTGAAGAAAGATATGACAAAGGTCTATGAATATAAAAATAAAGAGATGTGGTATGATTGCCAATGAGACAACTATCCACCAAAGTTAAAATGAAATGGATGTAAGCAATCATAGGCAACCGTACGGTCTTCAACAATGAGAAAACCCATACCATATAGACGGCTATAAAAAGCCCCGACATGAAAAATATGAAACAATTCAATTGAGAAAAAAACTAACGGCCTAATTTATAGCAAAACAATTTACGAAAAAATAAATATGACAGACATGAGCCATCGACAAACACTGAACTACAGGCTCCTGACTTTGGACAGGCACATAAAGAATGTGGTGGGGTTAAACATAATTGTGAGCGCTCAACCCTCCCCTAACCTGGGACAGTGGTGTAACAGGACAACATAAGAACAAACCATAAAAATCAGTCGAAAAAGGCTTAACTCATCAGATCGATACAAAGAAAAACATAAAACAAAAACAGACAGGACGTGGCAGGGTATATATCCACTCCCTCATCCCCAACAACAAAAATACACTAAGTACAGATCTGAGAATACTCGCAGTTACTGGCAGCTAGTTCAAAGCCAATAACAACAAATACAAAAATCATGTAAGACTAAAATATCAAGCCTATTTGGTAAGTGGTCTTATTTCAATTCGATACACAGGCTGATCAAAATGATATTGTGCTCAAAACGCATTAATCTTAGACTTACTGTGGCTGTTGAAGAACTATTTGTGGCGACCAAGAGGATATATGCTAAATTGCAACGTCAAATTGATTTTTTAAATGATTATTGCACCATAAAAGGCATTGATAAAAAGGTATGACGAAAATGATTGCTTTGCCAAACCTTGTTAATCATTTCTGTCTTTTGGTTTACGGTTATTGGTAAAAAGGCAGTTTGGAAAAATTGATAAAGTTTTGCTTTCCATGTTTTTGTGTATTAGAAGGTAAAAATATAAGTTGCTATAAATTGTGTCGATCCTAATGCTTATCTGTTGTAATACAATACTATTAGTATATAATTGATATAAATGATATCAAATTGAGGTTGTTCTTTCAGAAATAGATTTCACTTCCGGTTTGAATAGTGAAAAATCTTTTGTCGCTGAACTAATTTAAATGCATGATTACCTGAACAAAAATCAAATTTATATCTGGTTTACAAGGTTAATCCCTTCTCCCACTATTGTATAAACTTTGCGTATTAATTTCTTGATTATTTCGAAGTATATCCATAAGAGTATTGTAATTTATATACAAGCTCATTGCAATAACCTACGTCTTAAAGTTTAGATTCTAGGTACTGACGTTGTTTATCATCTTAAGTACGTGTTATAGTGTTCTTTTATTTGTCTTTGTAAATTATTAACCTTTACTGTGTAGTCCATTTTTTGGCAATATCCTTTTGGCATGGCTCAGTACTTATGCATACCGCCATTGTGTTGTTGTGCTGTGGTCATTTTTTGTATTCTTGTCTTTCTTTTTTGCTTATGTGCTTTGTCTATATGCTATTTTGTTTTTCTTTGTTGACATATTTGTTTATTTTTATAGTGATTAAGATTATTACACAATGTTGACTGCTGTACCCCTATTTTTGACATTTTTACCTATTATGTCTGTTTGTTTTGTTCACACATTGTTGTCAATATAATGAAGTTTTATGCGACTGTCATACAAGTGAGAGGTTAAGCTGGTTATGAAACAAGGTTTAATCCACCATTTTCTACATGAGGAAATGCCTGTATCATGTCAGGAATATGGCAGTTGTTTTCCATTCGTTTGATGTGTTTGAACTTTGATTTTGCCAATTGATAAGGGACTTTCCGATTTGAATTTTCCTTGGAGTTCGGTAGTTTTGTTATTTTACTTTCTACGTTAGGATCTTTAATATTTTGTATTCATATCAATGCAACATTTAACATGTGTTATTTTAACAAATTGATGTTATCTTTATCTCTGTTCATTTAAACTATTTTACAATATGGTCAACAAAGAAACAATCTAATTGGATTAACCAGAGATATAATTGTTTGTTTATTTCAAAAGTTAAAGCTACATTCCTTATGTTAAGGTGTTCTAAACGTAGCATATTGGAATATAGTTCAAAATGCAAGCCCTTCGATAAATTAATCCCCCTTTATTCAAATGTTCCTTTGTATTATAAAGTAGATTTCTTGATCGTGCCTCTCTGGGCTCATTGCATTTGCGTCAATTTTTTTAAAAGATGCTGTATTCCATTTTGTACAACTATGTTAAATTTCATTTGAGCCAAACAATAAATTTTAATTTTGCGCCATTTTTTTAGACACGTGAATATGAAGTAAAAATGAATTTCCAATTTCCAATGTACATTGTATCCAAAAATCGAGGTTCAAATATCAGAGTCTACAGAAATCCTCTCGAGATTTCATACTCATTTCTAATACATTACTGAAAAGCACTTAGGTATGATATTGTATAGTTTTCACATGGATGTTCCAGGTGACTAGATGGACATAATTTAATCCGAGACAAGCAGATAAAAAAGTCCGTTTTTAATAACAACATAACATACAGATTATCCAGGGTATTGAGGAATAGACAGAAGTATTAGTAGATGCAAGGTAAATAACTGTGACAGCAGATTGGACAGAGTGTTCCATAATGCAACCAAAAGCTGTATAGATATTTATTTCAATTAACATGCTCTAAATCATTCTTCAACCTCCCCGTCATGACGAGGGGTAACATGTAATTCTAAATAAGGAGAAATGAATACAGGTAAATAATATAAGCTTCCCGTACTAAAGCGAGCACTATATCATGGGACCATCGAAAAGATATTAAAAAGGAATTGAAGACAAAAGGCAATCATAAACATTTTTCGATAGAGAAAATCCACAATTATTAATACACATACATTGTAAGTAATAAGATGTATATAGTATGCTTTCAACTAAGCACAAGTGTTTGCACTAACATGACCACGAAGATGCAGCACTTTAATTTCTTCTCCATAAACACTAGTTTATATATACCATGACTTACACCTTAAAATGGACTGAAGGGTCAGTTGTGGACTTAAATTTTCGAAAATAAATTGCCATTTTGAAGTCTCCATTTTATATTGCAACGTTCCAACAACGCCTGTATATGAAGTGTAAATATTGTTGATGTGACTGCACTGCTAGCATTTCGTATCCGATATTTTTTTTATAGAGGAAGACGCTAAACAATTGGTTTATAATGGAAAATCTGTAAGTCAGCATTTCGAGGGTTTGACACACATCATCATGGGTTGAATGTCGCGAAATATTTTGCGTCAAAGGGAATACGAACGGTTGCACATGTCGTAAGCCTAACGTAAGATAACGTGATCTGTAATCCAGTAGGTCAATGCCAATAATGCGTGAAGTGTGATATTGATATATTTATGAACGGATTAAAGTAATGACTGGATGTCAATTTCCCCACACTTTATTTACTTACCTAATTTAATGAAACTCAAAACCTGTCTATAATAACCAAATGTATCAAACAATTCAGCAACAATATTTATAACACAATGCAGTCAATGTAGAAATACCATACAGATTAGCTAGAAGAGGATGGTTATTCGTTTGGGATTATTTGTCCAATTGAATTTGTAATAAATAAACTAACAATGCAAATTTGATACCGAATAATTTTACAAAAATAGTATATGTATTGTTTAAATTAATTATCACCAAGTTTAAATAACCGTTGTCTTTTGTATTACTTTGATCAATGAAATAACAGAATTAAACGACGTAAATTGTCATTGTTCATTAAATAGTTGAAAATTTCTCTCATTATTTAAGAACAATTTCCGAATTTATTTTTCAAATATGAAGTTGAAAGTGGTTTGTCTAATAAAAGAAATCCTAATTTTCTTTTCAAAAATTCAATCGCGTTCACAATCGAGGATTCCCCCGAGATCCCCTAAAATAAGATGCTTTCGTCGGGATTTCATGTCGGTCAAAAATTATCTTATACAAACATCAAACTGTCACCTTCCACTAAAATTGGTACCTTTAATATTATTCCACTATATTTTTCTTATATAAAACTGCAATATTTGAACATTGATTATGTAGATAATAATGATGTAGAAATGTATAGTTTAAAATATATATTACAGATATGAAAAGAAAAGGATATAGGATATACGTCAATTAAACCTAACTTTAAAATTGGAAAATAGAAATGAAAGGAAATGTACGACAAACGTAAATAAAATAACGACCAAACTACACAAAACAAACGAAAATCATAGCTAGCGGTTAAAGTACGGCCTAAAACAATAGACATATGTTTAAACAATATGTCGATCTCTTAGAGTTGTGAAAATGTGGGAATGAACCAATAGCGGCAACAAAAAATCTGCATAAAATTAGTACACTGTTCTTCGAAAAACACAACCATCAAGGTGTAACCAACGATAATCACTGACCACGTTTCTGAGTTTATACAATCATGATGATGTAGCGGGTTAATTTAGTGTTTAAACATAAAAATGACACAGAAAAACGTATATAAAAAATCAGTAATGAAAAATACTTTGTAATTTCTGTATAGTAATCAACACAATGTACAAGTAATAGTTATAATAATACAGTTAACAGTTATTTTCTGCATTTAACGACATGCAAATGATTGAAGAAAAGTGAGGATTGAAAGTGCACGTTGTATACCAAATACGTAAAAAGTAGTGAGTAACGAAAGTGCACATTATATAACCGAACACGTAAAAAGTAGTGATTAACAAAAGTGCACGTTGTATATTTAATACGCAAAAAGAAGTGAGTAACGAAAATACATATTAATAGGAAGTTTAAATCGATTGCGGTTTAATGATTTTTAACATATCTAAATTTGAATATATAGGATGGTTTAATGATTTTTAACATATTTAAATTTGAAAGACAAAAGATCCAACTGATATTCCCATTGATTAACTCTTTTTAAATTAAAATATTTAGCTAATACTTTAGTGTGGGATAATATCAAGAACATGACAAATAAATAAACAATCCTTAATTTGAACAATGAATTTGTTTCTAATTAAATAATGTGTGAGCAATTTGACAACGACATTTCGATAAGATTGTAGGATGAACAGTGATACGAGGCTTTAAAAACTAGAGTTAACTCCGTCATTCCCAACAAGAAATGATTGAAAAAAAAGGAAAATTACTCGTGGAAAATCTGACTTATATTATATCATTTTATGATATTATCATTAAAGGTACTTTGCAGATCAGTTGTTTTTGTCGGTTGTCAAAGATGATATACTTTTATATCATTTTTACATTTTTGTACGTCTAAATATGTGAAAACATTACATAAGACGTTCTCCATAGGTCAACTTAGAGTTATCTAAGGCTAGCACCACAAATTTAGCACCACGAGTCACATATACTTCGTCTGAAATTAAGACTCATAATATTAGAGCTGCACATTTTCTGTAACTAACTTTTGATTTTCCTTCATCGGGATTCTTCTGTAACAATACCAGCGCCCTAGATCAATCATTAAACTAGGCAAAAATACAGTTTTCGATGGTCTAGTTATGCCACAAACTTTCGTAAGCCTGGTTATGCTTTCAGCTGTCGGTGGTCTAGTTAAGCCTCTAGCTTTCGTAAGTCTAATTATGCCTAAAAATTTCTGAAGTCTAGTTATGCCTGTAGCTTTCCGAAGTCTAGTTATGCCTCTTGTTTTCGGTAGTCTTATTATGTCTTTCCTATTATTTAAAGTATATATATTGGATATGTAATCATATTGAGAAATATTAAAGTTGTTGAGCAAATGTAAAAACAATGTGGTCCAGAAGAGAGGAGAGGCTACAATTATGAAGGTTAAGTTGAGAACCTGAGAAGCAAACATCATTTTGGACATTAACAAACAATGAACCAATAGATAGGAACAAACAATAGTCTATATGCCAATCCTGCCACTGTAATTAGAGATCTATATGTATGAGTTGTTCCCATTAGGAGAACCATAAATTTTGGAAAGAGCTAATTTTTCTGTGCGTAAGTGTGTACTCTTTATGGTTTTCAAGTTCTTAAATTACTTTCAGTCTTTTGTTAAGCTAAACACATCATATTTTTAGTTTTTAGTTATTTCATATTAAAGTTGGTTAAAACGCCTATATATCACTCTCAATTTATCAGGCTTTATAAAAAGTAGGAGATGTGGTAGGATTGCAAATTAGAAAACTATCCACAAGAGTTCAAATGACGTGGAAGCAAGCAATTATAGGTCACATACGGCCTTCAACAATGAGAGAAGAATCCATATCGTATAGTCAGCTATAAAAGGTCCTGATATGGAAAATGTGAAAAACAATTCAAAGGACAAGGTACGATAAGGGCGTTTTGCCCTCTCCAAATAAGTTTATATTTATTTTCATTGAGGGTCTAAGTATAGTAAAATTGAAAAAAACAATGATGTTATTGTGTTCCGGTGAAAGGAAATTTGCCTAGCAACGCTTTTTATTATTGTATATGCTATTGAATATACAAAAATGACAAAATACGTAAATGGTTAATCGAATAAAGTAATATCTATGACATACAAATAGTTTCTATGTCGTGATCAATTATTTGTCTTATGAATAAAGACAACACAAATTTAGAATTGGCGAATTTGTCATGGCTTTATTTTTAAAACAACATCATAACAACAATCAGATTTTCAAGGGTCAAAGAATAAATCATTCAATGACAATATAATTATGTTTTTCTTTGATTCAGTAAAGGGCAACCAGCACTGAAGAGGTGGTAACTGGGCTTCTAGCACATAAATAAGATAAATTCCGCCATACACATTGATTGTTCAAATGGATCACAGCACCATCCATCATATGTCATAATGATCAAATTATTATTCTTCAAAGCCATGACGAGTTGGTAAAGACTGCATACAAAATCTGTAATTATAAAAAATATCAGCAGCAAACAAATAATTTTTAGGGTAAGGTGTGGTGGGTTATTTTGTCCTTCCATTCCGTCAAAAATTTGTTAAACAATGAAACAATATGTCCGAAACAACTGGTTTATTATTGCCTAAATTCCTGCCTTTTAATGCAAGAACTAATTGCGTATCGCTTGTGTACAGAAATTTATATAATATAAAACCAGTTGAATATGTCGCTTGCAACAATCAAAACTTCAAAAAAGAAATATAAATCAAATACTTATCAATTCAATAAATAAATTTAATTCATATTGATTAAATATCATTAAATATCAAAATTATCACATATCAATTGATTTATCAGTTCAAATTAGATCAATTCCAAATACTATTGTTGTTTTAGAAAACTTGAAGTCACAAATGAATAGTCCCTTTGATTTCGTTTACTATATTCTTAAATACAACTTAGCAACAGAAATGTTGCCTAGCAACGGTTTAAATGGGTGTTTTCTTCTCCCTCTGAAGTATGAATTTAGCAGTTGTTTGCAGATTTTTCTTTTTCATATGGTGTTGCATTCCAATATACTATCTCAGTCATCATTATTGTTTTTAACAAATTCCGTATTGAGCATAGCAACAACAAACAAATGTTTGGATTATAGACAACTACAAATCAATTAGTCATTTTATTGTTCAAATCAAATTAAATGCACTGCAGCGTGTCTGTTAATGAACAACTATTAGTTAGAAATGAAAAATCAGTTCAATTGTAGTTCACTTAATGCTTATCAACATTTTAGCTACATAACAAGTGCATAGCAACCGTTCAATAACGGGTTCGTTATGTTATCTAAAGTATGAATTTAGTAATTTTGAAAGAATATACTTTCTCATATGGTATTACACTATAATATAAACATCTAGATTATCATTAATCTTTTGTGACGAATTCCATATCGAGTATAGAAACACACATATTCCTTAGCAAAAGCAAACTTTTTTTAATTAAAGACAACTACAAAACCTAAGTTTCAATGTGAAGGTCTTTTCATGAAAACTAGAATATATAGGATTTACTAGTTAGGGGTGGGTCTGAACGGTTTTTAAAGATATTTAACAATTAATGAAATATATAATAGATGGATGTGTCCTCTGGGTACAAAACCTATGGTGAATTAGAAATGGCTTATAATTATCAAGGCAATAGGTGGGGATATAAACCATTTTGGAGATAATTAACGATTCATCATATAAGGGGGATATGACCTCAAGGGATAAATCCTTCGGTGCAGTAAAAAGGAATCGACATAGCCTGTAAAAATACATATGGTTTTTGTGTTGGACATATAAAACTCAATTATTTTACCTTGAAAGTCAAAGGTCAAGAGCAAAACTTCAATTATTTTGACCTAGAGATAAAAGGTAAAGGTCATAATGATATTAGACTGAAATGATATTTTATAGCTATGCACTTTATGCCGAATATCATGTCAATGTCAAAAAAAATAAATAAGTATAAAAATAAGTTGATGTGGTATGATTGCCAACGAGACAACTATCCACCCTAGTTCAAATGTGGTGGATGTAAGCAATCAACCGTACGGTCTTCAACAATAAGAAAACCCTGTACCGTATAGCTATATAGGCGGCTATAAACGGCCCCGACATGCAAACTATGAAACAATTAATTGAGGAAAATAATGGCCTCATTTATGACAATACAATTTACAAAAATAACAACAAATATGACAGACATGAACCAACGACAACCACTGAACTACAGGCTCCCGACTAGAGACAGGATCATAAAGAAAGTGGCGGGGTTAAACATGTTTGTGAACCCTCAATCCTACCCTAACCTGGGACAGTGGTGTTACAGTACAACATAAAAACAAACTATAAAAATCAGTTGAAAATGGCTTAACTCATCAGACCGATACAAAGTGTAGGCCTGGACAAGTGTGTATGTGAATAGAATCCAGAAGAAGAAAAAGATGTTAAACATAATGTCTCCATTCATTCCTTCTTAAAAGCCAGGAAAACATGATAAAGAAAAGTGAGAACTGAGTACTGAATAAACTGCCGTTTCTTTCATGACGAAATGAAATATGGAACGAAATTTTTGTTATCTGTTAATAGGATGTGGAAACCGGCGAGGACTAAAATGGTTTCTCTTTTTTGTTCTTGTCAAATGAATCGTGAATTATTATGTAAAATTCATAGTATGTGTTTATTTTGCATTTTGTATTTTTTCGTTTTGTTTTTGCGTTTTTATATTTTGTCTATCAAAATGAACAATTATATTTGGACATGCAAGTTGCTGATAAGAGTATATGAATGCATAAGTCAGTTCTTTGGGTGGCCCGGATGGGTATGTTTACGCAAAGATTTATATAATAAGAAGGATCTAACTATATGCACCCTTCATTTAAGTCATTGTACAATTGAATAAATAAAATAAGTTAATTAAAACTATACAAAATCTTGTCAAAACTGACTGCACATTTAATGTTTTATCAAATCGCACAATTTTAAAAGTTGTAATAGAAGGTCAATTGGTTATCTAAACTTTTTATTATCAATAATTACAATACATGTTTGTCTCATAAGAAGCCATACTTTTGATTGGATGACATCAATGGAGAGGCATTCCAAAATCAGATGTTATTTTACAAAAAAAAAAAAAAAAAAATGCAACATTTATGACAGCACTTACATCCCTTGACAACGTCACAAGAATGCATAGGAAAACAAACGAAAAATTTGGTAAAACTCGTTATTTCATGGTTGTAGCATAAACATGCAATAATGCTTTGAATGCTTCTTTTGTAACCTCCGTGGTTCATACAAAATGTGCTTCGGTATCGCTTTAACACCCAAATTACAAAAAGAAGTATTTAATTTCTTAAGAAGACCACTACATTAATGAGCATAAACATATAGCTAAGAATAAAAGTTGTGATATGTATAGTATTATTTTCCAAGTTTGAATAAAACATTTCTAATCACATTTGTCTGTTGAAGTTAATTTGCAAATATTAAATACTCATCTTTTAAAACACAATGCACATTTTGGTGCACAGTCTTCACCCAGCGCAAAACTCATGAGACAAACAATCACCGCCGGTTGCCTCGTGGTAGCGTTTTCGCCTCGAGTGCCGGATATCGTGTGTTCTGACCCTGGCCGGGTCAAACAAAAGACTTTCTCCGCTAATCACGTGGCATTCAGGGATAAGAGCAAAGACTAGATGGCTCGGAGTCAGAATATATAGTGTCCAGGTAACAGTCTATTTTGTCCGGTATAAAAACAGTCTATAATTTGCAAAAGGAAACAAATTGTGTTAAAAGTGGGTAACAACAGAATCAATTCGGTAATTGACAATTGACAAAAAAAAAAACATTTATCCGTGTCAGTAGAACTGCATTTTCCTACCGACCTACCGAATTAGACTTTTCACCGGCTTTGTACTTACATGAACAACACAACGGGTGCAACATGTAGAGTAAGATCTGCTTACCCTTCAGGAGCACCTGAGATCACCACCGGATTTTGGTGGGGTTCGTGTTGCTCAGTCTTTAGTTTTTCTATGTTGTGTTTTGTGAACAGTTGTTTGTCTTTTCGTCGTTTTTCGTTTTTTTGCTATGCATTGGCAGTTTGAATATCCTATTGGTAACTGTCACCTCTCTTTTGAAATAATTCGGAATAACAATTACAATTACTACTGTCATAGTTATAAAGTTGTAGTAAAAACCTTCAGAGACAGCTAAAGAGGTCATTATAGTGATGTTGTTTTCTGTTTTTTGTTTTATGTTGGTTAATTAAGAAATAATTGATGGGGTCTTGGTTTTACCACGGGTTGGCCCTTAACGAAAAGTATTTTACCACGAGCTCTAGCCAAGTCGTAGAAAAAGAGCATGTATAGAAACTCCCAAGTGGAAGTGCAGTTTATTTAATCAATTTCAATCATACAAACATATATTTTATGAAACATTTATAATCTAAGTTTACTTCAAATTTTTGTTTTATGTACATGTTTTTAGCTGTTAATTTTAACCAATCAAATAATTTTTCAAAGAATCTATCACAGTGCTAGATATAATTATACTTTTGATTTTAAGAAGACATATCCATAGAAGGAAGTAATATAAGCATGTTGATCATTCAATATGGTCTGCAATATCTCCGACTTGTTCTGTGATCGACTGTTGGGATCCCAGAGATTTTCCATTAACCTTGACCTCTACTTTACCAGGTTTTATTTTATTGTTCAAGGCTTTGGATTCTTTCATGCATTTAACTGAAAAAAAAAGAAATGCTTTTAATTTAATGTAATCAATTGTATTAATGATGTTTAGTGTTATCCTAGTACAAACAGCCAAAGTATTGCTATGTTTACAAATACAGACAAATGCATATTCGTGCGGTTCACATGTACAGTCTCTTTGAATCATGCTTATGTATGTACACTTTGTCTGAAATTGAGCCTATGTAAGATCCGCAGAACAATTATATCTAAATTACTATTCACGATTCTATTCATTTCTCGGACTCGTTTATGCATAATCGACATGTTTTTTTTGTTTGTTAATGATAAAAAAAAACACCTGGGCAAATATAAGCGTCAATACCGAGATGTCGGATAAAAAACATAGTCCGGTACCAAAATTTTCCATGAAATATGAAATGTGGTTGTACTAATCTCGTTTTTAAAAATTTTTAAAGCTAGTACGAATATGTTCAATAATTTCCGACTGTGTACTCAACAATTTTAAAAACATATTGGCCATGTTTGCAATTGTCGCATTGGGATATTCCAAAACATTTTTAGCACGAATTAACAAATATAATATAATATCACTTTTGTCAACGTAAATTATCTTGCTGTAAGTTGTAAGCATCTATGCTTAATTTTGAAAACCCTCTTCCTAAAATACGAGAAAGGACTGCCTCATGAATGGATTTTTATCACAATCTAATGTAAATCTCATATAACTCTGTAAACTTCAGATACGGATATTACAGAAAGACAGAGGTCTGCTTTACATATAGATCTTATCATGGATATTGACACAGATGGACAACTTCAAACTATAACCCATGTCAAACGTTATAACTTCAACTTTCCTTTTGTAAATGTGCCTTTTCTCAGCAGTAACACACCCCTGCTCCATCGTATTGCGTTTACATATCTCAGTAAATAAGTCACGCTCGTGCATGTTCAATCTGTATATGGACATCATTAAAAAGAGTGTGTTTCTTACAGAAAACCTGCTCATACAAAGTTATGAGGAAGAGGGACTATATAAGTTTAACGTTGTGGTTGATAACAAATAAGTTAACTGATACGATTTGTCGGTGTCAAACCTCTCTACCGACTCGCGGTTTCCAGATTGTGACATTTTGACTGATTCACGTGGTGGGTAAGGAATGCATAGAGGAGACGTTTTTCTTATAGACGTATCTGGTCTCGCTTCTTTGGAATTCATGCGATTCCCTTAGTATTTGTGGGTGTTTTTTTTTTAACTTGATTTGTCTCTTTCCAATCAATTTACGAGCTATAAACACAGGTTAACTACTGTTGCATTCTAAAAGCTTTTACCTGATATTTTTTCCTTTGTTAAAAAACTGAAATAAATCCGTCCATGGATAACTAAATCATGGGTGTTAAGATTTAATCCGTTGAAAATTCTTTTTTTACCCGAAATTTGTTTACATGAAATGCAAGTAGCTTGATGCATATGAATGATAGATCCCTCTAGGCGGGTTTGATTTCAACAACTGATACCTTTTCTACATAAGAAAATGCCTGTACCAAGTCAGGAATATGACAGTTGTTGTCCATTCGTTTGATGTGTTTGTGCTTTTGATTTTGCCATTTGATTAGGGACTTTCCGTTTTGAATTTTCCTCGGAGTTCAGTATCTTTTTGATTTAACTTTTTCCCATTTGTTTAAATACTTAATTTAAACTGTTACTTCTTTTCTAATTGCTGTGAAGTAAGGTTGCCTATCTCTTGGGCCATATTTGACCTTAGACGATCTTTTACGTTGTGTTTAAGCATTGATTATAAACTCTCAAATGCGTTTTATATTTTTTAGCCTCCAAACTTTTGGTCACGATCTTACTTTATGAAGGAAATTTCAAGAAACGTATTTTGCGAATTGAAATGATATTTTACTTGGTAAGAACCCAGTGACTGGGTTTTAAAAGCATTTGATAACATTAAAGATATAAATTTTACTGATATGTATTTAAATAATACATCTTGATTACAGTTTATGAAGGGGGTAATTTTTATAAAAATACGGAACTCTCTTGAAAATTGAAAACTGACCTTGGTATTGTTTTTAACTATAGGTGTATATTTGTTGTTCAATATACTTGGACTATAGAGTGAAAGTGTTTTCTGATCAGATTTATATTGCACTTTGATTAATGTACATCTTTTATTGCATAGATCGAGATTTTAAAAAAAATCCCTTATATAGGTTCGTGCCTGTTAAATGCCAGGAATCTTGTTAAAGCTTGTATTAGTGGAATATTATATAGCTCTTGTCATTTGCTGAAGATCGTTCGAAAACTTTAGACATCTTTTGTTTTTGTTTGCGCCTTTGAGTTGCCTACTGAATGGTGTGTACTACATATCTCCTTATATCTATATTTTTAATTATTCTTTATAAATAGAAACATAATGTAAACGTTAATTTTAAATCCATTTCATGCAACCATAAATTAAAGATCACTGATGTGATGTAAGTAGACAATAAATATTGTAGCACTACCAGTAAAGTATTTTATATAACATTATGATTTTAACATGAATAATACAGCCAAAACCTTTTGTGATCATAGCAAAATTAAAATGAGAAAATGGCTGACTTTAAATGAAATACATACAACACTTAAAAATCATCCGAAAACATTTGAATGCATTTGATATAATTTCACCGATGTCATCTTCGCTAGAGCTGTCAGACATTTTAAGTCTGCAAAAAATAAATGATGATTATAATAACAATAATGATTATAAGCAAAGTATGCTAAACTGAAATATTTTATGTCCACTGCCCGATTGGAGTTTAGTACGTGAATTGTATACAATGTCATTGCCGTATGTGTTTGTTTTGTGTTACGACTTTGAACAATGGCAGTAAATAATTTTGTTTATAAACTGTTATATATTAAGATGTCATGTGTTATATGATGTCCTTTTTTTTCCAGGATCATTTATTAGGATGCATATTCAGTATTTGAACCTTAAAATATGATCCACGGTATCTTTCCTTGCATTTTAAACCTCACAGTAATCCTTACTGCATTTCTGCTGTTTTACGAAATTAACTTTAATTATAGCTTTAGAACTTAGAGTGCATTTCCCTGATAGTATGTACTGAACGTCAAGAGAAAAAAGCTAAGTATGAAATGTCTGTGCATTGGATTCCTTATTAGTAAGAAAAACTTTCTTGCAAACCTTGTCAATTTCCATTTCTTATTTGTAAGACATAAACAAACAAACAAAAATTCAGCTTTTTTTTTATCGCAATTAAAGAGGAATACTGTTTACCATATAGAACTATATTACTATCTAAACACGTAAAAAGGTGGGATAAAAACTCATCAAGGATACCTGGTTTTTAATTTGTTACGTCAGTTTACACAAGACTCTTCAGTGACGTTCGAGTAAAAGACAATGAAATATCAAATCAAACACGAATTTAAAAAGCAGATTAAGCCAAGAATTCATAAAAAAAATGTGCATAATACTGCTAAAGCTATGACTTGGAGTAGAAAAAACGTCAGTGTTTCGAATAATTCAAAATTTTATAAACAAACAATTTACAGAAAATAACAATATCAATGATATGACTTATCAATATATAGTGCTGACTAGTCGGATGGTGATACCCTCAGGAACGAAACGTCTCTCAGAAGTGACATCGACCATGTGGTTTTAAAAACTCTTTAATTATACAAACATTATAACGTTCTACCCTAGGCGCGAGATTCTGCTAAACAAGACTCATCAGTTACGTTCCAATAAAATTTCGTTTGAAGACCAAATCAAACACGACATTGAAGAGCATAGCAAGCCACCAATGCAAAAAATTGTGCCAAATACGACTAAGGCCATCTATGCCTGGGGTAGAAAACCCTTAGTGCTATGAATATTTCAAAATTTTATAAACAGATAAAATAAAATACAAAAGAGAGGCGAAAGATACAAAACGGATACTCAAACTCATACGTCGACAATATACTGACAACGCCAAGACAAAAATAGAAAAATACCAAAAGACAAACAACAGTACACAAAACACAACCCAGTAAAATGATTTCTCATGAACCTTTCATATTTGTGTCCTGATTTATTTACACAATAATTCTACATATATCAGTAACGTACAATAACTAAATCAATTAAGCAATATCACTATCTTCCAAATTGAACTGTGAAGAGTTGGAAACAAATATGTGAATAAAATGTATGCTTCAGCTATTTTAAAACGGATTTTACTAACTCGACATCATACGGAATAGGAATAGGAATAAGGAGTAATCAGGAACTCTACAAATGCGATAAACGGTTGCAACTTTGGACTTATTTGGATATTGTTAGATGATAGTTTGTTATTGATTTCATATGAAAAACATCATTTGAAAAGTGAATAATCTTTATCTATTCGAAAAGATAGTATTCAGAGAAAAAGGTGTGGATAATTATGAGTATTAATTGAGTGGCACACACATTGTTTAAACTTACAACTTCCGGTCAGCATATCTCAAACTGAAAATAGTTGAGACCTAGCTACTTCATAAAGGAGATCGTAAATACGTTTGTTTTGGTGTATTACTGTAATCTTTTATAAATAAACTAGGCACATACGAAAGAAAAAAAAACTAGTTAATTTATGTATAAGACTATACTTTGTCTTTCAATTCTCAAATCTCAATAAACCATTTAAAATGATTTTGTGTGTGTTTTTTTCATTAATTTACACCTTCTCATTGGATCATTAGCGTTACATTTAATTGCATGTTTTTCATTTTATGTTAAACACCCATGTACCATGTCAAAGCAATTTAAAACATCCGGATAGTCTGTTTTCGAAATATTTCATTTGATTTAATTTTTTTTCTTATTTTTTATGAATCTAACATGCACTTTTATGCATGCGACTACGTGACTATTTAAATAATTTCAAATGGTAAAATAAAATGGTAAATTCCCTGTACAAAAATGCCGTATTCTTCACAAAATGATATACACAAGAACATGTATATACTTAAAAAGTTATTCCCTGCAATGGAGGACATAGGCATGTGTTAATTGCTATGTACTAGTAGATATATTGCATCACTAGACTACACATAAGAACAGTTAATCCCCAAAGACAAATTCACTTTTATTGCTTTTACTTATTCAATTAATGTTTTATACATTTAGATGTTTATTGCAATCAGGAAAATGAATTGGATACGTATTGTTCAAATGTATTTTGCCCAAAATTTACTCTACTATGAGTATACAGCGTTATATGAACTAATTATCAAACAAAGAAGATCTGGTACAGACCAGAGAACTTTATCTATTATATTCGTATCATTCATTTACGAATTATACGACTTACTTAGTACATCAATTACGACTTGAAATTTCGACAACAACATTTCAGATAACTTTAAGAAATGTTTTTATCATTTAATTTTTAAATGAGTAATTTTTATTTCTAGAAATTAATGCTTTCACAATTTGTAACTTTCATATATTTATATATTTGACTATGTAAAGACAATAACTATTTATCAACGGACTTAATAACTGACTCCGCTGTCGTATAAGCAGAAATAGGATTTTTTTAAAACTTAATTGAATTATATATTAATATTTTAAAGTGAAATGCATCAGAGAATATTATAGAAATCATGTTCAAGTACTTTCAAGAGAGCAATTGTATCGTACTAATTAAACTACTTCGACTGAAATTAGATTTAAAAGTAAAGTTTGTTCTACAATTTTCATCATTATGTTTTTGATTTATTCGATTCACTTTTTGTCATCAATAAAATAAGAAATACATAACTTTTACAACTCAAGTCACATATTTACAAGGGTTTGAGGTCATAACCGGCAAAGCAATATAAACACAAAAAGATGTTGTATGCTTGCCAATGAGACAACTATCAGCCAGCGGCCAACTGGTGTGGATGTAAGCAACTATAACAGTTCCCCGTAGGCTTTCAACAATGAGCGAAACCCATACCGTATAGTAAGATATTACAGGCCCTAAGATTACAAAAAGAAAAAAAAAAAAAAAAAAAAAAAAAAACAAACAAAAGAAAGAAATGAATGAATGAAAACTAATTAATGACCGGACGAACTAAAATTGTCAACGTGTATACATTAACCAAAGGTTGCTATGGGTTCTTACAAATACTTTAGACTCATCATTTACGTCAGAACTTATAGGGAATAAAGAAATGTGTAAAATGAGATGCGGGGTGAACGGTAATGCGACAACAACTTAACAACATATGGACACCATTCCTCCCCAAAAAACATAAACAAAAACACCAGAAAGCCATTAATGAAAAAAGGGAGGTACCCCCTCATCCCATTAAAAATATATATAATTTTGATTTTTTGGTATAATAATCGTTAACATCAGATATGTTGGGCTACGGAATATATATTTGTTGACTGTTTTGTCCCTCAGATTCTTTTAGACATTTCAACAAGCAAACAGAGAACGTTTACCACAGAAATGTCATTTTAAACAAAATGCCTTCATAAAAAATAAAAACAACTAATTATTTTCAGCTGAAATTAAAATTTATTTTTGGAGCAGATATTTCGAAATATATAACTAGATCACCTGAAACTGAAACAAACAAATACTTCAACAATACATCATTTTAGATTATGATGACGATAGAAGTGTATTAAAGTTGTCTAGGCAAGAACAAATTATTAAGATAAAATTTATACAACTAATACTTCTTAATGTATTATTTTTATCAACGCATTCTTAATCATACCTTTATATTAAAACGTAATCCAGCAGAAGAAATAAATACAGGATTTTGTTTCTAATTAGTTAGTCTATCTTTTATATAAAAATTCTATCAACCATGGCGAAGAAAACCACAAATTGAACGTCCTGTTTATCTCGAAATATTTCATATGATTTAAAGCATTTGATATTTAAAGCATTACATGCATTTCAAATAACACCAATGAAAACGTAACTATTTTTGAAATTCCTTGTATTTCAAAATTGTTTATTCAAACGGTAAATCTTGGTAAAATTGCAAAATAAAAATGATCGAAATTAAAACGTGTTTTCCAAGCTGAAAAAAAGAAAAGATATACGTTACTAGTAACTGCTATGGAATAATGTTCCCTTTGCCAAATCCATTTTTCGGAGAGTGAGATATTAAGGGGATACCTTTCATATTAAGATATCAAAATTAGCGTAACAAATATTCAAGAGATAACACGAAAGACACAGTTTGGTCCGGAGCACCTGGTTGGGTTCGTGTTGCTCAGTCTTTAGTTTTCTATGTTATGTTTGTGTACTGCTGTTTAGGTCTTTTTTTTTCTTTTTTTGCCATGGCGTTGTCTGATTATTTTCGACTTATGAATTTGAATGTCCCTTTGGTATCTTTCGCCTCTTTTTTAGTAATTGCATATCAATTGTATTACGGTTTATGATAGAACTGTCAATAATCGCTGGCAATACAGCTTTGATGCCTACATTTATGAACTATTACATACATCGAAACTCCAAATCAATCAACCATTTGTTTTTCTTTCTCTCATCAATTTGATTATATAACAACAATGGACAACATATTGATTATGGTATCATAGGGTGCATGTCTCAACCCTTAATGTGACGATTCCAAACTTTTCATATTTCAATTAATAAACATACATCTATCTATAAATGATACAGTCAACTTTTGTGTATTTGTTTTGGTACATTTATAATGTGACTAAGGTCTACTCAGTGAGTATATCACGAGCTCAATTAGACACGGTAACGGTTAATCAAGGTTTAAAAGAGAGGCGAAAGATTTCAAAGGGACATCACAAACTAACAAAATAAACTGACAACGCCATGGCTTAAAAAAAAGACAAACAAACAAACAACAGTATACAAAACACGCCATAGAAAACTAACGACTGAGCAACACGAACCCCACCAAAAACCTCTTATGGATTATTCGGCCATTGGCTTTCGAATAGACATGTCAGATAAATGTTTACAATTGACAATTGAGTGTCGAGAGTCTAGAGTTGATGCATTTAAATAAGAGATCTGCTCAAAAGTATTAACTTTATCATTTTATAACATTGCTACTAATAAATATAAAATCATTGGTTTAACAAATAGCTGTTTTAGCATATAATTGTTAATGAAAATTATTCCATATTTTAAACATACTTTTTGGTTAATTGCTTGGTTGATTTGTTGAAAAACTTTTTGTATATCAAGGGACTTGATCTTCATTTCTAAGGGTTTGGTTGGTCTGTATGTGTATTGATTGTTGGATGATTGATGGTATGATTTATTGATTGATTTAATAGCATTGACAGTTTGCATAACGTCAAGAGACACATTTTTCATATTGCCTTTTTCATTGATTGATTGTTTGTTTAACGTCAGCTGACAAATATTTAACGAACATTCTGTTATCACAGAAACAGGTTCAATATCCCCTTCTACAAAAAGAGGCAGAATTTTACTTCTTCGATTAAATACAAGGGGACGGGTCTTCATGAAAAAGCGGAAAAGAAAATATGAGAGAATTTTCTGATTCACGTAGAAATGTAAAAAAAGTTAAGATCCAGGTACAAAACGCACACACAACAAAATAAAATATGAATTCCGAGGATCCCTAGAAAAAAAAGGAAATTCATAAAGGAATATTCAAAGAAACGGTTTTTAAGGGGGATTAATCCTTGCATATCCCCATTAGAATTAATGCAAATATATTCATATTTGTTTGGAAGGAGAAAAGGAGAGGGATGTTAAGTCCTTGCATGTTCATAACAAAATGTCATAACTTTTATCGCAAACTTAAGACCCCTCGTGACATGACTTACATGATCTTATGATTATCATAAAAGTTACGACATAAATTTAATGCATTTATCTTTGCACATGCAGTCTCCCATGTTTTGTTTTGTTACCGTTTGTTGTTGTGTTGCTTAGTCTGTCAAATATAGTAAAGATTTATTTGTCTCCATTTTGTCAGTTTAAATTTGAATCTCCTGCGACGTAAAAATCGTATTCTTTTCCTTACTCATGACTATGTGTGATAAATATAGTTGTTTATGTGCTGTGTTTCTGTCGCGTGATGTTGTCATTTTAGCGATACGTTTTAACATTGTCATATGGGCGGGAGGTTTGGCAAGCTTTGGGGCCAGGCTCGGCCCGCCATTTTTTCTTAAAATGTCCTGTGCCGGGTCGAGAATGTGGCAGTTGTTATCAAATAGTTCGTTTCTATGTATCTTGGCGTTTGTTTTTGTTGCACTTCAGTGGCCTTGTTGTTCTTTTGTTTTCCTCTTATAGTTGATGTGTTTTCCTCGGTTTTAGTTTGTGACCCAGATTTGTTTTCTCTCTCTCAAAAAAAAAAGAAAGTCAAATCACAAAAATACTGAACTCAGAGGAAAATTCAAAACGGAAAGTCCCTAATCAAATGGCAAAATCAAATGATAAAACACATCAAACGAATAAACAACAACTGTCATATTCCTGACTTGGTACAGGCATTTTCAAATGTAGAAAATGGTGGATTGAACCTGGTTTTATAGCGCTAAACCTCTCACTTGTATGACAGTCGCATCAAATTCCGTTATATTTACAACGATGCGTGAACAAAACAAACATAATAGGTAAAATAGTCACAATATGGGTACAGCAGTCATTACTGTGTCACAATCTCAAAACAAACAAATATTTAACAAAAAAGCACAAAAGGCATCTATAAAATTTTAAAACCACATTCATTGCTTCGCGTGTCTGACGTCAGAAAATGTAAACATTACATAGGAAGAAATTTTGTCGTTCAAAGTATTTTCAAAAAAATTATAATTTCACATGGGGAATGGTGGTATACAGTGTTTAAAATCAAAAGTTGTGTTAGAACTAATGTTCAGAAACAGACAGAGATTTAAAATTATACAGAAGTTCTTTAGAATTTTTAAGAATCCACATAAGGTTAATACCACTACGCGAGTAAAATAATTTTGTCGTTTGTCGTTCAAAGTATTTTCAAATTTATAATGAAACAATAACATAATGACATATAATAGAACAATAACATAATGACGGTATCTTTAAAAGTACAGAGTCACGTCATATGAACCAAAGAAACACAAAAAGTCACAAATACAAAACACACCAGCAAAAATGAAAGATAATGCAAACACATTGACGGGATGTATAAGTACCGAGCCACGTCAAATGGATATCACAGAAAACAGACCAAACAGTAAAAGTAATATTAATAGTTGAACAAAGACAAATAAAAGAACAATATAACACGTTGTTAAGATGATCAACAAGGTCAGTACGCAGAATCTATCCATCAAGACTATCGCCAAGGCTCCGTGTTGAAGGCCGTACATTGACCTATAATGGTTTACTTTATAAATTGTTATTTGATGGAGAGTTGTCTCATTGGCACTCACACCACTTCTTCCTATATCTATCATGTATTATTTGTGAAGTTGATACGGAATATTAATCAACAAGGTCTTGGTACCTTCCGATGAACTTCTTTTAGAAAAAGGACGAGACGTTCTTTGACATACCCCTGGTTCATCAACTTTCTGCTCAGACTCTGGTGACGTTTTACAAAGTCTGAGTAGGAGCTGCAAGCTCTTGAATATCGAATAAGTTGGGAAATGTATATCCCATATGCAGGTGAAGTAGGTATATTGCTACTAAGGTGGGGGAAATTTATAATTTCAAAATTAAAATCGTCTCGTTTGTCATAGATTCAGATACTGAGATGACTGTGTATGTCAAATTCGAGATATAAGTTTTAAAATGAGGCGGAGGAAGCCGTGTCTGTTGTTTCTTTAATTTCTAGTTCTGGGGGATATATTAATGGAACCCAATCAGAAAAGTTCGGATTGTTAATGGAAAGAACATCATCAATATATCTGAAAGTGCAATTAAATAATCTGGCTTCTTTGATCTTCTTGTTTTTGACAAGTGTCTGAAGGAACTCCGATTCATATGAAAATAAGAAGAGGTCGGCAAGGAGAGGCGCACAGTTCGTTCCAACAGGAATGCCGACAATTTGTTGAAAAAGTCTACCTCCAAATTTAACAAATATGTTGTCGATAAGAAACTCTAGCATACTGATCACTAGTTCCTCTGTGTAGCATGTTTTACCATTTTGTTCACTATTAACAAAATATGCCTTATGATATCCCAAAGTAATAAATTTATAGCGTATGCTACCATTTTTATGTTAAAAGGCATTGTGGATTATTTCTTTCAGGCGATTTTTCAATCTCACATGGGGAATGTGAGATTGAAAAATCAAAAGTTTTGATAGAACTAATTTCAGAAAAAAGACCGAGATTTAAAGTTATCTAGAAGTTCTTTAGAATTTTTAAGAATCCACATATGGTTAATACCACTACGCTAGTAAACAGTTTCACAGTATTTCTGAAGACCCTCTTTCACTGCGGACAGAATTTTAGTCAATCTAATGGACAATTCATTAGTGGAACATGCAGATGAGACGGAAATGTACCGTTGTTTGTACGGAATTTTGTGAAGCTTAGGTATCCAATACAAACAAGGTAAGTCTTCCGATTTGTTGTTCAATGTAATGTTCATTGAAGCCATGAAGGACTTATGATTTGCCAAAATCTCATCCCTGTCAAATGATATGTCTTTGTATGTGGGATTACCCGAGTGCTCATTTATTCCTAATTCTTTTACAAGACATTCGTAGTAATACGATTTACATACAAAGATAATATTATTTGAAGCTTTGTCCGCAGGAACAACAACATACTTATCATGAAGAGATGACAGACATTACACGGCCTTTTTGTCTCTGAAAACGGACTTTGGTCGATCATTCACACAGTTTTTCAACTTATGAATGCGACGTTTTATCAGAGTCCTGATAGTTTTGACCCATTCTGACAAAGTGACCAGTTCAACTTCTTCTCGTTTAGCCCATGCTAATCAATTTGTGACTTTTGAGCACCGGTATTCTACTGCTGCCTTTATTTATTAACGTATTTACACGGGCATTTCGTTGGTCGGGTACTCGATGTACTAAATCTTAAAAATATTCACTTTTAAATACATGAACACGAAGTTCTAGAATTTTATTATATATACAAACTAAATTTAAACACATAAACAACTTAAATTTTTATTCCATTTCATATATAGTTTTATGTTCAGTAGAATGGAAACAATAAAAGTTTAGTAAATAATAAGAATGATAATAATCATTATTTTCATAAATATTATTTCTGAAATTTTTTATTCTTTCTTAATCATTATTTAAAATAAAAATAAATATGTTCGCTTGTGACAGTCATAAGAGCATCATAGGTATGACTATCTTAGGACAGCTTTGATTTACATTCTATGACATATCATATGATAGTCATAAAATAGTCATAAAATTTGTCCTAAGATATATCTTATGACTTATCTGAGGATACTTTCGAAAACCGGGCCCCAGCATTCTATTTATGTGTAATATTACAGTAATAATGAATACATTTTGCCAGTAACAAACGTGATGCCTACTGAACGGGTAATACTCAGGGGGAACTGCCATGACACCCGTAGAGGCAAACATCTATAATTTATTCTATAAATATGCAATGTTTCTTTTCTGAAAATAAAAACCACCAGAGTTCAATTCTACATAACTATTTATTACAGGTAAACAAATCTAGACTGTTTGGAAAATGGGTGACGTTTTCTGCCTTTGCGTAGACAAACTATTTAGTAAATTCCTTGACATTCAGAGTAGTTCTTATTCAGCAGTCACCACGCTTCGTTATTTTGTACAATGCAATGCATATGACTTTAATGAAATATATTCCTTTTCTTTATTCTTGTTTTTTCTAAGGGCGTGGAGAGTTAACATTTACTTTTAAAATTTCTTTTTAAACTTTCATACTTGACTGGAAGATAACCACATCACGCAAATTGCCAAAAACAAAAAATAAAAGGCCAGTTCTCTGTGATAAAGGAATAAGACGTGGTATATCTAAAGCTCATTTGGTTGAACACTCCTACAAACCCATATGTTTAACTAGACAGGACTTCATGGTATTGAAATCGGTTCATTATTTTAGCTTCTCCCAGGACGACTAGATACAAACTCACTGTTAATTTAACATATCTAAACATTGTACCCGGGGCTCATAAAGGGTATATACTATATAGTAATATATAAAGTATATTATGATTATTGTATGGCATTCTGAACTAGATGTTAGGAAGCGTAAATGTTTTTTCATATAGTCTAGAAGAGCTGGGATGTAAATTAGTTATCCCACTCTGACTTGGTGTGTCAGTGTAAGATCACCCTCTGGCCTCCGGCCATCGGGATGATCTTACACTGACACACCGCGTCCTCATGGGATAACTATTACAGATCACCAGGTGAGAATGGTGACATTACCTGGATGAACAGTATCGTACACATTAAATCAATAATCAATGATCTGAAGGTGATTTAAACATTTACACATGAACTAAATAATAATACTGTGACAATTAAAATAGAGGGTCGTTTTTTCCCTATTTCAGAACCGAAATTTGAATTATTTGATATGATAAAATAAAACCCCTTGGCTTATCCCTAATGCAACTGTAATGGGAAATAATGTGAAATTAAAAGTAAGGAAAAATCAATATGAAAATTGTGTTATTTTTAAAAACTATCTACGTTTATTAGAGCGTTTACATGTAAACATCCGACATTGCGACATTGCAATGCAATACATTTCAACTGAATGTTTACACGTTTAAACGTGTTTTGAAACATTTCAGTTGTAACTCAATAACTACATTGGAGATATTTTTATTATGATACAAAAACATGCGATCATTTTGAGTATTTCAAGTGGAGTTTCAATGTGTTTTAAAAGTTTCGGAACTGTATTAAAATATATTGTGTAAATGGTGGTTGTGATAATTGGAAGAGGTATTTATAGACCTGGCCAACTTACCCATAAGAAGGAACATCATATTTGCGCAATGAATTCAAGTCATCCAAAGTTCTTCATTATAATTTATATCCTTTTTAGATATCATACAGAGAACATTGTTGAAGCCAATGATATTATTGTCGATTGTTATTCAGAAAACGGAGCAAATTGGTAAGTAAGCCTATAACAAGATATTCAACAACTGAAAATGAGATTTTTAAGTTCCCTTTATTCAATCCACAGAATCCTGGATAAGGTTAAAACACAAAATGTTTTCAGACTACTAACAAATAAGACACAAGGTCGTTCTGAATTTGTATGAAATATTTGTCACTGGACGTTAAAAAAACAAAATCATTCAATAAGAAACAAGAAAAACAAGAGACACCAAATCCCGTGATAAGATGTTAAACATTCTGCAGTCAACATTAGCGAGTAACACTGTGGCAAGATTGAAAACAGCTGTTATGTGAATCAACTCCTTTGAATGTCTCAGAAAAGCTTTTGAATATAAAACTCTGTTTTATCTATTAAGAGATTAAGAGACCATAGAAGCTGGTAATATTTAACTCTGTATACATTTTCATCCAAATAGCAATTTTTTAGCTGTTTTAACTTAAGATACAATTTTCATAAATAATTCATAATTTCAGTATTCATTTCTAATTCCATCGGTTATTCACGCAACTCTTCTTAATCTTATGATCAAAAATATACTACCGTCTCTCGTATAGTCATCATATAAACAATGACTTCGCACTTTTAATTCGCTGTTACGTTTTTATATTTCAAGACAATAATTCGACCACATTTGTGTTCGTTTTAAGCCGGCAAACAAAAAAAGCAATATATCTAAAACCGAAAAATTACAACAGACAGCAATGGACGATCGAAAAAAATATTTAAAAAAGCAGAAAAAATCCGTCCAGATCTTGCAATTTACAGCTCTCTCTTAAAACAAGGCCAGCCCCTTTTGAGGGTAACATTTAGTATCACAGTAAATCCGCACCTGTCAACAGATCGGTTGTTATAGAGCAACAGATTGAAATGCATTTTGTTAAAAACAATCATGCAATTAGAGTAAATCAAAAGATATTGAAATTGATAGGTGAAAAAAAAAATCAAATATAACAACATGGGAATCCGGAAAGTAGGTAAAAGGGGTTGGGGTGGCCTATTCAACGAATTCTAGAGAAAAATATTGGAGAATGTCACGGAGTATGGCAATGTAGGTATTTAGGCGTATCCTTTGCAAAAGGATTCCAGAGGCGCAATGTTCCAAAATCTGAAACTAGAGCTCGAAATTTGAAAAGTAATCAGACCAAAAATTGGGGTAGGGTATACATATTAAACGGCTTCTAGAATATAGGTATTATAGAGGAGATACAGTCTTGTATCATTCAACTAATATAAATATTTAAGTTGTGATATATCTGTACAGATCATTCATTCAAACTATTCAATGGTACAATATTTATATTTAAGATTAACTGAAATGCATAAATTGGTCCAATGATAAGATTTTTTTCTGTTCGCCCATTATCACTCTAAATCGTCAACAGTTCATTAAAAACCGTAACGCAAGATTAAATGTCACAAATATTTACAATTCACATTTCTGAGTTATGATAAAACATTTTGATCATTTTACGATTTTTTTTAGAACCTGATAAGACAATGGCAACCAGATAAAGTAATGAACAGATTAAGATTTGTATTCTTCCTATTTTCTTTTTCATTCTAAAGAAATTCCCCTATCAATTACCGGCAAAATTAATTCATCCCAATCATATACTATTGACAAAATGTAATTGAGATCATATTTCCATTACTCTTATACTAATTAAGTAGCAAATAATTGGCAAAAACAGTTTTACTTCCAAGTGCATCGAACAAATTTAAACAAAGCTTTACCATGGTAATTAAACGTTTTGATGTCATCATAAGAGAAATTGGTCTGCAACTGTAGGTAAAAGGTGGCAGCCATCAGTGTGAAAGTAATTGGTAAAGAAATATTTAAAATTTAAACGAAATTTTGGGTCATAACTTCTTTAGTATGTCAATTCAACTCAATACTCTCTTACCTAATTATGTTGCCACATTATTTTAGATGCAAGTTACTATGCCTCCCACGACTGATTTGAATCTTCACAAGGGAATGCTTTAATGTTATGTTTTAACTTAGGTCATATACATTTGATTTTTATGCCCCAGGCGTAGCGGTAGGGGCATTAAGTTTTACCCTTGTCCGTCTGTACGTCCGTACGTCCGTACGTATGTACGTCGTACGTCCCAAAATTGGTTTCAGTTCTCTAACTTTAGTTTGCCTCAACCAAATGTTATGAAACTTATACACAATGCTAATTACTACAAAACACAGATCAAATTTGAATTTTGGTGGCGTCACTTTTACCGTTCTAGAGTTATGCCCCTTTACAAATGGAAAAATTGCTGAATTTTTCGTTTCCGTTCTCTAACTTTAGTTTGCCTCAACCAAATGTTATGAAACTTATACACAATGCTAATTACTACAAAACACAGATCGAGTTTGAATTTTGGTGGCGTCACTTGTACTGTTCTAGAGTTATGCCCCTTTACAAATGGAAAAATTGCTGAATTTTTCGTTTCCGTTCTCTAACTTTAGTTTGCCTCAACCAAATGTTATGAAACTTATATACAATGCTTATTACTACAAAACACAGATCAAATGTGAATTTTGGTAGCGTTACTTTCACCGTTCTAGAGTTATGTCCCTTTACAAATGGAAAAATTGCTGAAATATTCGTCTCTGTTCTCTAACTTTAGTTTGCCTCAACCAAATGTTATGAAACTTATGCACAATGCTAATTACCACAAAAACACAGACCAAGTTTTAATTTTGGTGGCGTCACTTTTACCGTTCTAGAGTTATGCCCCTTTACGAATGGAAAAAATGCTGAATTATTCTTTTCCGTTCTCTAACTTAAGTTAGCCTCAACCAAATGTTATGAATTTTATATACAATGCTTATTACCACAAAACTCAGATCAAGTACAAATTTGGGTAGCGTCACTTTTACAGTTCTTGAGTTATGTCCCTTTATAATGTTATATGCAAGCGGGGGCATCATCTGTGTCCCATGGACACATTCCCCATTTATTTTTATTCCAATACCTGTATCTGTTAATCATCTCCCAAAGCATTATTTAAGTCATGTAGTACAGCATCAAAATATATTTCAGCATCGGTCTGTTTAATTGGGAGCATGACATAATTCTGCTGGCAGGATATCACACCAGTTTTTAATCATATTCGAAAATATCTGCTTTATTTCTGTGCATTTTTTCCATTAATCGCAACACACCAGTCATTCTTGGACAAAAGCTAAAATCATCACTAGACTTACAGAGTGCCAATTGCATGTTGTCTGTTGTTTCTTATGACACAAGACATGCATTAAACAAACATGTGTTCCATATATTCGGTAAGCCTCTTAATCTTGATTTGATAAAGTTGAATTCTTTGTTTTCAAGGGCGATGTCTCTGTCTCCGGATCTTGTAAAGCCTTTTAGACAAGTAGTTCCTTTTCCTTGGGCCTACCCTTCTTCTGGAGTGTTTCGCTGATTATTATGATGTTCCTGTTCTGATTTTGATGTTTTTTTGGGGTTTTTTTGCTGCATTGTTTTGTAGTCTACCTCATTATTTTCACGTGGGGGTTTCTGATCTTTAACCAATTTTTGGTCACTGGAACTTTTGGGGGCTTCTAATACCAGTTTTCCTGTGTAGTTTGTTTCCTTGTTCCAACGCGTTGAGAAAATTGTCTCCTTTTCTTGGCAATCCTCAAAACCGCGACATTCTGCACAGCTGTTATATGCTCTTTATCTTAGATGATAATTAGCCTAGTCTAGATATTGTAGTTCCATGCAAAGCGATGTCTTTAAGAACTTGGAATCTTTTTTAAATTCTAGCATTTCCCCTCTGGCCTATCAAATTTATTTTCGCCAGATGATAAGGATTATTATTGCCGTGTCTTGAGAGATCTTAAGGTAACATGTTGGACCAGAGTGCTATTGTTGGATAAACAATTTATGAATTTTGACTGCAAGAGGTTTCGAATGTTGCTTGTTCCTAGCAACTTCAACAAATATTGTCTCTTTCATTTCTGCTCTGACATCGTGTTATATTTATCCTGACCATGTAGAAAACTCATAATTCGTTGGCCGATTTTGAAAATCTTCCTCAGTAAGCTGATAAGTATTCGACGATTCGGAGAACACCAGTTGTGCTGTATGCTTTCCTTGGTAAACTTTTAGAATTTTGGAGAACTCTAGGCATGTGATATCTTTTTGGCAATTTAGCAATTGAACATTAGATTTGTTCTAGGTAGAAAACTGCTTTCTCATGACACTTTTGACAACAACACATTGTAAACGGAATCAACATAGAGCTGGCCTCTGTCAGAGATGTTGAGTTCAAGATAACATCTGAAGTAATACATACCAAATTCGAAGTTTGACTTTCTTAAAATTTGAAAAATTACATGCGATTGACACGCATTTGAAAACATCCCTTCAAAGTCACCTTCAAAAGCATTTCCAGATAAAATTCTAAATTCGCGCCTACGAAAACTGTTCATATTTTCGTTGTTAAATTTTGATAACCCCGCCTGAACTAATGCCATACTTCTGTAACTAGTTTGTTGATGAGGAACTGAAGCGTTTGAATGACCAAAGATATTTTTCTGATCTGCGGAATTCTGCCAGCCAAAACGAATCAGCGGGATAGAATGCAGTGTTGAAATCATACTGGATTATTGATTCTCCGGGAATCGGATTGTGACATGCCCATTCATAGTAATAAAATTTATGGCCATCTCCTTTGGGACTTACAACTGTCCCAGTAGCATCAAATAAACCTACATCTTCTTTCTCCATGTCATGCCAGATTTTAACTCCTGCGTCCGTTCAATACATTATATATGGAATTAAAATGGCTATGTGTCGTAAAACTCCAGGAAGTGTTTTCGTAACAGAGTCATCTTCCAATTTCTCAGCTAATATTGACAAACTTTCAAATTCTGACTGACCTATTTTGTTAGGATATTTTGATTCATTTGCAATTTTCTGGAAGGTCAAACGTCGAAAAATTGCCAGCTATCTTGACGTTCATTGGCGTTTCTTGAAATTTGTTCAGGTAATGTTTATATGGTTTTTGTCTATATTTGAACATCTCCTTTACCGTTTCCCTCTGGGTGCCTTTTACTGAACTTTATGGTTTTGATGAGAAATATGTTTGACAATGGACTCAAATATCAGCTTAATGCACATAACTTGATCCATGGAGAATTTATATTTGTTTCTGTAATTTTCAAATGTGCATATACATATTTCTCGAAATGATGGAGAATTCTTGAACTTTCGTTTCCTTGTGATTAAAACTCTATGCCATTTGAACATATAAAGACAACAAGGATTTATTTTGCAAATCCAATCTGCCACTATATGTTCCCAGCATCCACTTTTTAAGCACCTTCATTTTCTATCTTTTTGTATTTTGTTCCATTGATTTACTGTCAAATAGAATGAACCGCTTGTGGGAATGTCTACAGTGAAATAATTTTCTCGAAATGGCTGCCAAGTGTGTGTTCGATAGTTGATAAGCTATGCTATGCTCTCCTTTGTTGTTAGTAGAACTTTCATCCGTCAGATGTACTGTTCGCTGTGACTTACATCAACCATCTTTACTTGGTCTGCATGCTTGCGCAAGCAAGATTCGTTCTCATGAATTTGTTCAGTTTGAAGTATTTCATTCTGATTCGCAGCTTCTGACCCTTTCGTATATATTTCGGTATTTACATTTGATGTATACTTTTTCATTTCAACTTCGCCACTTGTACATTCAAACAAAATGTTATGCTCCTCCTCTTCGACGTTATTTACTGCGCCCCCTTGATGGTTCGGGCAGGTAATATCTAACGGATTTGGATTGTCTTATAAAACTCCATTATCAGCGCTATTGCTTGTGTTGTCTGAAAGTGCAGTACTGATACATTTGCTGTAATGGAATAATCCGTATCTTCCTTAGTTTCAGTATCTCAAGACAGATCTTCATTTTGTGCAACTAAATCTGTAGAAATTGTTTTGACTTGTCGTTGCTACGCATTGCCTTACATGGCCTTGTACTTTTTCACTTGGAGGAAATTGAGAAGGAGGATTGGGTTTTTTGTCTCCTAACGACTCTTTCGATAGCCGTTCGCTATCTATAATTAGATCTGCAGTAACATAATGGTCAGAGGTTTTAGTATTATGTCTTAAACAATCGGGCTTCGATTGAAATTCATGTGGTTTTCTTAATACTTTTTTCCGATATCCTAGGTCTGAATCCTTTAATGGAGTCATTTGTCTATAAAGTGTCTATATGCCATTTTGTTTTTCTTTGTTGACATATATAGTTGTTTGTTTTTATTGTGATTAAGATTATAACACAATATTGACTGCTGTACCCCAATTTTTTGACGTTTTTACATATTATAATTGTATGTTTTGCTCACGCATTGTTGTCAATATAATGGAATTATATCCAACTGTCATACAAGTCAGAGGTTTAGCTAGATATAAAACCAGGTTTAATCCACCATTTTCTAGATAAGGAAATGCCTGTACCAAGTCAGGAAAATGACAGTTGTTTTCCATTCGTTTGATGTGTTTGAGCGACTTTGATAAGGAGCTTTCCGTTCTGAAATTCCCTGGAGTTCAATATTATGTTATTTTACTTTTTGTTGATTGTCTTGTGTTCAATGTTCAAGTACATTGGGATAATTCTCTTGTACATTAACGTTTACCGGCTGACGTTCTTTTTGCTTGTCAATGCATGACACTACGTCTTTTTTTTTTATCATGCAACTAACTGTGTCTTCATCCGACTTCTCTGTTTCAATGTTGTAATGATATACTTTAGGTTTAGACATATCCATTTCTTCAATGAGGTTTTTCATTTTCTTTTGCTTTATTCTTTTGTCTTCTTTCTTTAGCGTTGAAACATTGTTATCATCCGATATAACATGGTATTTGTTCCTTCAACCTTATCGGATAACCTTTCTTTGAACTTGAAAGAGTTTATCTGATAATAAGAAGACACCCCAGTTCATGGAATCGAAGAAACTGTCAAACATTTGTAATGAATCAAGCATACATAAAGTTTTTTTTTTTGTCTCGTCATGATCAATAAGAAAATATATGGTTTAGGGGTGGGGTGCTCAACCATTTTCAAAATTGTTAAAGGGTACTGGTATGAAGGGGTGGGAATGGTCCCCAGGACCCCTGGTATGCCCGTTTGACTTGTCTCTTCATTATGAATTACAAAATATATGGTTTGGCGATGGGGATGGGATAGCCCCATGGTAAAAAAATATACATCGTTCAACTTGTCTCGTCTTGATCTATAAGAACATACATAGTAAAGGGCTGGGGTTCCTAACCACTTTCAAGTTTACTTAAAAGTAATGGTATAACGGGTGTGGGGATGACCGTCGGGGCCCAAAATTTTACTCCTTTCTATTTGTCTTGTTATCATATATGAGAAAACATAGGGTTTAGGGTTGGAGTTATCAACCATATTAAAGATTATTAAAGGTTAATGGTTGGGGGGGCGGAGATGATCCTCTGGAGTCCAAAATTGATCGGATTCTTGATCTTTCTGATTCTTTCAATTTGTTTGAATTCCATTCTGATTGGCCATAGAAACATCAAGTGTTCATCCTGAAACCAATTGAAGATTCTTCCCATTTCTTATTGATTCCATCGGTATAAAATACCCTGTGACATCCCTATTATTTTTTTCCATAAGCCCTGGAATAGGCCAACCTCTACCCCTATTTTTGGTCCGACGTTTTTACATTTTGAGCCCTAGTTTCTAATTTTGGAACATAGCACGTCTGGAAACCTTGTATCTCCTCTACAATATCAATATAGCTATTCCCCGTACCAACCCCCAATTATTTTTCCCCATAATCCATGGAATAGGCCAACCCCCTTATTTTAAGTCCAAATTCTTCATGTTTCAGATTTTGGAAAAAAAGAGCCTCTTAATCAAAACTTTACGACAAAAGAGATGATTTCAGCTTCCAAATTGTGAACTTTCCATTACGATGTAGCAACATTTCAGCAGCGCCAGAATACGTAGTAAATATCTTTCTATATCTGTATCTCCTCTACAATACCTATTAAAGCATACACCGTGACACCCCATTGTGTTTCTCTTGAAGCCCTGGAATAGGCTACAACCCCCTTTCTGTACTTCAACCTTTCTACTCGGATTGTAAAGTTGTTATATTTGAATTCATTTTCACCGATTAAATTCAATAACTTTTCATTTCATCTAGTTGCATGAATTCATTTCAATCAGTTGTCTTAACAACCAATCCGTTGACATGTACGGATTAACTGTGATACTGAATGCTTCCCTCAAAAGGAGATGGCCTTGTTTTATTGATAGATTTGGTAAATCCCATATTAAGGTAGAGCTGTAAATTGCAATTACTGGAAGGAATTTTCTGCTTTTCTAAATTGTAATTTATTTTTCGGTTTTCAGATATATCGCGTTTTTGTTTGCTAGTTCTTGCTCACTAGCTTCATCCTGGAGTTTAAATGCAACCTTTAAATAAAGCAGTAATGGGAATAAGTTGCGTGTGTGCTCAACATGTTTAGTTTAGTTTAGTGAAAAAAATGTCAAAATTGAAAAGTGTAACAAGAAAGTCACTAGGAAGAACCATTTCGTTGACTGATTAGACCCATAAAGAATCATTCTTATACAGGTGATTGAGTCAATTCAATGGTAAAGAATTTGGCAGCTAATGCCCCTCTTAGTGCAGAATTGTCATTTGTGATAACAGTATGATGAAGTAGGAATAAATTATACAATTGGATATTTTAAATAGTTGGATAGTTGTGGTTTGTGTATTGTTGTTTGTCATTTCGTCTTTTTTTCGTTTTATGCCATGGCCTAGTCAGTTTGTTTTCGACTTATGGGTTTGAATGTTCATTTGGTATCTTTTGGTTCTCTTATACCAATATGGTCATTTTGCAAATGGTGTAAATATGAGCAAGTCCTTCATAAAGAATATTACACACGTCATGATGTTTGTCTCACCTTGAAGAAGACGCGAAGGCGAGACTTCGGCGTGCTGTTTCAGGTGGCGGCGTCAATAATTTGTTTAAATTTTTGATTAAGTGAGTTTAAGGAGAACCACTGGTGATAAGTCAAAGATAATTTGTATGCAGTTGTATTAGAATTAGCACATCAAATTTTATGGAGATTATCCCTCCTTCAGTCATTGTCTATCAAATTCAAAACTGTTGCATGGTTTACATGTTGAGTTTGTGATTAGGTCAGAATAAGGGGAAACTCTTATGCCCAATCAAGGATATGTTGTATGCAGCTGTATTAGCATTAGCAAACTTGATATTCACGGAGATTATTTCCTAAATCCCTCAGTTATGCTTTGCAAGTTTTTTTTTAAGAGTTTACATGTTAAAGTATTGCCATTTTAATTTCAACATTCGTTTTATATTATCAAATTACATGAAGGCGAGATATTTTTAGGTGTCCTTAGTTTATTGTATATATATCCGCCTCTGTGTTTCACGGTAGCGTGTTCGTCCCAAGGGCAGGTTCGATCTCTAGCTGAGTCAAACCAAAGACTTTAAACTTGAATTTACTGCTCCGCCAAGCACTTGGAAAATAGGAGCAAGGACAACGACTGATCGCCTATGAATCGAAAAAACATGTTCGAGTAGGGTACTGTATCTTCCCGTACACCTATGTGCGCGAGCACATTAAATATCCCTTTAGGCGTGTACCAAGAGAAATGGCTTTTAAGATGTGTGTAACGGAAATTATATTTGATGTCGTCATTATTTTCCTTGGTGCAAAATATGGCATATATTAAGAATTTTAAATGAAAATATTGATCCCTACGAAAATTTGTATTACCTTTTACATTTGCAGCGTTATGTTTTGATTTGTCTGTTTGTCCCCTGTTACGACATTGTCTGACCATTATTCACCTTTTGCCTCAGCATGAATACTTAAGGTTTTCTGTATACAATGATTTCAAAGACTTCTTTTTGAGAAAAAAATAAAAACATAAATAAAATTTATTGTGCTCTTTCATCTAAATAATGATCACTAAATAATAAATAATAATAAAGGGCCGTGACTTCATGTAATGAACAAATGTTATTATCGTCTGTTTGATTTTGCACTTTGTTTGTGTATTTTTTTTTTTTTTTCCATTTTTTGTAATCTTTTATATAAATATAGTAATTACCAAATTAAAATGCCTTGATTTTTTTTAACAAAGGATGGTTATCGTCTGTTCGGGTTTTGTTTTGGCTTCTAATGAATGTGGCTTTTTTTGTTTCAATTTTAAATATAATATTTTGCTTGTTTTTATACGACCGCAAAACATTTTTGCGGTCGTACATTGGTATCACGTCGTCGTCGGCGTCGTCCAAAGACATTTGGTTTCCGGACAATGACTTTAGTTTAAGTGTATGGATCTCTATGAAATTTAATCAAAAGGTTCAAGACCATTAAAGGAAGGTTGGGATTGTTTTTGGGGGTGATGGTCCTAACCGTTTAGGAATTAGGGGCCAAAAAGGGGCCAAAACAAGCATTTTTCTAGTTTCAGGAAAATAACTTGTGTGTAAGTATTTTGACTGCTCTGAAATTGTACAACAAGGTTCAATACCACAAGTAGAAGGTTGGGATTCATTTTGGGGGTAATAGCTCAAACCGATCAGAATTTAAGGACCAAAAAGGGTCTAAAACAAGCATTTTTCTAGTTTTCAGACAATAATTTGTGTTTAAGTGTATGGATGTCTCTTAATTTGTGCCACATTTTACAAAAAAAGAAAATTTCTTCAAAATTAATTTTTTTTAAAAGGGGGAGGGGTAAAAAAATTTTTGGGAGGGGGCAATTTTTTTTCCTCTAAAGAAAATTCTCTTCAAATATGATTATTTTGGAGAGAGGAGGGTACAAAAAAAAATTTTATTTGGGGGTCAATTTTTTTTTCCTCAAGATTTAAGAAATTGTCAATTTTCCAAAGAAAAAATTGGGGTCATAATTTATTTTGCTAATTCTTTGTATATAGTCTGAAAACAGATTTACTAAGTATTGCGCAACAGCACAGTGTATTACACGACAGCAAGAAATCCTCAATTGAATATAAATTCAAATCATACAACCAATTTCAAGTTCTTTGACTACATTTATTCTGTGTCAGAAACCTATAATGTGTCAAATATTTAATTACAATCCAAATTCAGACCTGTATCAAGCTTGAATATTGTGTCCATTTTTTCCCCAACTGTTCAGGGTTGGACCTCTGCGGTCGTATCCAGCTGCGCTCGGCGAAGCAGTTTATTATATTTTAAATAAATATTGCTCAAATAAATTTCTGTGTGTCTTCCTATTTCAGCGATGAACTATCCATAGCTGGAGATAACATAGTCTTAATACATAAAGGGATAACAACTTATAGTGTTATAGGTAATAATGATGAGAAATATGGAATAAACAATTGGGCTGGTGATGTACCAGTATCATGTCATAAAGGCTCTGATTTTATGGAACTTATAAAAGATATTTCTTCAAAAAGTTTCAAAACCACCAAAAGTTCCAAATATATAGAAGTACATATGGATGATATCCTTCAGTTTGATGATACAAATAAACATTATGAGGAACGTAAATTTCATTATCAGCGACAAAGATATCCATACTTGAAATGGGGAGAAACTCCTCCATATTTATCTAAAGATCAATGGCGAGAATTTCTGACTTGCTACAACAGGAAAAGAATATTGCGTGTGGCAAAGGTGGTATTATCAAGATACATACCCAAAGCGAACAACAGCAATACATTTAGCAAAGAGTCTATAATTCCTTCATACTTGCTAAAAACGGTTTTGTTTTATATGTGCTCACGCTACCCGAATGATAGCTCTTGGAATGATGAGTTGCTATCTACCAGGCTATTTGAACTATCATCGATATTGAAGACTTGTCTTGACCACAAGCAGTTGTATAGCTATTATAGTCATCAAAACATATTGCCACGTATTCTATCGGATAACACGGGTCTTTACGAACAAATTCAGCGAAATATTACCACATTGGTAGATGAACATGACTTTCTTTTATCTGAAACAAAATATCAATTAACATTTCTTCTTACAACAAATGAAACATACACAGTGATATGTATTGTTGTGTTGACCATAAATTTGAACAAAGCAAAACTGCGTATTAATGCGGCAATGAGAAAGGTAGCAATTGTTATTGACAATGTAGTAACACCTTGATTTAATTGTAAGATTTTTGGTAAAACACATTTCAGAAATACTGGAAATTTCTGTTAAACTTTATTAGAGAATTCAATACATTCAATTAACTACAAAAATGTGTCATTATTTCATTATTTTTTAGAATGATATATATCGTGCAGTGACGTGGCTTCATCAACTAACTATCAACGATCAAAAGAAGAAGAAAACTTTCTGAATGTCGCTTTTAAATTGAGTAAACATTCACTCCAGGCACTAAGATATATCGTTGATAGAGAAATTAGCCCTGTAAGACTGCAGAATGAAGTTTTTGGACACTGGAACAAACTGAAGGGTCGATTAAGTCAAACCCAGAAAAAGATATTGAAACCACCACAAGGTATAAATACTTTTTTTTTTTAATACGAAGTTGAGTGCACCGTCTTTCTACTCTAAACTACTATTACAACCGCGATAACAAATTTTAAGTGAAAAAGGTATATTTTAATGAAAAAAAAAAAAAAGATAATTTTCATGAATATCTCTATAACGAAAAAAGTAACCCATTTTTTTACTGCAAACGAAATCTTTTCTACTTGGTAAGCATGAGGATTAAGCGTTTCTTGTTTTTATGTTGTCTACTGCATTCTATTAAATTAGGTTTTAAAATTAGGTCGTTTTGGTCTATTAAATCTTTCGAATTGGTCGATGAAATTGGCAAGTATTTCAAGATTGTAAAGTATTATTTCTCTTATAAATTGAAGTAAGCATAAAACCCTTAATTACAAGTGTATGACATTATAGTTATTTATTCCACACAGTCATACGAGCGTCCAAATATAAGGGTCTGAAAGTCATACAAGCGTCCAATAATAAGGGTCTGAAAGTATCAGTTAATTATTCAATCCGTTATCAAATATGAAAAGGTTGTTGTTTTGTTTCCACTGTCTTTTGCGTTAAGGAACCCATGCAGAAGTCTGAGAGGTCCTTAGGTGGTTTGTTGCACGGCAACATTTTTGTTCTTACCAAACATACGCTTCCCAACCTTCGTCGTTTTCGACTTACCTTGTATGACACACCAACTGCATTAATTTTCAATTTGTTCTCGTCTTGAATATGCATGAAATGTTTGCTACTTCACATTAAGCAAGCAACCATTTCTTAAAAAGAAACGACAGCGGCGGTAATTCAGCATTATCTACATGTAGAATGTCTTTATCATTATTTTTTGTTGTTACGGTAATTTCCAGTCGGGGTCCTTTATAGCTTATTATACGATATGGGTTTTGCTCGTTGGTAAAGGCCGTACGGTGACCTACATTTGTATTGTAGTTGCTTACATAGATACGCCATTCGTTCTCTGACGGATAGTTGCGTGAGGATAGTTCTCATTGGCAATTATACTTTATATACTTGTATTTGTGTGTCTCTTCTCCAATTTCCATATTCAATTAATTTTTGCATTTCAATACATGTAGCTAGTTTGGATTATCTGATCTTATCTAGGAAATAGTTAACAAAATGGATTATGATTTTCTTGATGAACCTATAGCAAAAGATTCAGTTTACAGTACAATTTATTGTACGACTTAATGATATTCCTATCGATTTTGTTTGTAATAATATTCTCACAATAGCCCAGATTTCGATTTAATATATTTCCATGATATAGATTTTTAGAAAATTGTGAATAGTTTTAGGTTAAACAACACAACTCTACTTTCGGTTTCGTTATAATTATCATGATTATGTTTAAATAGTGATACTGATAGTGTTGATACTTGTAGAGTGTCAGGAATTGTGCATATTACTTCCTTGAAGATAGAATCCGGTACACGTAAGTTTATTATTATATTTTTGTAATTTTATATCTAAATGCATTAGACCTATCGTTCTTGTATTCTAGTTTTGAATTAATATGGCGCCAGTTTTTTCTGCTTTGTATAAATAGGATGTTGTATCCTCGTCGACAAGTCAATCACATTGTAAATGATGTTAAAGTCAATACTATATTTTCTGGAAATAACATGATCCCTCCGATATTAGAGTCTCGAAAAAATTGACCGATTGGGGCACAAAACCTAAAAAGATTAATTTTAAATAGTGATGATGAAACTTAAGAATATACCCTGAGATTGTTTTACTGAAGTAGAATTTGTTGCCTCTAAATGTGCGTAACTGTTTTTAGATTTTGTGAAGTTTGAAAAACCTTCTATTTGTTCTTCCAAACTGGTTCCGAACTAGTTCGAAACCGAAACTGGTTTTACATTTATTAACTAGCTACCTCCATCTCTTTCCCAGTCAATAGTTATATAACTTTCTTGCGGATAAAGTATAGATATTTGATTAAAGAATGCACTCTATTTTTCAATCCGGTATGTTTGAGTTTAATGGTCATCTTTATAACTTAGAATTATATATATATAAATAACAAAAAAACAAATTCGATCTGTGATACCTGAAAGTAAATAACAAACATTCAAAAAAAAAACAAAAAGTCCAAATAAAGCCATATACACCAGGATATACTTTACAAAATAATCACTTTTGAAAAACTTCAGATTTCATTAGTTTTATATTTTTAAACCAAATTGTAATATAAATTGCATTTTTTCTTTTGATGTTTTAATGAAATAATTTGCTTAAAAAGTGTGTTGATAGAAAACCATGGTCTTTAATAATTATCTTCAATTTGATTTTGTACCATACTTTAATAACTTAGTCTAAACATGAACCCAACTAGAATCTAAAAGGAAAGTAGGCGGCGCTTAGCTATGGTACAACATGTTCATTTTGATGTTATTCTATGGCTGAAGCTCCATATAAAGATAAGGAGATGTGTGGTATGATTGTCAATGAGACAACTATCCACCAAAGTTCAAAGGAAGTGGATGTAAGCAATTATAGGCAACCGTACGGCCTTCAACAATGAGAAAACCCCACACCACAAAGTCGGTCTATAAAAGACCCCGACACGAAAAATATGAAACAATTCAATTTAGAAAACTAACGGCCTAAATTATAACAAACCAATTTACGAAAAACAAATATGACAGACATGAACCAACGACAACCACTGAACTACAGGCTCCTGACTTGGGACAGGCACCATTTTCTGAAATATATCCGCCTCTCAACTATTAAGGAAACTGAACAAAGATTAACTAAGATATATTTTTTTCTTAATATTAGCGTTGTCTTAATTTGAAAAGTGTTTGGTAATAATCAGTGTTATCGCTTCTAAAGAATTTTTATAAATATGATTTTAAATGAGAACCATTAACAAACCCTAAAAAATTAGGGAAAAAAAACATATCGATTAATGTTTTTTTTTTCATAATACATAAATAAAGTTGTAATTTTCATGTTGTTTTTTTTTTTTTTTTTTTTTGTTTTTTTTTTTTTTATGATCACTTAAAAGCCTGCTAAATAACGAAGCCGTTTGTACGAAAAGCAAAATGGTAAAATGAAATGAACAACCTGTAAAATAAAAATATTTGTATCTTGAAAATTATCAATAAAACAAAACTTACCGTCATTATAATAATGTTTAATATGATCCTTGTCAGATGCGGATTTAGAGGAGGCAAGGGACCATAGCCCCCCTTTTATGGAGATACATATATGGTTAATGCAAAGACTTCGGATTCGTTTTTTTAAATATGTTAACTCGTAAGAACCATGGAATATATAGTACTTATAACAGACTTGGTTGAATAGTGAATAGTGAATAAAATATATATTCTAGTAAACAGTGTGTAACCAAACAAGCAAAACATAACCCAATCTATGTTCCCTTTCATCACACTACTCCAATGCATTAGGTCAAGTTTGGTTACTTAAGAGAAATATCTATTTACTGGAAATTTCTGTTAAACTTTATCAGAGAATTCAATACATTCAATTAACTACAAAAATGTGTCATTATTTCATTATTTTTTAGAATGATATATATCGTGCAGTGACATGGCTTCGTCAACTAACTATCAACGATCAAAAGAAGAAGAAAACTTTCTGAATGTCGCTTTTATATTGAGTAAACATTCACTCCAGGCACTCAGATATATCGTTGATAGAGAAATTAGCCCTGTTAGACTGCAGAATGAAGTTTTTGGACACTGGAACAAACTGAAGGGTCGATTAAGTCAAACCCAGAAAAAGATATTGAAACCACCACAAGGTATAAATACTTTTTTTTTTAATACGAAGTTGAGTGCACCGTCTTTCTACTCTAAACTACTATTACAACCGCGATGACAAATTTTAAATGAAAAAGGTATATTTCAATGAAAAAAAAAGAAAAAAAAAGATAATTTTCATGAATATCTCTATAATGAAAAAAGTAACCTATTTATTTACTGCAAACGAAATCTTTTCTACTTGGTAAGCATGAGGATTAAGTGTTTCTTGTTTTTATATTGTCTACTGCATTCTATTAAATTAAGTTTTAAAATTAGGTCGTTTTGGTCTATTAAATCTTTCGAATTGGTCGATGAAATTGGCAAGTATTTCAAGGTTGTAAAGTATTATTTCTCTTATAAATTGAAGTAAGCATAAAACCCTTAATTACAAGTGTATGACATTATAGTTATTTATTCCACACAGTCATACGAGCGTCCAACTATAAGGGTCTGAAAGTCATACAAGCGTCCAATATTAAGGGTCTGAAAGTCAGAAAAGCGTCCAATAATGAGGGTCTGAAAGTCAGACAAGCGTCCAATAATAAGGATCTGAAAGTCAGACGAGCGTCCAATAATAGAAGTCTGAAAGTCAGACAAGCGTCCAATTATAAGGGTCTAAAAGTCAGACGAGCGTCCACTAATTAGGGTCTGAAAATCAGACGAGCGTCCAATAATAAGGGTCTTAAAGTCAGACGAGCGTCCAATAAAAAGGTTCTGAAAGTCATACAAACGTCCAATAATAAGGGAGCGTCCAATAATAAGGGTCTCAAAGTCAGACGAGCGTCCAATAATAACCGTCTGAAAGTCAAACTAGCTTCCAATAATAACGGTCTGAAAGTCAGACGAGCGTCCAATAATAAGGGTCTGGAAGTAAGACGAGCGTCCAATAATAGAAGTCTGAAAGTCATACAAGCGTCCAATAATAAGGGTCTGAAAGTCATACAAGCGTCCAATAATAAGGGTCTGAAATCAGGCGAGCGTCCATTAATAAGTGTCTGAAAGTCATACGAGCGTCCAATAAAAAGGGTCTGAAAGTCAAACGAGCGTCCAATAATAACAGTCTGAAAGTGAGACTAGCTTCCAAAAATAACGGTCTGAAAGTCAGACAAGCGTCCAATAATAAGGGTCTCAAAGTAAGACGAGCGTCCATTAATTAGGGCCTGAAAGTCAGACGAACGTCCGATAATAAGGGTCTTAAAGTCAGACGAGCGTCCAATAAAAAGGTTCTGAAAATCATACAAGCGTAAAATAATAAGGGTCTGAAAGTCATACAAGCGTCTATTAATAACGTTCTGGAAGTCAGACGAGCGTCCAATAATGAGGGT
Source organism: Mytilus coruscus (assembly GCA_017311375.1). Classification (NCBI taxonomy): domain Eukaryota; kingdom Metazoa; phylum Mollusca; class Bivalvia; order Mytilida; family Mytilidae; genus Mytilus; species Mytilus coruscus. The sequence goes on from CM029600.1 coordinate 32,245,140, forward strand.
CTGAGAGTCAGACGAGCGTCCAATAATAAGGGTCAGAAAGTCATACAAGCGTCTATTAATAACGTTCTGGAAGTCAGACGAGCGTCCAATAATAAGGGTCCTAAAGTCAGACGAGCGTCCAATAATAAGGATCTGAAAGTCAGACGAGAGTCCAATAATAAGGATCTGAAAGTCAGACGGGCGTCCAATAATAACGGTCTGTAAGTCAGACGAGCGTCCAATAATAAGGGTCTGAAAATCATACAAGCGTCCAATAATAAGGGTCAGAAAGTCATACAAGCGTCTATTAATAACGTTCTGAAAGTCAGACGAGCGTCCAATAATAAGGGTCTGAAAGTCAGACGAGCGTCCAATAATAAGGATCTGAAAGTCAGACGAAAGTCCAATAATAAGGGTCTGAAAGTCAGACGAGTGTCCAACACAAGTAATAAGGGTCTGAAAGTCATACAAGCGTCCAATAATAAGGGTCTGAAAGTCAGACGAGCGTCCAATAATAACGGTCTGAAAGTCATACGAGCGTCCAATAATAAGGGTCTGAAAGTCAAACGAGCGTCCAATAATAACGGTCTGAAAGTCAGACGAGTGTTGAATACAAGTAATAAGTGTCTGAAAGTCATACAAGCGTCCAATAATAAGGGTCTGAAAGTCATACAAATGTCCAATAATAAGGGTCTGAAATTCAGACGAGCATCGAATAGTAACGATCTTCAAGTCAGACGAGTGTCCAATAGTAACGGTCTTAAAGTCAGACGAGGGTCCAATAATAAGGGTCTTAAGTCAGACGAGCGTCAAATAATAAGGGTCTGAAAGTCAGACGGGCGTCCTATAATAAGGGTCTGAAAGTCAGACGAGCGTCCAATAATAAGGGTCTGAAAGTCAGACGAGTGTCCAATACAAGTAATAAGGGTCTGAAAGTCATACAAGCGTCCAATAAATAGGGTCTGAAAGTCAGACGAGCCTTCAATAATAAGGGTTTGAAAGTCATACGAGCGTCTAATAATAAGGATCTGAAAGTCAAACGAGCGTCCAATAATAACGGTCTGAAAGTCAGACGAGTGTCCAATACAAGTAATAAGGGTCTGAAAGTCATACAACCGTCCAATAATAAGGGTCTGAAAGTGATACAAATGTCCAAATATAAGGGTCTGAAATTCAGACGAGCGTCCATTAATAAGGATTTGAAAGTCAGACGAGTGTCCAATAATAAGGGTCTGAAAGTAAGACGAGCTTCCAATAATAAGGGTCTGAAAGTCAGACGAGCGTCCGAAGATAAGGGTCTGAAAGTCAGACGAGTGTCCAATAGTAACGGTCTGAAAGTCATACAAGCGTCCAAAAGTAACAGTCTTAAAGTCAGACGAGCTTCCAATAATAAGGGTCTGAAAGTCAGACGAGCTTCCAATAATAAGGGTCTGAAAGTCAGACGAGCGTCCAATGATAAGGGTCTGAAAGTCAGACGAGTGTCCAATGATAAGGGTCTGAAAGTCAGACGAGCTTCCAATAATAAGGGTCTGAAAGTCAGACGAGCATCCAATAATAAGGGTCTGAAAGTCAGACGAGCGTCCAATAATAAAGGTCTGAAAGTCAGACGAGTGTCGAATACAAGTAATAAGGGTCTGAAAGTCATACAAGCGTCCAATAAAAAGGTTCTGAAAATCATACAAGCGTAAAATAATAAGGGTCTGAAAGTCATACAAGCGTCTATTAATAACGTTCTGGAAGTCAGACGAGCGTCCAATAATGAGGGTCTGAAAGTCAGACGAGCGTCCAATAATAAGGGTCAGAAAGTCATACAAGCGTCTATTAATAACGTTCTGGAAGTCAGACGAGCGTCCAATAATAAGGGTCCTAAAGTCAGACGAGCGTCCAATAATAAGGATCTGAAAGTCAGACGAGAGTCCAATAATAAGGATCTGAAAGTCAGACGGGCGTCCAATAATAACGGTCTGTAAGTCAGACGAGCGTCCAATAATAAGGGTCTGAAAATCATACAAGCGTCCAATAATAAGGGTCAGAAAGTCATACAAGCGTCTATTAATAACGTTCTGAAAGTCAGACAAGCGTCTAATAAGGGTCTGAAAGTCAGACGAGCGTCCAATAATAAGGATTTGAAAGTCAGACGAAAGTCCAATAATAAGGGTCTGAAAGTCAGACGAGTGTCCAACACAAGTAATAAGGGTCTGAAAGTCATACAAGCGTCCAATAATAAGGGTCTGAAAGTCAGACGAGCGTCCAATAATAACGGTCTGAAAGTCATACGAGCGTCCAATAATAAGGGTCTGAAAGTCAAACGAGCGTCCAATAATAACGGTCTGAAAGTCAGACGAGTGTTGAATACAAGTAATAAGTGTCTGAAAGTCATACAAGCGTCCAATAATAAGGGTCTGAAAGTCATACAAATGTCCAATAATAAGGGTCTGAAATTCAGACGAGCATCGAATAGTAACGATCTTCAAGTCAGACGAGTGTCCAATAGTAACGGTCTTAAAGTCAGACGAGGGTCCAATAATAAGGGTCTTAAGTCAGACGAGCGTCGGGTCTGAAAGTCAGACGGGCGTCCTATAATAAGGGTCTGAAAGTCAGACGAGCGTCCAATAATAAGGGTCTGAAAGTCAGACGAGTGTCCAATACAAGTAATAAGGGTCTGAAAGTCATACAAGCGTCCAATAAATAGGGTCTGAAAGTCAGACGAGCCTTCAATAATAAGGGTTTGAAAGTCATACGAGCGTCTAATAATAAGGATCTGAAAGTCAAACGAGCGTCCAATAATAACGGTCTGAAAGTCAGACGAGTGTCCAATACAAGTAATAAGGGTCTGAAAGTCATACAAGCGTCCAATAATAAGGGTCTGAAAGTGATACAAATGTCCAAATATAAGGGTCTGAAATTCAGACGAGCGTCCATTAATAAGGATTTGAAAGTCAGACGAGTGTCCAATAATAAGGGTCTGAAAGTAAGACGAGCTTCCAATAATAAGGGTCTGAAAGTCAGACGAGCGTCCGAAGATAAGGGTCTGAAAGTCAGACGAGTGTCCAATAGTAACGGTCTGAAAGTCATACAAGCGTCCAAAAGTAACAGTCTTAAAGTCAGACGAGCGTCCAATAATAAGGGTCTGAAAGTCAGACGAGCGTCCAATAATAAGGGTCTGAAAGTCAGACGAGTGTCCAATAATAAGGGTCTGAAAGTCAGACGAGCTTCCAATAATAAGGGTCTGAAAGTCAGACGAGTGTCCAATAATAGGGTCTGAAAGTCAGACGAGCTTCCAATAATAAGGGTCTGAAAGTCAGACGAGCTTCCAATAATAAGGGTCTGAAAGTCAGACGAGCGTCCAATGATAAGGGTCTGAAAGTCAGACGAGTGTCCAATGATAAGGGTCTGAAAGTCAGACGAGCTTCCAATAATAAGGGTCTGAAAGTCAGACGAGCGTCCAATAATAAGGGTCTGAAAGTCAGACGAGCGTCCAATAATAAAGGTCTGAAAGTCAGACGAGTGTCGAATACAAGTAATAAGGGTCTGAAAGTCATACAAGCGTCCAATAAATAGGGTATGAAAGTCAGACGAGTGTTCAATAGTAACGGTCGGAAAGTCATACAAGCGTCCAAAAGTAACAGTCTTAAAGTCAGACGAGTGTCCAATAATAAGGGTCTGAAAGTCATACAAATGTCCAATAATAAGGGTCTGAAATTCAGGCGAGCATCCAATGGTAACGATCTTAAAGTCAGACAAGTGTCCAATAGTAACGGTTTTAAAGTCAGACGAGCGTCCAATAATAAGGGTTTGAAAGTCAGACGAGCGTCCAATAATAAGGGTCTGAAAGTCAGACGAGTGTCCAATACAAGTAAGAAGGGTCTGAAAGTCATACAGGGTCCGATAAATAGGGTCTGAAAGTCAGAAGAGCGTTCAATAATAAGGGTCTGAAAGTCAAACGAGCGTCCAATAATAAAGGTCTGAAAGTCAGACGAGCGTCTATTAATAAGGGTCTGAAAGTCATACTTAGCGTCCAATAAAAAGGGTCTGAAAGTCAAACGAGCGTCCAATAATAACGGTCTGAAAGTCAAACTAGTGTCAAATACAAGTAATACGGGTCTGAAAGTCAAACGACCGTCCAATAGTTAGGGTCTTAAAGTCGGACGATCGTCCAATAGTAAGGGTCTGAAAGTCAGACGAGCGTCTAATAATAATGGTCTGAGAGTCAGACGAGCGTCCAATAATAAGGGTCTGAAAGTCAAACGAGCGTCCAATAATAAGGGTCTAAAAGTCATACAAGCGTCCAATAATAAGGGTCTGAAATTCAGACGCGCATCCAATAATAACGGTCTTAAAGTCAGACGAGTGTCCAATAGTAACGGTCTTAAAGTCAGACGACCGTCCAATAATAAGTGTCTGAAAGTCAGACGAGCGTCCAATAATAAGGGTTAAAAAGTCAGACGACCGTCCAATAATAAGGGTCTGAAAGTCAAGCGAGCGTCTAATAATAAGGTTCTGAAAGTCAGACGAGTGTCATATAGTAACGATCTGAACGTCATACAAGGGTCCAATAATAAGGGTCTGAAATTCAGACGAGCATCCAATAATAACGGCATTAAAGTCAGACGAGTGTTCAATAGTAACGGTCTTAAAGTCAGACGACCGTCCAATAATAAGAGTCTGAAAGTCAGACGAGCGTCCAATAATAAGAGTTTAAAAGTCAGACGACCGTCCAAAATATTATGGGTCTGAAAGTCAAACGAGCGTCCAATAATAAGGGTCTGAAAGTCAGACTAGCTTCCAATAACAACGGTCTGAAAGTCAGACGAGCGTCCAATAATAAGGGTCTGGAAGTCAGAAGAGCGTCCAATAATAAGGGTCTGAAAATCATACAAGCGTCTAATAATAACGGTCTAAAAGTCATACAAGCGTCTATTAATAACTATCTGGAAGTCAGATGAGCGTCCAATAAAAAGGGTCTGAAAGTCAGACGAGCGTCCAATAATAAGGGTCTGGAAGTCAGACGAGCGTCCAATAATAAGGGTCTGAAAATCATACAAGCGTCCAATAATAAGGGTCTGAAAGTCATACAAGCGTCTATTAATAACGTTCTGGAAGTCAGACGAACGTCCAATAATAAGGGTCTGAAAGTCAGAAAAGCGTCCAATAATAAGGTTCTGAAAGTCAGACAAAAGTCCAATAATAAGGGTCTGAAAGTCAGACGAGTGGTCATCACAAGTAATGAGGGTCTGAAAGTCATACAAGCGTCCAATAAATAGGGTCTGAAAGTCAGACGGGCGTTCAATAAGAAGGGTCTGAAATTCAAACAAGCGTCCAATAATAAGGGTCTGAAAGTCAGACGAGCGTCAAATAATAACGGTCTGAAAGTCATACGAGCGTCCAATAATGAGGGTCTGAAAGTCAAACGAGCGTCCGATAATAACGGTCTGAAAGTCAAACGAGTGTCCAATACACGTAATAAGGGTCTGAAAGTCATACAAGCGTCCAATAATACGGGTCTGAAAATCAGACGAGCATCTAATAGTAACGATCTTCAAGTCAGACGAGCGTCCAATAATAAGGGTCAAAAGTTAGACGAGCGTCCAATAATAAGGGTCTGGAAGTCAGATAGGCGTCCAATAATAAGGGTCTGAAAGTCAGACGAGAGTCCAATACAAGTAATAAGGGTCTGAAAGTCATACAAGCGTCCAATAAATAGGGTCTGAAAGTCAGACGAGCGTTCAATAGTAAGGGTCTGAAAGTCTATCGAGCGTCCAATAATAAGGGTCTGAAAGTCAGACGAGTGTTCAATAGTAACGGTCTTAAAGTCAGACGAGCGTCCAATAGTAACAGTCTTTAAGTCAGATGAATGTCCAGTAGTAACGGATGTAAAGTCAGACGAGCGTCCAATAGAAACGGTCTTAAAGTCAGACGAGTGTCCAAAAGTAACGTTCTTAAAGTCAGACGAGCGTCCAAAAGTAACGGTCTTAAAGTCAGACGAGCGTGCAATAATAAGGGTTTTAAAGTCAGACGAGCGTCCAATAATAAGGGTCTGAAAGTCAGACGAGTGTCTAAAAGTAACGGTCTAAGAGTCAGACGAGTGTCCAATAGTAACGGTCTGAAAGTCATACAAGCGTCCAATAGTCTCAAACAGACGTCTAATAAGGGTCTTAAAGTCAGACGAGCGTCCAGACAGAGTGTCCAATAATAAGTAACGTCCAATCTTTAAAGTCAGACGAGCGTCCAAAAGGGTAATGACGTCTTAAAAAGTCAGACGAGTGTCCAATAATAAGGGTCTGGAAGTCAGACGAGTGTCTAATAGTAACAATCTGAATGTCAGAGGAGCGTCCAATAGTTACGGTCTTAAAGTCAGACAAGAATAGCGTCCAACAAGTGTCCAGTAAAAGTCAGACGTCTAGTTAAAGTCAGACCAGTGTCCAAAAGTAACGGTCTTGAAGTCAGACCAGTGTCCAAAAGTAATGGTCTTAAAGTCAGACGAGCGTCCAAAAGTAACGGTCTTAAAGTCAGACGAGCGTCCAATAGTAACGGTCTTAAAGTCAGACGAGTGTCCATTAATAAGTGTCTGAAAGTCAGACGAGTGTCCAATAATAAGTGTCTGAAATTCAGGCGAGTGTCCAATAGTTACGGTCTGAAAGTCAGACGAGTGTCAAAAAGAAACGGTCTTAAAGTCAGACGAGCGTCCAAAAGTAACGGTCTTAAAGTCAGACGAGCGTCCAATAGTAACGGTCTTAAAGTCAGACGAGCGTCCAATAGTAACGGTCTTAAAGTCAGACGAGTGTCCATTAATAAGGGTCTGAAAGTCAGACGAGTGTCCAATAGTAACGGTCTTAAAGTCAGACGAGCGTCCAAAAGTAACGATCTTGTCACCATCTTATGGTGTTTATATATCTCAACTTGTTCGATTCGCTCGTGTATGTAACAACGTATTTGATTTCAACGAGAAAGAAATCTCTGTATTACTGAAAAATTATTACACCAGGGTTTTCGATCTCACAAACTAGTCAAAACATTTACTAAATTTTATCATCGGTACAAGGACATCATTCGTAAATATAAATCAACATGCAGACATCTTATACGTTCAGGTATTTCACATCCAATATTTTATGGTAATATTCTTTACAAAGCACAAAAATGCCGGCATTCACCTCAAAAGCTAACCAAACCTTTAAACAGACTCATTCGGAAAGGATATAGTTACGATACTGTTGTCAAGTCATTAAGGATTGCATATTTTGGTATTAATATTGATTCACTCATAGGGTCTTTGCATCGGAAATAAACACATTTATTCTAAAACCAGTTGTTGGCATGATACGGGTTATGTTCTTCTCATATATTTTATGATGGTATGATACTAAACCCCTAACGGGAGGGATGGTACTTGATTTTCATATGATGAAGACATAATCTTTCAATCAGTTTAATTGAGGTCTGGAGCTGGCATGTCAGTAACTGCTAGTAGTCCTTTGTTCATTTATGTATCATTGTCATTTTGCTTAGTTTCTTTTGTTACCTATTCTGACATCGGATTCGGACTTCTTTTAAACTGAGTTTTACTGTACGTATTGCTATGTGTTTCTTTATTCTACATTGGCTAGAGGTATTGGGGGAGGGTTGAGTTCTCACAAAACATGTTCAACCCCGCCGCATTTTTGTGCCTGTCCCAAGTCAGGAGCCTCTGGCCTTTGTTAGTCTAGTATGTTTTTTAACTTTAGTTCATTTATATAATTTGGAGTTTAGTGTGACGTCTATTTTCCCTGAACTAGCACACAATTTTAGTTAAGGGCCAGCTGAGGACAACCTCCGGGTGCGGGATTTTTTCTCGCTGCATTAAAGACCCATTGGTGGCCTTCGGCTGTTGTCTGCTCTTTGGTCGGGTTGTTGTCTCTTTGACATATTCCCCATTTCCATTCTCAATTTTATTAACGTCAGACGCGTGTCCAATAATAAGGGTCTGAAAGTCAAACGAGCGTCCAATAATAAGGGTCTGAAAGTCAGACGATTGTCCAATAATAAGGGTCTGAAAGTCAGACGAGTGGCCAATAGTAAGGGTCTGAAAGTTTGACGAGCGTCCAATAATAACGGGTCTGAAAGTCAGACGAGCGTCCAATAATAAGGGTCTGAATATCATACAAGGTTAGACGTTCAGATATCATACGAGCGTTAAATAGCAACGATCTAAAAGTCAGAGGGAAGAATTCCAGATATCCATAGTTTTATACTTTACCTTCAATTTATACTCTGTGTCTTAAGCACTTTTACTTCAATAATTAAGGGTAAATAAGAAAACTGGTAGTGCTATATTTTCAAATAAGTCAAAATTGATTATAAAATGATGTGTAGAAGCACTTTTATATAGATACGTGTACATGTAGAAAGACAAAATGAATTAATTTAAGTTTGCATTATTAGGTGTAGAACTCCGATCTGAACATCTGGATATATCGTTAATGACGTGCCTCCTGCGACACATTGTCGGAATGAAAATTGATGATGACGTTGTTCCAGTTCCAAATGACCGTAGTGATGAAGCAGCGATATCTACAATTAAATTCTACCGAAATAAAATAGCACATGCAACATATTATAGCTTATCAGATACAGAATTCCACAAAATATGCGATGATGTCATAAAGGCTAGTGCATATATTAGTTTAAATATTTAATACATGTCTGTCTCAGTTTATTGACAATTTTTATTACATGTTACTCAAACTTAAAAACAACGAGCGACTGGAAAGACAATTCTATCTGAAAGGTTTATAAAAGAACTTCGTATAAACAAACGTGAAAGTTCAAATGTAGAAAATAATTGTTGATATCTCGATCAAGTCTTCTTGGAAACAAACTTTAAAAATGTATTGCATGCTGAACTATATACATGAGGGGGTCTTCCTTATTCTAATGATGAAGCAAACCGGAACGAAGTACAACAACATCCCCTTTTTGGAAAATGATTCAAAGAATGGTGTAAAACTATGCAGGGATTATGATCTGATAGATCAAGAAATTTGTAACCTGATGAAGACCTGAAACACTGATTTTTTTCGCGCTTTTCCATTGTATCATGTTCTGCCTAAGTCGCCTTAGCCGTCGTCTTATAATTATATTCTTTCAAAAATTTAAAACAAATTTTCCCTGCAGATCGAAACAATTATTGTTACTGAGAATTTACCATTCATGGGCAAATAATGATATTTCTACTTATTTTGATGTACATCAACTTTAAATGCAGTTGTTTCTATGTATTCTATCTAAAAAATACATTGACCTTTATTTTTAGTTTGTTTTTTAACATGCATACAATGTTTTAAATTAGCTGTCAAATAATGTTGACCTTCTTTTTTATTTCATTGAGTTCCTCTCAAGAGAATTTATTGATATGCTAATGAATTTTGGATAGATTTAGTAGAGTTTGAAATACAAGCGGTTCTGCAGTGGGTCAATCCACATGTGAACGCTTTTAGTTTCAAGTCCTATTTTGACCTTGTTGTCTCGTTGTCATTATACTCTATCAGTTGCTTTCCATTTGCACGTGTTTAATATTTTCATTTAGACATACGTGTGTTTTAGAATGAAGTATCATGTGTATTTTAGCGCATGTAGCTATCTATTATACCTCCTAGCATCGGTTGCCCATAATCCTGTCGACATTGCACAGGATTATCTTTTTTTTTAATATTTAAAATATCCCTTATTAGCTAAACACAATCAACTGAGCATTGGTTTTAACTCATAGTACTTCATGTATTTTAAATAGATAGATTTGTTCATGTACGTCTTGTACTTTGTTATTTCAATAGACTATTTTCATATAACAGACTTTTGACTCCGGAGTATATAATTTTCGACAGGTTACCTACATGTACAGGACATTCTGGTTCTCGGTCAAGTAAGAGCAAATAAAATAAGGAAATCAAGCTTACAATCGGTGAAATTAATTATTTCCCGACGATTATGCCGTGTATAGCAAACGTTGTCTAAAGTAGTTAGTTGTTCCTGATCGGGGTGTCCGATTTACTTACAGTTTTGTTTTTTAAACACCAGATTGATCTCAAAATTAACCTTTTCAATATTAGTTGAAAATAATGCCTATGTTGTGTGTCATATATTGTTTTAGATGCATCTTTGTGGTATCAAACTTGCCCATACAGTCAGTAGAATCAAGAAGTATGTGCACAATTGGAGATGGTTCCTATCATAGCCTGTAGTGTTATTATTAGTCATCTTCAGTGACGATAGCCGTATTAACTTTCTCTCAGATTTTTACTATATTAATTTTATACTATTCCCCAATGGTTGATTATTTTTTATTTTTTTTATAATCAACGTGTGGTTCGTTTGATTAAGAAATAATTCACGAAAGCCGTAGATCGCTCGGGATAAAATAATCGAATATAAATGTCCTTCCCATGGTTAAATGAAAACAACTCTACGGCTGCCGTGAATTATTTCGATTCAAATAGGACAAATACGTTAATTTTGTCAACCTTGAAAGCCCTTTACACACGATACTGTTTTGGCTGTTCCTTCTTACCCCCTGCTTAAAAACAGAATATGTCGTTATTTGATGCATAAATATTGTATTGAGTGTGAAAAAATCATCTGAAATAGACAACGAATAATTGTAATGCAGTCATTTTGTATCAATGATTCTGATTTAATGACAACAAGCGTAAAATACTCTTATCTACCTGTCTGTAACTAAGGGAAACCGACATTTTGAATTCCGTAATGTATTGACATGTTATTTCTCCAATAATGAATTAAAAAACTTACATTTTTCACCTAAAATGTTCTTTTTATTACATTTTGAGGCCTAAGAAACCTGAAAAGCCCGGAGTTTACATTTGACGCCGGAAGCATACATATTATGTCAACTTGTTTAGTTGCCAAAGACGATAACATCATTTCGTTATATAACATTTTACACCGAAATAATAACTGAAATGGACTGATTTGTTTATGTTGCATTAAAATAGAGTTACTGTATTGTATTTGAAACTTGGCTAGCCCCAGGCAAAACTGAGTTTACCTGGTCGTTTAAATAAGGTGGGCGTAACGCTGAGCAGCCAAATGTGTGTATTATAATGTGTTACGCTAAACGTGCTAAAGGTAGATATACTATGGTTATACTGGTTGACGATATATAGGTTGTTATATTAGAACTTCAGTTCTTCATTGGTCAAAATTCAATTATGACGTCAAATTTTCTTGCTTTCCTCTGAATTTCCTTATCATGAAAAAAAGGCGACCAAGCCTGATGACGTCACAGACAAAGAACACATCTTTTTGCTTTAAGATCAGTGAACAAGTTTGTCAACATATCGTCTAAAAAATCATTAGAAAACAAGTTAAACCTCAAAATCTCGAGTAATACGACATTTCTTCACTCTCAACAGTTAAATTTTCAATATTTAAAAAGCTCGGCGAGCCTCGCGTTTTTAATTTGAAAATTTAATTGTTTCAGTGCATGGAGAAATATCGTATCACACTTAATTCAGTGGTATAATCTTAGACTATATGTATAACACGTCTATTACACACATAATATACAACACTTAGATATCTTTGTTTGAACGCCGAGAACGTGTTACATGTATAACGATATAATCCATCTGTTAAACATATATACATTTATCTCCAGGCTCTGAAAAAATTAAATCCAACAATTGGGACAGAATGCGAGTCATTCCAGCAAGCTAAACATCCCAGTAGGAATCGTAAGTTCAAAAATAGTTGCATAGATTTCGCAAAAATATGTGTTTTTTTTTAAGCTTACAGCTATTTATTTAGTAAAAAAAAGTAGGAATATGGTGTATTACAATTTAATTTAATATGTTACAGAATTGAAAAACAAAAACAAAAAAACAAAGAAAGCAATGTACATCTCAAAAGTCGCAGTATATATAATGCCTTTGATATTGAGCAAATTTAGAGCTCACACCTTACTTCAAGTTAAAGACAAGCATCTCGATAATGCTACATCAATGATCTGAAACACACATGCTCGGGACAATACCAATAATTACAGTCTATAAGGGGCAAAATAACAAACAACAAATATAGTGTATACTTTGACTTATATCTCGAATTTGACATAAGCGGTCATCTCAGTACCAGAATCTATGACAACGAGACCATTTTAATTTTGAAATTATAAATTTCCCCAAACTTAGCAGCAATATACCAACTTCACCTGCATATGGGATATACATTTCCCAACTTACTCGGTATTCAAGAGCTTGCAGCTGCTACTCAGACTTTATAACGTCATCAGTGTCTGAACAGAAAGTTGATGAATCAGGGTTATGTCAAAGAACGTCTCGTCCTTTTTCTAAAAAAAGTTCATCGGAAGATACCAAGACCTTGTTGATAAATATTCCGTATCAACTTCACAAATAATACATGATAGTCTTGAAGTATAGATTCTAGGTACTGACGTTGTTTATCATCTGAATTACGTGTTATAGTGTTCTTTTTATTTGTCTTAATTGTATATTTTAACCTTTACTGGTTAGTCCATTTTTGGGATATACTTTAAGCGTGGCTCGGTATTTATACATCCCGTCATTGTGTTATTGTGCTATGGTCATTTTTGTATTCTTGTCTTTCATTTTTGCTTGTGTACTTTGTCTATAGAGTGTCTATATGTCATTTTGTTTTTCTTTGTTGAAATAGTTATTTGTTTTTATAGTAATTAAGATTATAACACAGTGTTGACTGCTGTACCCCAATTTTTGACATTTTTACATATTATGTCTGTTTGCTTGGCTCACACATTGCTGTCAACAGAATGGAATACTATGCGACTGTCATATAAGTGAGAGGTTTAGCTAGCTATAAAAGGTTTAATCCACTATTTTCTACATAAGGAAATGATTGTACCAAGTCGGGAATATGACAGTTGTTTTCCATTCGTTTGATGTGTTTAAGCTTTTGCTTTTGCCATTTGATAAAGGACTTTCCGTTTTGAATTTTCCTCGAAGTTCGGTATTTTTTGTATTTTACTTTCTATTATAGTTTCCCCGAAAATCTCCGTGTTACATTAATATCTACTTTCCGGCTTATAAAAACAAAGGCATATAGAAACTTTATTACTGCACTGTATGTAAAAAAAACTCCACCATGATTAAGGAGGGAGTGTATCGGCACAATACTTCCAGAATATCTTCATTATAGCTTAAGCCATTGGACATAGCTTAAACGGTCATGTGAGCTTATGTCATCAGGCTGCGCCCGTAACGGTCGGTAAGCTTTTGTTTTAAGAAATCTCCAACGATACTACTTCACCAGTTCGAGGGAAAAAAAAGTTTGAATGACGTGTAGTTTTCAAGTTTTTTATTTACTAGTGTTGCCGTTCGTCCAGTATTTCAAGACGATAGACCTACCTGCCAATGTCTTATTTTCCGCATGTTTATAAAGTGTGTTTTATGGACAGTGTGCACGTTGATAATCCTTTTATGAACCGTTTTCTTGAGACGTTCGTATTTATCTTGTTTCCACTCTATAGAGTTACCCATTATTTATTCTCGCAACTGCAGTCCAATTTTCCCACATCGATAAACCTTGCAGAATAGAAATAACTGAATCAGCGTTTTATTTGTTCTCGTCTTTAATAGCATCAATATTAGAAACTGGTCGTTAGAAAACAGCAATCTTGTGAGTGGACCGACTGACTATTTTCTAGGTCCGCTTTCTGTCAATTGAGTCGTTGTTTTTTTTTTTTTTTTTTACACATTCGGTTCAGTGAAGAATATTTTCTGTGAAATGTAAACACTAAAATCTGTAGGCGTTATAGTAAAATCGTGAATTGAAATCCACTGCCCTAATAGAGTATACTGATGAAATCATGATGTATGTTTTGTATTTTGATTGTGTTCAGCCCGAAGAACATTAATTTGGAACTAGAATAAAAGGAAATGTAGAGTATTCGTCAATGAGCAATCAACTTAACGTCTGGAAAAAAATCAAATTACATTTAGAAATTATCAAAACATCTAAAGTTCATTACAATCGTTAATCTTGAAAGCACATTTATTTGAAAATAATTAGCTGAATATTTGAAATAAGCCTTTACCTTTTATGTTGCGAAGCATAAAGTTAAAGCATCCAAGAATGTCATAAATGCAACTTTACAGCGTGAAATGCCAAAACCAACGTCAAACAATGGCTGCCATTACGTGTTGACAACGTCGTTTAGTGAATCACTGAGCACCGAAATCCTTACTCAGACGCTTCCGGTTGTCCTACTCTATACAGCCTGTCAAGCTCTAAATCGCTCATAGTCTTTTCCAATTTAAAAATAGGAAAAACAACTTAAATGGTTCTGATAATAAATCGATTCTTATTGTGTAAATTTAATTTAAAGGTTATCATGGTTAGCTATCAGATGGTATGACACAGGTAGAATATAGATTGATCTTTATTTAGAGATAGTACTACAAACTCCAGAAGACGTGCAGAAATAGTATTCTAAAACAATTTTGGTTGGTGCTATTATCTGTAAATCTACTTATTTTTTCTTAATATATACTTGATTTTATTATTATTTTATGATACAAGATATTATTTATGTGTTTCAGAACTGGAATTCTCAACATCATTGTTTGACGCATGTCATGAAGGTAATAAGTCCCTGGTAGAACTTTTAATTCAAGAAGAAGTCCCAGTAAATGAAACGAATCATTCTGGTTTTACACCACTGCATGTAGCATCACATGAAGGTCATACAGATGTCGTTGAACTATTGCTCAGTAAAGGAGCTAAAGCTGTTGTAAATCAGGGTAATGAAAATGGATCGTCACCCTTACATTTAGCCTCCCACGAAGGTCATATACAAATAGTCGAATTGCTGCTGAAAAATGGAGCGAACGTACACCAAGTTAACAATCTCAAAACATCAACGCCATTACATCTGGCCGCTCATGAAAATCACAAAGATGTTGTCGAGCTTCTTCTTAAGAATGGTGCAGAAGTAAATGAACGCAATAAAAATGGATCCACTCCACTACATCTAGCTAGTTTCAACGGTCATACAGAGATCGCAAAGTTGCTTTTGGAAAATGGTGCAGACGTTAATCAATGTAAATCAGATAACAGATCACCGTTACACCTGGCTTGTAGGGAAGGCAGAGTGGACATAGTTAGATTATTGTGCGAACATAAAGCTTCCGTTGATCAGAAAGATAATGATGGTCGAACAGCTTTATTTTACGCAGAAGAATATAAACGATCAGAAATAATCGCAATCTTGCAGCGAGCTTAGAATCCTGCAATATAAATAGAATATTCCAACTTTATTGTAGATGGTGTTCATATTGATTATATTAATCATAATATGAATAAAAACAGACGTGGGGTCTACGGCAATTGGTCAGCAACTCAACAACACAAATAGCAAATCATCTAGAGCACAACATACTTTAGTACATCTTTCAATGAGATCCTCCTTTTAGGAAACTTCTTTCCAAAGAAAAGATTTTGTGAAATAAAAACCATTTCTTTTTTTTTGCCCGTTAAGTGGAACACATGGAACAATTTTTATCCGTATGAATACACTCATCATAGATACCAGGCTATGAAATGAACTGAGCACAAAAAACACTCTACACTAACAAAAAATCCTTATTTTGAGGGAGTCAAATCAGAAACACTCGCGATACATTTAGTGGTTATGTTACGTCACTCACATGTCAAAGTTGACATATTGACTAAATACTTGTAATTTTACATATCAAAAAGACGCGGGTCTTCCTACCAATATCAACAAGTTATATCCAGGTAGTTCTACCAAAGTTAGCAAGTATCAGGAAAGTTTCAGTTTGATTGGGTACGACGTACAATAACAGAAATCCTAAAATCACAACAAAATTTTCAGGGAAGAAAAAATCTTAATGGTTCTTAAGGACGATATAAGGTAAGAATTGGAAATGTAGTGATGAATTGTTCAGTCCTTAACAAATACTGGAAATTCATACTTTTCATTAGAACCATAAGAAAACAGAACCTTACTACGTCATCCTTTATCGAATACTATTTACACGAAAAGCTGCTTATAGACTCTGATGCATGTTAATGAACAAAATGTTCGCACTTACAACAACCAGTATTATAATATGTAGGCTTAAAACATTTGAAGGGTTGCAAATTGTTGGGAATTTATAATATGTAAGAAGATTGTACAACATGAATAAAATATCCATTAAAACACAAAAGAATAACATGACCTTTTTATAACAAAGAAAATAATAAATAAACAAATACATTATGACTCGATAAAGTACAAAAAATGTAGGTTGCAAAGACTATAGTATTTGACTGTGCTATAACATAAGGGTTAATATTCCGATTTATTCCTTTCAAATAGCTTATGTATTTATAAATGACCAACATGATAAGTTAAAAAAAGAATTCCGTTGAAATGTCTTTAAACATTAAATATTCCATTAAATGAACTAAATTTGGTTAATATTATAATTATTTTGACAGAAAATCCCATTTCGTCCCTTGTTTCCATCTGCCACATTACATCTCTTTGTCAGTTTCCATTCACCAATACTCATTTTCTTCCAAGGTAAGAACGTGTTCACAGTACGTGTATATTTATTGCTTTAATATTATTGTAAGATTGTGATAATTTGCATCTAAACGTTCAATTGATTATTTTCAAGATTTGTTTCAACAGCATATAGGCACACGTTTAATGAACAAAATTATAGAAATTCATTCTATGTTAAAAATTTTGAATGTTGTACCAAATTTATACTGCATGTATATCGCTACTGTTGGACTGTTGGCCCCTGTAGGTACCATCAGTCCATTATTTAAAAAGTAAACCAAAAATACCGAAGTTCAAGGCACATTCAAAAAGGGGAAGTCCATAAAAACTGACAAAATCAAACGCTATCAATCAACGGAATAAGTGAAAACCAACTGCCATATTCCTGACTTGGTACAGACATGTCCAAAAAAAATGGTGGGTTAAACCTTAACATGGTATTGCATTTCTGAAATATTTCGTCGATAAGTTAAGAAATGATTTAGTAACTTTTGCTCCAACTCCCTTAGGTAAAGTTGACCTTGCATGTTGAAGGCCGTACTTTGACCTATAATGGTTTACTTTTACAAACTGTGACTTGGATGGAGAGTTGTCTCATTGGCACTCATACCACATCTTCTTATATCTACTTACATGGTCTTGATTATTCTGTTTAGGTCATATAGCTCTTCAAGTATTTATACATAGTAGGCTTTTAGATTTCGGTGTCGAGCTTCCTAATGAAGGTAAATCGAGGAAAGCGCTACTTTCGCACCAAATTCACAAAGTTATATATATTTTCATTAGCATTAGGCGCATTGTGCTGATGATGGCCTGTTAGCCCCGAGGATACCATCAGGACAGTAGTCAGTGCTTCGACGTTGGCATGATTTATAAATATTTTGGTGAAACATTAAGAAATAATTACGAACTAAGGTTCAAACTCCCTCAGGCAAATTGGACATTAAATTGGATGGTTTTGGCTATTCTGTTTAGGGCCCTTTTAGTCATATAGCTCCTTAAGTAATATTACATGCCTGGCTTTCTTTTTTTTTGTATTTGTTTTTAATGTTCCAGATAAATGTAAATCCAAAGGTGCAGATGGAAGCACCAAATGTATGATTTCATTTTGGCAACTACAGAGTAATTTATAGTGTTTGTGAAAATCTCATGGTTTAATTTCAAACACATTTTTCAAAGGATGGGTGTGGCAGAGTTCTTGGAAATAATTGCGCTATTATTTAAGTTCATAAAGTCCCCCAAAATGTTATGATTATCATTAAATTTGTACTTGATGAACTTTAAAATGATTATTTAATGAACAAATATAACGAATTACTTTGATCAAAGACCATTTATACAAAAAAAAAAATCTAATAGGAGACGAATCTATCAGAATACCATCTAAAAGTCAATGGTGCTGGAATGCAATCAAAAATGGAAAGTTAACAATACGAAGATGCAAGTATTCTCTTTTTTCAACCCATGTTAAGATTTAAAACACAGACATTTCTAATGCGCAGAAATGGTCTTTCGATAAATCTGTGTCTTGAAATCGAGACATGGCGGTCCTATATTCCGTAGTCGGCGTCGTCAACATTTAGGTTAAGTCTGATATTGTTTTTTTTCTAAACATCAATAACGTTGTCAAACCTTCATGTTTCATGTCTGAACAGAAGCTTTTTTCATGATCAAAAGACAGTATCCAGAGCAACATTTGTTTTGAAAATATAATTTTCCATTTTCCCTCTTTAACAGATCAATAGACCTATTTTAAACATGTGTGTCGCCTACTATTGCTGTTGTCAGTACAAAAGTTTAATGTTGACTGCCAAAAACCATGCCCATGTATCAGTAAAATACAGGAAAAGAAATACAAGACAACTTTTTTCTTGAAAAAGCTTCTGTCCAAGTTTCGAAACATTCACGGACAGTTAAACAAAGTTATCATTTTCTTTAAAAAAACAAATACTGCAACTTGTATGTAAATGTTTACTGCAAAAAACTAAGTCCGTTTATTAATAAAAACATGAAGAAAAAAATACATTTCAAAATTCAGTTTCTCATATTTTTTTTAATCATTGAATAAAGCCTCTTGCAAAGTTTCAATAAATGGTAGCCATACCAAAATACACAGAAAAGTATTTCATTTCATATTCCTTTCATACATGTCAAATTTGCAACAAATAAAATACAATTTCCAAGTTTTTACTAACAACCATGCATATATGCATATGAAAAAAAACAGCAAACATGTCTTTCTAATTATTTATGATAAGAACTAACATTATTTTGCAATTTTATGGATCAGATAAAAGCTTTAATCATACTTAATTCTTTTTATATTCGGATACTAATAATAATAGTCTTTTATTCAAAATCAATTCAGCTTATAGAATTTACATATACAAATATAATAAGATCAGTGATTAACTACATATGTGTTTTGAAATCATAAACAAGTTTGAATCATTGAATCAACAGAGGAGAATGACAACACATTATATAAATAATGAAATATGAGCATTATATAGATATATATAAGAAGATGTGGTATGAGTGCCAATGAGACAACTCTCCATCCAAGTCACAATTTGTAAAATAAACCATTATAGGTCAAAGTACGGCCTTCAACACGGAGCCTTGGCTCATGAGACAACTCTCCATCCAAGTCACAATGTGAAAGAGTAAACCATTATAGGTCAAAGTACGGCCTTCAACACGGAGTCTTGGCTCACACCGAACAGCAAGCTATACAGGGCCCCAAAAATGACTAGTGTAAAACCATTCAAACAGGAAAACCAACGGTCTAATCTATATAAAAAACGAGAAACGAGAAACACTTATGAACCACATCAACAAACGACAACCACTGAACACCAGGTTCCTGACTTAGGACAGGTTTTATAGTATGAATAACGAATCTTACCAGCTATAACAGGTATTTACATAGATTGTTAAGCTCTTTGATGTTACATGTATGAACAGACCATGATTCTACATCCTATCGATACTGTTCACTTATATTTTGACATTGCACAAGATTATTCGATTCTCAGACTATTTGACAACTTTACATAAAATAAATTGGATGTTTACTGATTTTATACTTTAGTCTGTGAGAACATGATTTATTTATTAGTTGCAATTGACTTTGAACTAGCTTTGTGTCTATCGTTGCATGTTATAGAATAAAAAAAAACAAAGGATATGGGGTATCCATCTATGACACGAAATCAGTCCATGCACAGCAAAAAACACACAAAAAGCAAAGGAACGTCACTTTTATTGCTGTTCTTTATCTCAAAGTCACAGTGAGGCCTTCAAAACGGAGCAAAAAACTCTCACCTCACTGCAAATTTAAGACGGCCCCTAGCGACGGCTTGAGCGGAATTCTTTGCAGAATTAATTTGGATAGACTTTGTAAGATGTAACACCACCAAATCGGGCTCGGTCAAAAAGAACATACTTGGAAAGTAGTACATATTTAAAACAAAATAGTTCCTACGCATAGGTGTAAATATCAAACTATGTAGAATATATTTTAGTAATTAAGGTATCAAATGAAAGGTGAAGGACTGGTGATCCTTGTAGAACACATATTGACTGATAATTTTGAATAATACAAAAATGTATGAATTAATTCTAAAATTGAGGGCATATATTGCCTGTTTCTCAGATATGAAGTACCTGGTTTTGTGTATCCAAAGTTCCGGTAACCAGTACGGTCTGATGTATAAATAACGGTATATTGATCCCCATAAAATGTTTGGAAGTGAAAAATTTAACGTGGATAGGAATGAGGACCAAGAATAGGTATTGTGTGTCTATTTAAATAATTAGTTGTTTTGTGCCTGATACCGAATTTGAGACAAGCCAACTGCAACAGATTTTATAGTTTGTTCTTATGTTGTGCTGTTACACCATTGTCCTAGGTTTGGGAAGGGTTGAAGCGCTTACAAACATGTTTGATCTTGCCACATTTATAATGTTCGTGTCCCAAGTTAGGAGCTTGTAAATGTGGTTGTCGTTGATTCGGGTCTGACATATTTGTTTTCGTAAATTGATTTGTTATAAATTAGACCGTTGTCTCGTTTGAATTGGTTCACTTTTTTCATGTCGGGGCCTTCTATAGCCGACTATACGTTATGGGTTTCTTCTCATTCTTCTCATTGTTGAAAGCCCTATTGCTTACAATCACTTCATTTTAACTTTGGTGGATAGTTGTCTCAATAGCAATCATAAACATCCCCTCATTTTATATTAACTGTATACATTTATAACAATATAAAAATAAGGAGATTAAGATATTGTATTCATCTAAAATCAGATGTTAATCACACATATTACAAAATATGTGTTCTCTTTCACTATTATAAAATCTACCGGTTTCAATATTAAGGCAGTGTGCAGTCTATATCTACAAATATATGGCTTATAAATATAGTTAACAGGTTTTTGTAGATAAAGTTGTAAAGTACCTGGATCAGGAATATACTTATAAAATGCCTATAAAACTGACACTTTTTGGACTCGATGAAAAAGGCATTCATTTCACTCACAATATACATTTCATTCTATAAAAAAATATCTTGCAAACAAATCAATATCAATAACATTTTGGTGTAACCATACCTCTTGACAACGTAAATGGAATTATATTTTTCTACCCTGGTTTGCTTAAAAAAAATAAAAACTCAGCATAGATACCGAGCTTATAATTTTACAACAGACTCACCAGTGACACTCGAACAAAAAAGCTGAAAGACCAAATCAAGTACGAAGTTGATGAGCATTGATGACTAAAAATTCCAAAGGTTTTATCAAATACAGCTGATGTATTCTATTACTACTGGGATGGACAATCCTTAGTTTTTCGAACAATTCAAAGTTTTGTAAACAGTTAATTTATTAATGTGACCATATCAATAATATTTCATTTCAACACAGAAGTACTGACTACTGGGATGGTGATAGCCTCGGGGAGGATACCTCCATCAGCAGTGTCATCGACCCAGTGGTTTTAAAAGAAACTCATCAGAGATACAAGGCTTATAACACAATATTTAATATTTGGCTTATATACGTTTGATAAAAGTTAACAAGTTTCCACTTACAACACACCTGATTTGGCTTAAACACATTTTGAAATGGATACACTATCAAATGCTTTTCTAAGCTGTTAGGTTGTGAAAAAGATTTTATCGCAGTTGCATAGACTATTGACATTAGGGAAAGGAGTGCGAAGATGACATAAGTTGTTCCATAACCTGTTCTTAATTCAAACCGTGACTCGGTTATTATATTGTAATACAAATTCTCCAGTAGACACTTCATCGGTTATGGCAAATCTCTCACAAATATCAAAAAAGTAGTCCAAATCTAAGCTTGATATACATACTTAATTTTGTCAAGAACTTGAAAGGTCAAGATGAAACTGTTTGATCAGTTTTTGATTAGGTCAAGCCTTGGATGACATTGAAATTGATAAAAAAAAAAATTGAAAATGTTATTTTTTACACCATACTTCTTCAGCTTTATTATACTTAACAATGTTCAACATCGGTTAATAAAGTTTTAAACGGTTTAATATACTATCCATGTTAGGGTGATGGTTTGGCCGCAAACATGTTTACCACTGCCACATTCTGTATGTGCCTGTTCCAAGTCAGGATAATGTAACTCAATGGTTGTCGTTTCTTGCTGTATATCATATTTGTGTTTTTCGTTTGTTGTTTTTAAGATAATCAGACCAGGCCGTTGGTTTTCTTGTTTGAATTGTTTTACATTTTATGTTGTTGGGGCCTTTTAGAGCTTGCTATGCAGTATGAATTTTGCTCACTGTTGAAGGCCGTACGATGACCTATAGTTGCTTACATCTATGTCATTTAGTCTCCGGTGGATAGTTTTCTCATTGGCAATCATACCACATCTCATTATTTTTTCTTACTTATATAGAAATCTTTGAAACTCTTGTTATTGTTTACACCGTTTGTTTGTTTTTTGGTATAGATAGGGGTGAAGTTGGCAAGCACATCGCATCTCTTTTTTTATACTACTTAGTACCGTCGATTATAAATCTAACTAACAATAGCATGTTAATATATAAAGACTGAAAAATTTCGGAAATGCATGGTTTAGAGGTCCTTTTTATCTTTAGTTTATTAATTCGACTGATGCAATGCTATTTATATTACTCATACAAAGGAAAACAATTATTTTCAGATGTCGAAAGCATTCTTCCTTTTGGTAGTCATTGCATCGGAGATTTCCAAGACTAAAGGTAAAACACCTCACCATAGTCAACCTTCACCCCCCTCTTTTCTCTCGCTATCTGCCTTTATACAGGCGATATAGTATCACCAGGAACATCCAAATGATGATATTTCATTATATCTAAGAAAAAAAAAACAGTCACATAATTAATTATTTTATTGTATGAAACGCACAAAGAATTTATGCTAAAAAGACTTCTAACACTTGACGCTATTTCATTACAATACGATCTTGTCCCGTTATGTGTCGTCGTATATCGATTTAAAGAATTTTTCCTGTTCCTTAAAAAAAAAAAAAACAACGCATGTTTTCAATTTCATATTTTACAAAAAAATCATTATTGTAGAATGTAAATTATTATTATTATTATTAGAATATGTGTACAGATCATCAATTACATGCATGTGTCAACGTTCCTATTTATCTTATTATCAAGTGAAAACAGGTTATATAAGCAGAACATATATATGATAAATAAAGGTAACAGTAGTATACCGCTGTTCAAAAGTCATAAATCGATTGAGAGAAAACAATCCGGGTTACAAACCAAAACCGAGGGAAACACATCAACTATAAGAGGAAAGCAACGAAACAACAGAACACTGAAGTGCAACAACAAAAAAAAAACAAAAAACAAACGACAATGCAACATACACAGAAACGAACTGTTAGATAACAACTGCCATATTCCTGACTTGGTACAGGACATTTTAAGAAAAAAAGGTGGGTTGAACCTGGTTTTGTGGCTAGCCAAACCTCCGCGCTTTATGGTAATGTTAAATATACCGCTTAAATGACAACATTACATGATAAACCTTTTATAAATACAGCAACATGCCACAACACCGAAATAGGCGATATGATGGAAGGACAAGTGTTGGATCATCCTAATCGGCCATGTCAAAGATATATTTGTCAGAATGATACACTAATAACAGTAAATTCAGGTACATGTAATTTATAAACTAACCCGAATCACTAGCTGGCTTTAAAGAAAAATCCAATTAATGTAAAATATATACAACATTAGGACTACAAAGAACAACTCAAATTATTATTTACTATATTCATTAACTCCTAACTATTTTGGTCTGAGGAATATAATATAATTTAAGATAGTTGTATTCTCTCTATGTGTTTGAGATGTCTTATGTTGTGCTGTTACACCACTGTCCCAGGTTAGGCAAGGGTTGAGCGCTCACAAACATGTTTAACCCCACCACATCCTTTATGTGCCTGTCTCAAGTCAGGAGCCTGTAGTTCACTGGTTGTCGTTGGTTTATGTCTGTCATATTTGTTTTTCGTAAATTGTTTTGTTATAAATTAGGCCTTTAGTTTTCTCAATTGAAATGTTTCATATTTTTCATCTCGGTGCCTTTTATAGACAACTATACGGTATGGGTTTTTCTCATTGTTGAAGGCCGTACGGTTGCCTATAATTGCTTATATCCACTTTATTTGAACTTTGGGGGATAGTTGTCTCATTGGTAATAATACCTCATCTCCTTCTTTTTATATGTAAGCTTTTAACTTATGTTATTGGATCAAGCATCAACCCGACAGTATTAATTTTTTTGTCTTAATTTTTATGATAGAAATTATTCCTTGATCGATTGCTCGATTGATTGGTTCATCGATTGATTGACCGATTGATTGTTTATTGATTGTTTGATTTATTTTTTGACCGATAATTGCTAAACGTCGCGTCAGCGCAAAACGACTACATGTATATCAATCAATGCATATACACTAAATTCGGTCATGTGTGCTCTTCATTTTACATTTATGTCAAATCCATAACGTAGAAGCGACGACAAATATTTCATTCGATGACTGTTGATAAAAAACTAAGCTACTTATTAACTTTCGAGCTGTGTTGCCGAAGTTTACCGAATCGTTACATTGATTAACAATCATCACAAAAGCAAGACACACGTTAGAAATCAGTGGGACGATATGGTGATGTTTAGTTGGGTTTTATTATCAAAATGATAGGTTTATAGTAAAGCTTAGCCATTCAAGTATTTAAAACATACTCATCTTTTTTTCTTTTTTTTATTTAAAGTATCATATGACTTTAACATAAGAAAAGAAAAAAGTCAACCATCTTGCTTAAAAGGTTTATTATTTTAGGCTGTGTATTCAATGGTACTTGTTACAGAATAGATAGTGAGTGGCAATCGGGATGTCAAACATATACATGTGACGTCAAATTTAAAAACAATACTGTATGGTATATATCGGAAGTAAAAGTGCCGCGTAAGTACAAAGTAAGGTCCAGAACATACTTATCAAAATAAAATAAAAAAAAAAAAAAAAAAAAAACGAGAAGACGAGGTGAACAGAAATGAACATATCTTTAAAAAAGAATAGTTATCAATGTTATGTAGCGGATGCGTTTAAAATGTATGTAGTTCAAAAACTTTGAAACCGATTGCAATCGATGAATTCATGCGAATCAAAGAATTAACTAGTAACAAGAATTTGACAACACGTGAGAAAACACGATTAGTTATACAAAACTAGTTGTTCTTAGAATATTTCGAGATTTTCCATTTTATCATATGGAAATGATTTATATAAAAACCCACTTTCCCGCTATTACAGACATATTTTCTTCCGCATTAGAGAAAAAAACTAGAAAATGTACAAAAAAATCTCATCCACTTACAATTTTGTGACGCCAGACGCGCGTTACTACTACAAAAAACTCGTCAGTGACCTCTTGTATACACAACATATACATGTAAACACACTTTAGCCACAGCACTTAAAGCTCATTTATTGGATGCACAAGTAAAATAATTGCTTACAGCGAATTTGCGACCAGATTAGTAAGCAGAGCCTGTGATTAAAATGCAGTTTCAGTTATTTGAATGTTCATATTTTGAAGTTTATGGACTTTAAAAGTTACTCTTGCAGACGTTCGTAATTTGTCAAAATTACGGCTGTCTTTTCCTCTTAGCTTTAATATGTGCTTCTAGTACTTTCTTAGATCTTGTTTTTTATGTATAAAAAGTTACCAATGGTTAAAAATTTTGAAAACTTCAGCATTTCTAAGAACGTGTGTGGATACATTTATTGGTCTTGTTACCTTGCTGTCGTATTGTTTACATTCGAAGAGAGCAGATTCAAAGCACATACAAATTTTTAATATCTCACTGTATTTTTTTTCTGACTACCAATGGATCACAGATATATTTATACTTTATGTAGTTACGATCATTTATCTTGTGGTTGTGGCTCCAGTCTTAGGTTAAAAGTGTTTCGCTTTTCGGAAATTCTCCAGTTATTTTTAATAAAATCACATTTTTTATAAAATTTCTACCGCAGATATTTTTGTCCATTGGGAATTGGTTGATTTTTTTCATTAAGGTAGATTAACTGTATATCACCATCATGGATTGCAAAAGGGCAGTACACAATCGGTCTAGTTCTTTGCTTAAATCTGCAAGTTTTGAGAATTACTGTGTTAGACTGGTTTTTTTTTTTCAAATAAAGTAAAATAAGTGATTTGTTGTATTATTTAGACTGTTTTAACAATTATCAAATATTTGGTTTTGTTCGATTCACTTTATCAAATAAGTCATATAAGGGGCGGTAACTCTTATAGTAAAAAGTTTAGAAAGGAATGCTAATAAAATTGTCATGTTTTTCTTGTAGCAAGAAAAACAAGTTCAGTGACACCATTTTTTTATCTTTATTTTCTTAAAGCATATTATAAAACCTATCTTCTGATATTCTATTTAAAAATTTTATCTCATTTATTTCTTTTCATTCGCAAAAAAGTGTTTTTCATGAATAATCTATGCGACTTGTAGCTTAAAAAATAGCACGGTAACCCATACTTATATTATATTTTTGAAAAAAAAGCATGCATAAAATCTACATTTTGGCAAAGTCTAAGAAAATTCTATCTGAGGAAATATATAGTGATGATTCACCTTAAATACAGAAATGTCTGCAATTTCTTGCAATAATCATGAAATATATTTATGATTAATATTTTAGGAAAATCACTGTTTAAAAACAAATATGAATTTCATCACCAAAAAATCATATGGCTATATAGCCTGAGGAAAAAATGACTCTTAATTTCAATATTTGGAAACAAATAACGATTTCTCAGTTATGACATGCCATAAAAATATTTCATAACTAAAAATCGTCACCCAATTATGAGTTTAACATTAAAAACTTCATGAAAACCGTACCTCAATTTGGTTTTTGACAATGTTCAGAAAAAAAGTGTTTTCATATGAAATTATAGAGGAATTCTCGATAGGTGAAACAATTTTACCGTAGACTGTATTTCCCGTATGAGGACATATTTCTCGCATTACCCAAAACGGATTGTGCTATGAATAAGTGTTACGCAAATGCGATAATATGGTTGGCATATCCTGTAATGTCTTTCAAAAATGCTATATCGGCTCAAGTTTAAGTCAATGTGGACTTTCAAAGTTCACAACGGACTTCTTTCCCCCGTGGCAACAGATTTGTGATTTATACAATTGCATTGTACTAGTATATACAAAACACTCACATGTTTCACCTGAAAATATAATTTTTATCAAATCTCATTCCAGTCTAAAGCGTATGGAAACCTTAAAACCGGAAGGACAACAATGATTTTAGGAATTTTCTTTTTAACACAAACATAATTTTTACCGTTTAACAGCTTGTGAAAATTAGATGTCGCTTGATATCAACTCGGGTTATTTAACTTCAATATAATAATAAACGAGCCTTTTAGAATCTTAATAACTTGAGTTGATATCAAGTTAGCTTTTATTAGCTTTAATTTTGTTAACGGGTTCAAGTGGGTTTGTTTCGAATAATCACATAATTACTATTAATAATTATTTTAGGCTGCGAACATAGAGATAAATGTTTTGAAAAGGGTCAAGAATGGATAGAGAAATGTGGTACTTATACATGTAAAGTAGTTTACAATAACGGCATATATATTTGCGAACCAATCAGAATACGACAAGGTACGATATATCAACAGATTATAATATTTTCGTATGCTTATTATGATAAAATCTGATGAACAAGGGGCCTCGGTGGCCGAGTGGTCTAAGTAGTCGAAGTACCGTATCACTGGCATGTCAACATTGAGGTAGTGAGTTTGAATCCCGCAGGCGGCAAGTGCTCTCGACCCCAATCTTAATTGACAAGGATTGTTAGTTTTCCTACAGAAGGTCGGTGGTTCTCTCCGGGCACTCCGCCTTTTCCAACAATAAAAACTGACCACCACGAAATAGCTCAATAGCGCTGAAAGTGGCGTTAAAGACAAATCAATAAATTAATCTGATGAAGAAGCCTTAGAAAAGTCTCCCTTAAAGTTATCATAATACTAATTAGCATTATGCAAACATGTTTCAAATGTCATTTTCCCCTATAATAAATGATAGCTATAAAAGAAATTCTTGGATTTCAACCCTGCTCATAAATACTTTTTTTCCTGGTACAATAACCGTCTCTCACTAGCAGGATCCAAATAAGGATGTCGGCAAAAAGAAAAAAAAATAACCCCAAAAAAACCCAAAAACCCACCAAAAACAAAGACAACAAAAAAAAAAAAAAAAAAAATATTTGTACGAGTTAAGTCTTCTGAATAAAAATAACTCTTTGTTATAAAATGTATTATACATTTCGTGCATTCGAAGCCGGATGTATAACTGCGTATAAACATTAGGAGCTGTATCACATTTATACATCCGACTTTCAAAAACTTCGGATGCATGCACGGAATTTATATACATTTTATTATAAAGATTTTTGCCGTATGCATATCAGGTCAACTTTGCCAGTGGTAGTTGGAACATTAGTTTCTAAATGAACGGTAGCTTTGGATTCTAAAAATAGAGGCGAAAAGATCCCTAATGGACATTCAAACGCACAAGTCAAAAACAAACGAACAAATGACATGTCAAAAAAGGAAAAACGACCAAAAGAAAAACAACAGTATACAAAACGTATCATAGAAAACTAAAGACTTAGCTACACGAACCCCAATCGGGTGTGATCTCAGGTGTTCCGGAATGGTAAACAGATTCTGCTTCACTTGCAGCACCAGTCGTGTTGCTCATGTAAGTACAAACTCAAAATTTCAGTAACGGCGCACTTTAACACCTAACCATAACTGTCTGTTTGCCTGATAGTCCATTAAAAATCAAAACAATCGTTCACACCAAGATTTATTTTTCCAATTAAGGGGGTGGGTATGGCTTCATTGATTCGAGCGTCACTGACTGATGAGTCTTTTGTAAATGAAACGCGCGTCTGGTGTACAAAACTTTAATACTCGTATCTAGGATGAGTTGAATCACACCATTAGCGATGAGACACGAATTCTTGTGAATGAATCTTTTATTCTCATAAACTAAATACAAAGTTACAGAGAATGGTACATATATATACATAAATAGACTAACTACATGCATGTGTGAAATACTACATGTAAGTTACATAGTTTAACTAGGAGGACATACTTTCACATTAATAATTTTAGTAAATTTACAACGTTTTTCTAATTGTACAGTATTTGTAGGGTTGAATAAAACATAAAATTTGTATGTGTTTGGATTTTTCCAAAAATATTAAGATAACAATTTTGTTCTATCTGTTTTAAGTGCTTCGCAAGTCATAATGTAGTGGTATTCGTCACCAATGTCAGTTGAGTAACAAAGATGGCATACTCTATTGTCTCTTGCAAGACCCTGCCATCTTCCCGTCTCAACTGGCAATCGGTGACTACCACATCTAAATTTGCACAATGTATACAAATGGTTATTTGACAAAATATTAAAATATTTCTCAAACTTAATTTCTGTCTTAAAAATTCTATAACATAACCCTTTTGGTGAAGCATGTATATCTGGCAAACATGATTGTTTATATTGATCTTGTAAGTTTTGTTCAACACTTTTTGATACCCATTTATCAGCAAATTGCATATTCCATATGTTTGACATTCCTCAGCTGTCTAATATATTTTCTATATAAACAAGCCACTTGTTTTCATATCTCTACATAGTAAAATTAACGAATAAAAGTTTATATAGTAGACAAGATATTTTACTTTCTTTATCATTTAATAACCTGCCACAGAAATTTATTATACGAACTTTTGCCATTAATGATATAGGATATCTGCCAAGCTCAGCATAAACAATAAAACTGGGTGTACTTTGTTTTACAAAATCTGAGGTGAATACGTTCCAATAAATCAAAATTTTCAAAACCCCAAATTTCTGAGGCATATAGAAGAACTGGCACTACAGCTTCATCAAAAATATCCGACATTCTATAGATAGATTGTTCTGTCTGCGCATTTTTTAAGGCAGAGTACATTGCTTGCATAGCTTGCTCATATAAATATTTTCGTGTTGTCAAAAACAAACCACTTCTTGCGAAAAATATACCAAGGTACTTGTAGTCTTTGACAATTTCAATTTTACTATCATCTATAAAAAAAATCAAGTTTTGTGGAATTCTACCACCTGAAAAAATTAGTATTTTTGTTTTTTCGACATTAACAATCAGCTTCCATTTTTTACAGTAACTTGAGAAAGCATTTAACATATTTTGTAAATCAGAACTGGTTTCTGCTAACAGAACAGTGTCACCAGCATACAAACATACAAATATTTTTAAGTAAAGTTTCAGCTGATTTTCTAAATCTGAATTAATAGAAGTCAAACCGGATAAATTTGATCTCTCTAAAAAATCTTGGAGATCATTTAGATATACTGAAAATAAGGCAGGAGATAGGATTTCCCCCTGTCGAACACCGATTTCGCATGGGAAAAAGGCTGATTTCTCATTATTATGCATTACACATGACTTTATATCTTTGTACATGTTCTGAATAATTCGACACAATTTTCCGTCTATGCTATTATTTAACAGTTTGCATAAAAGTAAATTTCTCTGAATAGAATCAAACGCGCGTTGGAAATCAATAAAAACACAATGTAACTTTTTCTTCTTTACTTTCAATAGTTCAAATAATGCGTACAACGAAAATATAAGATCATTCGTGCTATATCCATGCTTAAAACCTGCCTGATTTTCGTGAAGTATTAAAAGTTGGTTTAGGTAATCACATAGTCTTGTATTCAATATAGAAGTAAATATTTTCCCGAGGCAAGATAAAAGTGTTATTAGCCGGTAATTCTTCGGCTCTGATTTACTACCTTTGTTTTTAAACACTGGGATTACATTGCCTATTATAAGCCATGCCTCAGGTAAAATACCGGTATCAAAACTCAAATTAAAAAGATACACATAAACATCACACAATAGATCACCAGTTGAACATATGTATTCATTTATTATCAAATCATCTCCAGGTGATTTGTTATTTTTAACATTTTTAATAGCTTTGATAACTTCGACTTTTGTAATACTTTTGTTCAAAAAATCATTTGATTCCTCGTGATTAATATCGAAATTAGGTTCCGATTTTGCCTCGTAATCTTTATTGTCATTCATATCCTTAAAGAAATGAAAAAGAGATTGTAAGTCAATCTCATTATTAACTTGATTCCTCGTGATTAATATCGAAATTAGGTTCCGATTTTGCCTCGTAATCTTTATTTTCATTCATATCCTTAAAGAAATGAAAAAGAGATTGTAAGTCAATCTCATTATTAACGGTCTTTTTTTTCACGATCAAAAGTTTCCAAAATTCACGGGGGTTTTTGGTTCTTAATTTTTTTTATTTTTTTGTCTAAAGTCAAAATTAAAAATACGAATGCTATCGCTCATAGTTTTCTTATAATGTTTTTCACTATTTCTTAATCGTTGCTTAAATACATTTGAGCCATAATGTTTAAATAATCTTAATGATTTTCTATATGCTTGTCTACTTTAAATACAATCTTTATTAAACCAGTCCTTGTTATTATTATTATTATTCTCATATTTAGACTTATTGACATGTACACCAAACGTTTTTTTTTTAGCAGGTTTAAGAAGAATACTTGTTACATCATCTACTATAACATTTATACAGTTTTGATCTACAACATCTAGATTTTCACTCTTTTCTAATAGACGTGAAAATAGTTCATCAACTTCATCAGTATTTATGTTAGCTTTGAAGTCTAATATTTTTTCATGCTTCCATTTACCTATATGTTCTGTATCATTAGAAGAAAACGATTTAGTCTCCTCTAGTGAGGCTTTTTCACAATTTAACTCGAGAAATAATGGAGAATGAATATCTGAAAAAAGACTGCAAAAATCTAGAACTTCAAAATCTTTAATTTTACACATTAGATTTGTTGAACTTAGCACATAATCAACAACACTTAAATTTCTACTAGTTGGTGTACCAACTCTATCTGCAAATAATCGTCCGTTTAGTATAAACATATTGTTGTTTTTACAAAAATTAATAAGTTTTCTACCAAAAGAATTCACATAATTATCAGGTGAAGTGCGTTGTTTAGGAATATTAAGATTATCAAATATATCTACATCTGAAAAATCAGTATAATCATTAAAAAATCTATCATTTAAATCATTTACTTCATAATAATCGGTGAGCTTTCCAGTGCGACTATTAAAACCGCCAAATAAGATGACATACGGCGTGTCTTTAACAAAATTATGAAACTCAATCTCTATTTCTGAAATAGCATCATTTACAGCATAAACTGTGTTCTCAGGTGGTATATAAACAATTCCAAAAACAACATCTTGTGACAAATTTAAAGTTTTCCCATTTATTTTGAACCAGAATACAAATGGACAGTCCGTATTTAATGGATGCACAATTTTTCCAAGTTATTTTTTAAAGCCAATAGCAATACCAACCGATCTATGATTAGACATTTGTTTTCTATTTTTGAAATGAAAAATAAAATTCTCACAAGTTATGTCATCAAGATCGTCTAATTTTGTTTCAGTGAAACAAACAATGTCATGTTTTTGTAAGAGGTTTTTAAACTCTGGACAAAGGAGTCTAGTCTTCAGACCACATAAATTCAAAATAATAAATTGTAAATTGTTATTTGCATTTGACAATAATGTACTAATACCGTTACTACTGTTTTGATAGTGAAAGTCTGTTCCAGTACAGTAATCATTTGGGTAATAAGAGTCACATGATCCTCCATGATACACCTATAGATGGTCGTTTTGGGGCTTGCGACGGGAACTTTCATTCTGTCGTGGTTTCCATGTATTTTTCGGGCGCGCTCCTTGGCCAATATACAGCTGTCTTTCGTTGGTTTCCATTCTGTTGTCTACAGGCGGGATGAATTCGACACCATCAATAAACAGTTTGTCTTTTTTGAAATTGGATTTACGCTTCCGTTTTTTTGCCTCCTTAAAGAATGGCCACAATGATTTGCGGCGATCGTTTATTTCTTTAGGGTATTGTTCGTTGACACCAAACCTGGTCCCTTTTAATTCTGAGGCAGCAGAATGAACAGTTTCTCGGTCCTTGAAATTTTGAAGCGGCAAACAATTGGCCTTGTTTTAAAAAGCGTTGTGCCATCTCTGTTTTTCACCACCGAATCTTTTCCAAACCTATGTGCTCTATGGAATTCAACTGGGGGTCCATCTTCATCTCGTTTGCCATAAACCTGGAAATTAAGGCCTCTGTGTCTTCAGTTTCAAATGAATTTGACAACGGAATCCCTGTGAATACAAGATTTTCTCTCATGTCCTTGTCTGTAAGTCTAGATGGCGCTCAAAAAGTTGATCGAAGTCTCTCTGCAACTGACCAACATCTTGGGTCACATCATCATACTCTGTCTGTAGTTTTGAAACTGATGTTGTTAAATTCTCCCTTTCTTTTTTACTTGATTCAAATTTGTCATTCATAAATTCCATGCCTTTTTCAAAATCGTTCATGCGTTTTGTAATTTTGTCAACATTTTTTACAAAAGTGTTCATAGTGGTTTCAAATTTACTAAGTTTATCATTAAGGTTATCCAATGTAGAGAGTTTCTGAAACATCTGATCAACTTTTTGGATGAGAACATCGATTTTATCAACACCCTGGTTCATGGTCGATTGCATAATAGGCTGCATCATATTTGAAACTGGGCTTGGAGCATAAGTAGGTCCTGTGAAAAAATCGGGTGATCTAGGATTGAAGTTTTGAAAATTCTGTTGTGGAATATGATTTGCTTGCATCTGTTGCATTCCTTGTATATTAGGAGACACGCAATAAGTATTCATAGTTTTTAAAGTTTAGTTAACTGGGTTTTTGATTGTCTTTTGTTTGTTTACATTTTCGGTTTGAGATTGAGCACTGTTCTGTTGTAACTTACTAGGTTATTCATTGCTATCATTCTGACCTCTTGATTTCTTTCTTTTCTTTCCAGTTCCGGCATTCTTTTTCGAATTCATAAGCTATTTTCATCAGAAAATATTAATTAGTTCATTTGAACATGTCGACATGTGCATATGATATAGTTTCTTTCATTCTTTACATTTAGTTTAGAGATCAGTGCCGTCTTTTATTTCTTCAGCATAATCACTGACAGGTGACAACTCTTTTTTTTTAAATACTTTATTCTACTCAATTTGTTTTTTTCATTCGATATTTAAAACATACCCAACACTTTTTAATTTGGTAACTATAACATTCTTTTCCAATGTTTGCTTTTATAACAACAACAAACAAAAAAAAAAAAAAAAAAAAAAAAAATGTCCTAACGAAAATATACACACATCAATAAGATTTTGCGTTGTTTATTGTCTATAATCTGCAACAAACCGGTTAGTCATTTATATGATTTTATTGTGTAGAATGTACGGATATTCATGGTAATTGTCACGGTTCAGGAGAAACATTTCCGTTCAATTGTACTGGAATTCCATGTGACTGCACGTGTGAAACTGATGATAATCCAGTCAGGTATAGGTGTCAAGTTCCGAATGTAAAGTAAGTATCATCCTAGGAAGCGTCCGGAAATAAAACATCGGAATACTGTGCAACATTCAAATCTCTAGTATCGAATCTTTGTTTTGAGGAAAAAGCATCTCTATACACCAAATATTGAACAATTTTGGATACTTACTGAGCAGGCCTGTTTATGAATCATCTTAGTAGACACCATGTAACCTATGATTTGTTTTAAAATATCATTAATAGCTATATATTTTTCTATCGTTATATTTTAAATAAGATTGCCTTAATAAATGTAAACATTGTTTCAAATAAATATTTGTCTGCATGAATTGTCTGTTTACTATAATTTCAAATCGAGATCTGTGTTTCTGTTTTTTTCAAAACAACACATTTAACGCTGATAAATTCAGAAATTGTTGTGAACGAAAATTTAAACTCCCTCAGGCAAAGTTGACTTGAATGGGTTTTGCTATTAATTTTTGGTCCCTTGGGTCATATAGCTTTTCATGTGTTTCGTTAGTTATACATCCTTTGCATTCACAATTTTTGGCTTTAAGCGTTCCAAATGAAGGTAAATCCACAAACATGACAAAAATGCTTGGACACATCCAATTTATAAAGTGTTTTTTTTTCGTTTTAAGGAATGTCAAAAATTTCAAAGGAGAATACTCTATTTAGATTGATGTAGTGACAAAGTCAGATTACACTATAATCTCATTGATAACCTTGGACAATAGTTTTATTCCTAGGACCAGTAAGTCTACATGGATCTTTTCTATATAACGAGCTCTATACACAACGTCACCATAAACATTGGGATGTGATATCTCTTTTGTTATAACATTTCGGCAAGTAAAGCCAAGTTTCCAAACCAAATCTTTGTATCTGTAATAAGACTTTTTGAGGTCTCAACACCTCCGTTTAACCTCCTGTTGTAGACTGAATAAAAAGTACATAAAAGAACTTACAATAAAAATTAGTACAGGATGAACACCTTAATCCAAAATATTGGAATAATAGATTACAAAATTATCATAAACAATATATATCACAGTATCAAAGAAAATGCTTGCAGCTATTGAAAACAAATAAGTAACCTGTGGATATTAATGATGCTTTCGGCACAATAAGAAAGGCACAACACGGTTTTAAGTGCATTACGAAAGAAGTTACCATGCCTTATTTGTATGTCTCAACCCATAATATCGGATATACTCGGAAAGTTATCGTAAAAATTTCAAGAAAACATGGTAGTCTTGACAATTCATTTTGATGTTTCCTACAAGTTTTTGGGCTTCACATTTCAGGGGGAAATTTTCAAAATAGACATGCCCCAGGGTTGACTAGGACATAGACATTTTAACCTCCCTGGACTTTTCCGATCCGGCAGTAAAGTCCTGCGAAAAATAGCGTCCTTAAGACTGTGCGGAATGTAAAATACGCAGTCACGTGCGTTTAAAATGGGGACTCTGAATTTAATGTTTGTGTAGGGAGAGTTCTATGCACGTAAAAGAATCATTTAAAGAACTCATTGGGGTGTGGTCCATAAGGGGTCTGTTGCAAGAAAAAAAGTATGTCCCTATCCACAATATCTTTTTAACTGGCAGTCGAAATTCTAGACCTTCACCATATTCGCCTATCTTTGCAGAACCCAAATAAAGGATTTATTGTTAGCTTGACTTGCCACTGGACATTAAGCATGCACAAATCACTTCCAACTCCAATTTTGAAAGAGGGCACTTTTTACACGTTTACAGTATCGACAAATCTGAGTTGTATAAAAACATGTATACGTAATTAATGCTCCCGTCTGTATTATTTGCATAAAAGCAATATAAATTGAAATTCATTTTGTATTTCACACTGTGACATTGTGAGCGTGTTTAAATATATGGTTTATTTATCAATACTATCATCAACAACTGATAAAGAAAATCATTCATAAATCTACACGTACATATAGTTTAATCAAATGTTGAAATTTCTTATTAAAAAGTCTTAAAGTAAATGAGATTGATAAGAGTGATAGTTTATCGTTTGAAGGCATTGAATATGGTACCACATGCCTCACACCATGGTACAACACAACAATTAACGCATGAAGCATATATTCTTTGGCAAAGTCCACAATTAATTTCAAAAATCTTCATAAACGGTGAAATGATCCAGATATGCCAGAAAGCAATATAGGCGAACTCACATCCCCACTCAGCTGCAATACAGATGCCATAAAATATTGTCAACAAGTTGTATGTGAGAAGCTTCCAGCAGTCAAAGCATTTAGCAGATAATTTCCACACACAATCAATACTATGGACTCCATCAGGTTCGCCAAACACATCGTTAAAATGCAAAGTCTGGAATTAAAAAAGAACAACATTATAAGGTGGGTTTACATAATAAAAAAGGACTTTTACTAACCACTTGATCAATATATCAAATATTGTAACTTACGATAATCGTTTATTCCGTCATTTAAAGTGGCGTTAATCCCACACCCATATAAAATGGGATTTTATATATGGTAAAAAAAATTATAAAAATAAAGCGCTTGGTTATCATGTTTATGATTTGCATAGGTGTAAACACATACTCTAACAATAGTCGAGCAGAGTGATTATCCTGCCATCTAATGTTAAAAATAAAAGAAAATATTGCTCTAATAATAGCAATAAAATTTCCCTTTAGGATCTTAGATACACCAAATAGTGTTAAAAAAGTAGAAGCGATATATATTTACTTATAGTATGTCTTCTCCTAACATTGGTACAAGTAGAAAACAAAAGAAGGTTACAATTAATTGTGTTTGACTGTGAAGTTCCATAAATATATGCATCATTTCCAAACAAGAATGTTTCAATATCAATTTGTATATTCGTATTTATTAAATAATTCACTAGAGATATTCTTTGATTGTAATTAAATCAACATTCTATGAGGTAATGCGGAGCATCTTCAACAGTAGAAGCATTTAGGAAATATTGTTCATTGCATGTATTATATGTACAAATGTAGGTCTTCGTTTCAAGTTGGTGCATAAACATGTGAAAAAGAAA
Organism: Mytilus coruscus; assembly: GCA_017311375.1. NCBI lineage: Eukaryota > Metazoa > Mollusca > Bivalvia > Mytilida > Mytilidae > Mytilus > Mytilus coruscus. The sequence goes on from CM029600.1 coordinate 32,282,884, forward strand.
ATTTTTGTAGAGCTTATCTTGCAACAAGTTGACGTTTACACCATAAATAGACCAACACAAATTATTTTGGTGAAAGTTATCAAAATCATTTAGATTTCAACCACATGACTTTTACGTTAAAGAAACATAGGGAGCATAGTTCGAAAAAGTAAATGTTCAAGTCAGACAATTTAATTGTTAAACAAAATTAATGTTAAAAGATTTTTTGTCGAACCATGCGCTATATATATTGAAAATAACAATGAGATTGGAAAACGAAAAAAAGGAAATGTGGAGTATACGTCGATATAACCATGGAAGTATTATATTGACAGGAACGACTGCGACCCGACTTCAAACGTTTCATCTGCGATGCCGCGCGCTATTTAATGACATGTTAATTAACTTGAAACATGGCACGTTATTTACACACCAGCGTGTGGTGCCCTACAGTATCGTCATTCTCGGTTGCTTTCGCGATTACGGAAATAAACGAAGAAATCGAAAGTTGTGATAAATTCGTAGGAAACAGCAATCGGCAAACCTCGGCAGATTCCGTTACCCTACATCTGCATATGTGTGTTGATTGATAGATTGATGGATTTGTGCGAGACATCATTAATTCTATTGAAAAACACATTGACGATGGAAATTTGTACCATATTAATTGAATAAATGCCCCATGTTGATTGATTTATTTTTCGGAAGAAATTGCACTATATGTAATATATATCGCAAGTTGTGATTATACAATTACTGTTTACTCCAGTGGCACACATTTTCATGCATATTTAAGACGATTGTAAATGATTGTTCTGATAAAAATTAAAGTTCAGAGAGATTTGAAATAAATGTAGGAATTATCAAGCTTCGCTCTAAATCCAGATCATTGGTTGGTATACGAATGTTTCAGTTGAGCCCCGATGTGTTGAAATTTTGTAAGTACTGCAACTGTTTAATAATATTTACTAGTATCATTTGGACAGATAGTGATAAAATATTTCATGAGACAGGGATGCTTTAGCTTTTCCATATCATTTTATAAGTCTCGTTTTTTTTTTCTTAAACTGATAAATACGGATCAAATCATAAGTCATGATTGGCACATTCATAAATGACAAATAGAAATACTGACACCGGCTGCATATTATCGGATAAAATTCGTTCAAATACGAATATTTTAGCAGTTTTGAATTTCACAAATGTCAAAAAATTTAAACCCACTTATATATATATAATTTTTTTTTATATAAGTAACGAGGTGCGTCTTTTTTTTTAAACTATATTTGTTATGTATAATTTCTGTGATATTAAGTCCTTGATCGATTAATTTTCGCATTTAAAACTGAAAATTTCTACTTTCCAGGGTAATCCAGGTCCGTTGCTTTATACATTAATCGGACGTCACAGTGTATATATTAATTACGAAAATTTTCGTGATCCGGCGGTAACCGGAACACACCTTTTTGACAGCTTTAACTTAACCCCTGAAGAAATAAAATAATGTCACTCACTATTTTGAATCGTTGTAGAATAATTAATTCTGGGCCGATTTTATTATTTTTTTTTTGCATCAGTCGATTTGCTTAAATAAGTTGTTCATGAATAAATGTCAACCTACGCGATTGAAATAAGTAAAGGTGTTTTCCGACTGGTATTGATGTTAATCTGTCTGGATAAAACCACGTGATTGATAAGAAGTATCTCTGGTCAATTTATGACCGCGGCATCGCAGATAGTCACAAAAGAAATTAACGACAGACTGTACGCACAGTCTACTAGTTCCGCGTTTTTTCTTCCTAATTTGAGCATGTCTTTTAGAATAAATGAAAACTGGTATGATATGTAATGTCTAAAAGACTATAGTTTTATAGTAATATCTTTGAAATAATAAAATTATAACATAAAATTAAATCAAATAACCCTAAAGGGAAAAACACGTCAAAAAATATGAGCGTAACTTGTAACATGGAAATCGAGTTTTTTTAGTAATTTGAATCAGAAAATCTTATTTTTGCACGCAAATTAGCGGGAAATGCTATGCGAAATTTTAGCACAATTTGCTATGACGTCATCCGACGTTTTGGGCATTTTTTTCAAATATGCGAGTTAGAAGATGCATTGAAATGTTCAAAAGATGATGTAACAAGACATATGAAATAGGGGAAAAAAATTACAATGGATTCTATGGTAAGAAATTTTATAGAATGCAATAATATATAAACGAAAAAAAAACATATATTCTTAATGTGCTTTTAATACCGTTTACAAATAGTACAAAAATATGGTTTGGAAGTGGAATTTTCTAATCGAATTTTAACTTTTTGCTTGTCTAGTCCATTTTGTTACCGTGTGCTAAATGCACAAATTATGTACGTTTTCGTAAAGATGTTGTACATTCGAACGTAAATATAAATCAATTGTGTATCTTATTCTTTAATTTATGTATTGTTTTCGTAATGTGTTTTTAAAAGTCTTTCTCATATAAAAGGAATTTTGAATAAATAATGAAAGACAAAAAAATAATAAGAAAATCGAAATGTCTAGTCTGATTTGTTACCGTGCAATCTTGTAACGTTTTTCCGTGATTTTCAACGTAACGTTTATTTTGTCATTTTAACGTTTTCTGTGCCAAGGGCCGATTTTCGGCCGATTTGTAAATACTACGTTGACTGCCACGGGCCGATTTTCGGCCGATGTTTTTTTTCTTACATCGAACAATAGGCTTCAGTGACGTTGCCTCTTTTGTGTACTATGGGAGTGGCTACACAGACGAAGAACTGTGCCGTAACAAAACGCAACGTTATGCATGCAAAGTGCCTTAAAGCCCTTAAAATTTTCATTTTAGTTGCGCCGGCCATACTTTTATGGAGTATGTAATTTTTAATTTGTTTTCATTTTGTGGACTTTCTGCTAATTTTTCTGTTTTGTTTTATATGAAAAAAATATATTAAAGAAATGTTTCCCTTATTAATGATAGCAGTCGAAATGTTCAGTTACTGAAACCAATTTTGATGCACTGTGTGTGCACGTTTCATCAAATAATGAATCTTTAGTAATGCTCCGGATCGAAATTATGGAATTATTAAACAAACAACAAGCCTAAAACGTTCGAAGAGCGAATTCAAATACCAGAATAACCGAAAAAAACAATCAAAAATACCATCTAGGGATAAGTAAAGAAGAGTAATTAAAGTGCTTGTCGTGATCCTACAGAGCCATCTTTATGGGAGGGTGGGGATTTGATGCATTACCAATCATTTATTCATGTAGGTGTAGTGGGTTGTCTTATGTTCTCACTTCTCCATTCTAAAACAAAACCTGGTATTACAATAAAAACAATTTTTTTATCAGAAACAAAGAATACATTTTTAATCAAGATTCAACACACAAATGATTATCTTTACAATCCCGGTGCACCCCTTACTGCATACTCGACAAACTGTCCTACTCCTCCTTCGACCCCCGTAACCATTTCCGTTTTTATTTTTATGTTGTCTATTGTCTTGGTTTTCGTTTCTATGCATCATGTGGTCTTTCGCGAGATCCTCTATAAGCTTTTGCGTGAAAACTAATCTTGACAGTTTAGGGTTATCCGATGTATTTTGTTGGTATAAGATGTATGCATTGATAACCATACGGTGCATAAGATTAAAAACTACCTTTTTCCATACTTTTAAAGTTTTTCGTCCATCATTATAACTCTCTGTCATCATATCAGCCAAATCTACGCCCCCCATAAATTTGTTGTACGCACAAATCATAGCAGGTTTATCATTTTCCTGTGCTGCTTTTGAAAAAGATGATACGAGTCTAACGGGTTTTCTACCATTTCGTTCTTTATAAACACAAAGAAGAATATTTCCTTGTCTAATATAAACACATTCCTTTTCCTGCAAAACCGGATGCTTTATTGAATTTGGCATTTGACGATTGGCGCGTAAAGTTCCGGTGAAAAATGTGCCTTTTGTTAAAAGCTCTTTAGCCAGGTTGATGGAGGAGAAAAATGTCGGTGAATAAATGATAAGATTTGTGAAATAATCCAGCGGCATCTAGCGGTTTGTTAACAACGTATGCACCCTGTAACATTCCTTGTGGTGTTGGATCGAATTGTCTGCCTTTATAAACGCTGAGTTGATAAATATAGCCACTGACGGCCTCCGCTAGTACCCAAAGTTTAACTCCAAATTTCGCCGCTTTCGAAGGAATATATTGTATGATGGATGACCGGCCTTTAGAAGCGATTAGACTTTCATCAATACTAAGGTTCTGTTTTGGTTTGTAATGTAGTTTTGACTGTCGATTAAAAAGATCCACGAAGCATTGGAATTTTGAAGTAGGAGAATAATTATCGTCGTTCCGATTCGGTAACGTAGTATTATCTACGATATGAAAAAATTTAAAATGCTTTGAAATCTATTTCTTGAAAATATGTCACGAAACCAAACAGTATCCTGGCTTGGAAATTTTGTGTTCCAATATTCTGTAATGGATGGTTTACGAATGAGGCCCATATTTAGTATAACAGATATAAATCCTTTCATCTCAGCTAGGGTAACAGCACCAACTTTAAACCACGAATGAAGACGCGAAAATCTTCTTATCCTCTGCCGACTAGTAATGAAATCTTGTGCATACCTGTAAAAGAAATGACGGAGTAATTACCAAATATTTTAAATTCACGAATGCGCGTAGACCATTAGTTAATTGTTAGTGTTTTTTCGGTTCACAGGTTGAAATTTGTTTCTGAAGTTACAGGAACTATTCCCCTCTGAAAATAATGTTACTATGTTCAGATGATGATGATGATGCTTAGAGAACAGCGGCAAATTCAGGACGAGAACATGCTAATGTAATATGAATATTTACCCAGCTTTGTACTAGACCGACACGCTGAGTCGTGATTTTTAACGTGCTAGTTCGCAGGAAGACATGTCACATTACCCGGACACATTATTCCGACTCCCAGCCGACCAGTCTCTGCTCTTACTCCTTAATGCCGTGTGCTTTGCGGAGAAGCAGCAAATTATATACCAATTTTAAAGTCTTCGATTTGACCCGGCCGGGCAAAGGCGGGATATTTTACGTAGGAAAAATATACGGCAAAACTTCCTACGATAGTCACAGAGTGTGCATAAACATAGACCATATGTATGAGGGTCGTAAAGGGAGGTATATTCATGACGACTTACGGTAAAAATGTGTGCCAAATGACGATAAAATGTACACTTTCTTTAAGACGATAAAAAAATCGACTGATTTAGACGAATCGCGTTAATTTTTTTCCAAAAATAATATTTTGACGAAACATGGTAAAATTTTAACCAATTTGACACTAACGGTAGCCGAAAATGACCGTTTGACGCCTGACGGTAAAGGGCATTCCTAACCCCATGTATATCGTACTGAGTAAACTACTGACTATTTTAAATGGGAAATATATCATATAACTTTACAGGTAAATGTAAATTTTTACCTGTTTGTCTCTCTGACAATATGTCGTAGAAAATCAAGTGTCAGGAACAGCAAGAAGTAATCAATAGGTTTAGCGTCGGCAGCAGGGACATTCTGAGGGCCACTGTTCTCTACAAATCTTTGGTCGTGCAGATAATCAATCTCCGGAGGTCTAACTCGGAACCAAGGATTGGCATTCATAGGAACTTCATTCATCTCATCTTCCGATTCTGAGCTGCCGCTTAAAACTTCAAAATCACCATCACTCTCCCCGTCAGAAAACTGCTCAGAATCACTGGATTCGGCCATGTTTGACTCACGAGCAATGTGACGTCAACATATTTTTTTTCATGACGTCAAACATTAAATCATCATTAAAATGTGACGTAAGTATATTCCATGATCATAGTTAGAGGTAATCAAGGTAGATCGAGCCTATTTCACTGGGCATCTTGTTCGGAAATCTTGCAAATTTGAACATTAATTTATCATTCGAATGAGCTAAATATATTCAATACAAAGTAAATAATGTATTTTAAGTAAATTTATTATTGAAGTCGAAAGAATTTCACAAATAGCAAAATTGTATGCAAAAAAAAAAACTTAAGGGAGATTATTTGAGATTTTTTTTTATATTGAAATATACTCAAGAACAAAAGAAACGCACCACCTCCAACATCAATAAAAACTTCTCAAAAAATCAAATTTTCAACACAAAAATGAAAACTGTTGCAAATTTTTTTTTTCACATAAAAACAGTGAAAAATTAGTACGATGATAAAAATTTTATCGTATTTTTCTGTAATGACCAATTTGAAAATAACTTACCTTAGACTTTTGATTTATGACTTTTTTGGTTGAAATCCCAATTGTCGCCACAAAAACGAAAATTTCTCCTAAACCCGCGGATTAATTTTAATATTATATTTTAAAATTGCTATGTATGGAAAGCAGTGGTGCTTCATTTGTGTTGTTAAGTGTATATAGGAAAAATCTGTTTTACTCCAATAGCGCGAAAAGAAGAACAGGGAATGCAAGTTTTCATTTAGAATATTAAAGTAAGTAAAGGTTGTCGTTTGTTGATGTGGTTCAAAGGTGTTTCTCGTTTCTCGTTTTTATATAGATTAGACCGTTGGTTTTCCTGTTTGAATGGTTTTACACTAGTCATTTTTGGGGCCCTTTATAGCTTACTGTTCTGTGTGAGCCAAGGCTCCGTGTTGAAGGTCGTACTTTGACCTATAATGGTTTAGTTTTACAAATTGTGACTTGGATGGAGAGTTGTCTCATTGGCACTCATGCCACATCTTCCTTTATCTGTGATAAGTGTTCTTTTCATACAGTTATAAAAAAACTATATCTATTGGTTTTTTAATATCAGGAAAATGAATTTTCCCTTTTTAATTAATGTAAAGTTTACCAGAATTAAACCCCAATCACTGCCAATTATATATAACATACGAACGAAAGGATACATATGCATTTTAAATCGAATTTCTGAATTGCATCCATCTACATTCTCTCTTGAAAAAATAAAAAATCCATCTGCTGTAAAAAAAAAAAAATAATAAAGACCGAAGGGTGAACAAATACGATTTTTAGTTCTCTTTATTTTGCCGCTCTCTATTTTTCACAATTAAAATTTTATGGAAACATTTTTTGTAGCGTGATTCGAAGATAATAGTTTTTGATTTAGCATTTTTTTTTTTTAATAGTTTTAAATCTTTTCTGAAAAAGTAGATGTTTATGTAAATTGTTGGTAAAAGATCAAAGCAGGAGATTAACATAGCTATCCCACAATGTAACCCTTCAATCACAATATTTTTTCTTCAATTAAATGTATTGCTCTTTGTGTTTGCAATTATTTTTCTTCTTAACTTTTTAACATTTAAGCCGCAGTACTGGTATCTTAATACCGACAAATATGTAACTATGATTCCGTTTTCCATAGCATCCAAAAGTTGTTTTATTTTGTATCAGTAAGTATACTATATAAAAATAAAGAGATGTGTTGATGATTGCCAATGAAACTATCCACTATTTGTTTGAGCGCTTTGGAACCATGATTTCTTCCAATTTAAAAAGAAATAAAAAAATTAAAACCTACATATGCCCTGGAGATTTTTGTAAATTGTTTTTAATAAAAGTATTACATTGTACCAAAAAAGTACAATTTACATCTACGCATACGGAAGCAAGACTTCTCAAAATTGCCATTCAATCCCCGAAAGACGTGGTACCCTTTTACGCAAAATCTTATGACGCGACGTTATTGTTATCGTCACTGACGGAAAAATATTCTTGTGTACTTTAGAAAAAAACAAGCTTGGCAGTAAACGGAAAATTACGGAATATTTCCTGGCACTGAAAGAGTTAATTTTTTATGCATAAACTACGTTCTTGTAGGCCAAAACAAATTTAACCACCACTGAAAGAATAAGATTAAATAAAGAAAGAAAGGAAAAAAGAAGAAGAGAACAAAAAGCGGGATGCTAACGTGAGGGTACCCAAATTGCACCTATTTTGACAGTTTTTTAACCTACGTTTATTTATGCTTCAGACAAAAGTTTTCATTATGTGTTTATTTTGCAGATGTATCATTATTTCCTATATGGTTTCACCAATTTAATTTTGAATCCATATGAAATTATAGAAAAATTGATCTGAACTGACCTCCAAACCATCAATGATTCTGTAATGAGGAGTACCCAAATTGCATCCATGCTTAAATTCGCATCGTCATAAGTCTAATAACAGAGCTTTTGTTTAATTTTTTCAAATATTTTGAACAATTGGATATTAGTCCATGCTTACTCTTCATTTTTTAAGAAATGGATACTTGTAACATATTGTATTTGCTAATTTTAAAAAGATGACGTTTTGATGACGTCGCATGGCGACGTTTCCGTACATTTTGCTTTTTCAGTAAACACTTCATCTGTTGATAAATACTGTGAACGTTTTGTGTATATCTAAATATTTTTACCTATGTTGAAAGACGTGCATAGTATCAAATCATAAAAATACAAATTGCTTAGTCTCTAGGAAATCTTGTAAGATTTCCGCTGCTATTTTTGCTAAATAGGTGCAATTTGGGTACTCGGTGCAATTTGGGTACCGTGACGTTACATAAAAAACCGTTACAAAAAAAATAAATTATCAAAGACTAAAGCACTAAGTGAAACAAAGAGCGTATTTAAACAAAGACTTTATAATGAAAGAAGAAAACAGCAAAACCTGCAAAAAGATAACAAGAAGGAGAACAGAAGGAATTACATGAATAATTACAGAAAGAGAATACGTGTTGATTTAACAAGTACACCAAAGAGTGACGAGGGAATCCCATTTTCTAACAGAATGGATAAAGCGAGGTAAAAAAAAATGAAAATAAAATAGAATGACATAAAACAAATTGTTAACAATTAAACAATTAAATATTCAAAATCTTAAGACTCATTCTTTTACCCGTGTACTGTGGGACATAGACATCTATTACCGCATTTATTTGAATTGGGATTTATGAAATAAAAATAACTACATGTACCAAATAAATGGATGAAATCTATCTTAAACCAAACCCGAACATTAAAGGGGATTTGACAGTATGCCAAATATAAGCTCCCCTTTTCATGGGAAGAGTTTTGTTATCAATAGACACAAGGATTTGTTTTTGCAGGTTATATATAAGGATAATCCTGATCACATACAAACCGAGCATTCCTTTTTTGTAACATATTTAAGCGGAAGTCAAACTTACGACAGCGGTACAGGCTATATTAATTTAAATCAGAACACCCCAATGCATTCTATAATTATAAATACAAAAAGCTTCGTAAATGTCTCGTAAAATCATCATGGGTTTATTCAAATGAAATGACCTGTCTTCTTTTTTCAGGTCAATCAAAAATTGAAACAAGCACTTCCAATAACTCCAAATAAACGAGCGGCTGTACTTTCTGCATACGTTGACTGTAATCGAATTTTAAAATCACCAGGAGTTAAAAATTTCATGTTTCGTTTGAAGAAAGCGTAGAAAAATGGCGATTCGTAATATACAAGATGTAATTACGTCGGTAAAACACAAGAGAAATGGAGAAGCTAAAGCTGCATTAAATATTCTAACTTCGTCTGTTAGCGGTGAAAATATATCCGATAGAAAGAGAGCAACGAAAAGTTTGGCAAATATATTAGGCGTAAATAGTAGAACTTTACAGAAAGGGAAAAAATAGAACCAAAGTCTTGCATTCAGAACACTCGTCATTTCTTTACACGACTCGGAAAACCAGATCCGATGCCCTGACAGAACGAACCAAAAGAATTGTTCATGATTTCTGGCTTCAATCAAATGTCAGCAGACCAACAAATAACAAAATGACATCAAACGAGTAAGAATTAGCCCCAATGTATATTCCTCTCATTCGTGTTATATTTTAGAAAAACACAGACCGAAGTATTTCTTCAGTTCAAGAATGAATATCCTGATGAAAAGATGGGACAAAGGGCGTTTGAAAAATGCAAGCCGTATTTTGTAAGAACAGCACAGTTTAAGGACAAAGTTACATGCTGTTGTCGACAGCATGTTGAGATGAGGTCGCTTTTTAAATCATGAATGCAATTTCGTAAAAGATTACTGTCCAGGGAAGGAAGCAGTGAGGTAAAATTGTATGAATCTTTGAGTGAGCTTGTAGATGATACTTTATGCACTCGTTCAGCAAATACACATCAACATAAGATATCGTGCTTAGATAGGCTGTTCTCTGAATGTGGCGTCTGTAAATTTTCAATGTTGCCAGGAGAATTAGATGAAAGTGATGTCCAAATTTCTTGGGAACGATACGAATACAAAATGTTAAAGTTAAAGGTGATAAAATGATAAGGAAATTGGTTCTTGTGAGAAAAGTTCTTCCCCTGCTGAAATGTTTCAATACTTAAAAACTTTTAGAGACATTTCCTGCACATCAATTCCGTGCATACAGGCAATCTAAGCAAATGAAATCATTGGTTGAAAATCTTCCGATAGGTCATTGTGTGACAGTTCACGATTTTTCTGAGAATTATAAGTGTACTGAACAGAATGAAATTCAATCCTCTTATTTTCAGAAATTAGAGGTTTCACTACATGTTACAATATTACATAGACATTCAGTTCTCGAATATGACGGAAAAGATAGCACCGCGGAAGAACCAAATATTGTCACTGAACAGTTTTTTGTGATAAGCCCAGACCAAAAACATGATCATCATTATACACATTGTGTGCAAAACTTGGTCTCGGAATATTTGAAATCTATTAACTGTGAAATATCGGTAATGCATGAGTTTACTGACGGGTGTAGCTCACAATATAAAAGTCTACATTGTATGGGAGATGTAAGTTATTCCTGCTCCGATTTTGGATATGCAAAGATTCTTCGAAACTATTTCGAAACATCTCATGCGCGTGGTCCACAAGATGCAGCAGGCGGGTTTATAAAGAAACAAGCTGATCTAGCAGTTATTCGTGGTACACATGTAATACAAAGTTCAAGCGACCTATTTGATTACGCGCAGAGTAATTTGTCCACCACGGCAGACTCTTCTAAATGTTCTCGACGAATTTTTCGATATATAGACTCCGTTAATCGAGATCGGGATCGGAACTTTCTTCCCGTTAAAGAAAACCGAAAAATTCACCAAGTTCGATCATTCGATGACGGAGAGATTTTTGTAAGAAAATTATCTTGTTATTCTTGTCAAAGTTGTATTGTTGGAAATTATAGCACCTGTATGAACGATGCACAATTGAGAACATATAATAAAATAAAAATGATGAAAGAATCGGAACATAATGACTCTGATGCCGATTCCGATAACGACGAAGGGGTTGATGACGAGACTAACATTTGTGACTTTGTTTCAAAAGGAACAATTTTTGCAGTTAAGGCTGATGACACTGATTGTCCATATTATATTTTAATAGCAAGCAAAGACCCAATAATTTTAAGAAAAACAGCTACCGACAAATGGGGTGCCTCGTATCATCAGGGAATTAAAGTTATACATGGTTACTACTTTAACACTATTGATAATAACCCATTCAAATTGAAGTTATTAAAACGAATTGCGGCAATCGTTCCCGCACTTTCAGTTATATACATTTGTTCAGAGGTTGATATTGATGATAATGGTCTAATCAATTTAAATGAGTCTCTGCATGGCCGAATTCTGCGGTGCTTAGACCACGAATAAAATGTATTTATAAATGATGTTTCTTTTTTTGTCGATCGCCATTATGGACATTATCCTTTCAATCATTCAAATATTTATTAAACTTCAAACCTTCAACAATTAATATACTTAAACAATAACACGTACATACAAAATCTATAATTTGTTAACTGCAATTTTTATTGACTCACAGTAGACACAAAAGAAAAAAAAAACTTAAAAAAGATTTAGATGCAAACGTTGACACAGGCTTCAATAACGTTTTCTCAACGTTCCGTCGATGAACGTTTTCTGACGTTACAAACGTAGCACCAATACTGTGCGTAACGTCGTCACGCGTTCTAATAAGACAGTTTCCATATCTTTTCTACAGTGCTACCCGGGTTATAAATAAGTGCTTATTAAGCGTTGTAGTTCCTGTCAATATAATACTTCCATGATATAACCAAAAACACTAGGGGACAATGCACGGTCTTCGATATTGATTTCAATGAATTTGGCGGAATGTTAAAATGTTTTCCTAAATATTGGCACCATAAAAAGAACGGTGATACATAAATTATAAAAAATAAAGACACATTTCCTCTCCAGGTCATTATTTTAACTACGGTACCACTCTAACTCACTGATCAGTCTTTGTATACGAATCACGCGTCTGGCGTGTATGAGTTTACTTATAATGTCACCCGTGAAATCCTAATTTGATAAAATTGGAGGCATATTTGTTTTCTCGTGCTCGTTATGACGAAGAATAAAAAAGAAAGAAAATATAAGTGTAAAATCTAGTTATAAATTAACTTACACCTAAATGAGCATTTAATCCATTTGGATCTCTTTCCACTAGATCTATATCACTCCCGGGCATGGTGAAGGTCTTCTGTTAGTATTTGATGCAAAAACACTTCTTATTCCGTTGTCTCGGAGTGAAATTAATGATTTATGACTGTTCTTCTATTGCAATTATGTTTTGTATATTTTGTTGGCATGCCAACTATGACCATTGGTCAAACGGTTAATATCGAATTTCTGAATAATTAACAATCTACATTCCTACATCAATTAAAGATCGATTATTAGGATTACATGTATGAAAAACAACAGGTACCCTCTTTTTATCTTTTAAAATATAGAAATCAAAATATTATTTTAATATAATTACTGAATCATAAAATATTCAGGTGAACTAGCGTCATGAACAGATGTATTGATTGATTACGTTTATATTGTACAAATTATACTATATATACTTTATTCTGATAAAACTCTGTAAATACAAAGGTACACAGAAGAACATAGATATTATACAATATTACAAAGGTACATATGTTGAGGAAATAAACAATACAATAGAAATACATGAGTATGTTTACATGTTAAAAATGTGCCGTGTATATTAAATGGAAGACCTTAAAATATGACAGAGGAGGGAGAAAGTTAATTGAGAGAATCCACTTCATCGTTTATAACTCTAATAAAACTGCACAAATTTCTAAGCTTTGACTGTTTTGATATATTCATAAGTTCCCTGAACTTAAGAATATTACAATGGTTTGAGAACTTTTTATCTAAATATTTATTTCTTTCTATTGTAAGTCCGATTTTCTCTTGGGAAATTTGACCACCTCCCACATTCTATTGGCAGTTTATGGTTGACCATTCTGAATTTACAGAATGTAAATATATCTTTGTCGCTTTGGACATTAAAATAATTTTCACTTTTTAACGATTCTTTAAATAGCCTGTAGTTCAGAGTTTTTGCAGACAGAGGTTTCTACACTTGAGAACCAAGTTTGGGTAAGCTTAAGCCAATTTGCATCATAAAAAGTTTGATATGTCCATATAAATGAAAGTCCACATTCGTTTAGGGTGTTCTCTATGCTTTGTAGCCAAGTTGATCGGAAATTTGTTTCAAGTGCCATTTGAGTCATTAATTTATAAACAATTTAGCACAATTTTGTCTCTTTCCCGGTTAACAATTTTGTCCAATATAAAATCATTCTTATCTTAATATCAATAAATAATGGATATCTGCCTAACTCGCCATAAATCATAGAGTTAGGTGTTGAAGACTTAACGTGGAGTATAAGTTTACAAAATTTCAGATGAATTTTTTCAAGCATATCGTTGTTACCAAATCCCCATATTTCACAACCATATAGTAGAATCAGTTTTACAAGTTTGTCAAAAAGGTCCATTTGACATTTAACGGAAAGATTGTGGTAGCGCCCTTTTTCAGTAAGGAATACATTGCTTTGGTAGCCTTTTCAGCAAGATGTAATTTACAAGTCTTAAAATTTCCAGTTCTTGAAAAATATACACCTAGATAATTAAAATCCTTTACGATTTCTATATTTAAATTATTGTAAAGAAACTTTAAATTTCCCGGAAGTCGACCTTGTGAAAATACCATAACTTTGGTTTTGTCGACATTTACCCTTAATTTCCATTTATTACAATAATTACTAAATTTTGTTAATGATTTTTGTAGATCAATTGCTGACTCAGCCATAATAACAGTGTCATCTGCATACAAAATAACGAATAACTTCAGCAATATATCTAATCTTATTTCAATGTCACTGCTTAATGTTTTAAGGCCAGTGACATTTTCAGCGCTCAGAAAATCTTTCAGGTCATTTAATAATAAAGAGAATAAAAAGGGAGAAAGGTTTTCACCTTGTCGGACTCCTATAGCGCTTGGAAATAATTCTGATTTCTTTCCGTTATGTTCAAGGCAAGATTTTATATTTTGATACATGTTGTAGATGCCTTTAAACATTTTCCCATTAATGTTATTAAGAAGCATTTTATGCCAAAGAGCTTCTCGTTTCACAGTATCAAAGGCTTTCTCAAAATCAACAAAAGCACAATAAAATTTCTTTTTCTTGTATTTTAGGATTTCGAAAAATGAATATAGGGTAAACATACAATCAACGGTAGAATAACCTTCACGGAATCCACAATGATTTTCTTTTATTAGAAGAAAGTGCTCTGAAAATTTAGTGAGTCTGTTATTTAATATAGAAGTGAAAAGTTTTCCAAAGCAGCTAACAATAGTGATTGGTCTATAGTTTTTAGGATTATATTTATCGCCTTTATTTTCATAGAATGGTTTGATGGTCCCCATCAGCCATGACTCTGGAATTTTCCCGGTTTCAAATATCAAATTGTCAATGAATTTATCAATAGAGTCCTTTATATATTCATTTATAATATTATCATCTGCATACGCCTTGTTATTCTTTAAATTATGGACACATTTGATGATCTCTTCTCTACTTATTGCCATATTAAGTTCTTCGTTTATGTTATCGAATATAATTTCGGGGCCTGATAATGCAGAGTCGTTAAGGGTATCGTCTTTGTGTGAGATTCTTTAAAGAAGGAAAATAATTCATCAAAACAAATATCTAGTTGTTTCGAAATTTCTCGCTCGTTAAGAATTTTCCAAAACTCTTTTGGACTGCCATTTTTCATTTTTGTCCATCTTTTTTTTAAATTCATTTCGATACCTCTTTTTTATAGTGCCTTTCTGCCGATATAGCGTGATAGCGTAGATTTTCGGACTCTCTTATACAGCGTTTGAATTTTCGGTAATTTCAATCAATTACTAATCATTAGACTAGAAATAGATTCATTATATCAGACAAAAAAAAAAAAAAAAAAAAAAAAGACAAATAGGTTACTTACGTCTCGCCTCTTTTAAAACTTTTACAAAATACAATAACAAAATGTTTTATAAAAGATCCACTTTGAAAAGGGTTTTCATGGACTATAACAATACATTGTACATAATATAATCGAAGTTTAGTTTAACAATATCTACGCATTTAGCAACATTATTTAGCATAAGTATGGAGGTACTTATAATAAGAATCACAGTAAGTTATAGATAATGCATATTTTAAGGTTTTAATTGTCGTATAACACCCCTAGGTGTGTTATACGACAAAAAAAAAAAAAAAAAAAAAAAAAAAAAAAAAAAAAAAAACTTAACATATGAATTATCTGACTTATAAAAGAATATTATTTTCTGCAAAGATTTGCAGGATTTGTAACCTATTTTACCGATCACACTAAAGTTGGATATTCTTTCCTTATATGTGTTTAGGTTGAAATACGCCCTACGGCGCATTTATAATGTGAAATAAAACTCAACTAATGTTGTAATATGCAGTGTAATGAAAACGAATACCACTTTTCATTAGTATGCCAGCCTATAGATCAATACTCCTGACGCAAGACATAAATGAATTGTTACAGTGTATGAAAAATACAAGTTACTTTGTAAGTAATTTATAATATAAACTTTATGAAAGGGGGGTGCTATGTTTCAGAGGCAGATTTAGGGGCCAGGGGCCGCCCTCTCACGGAGCTTCATATATGATAAATGCATAGGATTTTATCAAGTATCACTCCAAAATTGGTCTGCTACCCCGCCCCCAATGTGAATCAATAAGATTGTATACTTTTGTTGTTAAAAATTCTACACAGGACTGTGATAAAATTTGGCTTTTTTTAAAAGTATTATGAACAGTTTTGCATTGTGCATTTATTATCACATAACCGTTTATTCAAAATTGCGGAACACGTTTTAACTTAACATGTCATTGCATTCACAGTAATACCTCTGTAGATTTAGGGTCAGCCTTTGATCCATTATTCTTGGATAGAAAAATAAAATATCTCTTAATCCAGATTTTATGAATACAGCCTCAGTCAAGAACAATATCAAATAATCTTGCATAAGTAATAAATTAACTCAATGAGTTATTTGAATATACTCATCAAAATCCCATCTTTCCTAGCAGCCTTTCCATTTTTCCAGTTTTTTCTGATATTACTAAATGATACCGGATTAGGGAAGAGTTGAGCTCACACACTTGTTAAAAGCCGCAACATTCTCCACTTGCTATCCTAAACTAGGATTGTTGTCGTTTGTTGCTGTTTTTCGCTCATTGAAGTAGTATAAATCATGCCGTTGGGTTTCTCGTTTGAATTGTTTCACACTTGTTATACAAGCACCTTTAAAAGCTTACTATACGATATGTGTTTTGTTCATTTTTGAAGCTTTATTGCAGTAAACAACGAAGAAATGTTAAAGGAAGTAAACAAATTAAGAATTGTAGATAAAAGCCAAGAGAGAACCATCTACCTTCAGCAGGAAAACTGGCAATCCTAGTAAATTAAGACTAAAATCAAACTCAAGCTAGTGATACAGTAAATGAACTGCTTTGACCACTCGGCCACCGAGGCCACACAAGATATTTAGAGGGAAACATAGATTCCCTAACAACAGACTGGCGTCTCTACTATATTTCAAGCTTTAAATCGTCTCGAGTCTGAAAATGTAGGGAATGAACTATACAGAAACTATGAAAGAACAAATGTCAATACCGAAATATCTTATTAAAAAATAACAACGACAGCCACTGCTGACGAGGTTGCTACCTTGATGCATAGAAGGTGGTGTTGAAAGGTCATTACATCTAACAAATATATATTCATTAACACATTTATTGTTCAAAAGGAACAAATTAAACTACCATGCAACACATTTGACTGAAACATATATATATATGCATAACCATAACAATTATAATAATAATAGATATTTAGAATAAATAATCTGGCTTAATGTGCACCTCGTAAAAATCAGAAAAGCGTTAAAAACAACGGACACGGTGAAAGATAATGTACATAAAATACGGGTAGTAAGGTCGTCATATCGAGGAGCGTTTAGTGCAGTGATTTTGTCATAGTTTGGTTAAGTTGCACATGATTGTGTTAAGTATAATAAAAAGTATGGGTCACCGGACTTTTTTTCACGCTACAGGTTGTGCAAAATTGTCAGATTTTGTACAGATTATGCATAGAAAATCCAATTTTGTGTGATAAAAAGAAAAATACCTGATAGAATTTAAAGATAAAAGGTGAGAAGATAGCTCTTATAACATGCTTTCAGATAAGAAAAGAAAAAATGGGGTGACCGAACTTTTCTTGCTACATATCAAAATAGGTAAATTCACAATACTTTCTATTATAAAATAACTTTATCTGAGTTATCTCCCCTTATTTGGCAAAGTTGAACAAAATGAATCAGACACAAATATGGTGTTTTTTTTTAAGAAATTACAGCCGTAAATATGATAAAACATATTATTTTCTATATTTACACCAAAAGTCTTACGCACGAATTACATACTACTCTACAAATTTGCACATTTCATTAAAGATCTAGACCAACTGTTATCTGCTTCTTCAAAATACAAGACGGAGGAAGACACCCGAGCCACCTTAATGACAAACAATGACACAATATAAACATTCGGATTTTTTGCTAAATGAACTTTTGAACATAAATTCAAGCTGGTAAGTATCTTTGTTTATGACTAAAATGTAAGTACATTAAAATTTGTATCATAAGCTAATAATTTGACACAGAATAATGCTTGCGTATGTCAAAATTTAAAAGTTGTTATTCGTTTCTTATGTATAAAGAAAAGTGATTTGTTTACCGTCTGTGACATCACATATTTCTTTATAAAATAAACCTGCCATCAATTATTCCGAAAAATAACTGCATTTGCACACAATTTTAAGATTACTGAACATTTGGTGTCATCGTTTGGTTCAGTAGCAGTGGCGGATCCAGAGGGGGTTCCGGGGTTGGAACCCCACTTTTTTTTTGGACGATCAATGCATTTAAATGGGGACATATAGTTGGAAACCCCCTTATCCTGGGTTGGTACAGTGGAGATCACTTCTAACCTCTCATTAGAACTGTCAGAATAATCTGTCATAGAACTGTTCTAACCTGTCCTAGAACAGTTCTACCTTCTAACCTCTCATTAGAACTGTCAGAATAATCTGTCACTGTTCTAACCTGTCCTAGAACTGTTCTAAGTAGAACTGTCAGAATCAGTTCTAGGTAGAACTGACTAAATCAGTTCTAGGTAGAACTGTCAGGATCAGTTCTAGGGTAGAACTGTCTAAAACTGTTCTAGGTAGAACTGTCCAAATCAGTTCTAACCGTAGAACTGTCAGCAGAACTGACTAAATCAGTCAGGACTGTAGAACAGTTCTAAATGACGTCACTGCAGTAAGGGCACTTTAGAATTTAGAAGAAAAAAATCAGTTCCAATTACTTTACTATATAATAGCAGATTTTCTATATTTTTTACTGATCAAACGTTACATGTACAAATATCGAAGTGGATAGAAAGGTTATCCAACTCATCGGAGAAATATTTTTATAAGATTGCATATAAACATCATTGTTTACGTTTCTTCGTTCCCCGTTTTAACAGTCTCTTCCTAAATATAACTCTGCATTTAATTCATGGAATTTTAATCGTAATTTACCTTGTTTGCCTTGGATTTACATTCATGATTTAAGATTCTGTTTTGACAAATGTTCAAACGAAAATTGTACAGTGGATGAATTATGGGATATTAATGAAAAAGTGTTGTATAACGTAAAAACAATGTACATTTGCACCATCTCGTCAATTTAGCCAGACTTATCCATAACGATTATAAATGATATCTGGGAGTCTGGAACGTCAGAAAATATACTCGATCTGAACATGAATGAAACATTTGCCACTGGACGTTAGGCTACAAACAAAATCAATCATTTTTCTTTGCCTGCTTCAAATTATATTAACAGTATACTATTCCAAGAAGAGAACTTCTCATACATGTACTTTTCATTTTAAAATAAAGTATATGAATCAGTCATGTGAGTGTTGGATGATGCCGTTAAATAGTTTTGTTTAAAAAACAAACCATCACGAACTACTGACTCAAAAGTCACTTTAGTGACGGTTCATTATTATGGATACAGAGAGGAAATAATGGCACGCTAAATTGATGTGGACAAAATTTTTAGATATGGTATACATTGTGTTCCAAAGTTGGTGTCATCTTTATCATACGATCCGTCCTGACATAGAAATATTATTGGTTTACAATGAGGCCATATATATTTATTTGATAAAGTGTAAATATGTTCAGTTTTGGTTGATGCGGTCAAATAATTTTGTTAAAACGAATCAGTCTGATATATTGAAACTACTGAAATTTGTTTACGATTCAATATTTTGAATAAAAAGAGGACATGCTGGTACTCTAAATTGATGTGGAAATTTTTCCAATATTGCTGTCATTTGAATTATACAATCCATCGTGATATGTAACTATAAGTGATTTACTATGCGGCTATATATATATATATATATTAAGATTTACATAATAAAGTGTAAATATAAAAAAGAAGATGTGGTATGATTGCCAATGAGACAACTGTCCACAAGAGACCAAAATGACACAGAAATTAACAACTATAGGTCACCGTACGGCCTTCAACAATGAGCAAAGCCCATACCGCATAGTCAGCTATAAAAGGCCCCGAAATGACAATGTAAAACAATTCAAACGAGAAAACTAACGGCCTTATTTATGTACAAAAAATGAACGAAAAACAAATATGTAACACATAAACAAACGACAACCACTGAATTACAGGCTCCTGACTTGGGACACGCACATACATACATAATGTGGCGGGGTTAAACATGTTAGCGGGATCCCAACCCTCCCCCTAACCTGGGACAGTGATATAACAGTACAACATAAGAACGAACTATAAAAATCAGTTAAATATGGTCAGTTTTGGTTGATGCTGTCACATATGGTCAGTTTTGGTTGATGCTGTCAAATATGGCCAGTTTTGGTTGATGCAGACAAATAATTTTGTTATATGAGTCAGTCTGAGATATCAAAACTACTGAAATTAGTTTACGATTCAAAATTTTGAATAAAAAGAGGACATGCTGGCACTATAAACTGATGCGAGCATAATTTTGTAGTCATTGTTTTCCAATATTGCTTTCATTTATATTAAACAATCCATCCTGATATAAAAATATAAGTGATTTACTTTGCGGCTATTAAGATTTACATCATGTACATAATAAAGTGCAAATATGGTCAGTTTTGGTTGATGCGGACAAATAATTTTGTTATACCAGTCAGTCTGTGGTATGAAAACTACTGATATTTGTTTATGATGCAATATTTTGAATAAAAGAGGACATGCTGGCACTCTAAATTGATGCAAACGAAATTAGGTAGCATTGTGTTCCAATATTTCTATCATTTGTATTATACAATCCATCCTTGCATAAAAATATTACAGATTTACTATGCGACTATAAGAGTTACATAAAAAAGAGCAAATATGGTCAGTTTTGGTTGATGCGGTCAAATATGGTCAGTTTTGGTTGATGCTGTCAAATATGGTCAGTTTTGATTGATGCAGACAAATAATTTTGTTACATGAGTCAGTCTGAGATATGAAAACTACTGATATTTGTTTCTGATGCAATATTTTGAATAAAAATAGGAAATGCTGGCACTCTCAATTGATGCGAAAAAAAATTTGTGGTCATTGATTTCCAATATTGCAGTTATTTGTATGCTACAGTCCCTCTTGACCTAAAATTATAACTGAATTACTGTGCAGCTATATAGATTTACATAAAAAAAGCAAATGTGGTCAGTTTTGGTTGATGCGGTCAAAGATTTTATTACACGACTCAGTCTGAAGTATGAAAACTACTGATATTTGTTTACGATTCAATATTTTGAATAAAAGAGGACATGCTGGCACTATAAATTGATGCGAACAAAATTTTGTGGTCATTGTTTTCCAATATTGCTGTAACTTGTAGTATATTACAGTCCCTCTTGACCTAAAATTATAACTGAATTACTGTGCAGCTATATAGGTTTGCAGAAAAAAGAGCAAATAATGTCAGTTTAGATTGATGCGGTCAAAAGATTTGTGTTAAACAGGTCCGTCCGGGTATGAAAACTACTCGTAAACAGATATCGCATTTGTTTACGACTCAATATTTTGAATAAAAGAGGACATGCTAGTACTATAAATTGAGTGCAAACAAAATTTTGAAGTCATTGTTTTCCAATATAATTGCTGTCATTTGTACAATACATCCTTGCCTAAAAATATAACTGGATTACTGCAGTGTGCGGCTAAATGTATATAGATTTACATGATGAAGAGCAAATATGGTCAGTTTAAGTTTAATTTAAAACATATTTATTTATAATACATGTAATAGTGGATTGGGAAACAAGTTATTACATTTGGTTAATGAGGTCAGATAATTTTGTTATGTGAAACGAGCCATCCTGACTCCCGGAATGACAAATGTAAAACAATTCAAATAATAATGCCCCCTAATACTAACGGCCTTATTTATGTACAAAAATGAACGAAAACAAATAATTTATGTAACACATCAACAAAAGAAAATCACTGAATTACAGGCTCCTGACTTGGAACAGGCACATACATGCAGAATATGGCGGGGTTAAACATGTTCTCTTGATTAAAAATCTGAAATAAAACCGTCAAAATAGCAAAACTCTATATAATATTAATCGCTATTTTGCCGAAGCCTTTATATTTAGACAAAGAGTTCTTAAAACTTATAAATCAATTCTAGCCGTAGAATTTATAAATCAATTCTAGCCGTAGAATTTATAAATCAATTCTAGCCGTATAATTTATAAATCAATTCTAGCCGTAGAATTTCAATTTGTAATCAATTCTAACCGTAGAACTGTTCTAGAAGTAGAACTGACCAAAAATTTGGTCAGTTCTAGGTAGAACTGTCTAAAACTGTTCTAGGGTAGAACTGTCAGGATCAGTTCTAGGTAGAACTGTCCAAATCAGTTCTAGGTAGAACTGACCAAATCAGTTCTAGGTTAGAACTGTTCTAGCTAGAACTGACTAAAGGTGTCAGGCTGACAGTTCTACGTACTGTCCTAGAACAGTTC
The DNA here is from genome assembly GCA_017311375.1 of Mytilus coruscus. Taxonomy (NCBI): domain Eukaryota; kingdom Metazoa; phylum Mollusca; class Bivalvia; order Mytilida; family Mytilidae; genus Mytilus; species Mytilus coruscus. Next base: position 32,305,390 of record CM029600.1, read on the forward strand.
TCCTGACAGATTCTGACAGATTTAATGAGAGGTTAGAAGTGATCTCCACTGTATTGCGTCTTATCGGATTTCAATCGATACGGTATTGATTTTAATTTCATATATTTAAATTCAGAAATTTGAAAGTAATTTTCAAAGTAATTTCACTTATATTTTATTTAAAAAATAAGTTTAACGGTTGTCCATTTTAGCATTGTGTTCCGTGGATGGTTGAAGACTGTATGGTGCCCTCTCGATATCGTTAGGGTAGAGTTGTAACTGTATCATTGGTATATAGCTCCCACATCTCCTTTTATAGACATAAGCTGGTTCTAATATAACAACAGATGTATAGTTTGCTAGAAAAAAATGTAAAATAAAGATTATTTTTTACTAGCTGCTACGTTTTGCAACTGAAAGTAGACGTCCTTACTCATTTGACGCCGCTCGCATTATCCCCGGCAGAGTCCACCATGGACATATGGAGAAAAGAGTCTAGGTGAAACATAAGGAACGCTTTCTGTTTTTGAAATTTATTTTATCGAATATCAGTTAAAAAGAGCAGTGGCTATATACATTTTATCTTAGGAACACACCAAAAGTAAAATTGTAAAAATATACGGCCAAATTTGCCGATTACGACCACCAAATTTAGTTAATAAGGCTAGTCAATTGGTAAATTGTGTAACTTCGTTTTTTCACAATCGCCTTCAAGCAAACTATCAATATTCAGGTGAAACAAATATGTATTAATTTGGATCCAAACCGTGGCAAATTTGACAAAAACCATGACGAATTCCTAGACACTTAACTGAACCATGTCAATCGCTTAACCAAACCATACCAATTTCGATATTTTGGTTATCCTGTATTAATTTCTTAAAAACAACAATTTCAATATAAATCGTTTGACTTACTATATAGCTTCAAACATGTTATTTGCTTTTCATTCGCTCATTTGAAAAGAACTGAGGCAATCGTTCTGGGAAGTAACATAACTAAACCATGACTAACTTAACCAAATTATGACAAAATCACTGTATTAAACGCCCATCGATATGACGACGTTACTACCCGTGTGAAAAAGTCTCATATTTTTAACGAAGGAGAGTAGTCATTTTTATCACGGTTGCTAATTCTAACTGGAATATATATTGCATATTGGTACAAATCAATTGTTTTATTTTTGGCGCATTTGACATATATATGCAATATAGAAAAAATATTTGCGCAAACGTAACATTGTCGCAAATGAGTTGCGAATGGCACAAATGAAGTCAATGATAAGTTCGCATAAATGTAGAACGCCCATCAAAAGCATAATTTTATTGAGATCGGCCAGGATCTAAAGTAGGTAAAACTACAATTATCACTCTCTAGTTAACGGGTGATATCAATAGACATGGAATTCATCTGTTAGATTAGTGTTAATTTAAAAGAATTGCACTTATAGAATTGAACGGTGTTTTTTAACTCTTCGAAATGAAAGAAAGTGACCTGCGCATATTGCATGATATTAAATTAAATGGTGTCAAGGGATTACTTTCTGATAGTTTAAATCGGTTGATGCTCAAATAATGTTAAAGGTGGTTTGGGAGTTTAAACGAAAAAGGATAGAATTTTTTCATACTTTGCCAAAATGTACTTGTGATATGTGTATAAAAATATAATAAAAATGATAGGTCACGAGCTTGTTTTCAAGCTATAGGAAGTGAAAAAATTACATATTTTGTATAGATACTACATAGAAAAGACATCATTATGTGAATAGAAGGTAAAATAAATGGTAGTATTTTGAAATTAAATAAAAGAAGATAGTTCCAAGACTTATAAAATGTTTTCAAAATATCAAAAGAAAATATTGGGTCACCGGACGTTTTTTCCTGCCAAAACATAAAACAGAAAAATTTCCCGATGATTCTTTTATAAGCATGTAAAAAGACAAAGTTCTGGTATGGTAGTATATTAGTTTAGAAAGATACATTTGTCAAGGTAATTTTTGGTGGAAGAAGACTTCAAGTCTTCTGAAGGCCTATGGTGCCGACTTTAAAATCATTGAACCACCTCCGTATGCCGCATCCGTTTCTGTGTATTACCATTTCATAACAACTTCCGATTCTTGACACCGATTTTTACACATGATTAAGCATCTGAATCATTTAATTTGTAAATTAGGATTGAAAACAATCACTATCGTTAATATTTACCCTTTTATTTAATATGTAATTTATTAGATTTCATCTCATCTACATGAACGTTATTTGTTTACTTGTAACTGGATGTTTTTAATGTAGATATTTGTAGTACCCATGCGTGAATTTGGTATCGGGACAACTCGCCCTGTTTACATGTTCGCCCTTGGTCTGTTCGTCCTGAGTTCTTTCGCCCGTATAGTACGTTCACCCTGTGTTCATTCTCTTCACTCTTATCTTACACAACGTTTTATAATACGTCCTTGCATTTATTAAAAAATATTGATATTAAGGGTATCGTTAAAAAAGCTCTAAAACACGATTTAGTGAAAATCATCTGTTCCTTATTTTGTTCCCAAGGTAAGACAATAGTGTTCAGCCAATCAAATTCTGTGTTTCTCATGATCAAATTAATTCTCTGAAGATTATTCTAACATGCTAGATTTTGAACTTGTGTTGTTTTCATCTAGTACTTTAAAAAAATACTTTTAAATAATACAAGTGAAAACAACTCCGTTTCTACTTGGTGTTCCTAATTGGAAGGAAATACGAAGAAGAAGAAGAAGTTGTAAAATCGTGAACATGGCATGTGAATTTTCATCTGCAAGGAGGTTCTTACACAGCTTAAGGATAAAAGCATGACTGATTGACCAAATTCAATGATGCAGTACTACCATAAAGATAATAAATAGTATTTTTTTCACTAATTTATTGACATTATACTTTTGTAACATATGTTATTTTTGTATTCAATTAAATCATTTAAAGCACAATGTACTATTCTTTTTCACAAAGACAAACAAACAGGTTGGGACCCCACCCCCACCCCACCCATTATGAGTGGTGTCCCTTAAATGAGGGACTGTCCCTAAAAAGGGTCATTTTACTGTTGAAAAAAAGAAAGAAAATTTTAAGATTTTAACTCAAAAGTGGGAAAATTCATTATATTTGGAACAACTTTTCTAAATGAGGGTCAAATTAATAAAGAAGATATAAGTTTAGAAACATCACAAAATTCTTTTGACATGTTTTGACACTTTAATACTTGATAGATGCATAGTTCTTGGGGAAAAGTTTCATCAAATAATATGAATATAGAGGTGCTCATTTTTACAGTGGGTTGTAATGTTCTTCTAATGAGGGTGACACATCTTTGCATAATTCAAAATTGGAAATTTCAACAAGCATCTAATATTCTTACAGAAGAAAATAAACCCTGGTCTGCTAGCTACATGTTCATCTTTTCTACTGATTTAAAACTTAAATCATGCAAACAGACTTAAGAAAAAGGCATGTAAGCTCATCATACAAATATGATACTTTTCAAGACAATCCAGATCGTGCAAAATACTTCGCTAAAAATTGTAACCTTTAAAATTGTTGTCGCACACTAAAACCCCATGGGAAATTTCAAAAGTTGGCAGGTATGTAACAAGTCTTACTATTTTTATGCCCCATTTATGGGCATTATGTTTACTGGTCTGTCCGTCCGTCCTGCTTCAGGTTAAAGTTTATGGTCGTGGTAGTTTTAATGAAGTTGAAATCAATCAATTTGAAACTTAGTACACATGTGTTCCTTATGATATGATCTTTCTAATTTTACTGCCAAATTAAAGATTTTACCTAATTTTCACGGTCCACTGAACATAGAAAATGATTGTATAGATTGAAATCCATGTACTTATGACACATTCTTGTTTGAAGAAAAAATACATCATAGCGATAATGGAACAAAGTAGGCTGGGTTAGTGGGGCTGCTTTTATGGTAATTCAAGTTACCTTTAATTTATTCACCTTCTTCCACCTCAGAGCTATCAGCTCTTTGATTTGTGGTTGTTGGCTAAAAATTTATTTAACAATTTTGTACAGACACCAATGTTTTCCAACACGTTCATCATACATATAGAGAGCACAATATTTCTCGAATACTCTTTCAGCAACGCATGCTGTTTTGAAGAAGTTGTCTAAATTTTTGAACTCTGAAAATGTAAATTATTGGATTGATAATAGACGTCAAAGCAGACAAGAAAAACGCTGAATTCCTGATGATTCTCGGTGGCCATTCAATTAGTATTCCGTAAAACACCGTTATATTCCAAGGTATATGTAGAAATGTACACACAGATGTAATTATTCCAATTGTTATACAAAGACGCACATCATCTCTACCTACTTTACGTATCTTAAGTGTTTGCATTTGACGATGATGTCGAATAAGATATACAACTAACCACGTGATATTAATTAATGTTCCAACCTCGAGTAAGACAAATATAAGAGGGAGTATAGGAAATTCGTCCGGTAATAAGCGACTTAATGAACATTCGTCTTCACCGTTGTCCTGGGATTTGAAAAATATCAAAAGAACAACAAGTATACACGAAAATGTCCACGATAAGAAAACACTCAATAAAGCACAAATGTTCCTGTTCTTTAGGAAATAGCTCACTTTGAAGCAAATTGTACAAATTCTGTCTAGTGAAATGAAGTACACTTGTATGTTGGAGGCCAAGAATGAAACGCATGCGATACCTGTTCTCAGCAAACATTCTCTGTAGGAAATATAATTTCTAGTAACGTTGGTATCTATAACAACGGCCCAACACATACCAAATAACATATCTGTTATACTTAAACACAAGAACATCTGGCAATTCTTCAGTTCAATGTTCTTAAATAGTGATACAAATACAAGGATAACTGATGGTATATTCATCACAATGATGATTGTACAAAGGAAATACAGAAAGGCAATTACATAAGGAGAATAGACGTCATCCGTCTGAATGATTACACCAGTCACATTTTCCATATCTGTTAACGGTATCATACAGGTAACGTTCTCTAATGCTTCGGTAAACGCAAGTGTAGCAACTTGGGTTAAAGTTACGTTATTGACCATATCAGATAACATCATAACGATAGTGTTTTCGTATATAGCCAATTTGAGCAAAACACTACGATTCTATATTAAATCAACAGACGGGGATGAACGCGTATACAATTTTAGTCCTAGTATCTATGATGAGTTTATGCAACATAGCAAGGATATTTGCATATTATGCAACATAGCAAGGATATTGTCGGTCGGAGTCATAGCAAAAACGTTCTCATATACAGCTGTATCACAATATATCCCTAACATTTTCTAGTGCACCACCTAGTTACATTATACATTAATATTCCATTTCTGTAAGGAAGTTATCTAGTAATCGTTTTTAAATGAACTAAAATGTGCTAGTTAAGACCTAGCGACTGCTTTCATGGATTTCGAAGAATAAACACACACGACCTTTAAATGACACTTATCTGTCATAAATAAATCGCTTCTATGTTATGAAAATGCAACTAAATTGGTTTTGGCTGATTTAGAGCAAACCAACTTTTAGATATATTTACGACCATTTTAATGAACCAATAAGAAACGAGACACCCACATTGCTCATTCCTTAGAAGTTTAATAATTAATTATATGTTATTTCATTTCATCTCATCTTTAAGATGCTTTTTTTGAAATATTGGACATTCTCCATTCGTTTCGGAAGTAATTATTGTTAACTGCTTCGATACAGCCTTTTGTGTATAGATGGAATTTCCGTAGGCTGTTACATTATTGGTTCTTTGGTTTTCTCTTTGTTTGACAGAAATCCTTAAAAGATAAACTTTTATGACGTAGAACCCTTTTGATACGTTAAAACGTATCAACGAATTTGCAGTCGAAATGATTCATTTATCTATTGTTAATTATTGTAGCGGTTTTTCACATACTTGTCTTTTGGTAATTGGTGGATAGCTATATCTGGCTCATTGTCAATCATACCCGATGTCGTTATTTTCCTTTTTTAATTAAAATATTTAGAAATTGCTTATAAACTAAGTATGATTTAAAATTTAAGACATTATTGGGATAAAATACTCCACTCAATTAAACAATTATGAATAATAAAAAAAAGGTTCTGATCATTTTTTAAATAAAAAATATATTTAAGTTTAATATGTCTTTATTATAATGATATCAGTAATGGAATGCATGGTATATACAATCATGACAATGCAGTTTGAGGAGGAAAACCTAGCAAAGAACTTGAGAATCACAACATAAATAATGATGAATGTAAATGAATGAAGAACTATACGAATGATACAGAAAGGATAAAAGGACACACAAAGTGTATACAGTTATTATAAATAGCAATTCTGCTTAAGGTAGATAGGATGTCTTCCTCCATCTTGGATTTTGAAATACCAGAAAACAATCGGTCTAGATCTTTAATAAAATGTGCAAATTTTGAGAGTAGAAGGTGATTCATGTGTAAGAATTTTTCATTTTAATATAGAAAATGACATGTTTTATCATATCTATGGTTGTATTTTACAAATAACAGAACACTTTTGTTTGTTTCAATTTTTTTCCACTTTGCAAAATAAGGGGAGGCAACTCAAATGTAAGGGCAGATAATTCAGATAAAATTACTTTTAAAATAGAATGTGTTTGGAATTTACCTATTTTATTATGTAGCAAGAAAACAAGTCCCGTGACCCCATTTTTTCTTTTCTTACCTGAAAGCATAATATTAGAGCTATCTTCTCATATTTTATCTCAAAATTCTATGGTGTAGTTTTCGTTTTATGGCAGAAAATTGGGTTTTCCATGCATAATCTATACAAAATGTGTCAATTTTGCACAACCTGTAGCGTGAAAATAATCCCCGTGACCCATTCTTTTTCTAATTTTTTTTTAAAAGCATGATATAAACTACATTTTGGCAAATTATTAAAAAAATCTATGGATTATAATTTAGACACCCCATCTACCTTAAATGGGAGAATCGGACTTGGTCTAACGTAGTTACAGTTATCATACTACCACATGTCGATATCAGCGTAATACCAAAACTTACAGAATGTTTTAGCGTCAATAGAAGGTAAGTTAACTTTGACGTCTAATACAGTATTACAACGAAAGCGTATCAATTTTGACACAGTTGCCGGGTTATGTATGAAATTCTGCTTCAAATACTATCAGTAGTGAATTATAAGTTTTTAAAAACAAGAAAAATATGCAAAAAAATATACATTATGCTTGAAAATATACATGTATTTTAGCATTGCACAATTTCTGTCTTCCTTTACACTAACTCTTTTGGAGGTGTAGTAAATCGGTGATATTTGAGTCTGGGAAAGCATGACTCCGTAGTCTATCATGTATAACTTGTAAAACATGAAGTCAATGACTTTATGACCACGCATTAATTCCCATTTTTACTAAGTTCTTTCATAGATACAGATTTTGGTTGGATATGTTTCTTTATATGTAGAAGTCTTATCACACCCTTTTTTTTTTACGGTAATGTTGTTTATAAAGCCCGGAAAATTAGATAAGAAGCATGTAAACTCATTGATCCTTTGAATGCACTGTTTCTTAGTTGGTTATAAATCTGGCAATGTAGTTAGATTATTAAATATTGTTTTATATGTACTAGCATTGTTTTTGTTTTCAATAAATTTAAACATAACTAATTATGTATTGCTATACAGTTATGAAAACGTATGGTCTTACATGTACATCCTGTCATTGATAATAAATCATTGTAGGTAGTGAAGTAGAAGTATTGGTCAACAAGAAAATTGTGCACACATGTATACATCGTGCAGACATGTACACTTTGTCATTGCACAATGTCTAGCTTCCTTTTTTCTAAATCTGTTGGAGGTGTATTAACTGATATTTAGGTTTTTAGTAATCTATGTTTCACTGGTAAATCATACAATTTACTTATATTTTGGTATTGCACAATGGCATGTTTTTCTCAGACTGTTTATGATGTCTTTACGCAAAATCCGTGGTATATCTTCTATACGATATGGTTTTTTTTTTAATCATTGTTGAATGTTATACAGTGACCTAGTTGCTTACATTCACGTCATTGGGGCTTTGGTGGATATATGTTTCTTTTGCAATCATACACATCTCCTTATTTTTGAATTAAAGGGAAATTTCAGGTATACGCCAATGAGACAACAATCCAACGACAAAATTAATCCAAAAGACATATAGAGGGCAGCATGCACAGAGTCTTTCACAATTAACAGTAAAATGAAAACAACACTATCAATTATAGACGCTGTAAGCGCTTTTCTGGATTCACCTTCATCAGGAACACTCAAAGCTAAAACTTTGAAAGCCGGATGGATAAATACCGAAACACGCTAATGAAGAATCATACGACCAAGGGGACCTAATCATAATAACCAAATCCGTTTAAGGTCAACTTTGCCCGAAGGAGTTAGAACTTTAGTTTCGTTAAAGTTTCTGAATCTATCAACGGAAAATTTAAGAAAGGTTTTTTATAAATCATATCAGTACTGAAGCACTGACCACTGAGCTGATGATACCCTAGGGGATTAATAGTCCACCAGCTGTGGTATCGTTCCAGTGGTTGTACAATGATAATAACACTATAAATTTTATACGTCCGAAGCGCTTTTCTGGATTTACCCTCACCAGGAATGCTCAAAGGTTAAAGTTTGAAAGCCGGATGGATAAATACCGAACCGCGCAAATGAATGTTATACGACCAAAGAGATATAAAGTAATAGCCAAATCTGTGTAAGGTCAACTTTGCCTGAAGGAGTTGGAACCTTAGTTTCTTTATAATTCCAGAATTTATCAACAGAGAATTTGAGAAAGGTTTGTTATAAATCATGTCAGTACCGAATCACTGACAACTGAGCTGATGATACCCTCGGCGACTATTAGTCCACCAGCAGTGGTATCGAACCAGCGCATGTAAAATGAACATAATACTATCCATCCGTCCGAAGCGCTTTTCTTGATTTACCTTCATCAGGAACGCTCAAAGCCAAACATTTGAAAGCCGGATGGACAAATAAAAGGTGTCTTTACAATATGTCAAGATGTAAATCGTTCAAAGTTTATAAAAGGTGAAAATAAATTTAACAGAATTAATTGCAGATCTGCACTCGGTTCTCCAAATAAGCCAAATAAATATTAAGATATGATATACGACAACTACTCACGAGATTGACAGGTACGTGAAATTAGGCAGGGTAAAACTATATTTGGAGATCTCAACAACGAACTTTGTAATCTCCATCAGTTGAGTAACAAAACGTACACGAAAGAACATGCTATACAAAACAGTACAGAAAGTGCAACTAACTCTAAAATAACGCTACAAGAGATAACAAAATCACAAAATACATCCATGTAACAAGTCATGCAATATTAACAATGTTCGCAGTTACTGAAAGCAAGGTCAAAGTATTTAAGCTGCTAATAAAAAATCATGGCTTTCACTGTGTATCGGTTGCTGTACTTCACAGAAGACTTTATACAGCAAAATAATATAAAGTGTGGGAAAGCATGATATTGTTTTCTCTAATTTGTCATGCTTTTTCACATTTTTCGATCGGTGTGAGAAAAACATTTCTCATCTCAAGAGAAAACTTTGTTCTCGGCTAATGACTGGTCGAAATTCAATTATGACGTCAAATGTTCTTGGTTTCTTCTGCATTTCCTATTGTGACGTCACGAAAAATGGCGACCATGCCTGATGACGTCACATATAAAGAACACAACTTTCTGCAAATCTTTGGAAAGGAAGGATAAACTTTGTTTAGATATTGTCTAAAAATCATAAGAGAAACAAATTCCACCACTAGATCTCGTGTATTACGATATTTTTCCACTCTCAACAGTTAAATTTTAATTATTTAGTAAGCTCGGCAAGCCTCGCGCTTTTAATATTAAATTTTAACTGTCTCGAGTGGAGAAATATCGTAACACACTTGGTGCATTGGTGGAATCTGTATTTCTGGCATGCAACCTGCCTGTTATTTTGTTCTGGCAGTTGATTCCTATTTAGTCATGTTCCCGACTTTGACACTTAGTCTTATTACAGTAACTGAATGTGACTTTAGACTCCTATGACGATTGAAGATGAAAATAAGACTTTATAAATTTGGTACGTACGAAGCGGATTTCTTGTTTACCTTCATCAGGAAAGTTCAAACCCAAAATGTGTAAACCAAGTCCGTTTTGCCAGAAAGAGAAGGAACCTTAGTTTGTTTTATTTTTTTTTTTCATAAAGGTATAAAAAAGGTATGGTATAAATCATGTCAGGACCGAATCACTGAGTTGTGAGCTTACGAAAACTTTGTCGTCATCTCTTTTAATTGATTCCGAGATAACGCCGAAACATGATAAACCATAGAAAAATACATAGCAATAGACCAATAAAACATATATTAAAGATTATATATAATTATTATTTTATATGCAAATTCAATTCCTATTTGATGAAATATAATACTTGTAAGTAGAAAGAGCAATGCGACAATAATTTCCATATAATTATTTCAAGCGAGCTTCCTTCAATCACTTTTTCAAAGAACACTTCCTTTTTTATTGCTTAAAACATTTTAAAATCGTCATTCAATTCTTACAAAAGCTCAACCAAAAATTACCCGAAACATCTAAAATAATGTATTAAAACGGTTATCGAAATAATCATTGTTTTTAAATTTTTCAGCTACATACAGGTGAACTTTACGTAGAACATCATCATTTCTGATGTAAATATAGCATGTCATTAGCCTAAAGTCAATTTATAGTACAAGGTAGGCGATTTTTGTCTGTATAATTGAAAAAAAAAAAGAGTTTAATGTTGAACGGTCAATCATTTGAAATAGAAATCTGGTAAATTATTGCCGGGCTTTCTCATGGATATAATTATTCCTAGCCAGCTTCGTTTTTTTGTTCACGAAGACAATGTGAAGGATAACTACCCTTATCTTATAAAATAAGGAGATGTGGGATGTCTGCCAATGAGACAATCTGCAACTATCCATCAAAGTTCAAATGAAGTGGATGTAAGCTTAGTACATTTGTAGTTGATAATTCAAACCTGCATGGTTGATAATAGTTTATCGCAATCCTAATAAATATAACTTTGAGAAACAAGCATTATAGTATCATATTGAAATCTTTAAGGTACTAGTAATTCAGATCTTTTTATACTACAGTTTTATATGAACTAAAAAACTGAAATATAAAACCAGTAAATGAAGCGTCGCAAAATGTATTCTATTCGCTGACAGTTGCTTCTTAATCATACTTACCTACCTCTTTTGCAACTGTCCAGAATTGTTTTTTTAAACATTGAATATATATATGTCGTTGCAAAAATCGAGCGACATACACATACATATTCGAAACAAATCGACATTATGATTAACATAAATAAGTTTTTATATTATATTAAAACGTGGTTTATACAAATTAGAAGCAGATTATATAATTCGTCAGATTATCAATAACTGTTTGTGAATGTTCGTCAAACATTTAATGCGTCCTATTTCAAGCGCGACATTCGTTTTATCGAGAACTCAATTGTATGCATTTTCATAGGAGAAAAGTCCGTGAATTTAAGTTGTCTGTATCTATTCATCTGGATTTATCGAAGAAATAATTGAATATCAGTTGCAAATCTAATATTATTACAGTTGTTACGAAATATTTGATTACAACAAATAGATATGGCAAAACTAAACCGGTTTTTGTATGTAACTTTCATAATACGATATGTTAAATTTCAAACAATTCAGAGTTGATGAGGAACTTAATCAACACTAAGTCCGTTAATTGATCCGTTAAGAGTCCAAGTTTCGAAATGTTCTCTTTCCTTAGACTGTCAACTGTTTAATAAAAAGATACTTAGAGGATACATATTTCATTATATGCATTTCAAATTGAAAGATTACTGTAAATTCAAAACTTTTTGCGATGTTTTTGTTATTGCGAAAATTGCGAAGATATTTTTTTGCAAAAATAAAAACTTGTATTTTATTTTGACAGCATTATTACAATGCAGCATTTCCTGAAATCGCAATAATTCTTCTCGCAATTATGTCCATTGTTCAATAAAAGCAATAAAAATGTACGCAAAAATTTCTGAATTTACAGTATTATTGTTTATGTTAAAAACAACTTTTAAAAGTTATCTTTCAAATACATTTTTGTGTGCTAAAATAAAACTTGTTTATTCATCGACAGGAACGTCATAGGCAAAGGAGCAGTGAGAAATAAAATGTATCAAAATATCTCTGACTTTAACAGAAAGGACACTTCTACACATGTTCTTATGTTGTGCTGTTAAACCACTGTCCTAGGCTAGGGAAGGGCTAAGTACTAACTCACATGTTAAACCTGACACATTCTTTATTTGCCTGTCCCGTCAGAAGCCTGTAATTCAGTGATTGTTGTTGCATGCTTGCTTTCTTTTATATTTGCTATTTGTTTGTCGTTTTAGCACAAATGAAGCCGTTGTTTTTTGCGTAAAAAAAAATGTTTTACATAGAGAACCAATATGGGTGTTGGAGGATTCAGTATTCAAAGTTGTACGACCATTTAAGCATATTATAAAGTTTAAGTACTTGTATAGACTAATTTAACCACTTTAAAACATTAAGGAGAAAAAATATTTGCTGCATAAAATTATCGAACGTTTGACGAATTAAAAATTGTCACTGGACTGATTTAAATGAATAACACGCTCCAACGAACATTTTATTTGTAATTATATGAAAATATATATTATTTTCAATGTTTCGCTTAGAGAGTGATAAAAGTACATTTTTCTGAGTTTCTTCAGTACACTTTATATGTTAAGGTGCAAATTTCCCCGACAATTTCCGGCCTTGATTTCTATCGTAATATCGTTATTTTGCTGGATAATCAATACTATTTTCACTAAACAGTTACTAGAAAAATGGAAAAATTACACAAAACTTGTAGCAACTTATTACTAGTTACTCAGAATGCAACAGAGATGCCAAAGACATCATTAGAATAAAAAAATATAAATGAACATTTCTAAAATAACGTTTTGAAAGACTAACAACAGCTTTGATTTTTTGACAATTCAGGTAAATGATAAAATTTAACTTTCGATATATCAAAGAATTATTGGTACCAAGTTTACCCTTAAAAATCAACTATATTCAAGTAAACATCGTATTTCATTTGTGTCCTATATATTGTCAATTTCTTATTTTCAATAAGATATTGTACGTAAAGATATCGTAGCTGAGTCGAAAAACCAAATATGATATGTATCATGGAATATCATATTTGGTTTTTCGACTCAGCTACGATACTAGCTTTACGTACAATATTTTATTGTAAATAAGAAATTGACAATAAATATATTGCCTACTGGGTGTCGAGATGTTTGCATATATTTATCAAAACCTTTGTAAACTACAATGACTTTCTTGTGATAATACTGTGACTCATTATCACATTAACTTGTCAATCACGGTAACGTTGGAGTTAGCTTTAATTAAATACGTTACTGCAAGCATTTACAGTGGCAACCACGAATTCACTGATGAACTCAAATCGTATACTAACTTTAGACAGTGACCACAGAGTAAATAATATTGAAAGGTAATCAGAAAATATATATCCATAAAGGGCATTCCATATCATTATCCTTCTTTTTATAACACTGCTATAATATTTTTGTATTGTACATTCATCTCTATTTTCTTGTTTGTTCGTATACTTGTCTGCTTTTAATTTGTCTCTTTCTGGTATTGTTCTATGATTTTTGATTAACGAATTACTATTCAGTACAGTTGCTTCGGTATCGACAACCATCACTGCATTTTAATGTACACAGTATCCGAAAAGGAGCTACAAAAGTAAAATAGACGCAGCTTGAATATTACTGAAAACAGGGACTTTTTTTATTCTTAAATTAAGAAACTTATCAATTTCTACAAAGAAAAGGAGGAAGAACGTTTTATTTCAGTATTAACCAATGGAAATCAATAAACTTGATTTTTTTTGTATACTTATTTCTTTTATGAACAAGATAATTATAAACACGTCTAAAGTCATAGAGTTTGTTATGTTTAAACCATTTTTCTTTGTCTACAATGTTTTCAGTGGTATCAGGTATAGTTAGCCAACAAACTGATATAATCATATCACACTCAAATTACAAGAAAATCATAATCGCACAAACTCTTTGTTCCCAATATGTCCAGAGACCAACGTCAAACACACAAATACGTAAGATAATACACGTTATTTTCCGGACTTTTTATTACTTATATGAAAAAATGTTAATACTATATTGTTGAATTCAAATAGCCATACATTTATTAACACTGCATTATTAAAACCTTTTCATCTAATGTAATGTACTAAATAATTATTAACAATAAATGCATTCTATAGTGTCAAACCTGACGAGTCCAATGATTTCTGATAAAAAACATAAATTTGAATAAAAAATATCGAACGTTTGACGGTTACAAATTGTCACCGGACTCAGTTAAATGTATACATCAATCAACAGGCATTGTAATTGTATGAATTCTTTGCTCAGAAGTACGTAAAAAAAATTGCATATAGTTTCTTCCATGACGTTATATTTGAGTGCAAATAAATTGATATCAATCGTAAATTTGGGAAAGGTTAATAGAGATTTGAAGTAGACTTTTGTCACTTTTCAGTTTTATTCATAGATTATACACATTTGATTTTTGAAATCACAGTTGATCTTTTCGTCGATAAAAAACCTTCTTTGATTAGTTTTCTTTTAAATGCTGAACCATGTAAAATTAACCCTTCTGTTTTATCTCATTTACGCCAGTGGAACACATTTGTGGAATTTGATTCAAGTATCGATATTTAGTGTCTGGATATATATTGTTACAGTCATGAGATATCTCTGATGTGCACTTGTTGTATGCGTGTCTAATTTATCAGCCTGATATCAACACTAACTTTTACAACCACTAGATCGATCCTGCTTTTGAAAGATGTTTTGCCCTGAGGGTATCACATTTCAAGAAGTTTTAAAATACTATTTATATAGTGTTTTTAGGGAATATATGTGCCACAGATGACATGAATATGTTTCAATTTTCGTAGGCACATTTTTATCCTATTTTCAACGGTTGTGAAATTACTGAACGAGCCTTGTCGTCGAATTTGTACTTTCCGTGAGCAACACGACGAGTGCCTCAAGTGGAGCAGGATCTGCATGACACTGGTTTTCGTTTCGGTTTGTGTAGATCGGTATTTAGTTTCCTATGTAGTGGTTTGTAAACTGTTGTTTGTCTTTTCGTTTTTGCCATGATTTTTTTCGGTCTCTGTTAACTTATCAATTTGATAGTTATTTTTTTATCTTCCGCCCATTTTTACTGCTATTGAAACTTATAACTTTTTCAAAACACAAATATATTTCTACCATAGAAAAAGATGATCTTAGTTAGATTAAGAATATGCACAAGTAGCATCAATCATAGAAATAATTTCTGTAAAGTACGACTTCACATATGGAGTAGATTAATTTTTATGGAAAGCATTTAAATTAGAATTATATATCGATTAATTGTTAGTTTACCCATAATTTTACTCAGTATTAAAACGGTATAGGGTGATATATTTACAGAAAAAGAAAAGCATTTTTGATTTTAGTAGTTCTTGCTTTTCTCCTTAAAGAGAAACTCAAATCAACATATCGCTAAATGTTTTCAAAAGTGAATTACTAAATTAATCGTAGCCGTTTTGATGGTCTTTTTCCATATCTTTTTCTCCTTTTGCTATAATTTTGAATCCATTAAAACATATTTTACCCAACAGTAGCTAATGTAAAATTATTTAAAAGATGCAAAACACCAAAGATAGATCACATCTGAGATTCTATTTTAAGTTTGATTTTGTACTTAGCTTTAGGTAAGAGGGACGTAAATGGGCGATCTAACTGATTGCCAGGAAATTTTGCAAACTACTAGAGCATGTGTAACTGTATATGAATATCGAAAAAAAAATACATATATAGCTTGGATATTTTCGGAGATAAAGCAAATTGAACGTTCTGTAGAAAGAAGTGATAATGTATAGGGTTACGTAAATATCGAAAAAATATTGGGTTATTTAACTATTAATTGTCTTTTTTTCAAAAACCTGTATTACGAATGTTCTTTAAAATGTATATGATTTTGAACTTAAATTTCTGTTTTATCAATATAAAGACAATAGTAGGTCACCTTATTCGTTTTTGCTGTATAAATCTTTCAAATATATCTGTTACATCTTTAAACGTCGAAAAATTAGATTTCGGTGCGTAATGCAGTAACGACGTCCCACATTTTTTTCCTATATGGCGCAAAAGCCGAATTCGGTGACCCCGTATGAATTTTAAAGCAATTAAACGAAAATTTCGGTAGCGATAACATATCACTATTTAAGGAGAAATTATAATTGGAAGTCAAAATCGCTGAACTTTATTACGATATTTACGTGCATTCTATAGATTAGTACTTCTTTTTTTGCCGTATATGTAATTTGCCATATCTAAGATAGTATAAAAGATCTGATACATTTTTTTACTTATGCCCGAGTTGAATGCAAAATGTTATGAAATTTCAGAGATCATTCATTTACTTTCCTGTTACCTTTGTTACTCTGGTTGATAACTAAAGTTACAGTTGAATTTTTAAAACTCATATTTGTCTGGCCTGTAATTGTTTTCATATCAATAGATTCCTTTGCAGTAATTGCAAGTTGCACATCGCTTTTGACCACTGCATCTACCGATTCCAGACCAAGACGTTGGGGTTGAATCGAACGGAGAGACACATCGCTTCCTAAACTAGCTCTGTTATCGTTTGTTACTAATTGGTTGTCTTCTACATTTTCCGATACAGGAGTTAATCCTTCAACGGAATTACTGTTGGTAAAAGTAGTAGTACCATTATTTAATCCATTTATGTCGGTCGTATCAATCTCAGAATGTTGTTTTATATCAGCCCTCATGTCAATAAGATACGGAATATTTTCGTAATCTGGTGTCTTTTCAATGTCCGTTGAGCTCGATCTGACTTTATTGGTGTCTTCGTTATAAACTTTTTGCTCTGTAACTTCTACCTCACTTAGTCTAGGGCTTTCAGAAGGCGCTGTTTTGAAAGACGCATTTGACTCATCACTTTCTGTACTATTACTGTTATTGCTGTTACTGCTTGTATTAGAGTTTGTAGAAGCTTCACTGTCTCTATGAACTTTACGGACGATGTTCTCGTTTATTCTCACACAATTATTGCGGTCAGTTTGTTCATTACATTTACTTTCAGTAAAGGTGTTTGTCACTTTTTTATCAAAACTGAAATTTTCAGATATCTCATTTGTTGTTTGATCATCAATAGACAGTCCCTGTTGGAAGCATGTTGCAGCAAATTCCGTTGTTGGCCTACTTTCAGCAGCAGATGGTACCTGTTTCATGGATTCGTCAGTTACATCTATGTGAGCTGTGTTGCCATGTTCTCTATTTTCTTGATTCGTCGACTTTGATATATCTTTGTCCTTTCTATTTATTTCTTGTAACAATTTATTTCTACATTGTGTCTCACCTGCGAGTGTCTTTATTTTTAACGGATTGTTGACATTTTGGGTACTTTTTTCAGTCTTTGATTGAGTATTTGTTGTGTCTTTTTTGTCTAATTCGATTATTGTATTTTTGCTTTCCTGCAAGATGCTTTTGCTCATTTGTGTTGCTTTTAAAACTGTCGAACAATTTTGTTCATTGTCCGGTACCCTTTTTTGTACAAGTTCAACTGAAACAACATCAGTAAGTTCTCTAACTGGTTCAGTCAAAGCTATGTTTGGTAGACTATTCAGTTCATCACTATGCATGGTTTGAGTGGAAGTTGTATTATATTCAATGATTAAATCCTCTTCAAATGTACTATTGTTTGCTTCATGTTTGCGCCCAAAGAACTGGCTTACTACACGTGAAATTGTTTTACGGTTAAAAAATTTGTTTCGCCGGATCGCACTTGCGTTTGCGTATGCACTACTTCTTGCTCTTACTGGTTCTTCTTTTTCCCTTTTCTGCAATAAAAAAACTATTTGATTTATCACAATAAATAATACAAATACAAATACAGTTCTCGCATTGAAAAATTTAACCTTATTTTTTAATGATGAAATTTTAAATGCTTTGCATAATTATTTAGTAATATAAGTATGTGTGCTTCTTACATTTAAAAAAATCTTTAAGAATTTATAAACCTCCTTATTTCTCCATAGGGTATAACAACACATTTTGATTCCGTTGATTGATAGCGTTTGATTTTGTAAGTTTTTATGGACTTCCCCTATTTGAATTTGCCTTTGAGCTCGGTATTTTTTTCTATTTCTCATTATGTATTGAAACTTGCACTTAGATACCACTCGAATTTTCAGATTTCTTAACTTTTCATGTATTCAATGTATCTTAATATAAAATAAGGAGTAGTGGTATGATTGCCAATGAGTCAACTATCTACCAGAGACCAAATGACAAAATGTAAAATAATTCAAAAGAGAAAACTAACGGTCTGCTTTATATACAGGCACATACAGAGTGTAAAAGAATTGAGCACGTTTGGAGCGCCCCCAAACCCTGGACAGTAGTGCAATAGTACAACACAAGAACAAACTGTACAAAACAATTAACGGTAAACGAATGTGATATATAGCAACAAAAGACAACAACTGAATAACAGGTGCTGGACTTGGGTCGGGGTTACACGTCTTTGAAGGCGCCCAGCCCCACCAGTACCTGTGAAATTGGTTAAACAACACAACATAAGCACACACTATACAAATCAGTTAAAAGGGCACGACTCGAGATCTATACAAAGCAAAACAAACAACCAACAGAAGCAATTGAAACACTTATAACAGATCTGAGAGTACTCACATTTCTTTAAAACTATTCCCACGCCAACTATTAAAAAATCATATTTTAATGTTGAATTTCAATCATAGACAATTTGTTCACAAGAATATAAGAAGGTGATTGGGCAAATCACGACAAACGGAAAAGAAGCTCGTTTCTGTAAAGGAGCTTTATAACTATCGTAACATTTGGAATTCTCGGACATTAATCAATATACAAAGCCTTTGGGAGAACGGGCACATAATGCGAAATAGGAAACTGGATAGTTCAAGTAATAAATCTGATCAATATATTATTTAATATTTTTGAATTCAAGATATATGTAAGTACTTGTTTTGTAGCAAATGATTATCCTCCAAAAGGTTTCCATTTCTATTGTATGAACGACAGTCTGAATTCGATCCGACCAGTTTTCTTCTCATTTTTGAAGGCCGTACGGTGACCTATATTTAACTTCTACGTCATTTTGTCACTTGCGAATTTTTTTTTGTCATTGGCAATCATAACACATCTTCCTTTAATATTTGCTCTTACTCACTACTGCAGAATTTAACTGGACATGTAGCAAGTACCAATGTTAAAGTCTCTGGTTTGACTCGGTGGGGAATTGAATCTCCGCACTCAAAGAGAACACGATACATCGTAAGATCATGTGACAAAATTTTCAAAACATAAATTATCAATCGGCCTCATTCGCTATTTTGGTTAAAGGAGGAAGTAAACCTAATTGTTTCTGTTGCATCTTTCTTTCGGGATATATTCCATCAATACAGATATTATCTTTTTAATTATTCGATGAAATAAAAAAAAAAAAAAAAACAGCCCGAGTTCGTGATCATGTGTGTTCAACATTGATTTCTGGCAAGAACATACTTGTCTTGAAGGTTACACATGTGGTTACCTTTCTTAAAACAACAGTTGGATCCGGTATATATCTTGTAATTTTCTCATGTTGTCTCTGTAAAGCCACTGCAAAGTCTTTTTCAGATTTATGTTCAGTATCCATTGTTATTTTGTCATTTATTTCGTGTGTGCACGTTGGCTTTACATTTTCCTGTATATTATCGATATCATTCTGGAAATAAAATCAATAATGTTGATTGTATCTATTTATTCATCCGTCTTGTATTCTTCTACTATATTGTCTATTGTTAAATTTGTTATTCAGTATTTTAATCCTGTATTTCTATTCATTCTTTTATATGCTCTTTTGTGAGATTACAATCAGCTGACATTATTTTCAAAAATACCATTACATCAGTGAACAAATTACATACACTGTTTATCAAAAAAGACTTTAAGCGATTGTTTATATAAATATTATGGCTAAACCTATAAAATAGATCATTTTACTTTTAAAAACAATCACTGCATCATTTCAGTCTTATTGGACCAATTTTTCTAAAGATATACCGACAATTATTACTAACTAACAATTTCAGCTCAATCAAACTTTAATAGTAAGTATTTCTTCATTAATGAGGCTTGTTTTTTCTGTGTTTTATTTATTTACCCATTCTACTTACCTCAATAAAATTCTCCATGTTTTCTGTTTCACTTCTTTTGTCCTTTTTCCGTTTTCGATAAAGACATGAAATAGAAATGCATGTGGTTGCTATGAAAAGTAAAGCTGTTATAATATTAGTTATTATCAGCACAGTTTTTATATCTATATCCTTGTCAGAAATTGCACAAGAGCAAGATGTTTCAATAGAAGTGTCGAGACATAAAATTGAGCACGACACACACATTTTTGTTTCATTAAGAGCTATTGCATAATGCGTTTTTGGACACTTTCGATTGCACACAAATGGTGAAAAAGGCATTGAGTGTTCTATAGTGTTACGAGGTAATCCATAGCATCTTTTTTCAAACCGGTAATAGTCAATCGGACATTCATAACGACATTTCTCTTTGTTGGTTTCTTGTGCGCATTTTGGACAGCAAAATTCTTCAAAAGTTTCAAGACTTCCTTTGTTATTACAATATGGATTCCCATCTTTGTCCTACAATAATGAACCTTATATGTTCAACAAAATTATTACAATAATATTACACCTGGAGTTCAAGATTCACTCATTATATTAATATTGAACATCTATAGTTATTCATTACTTATCTTAATGAGAAATATATACATTTCTGAATTATGATACATCCATATAATATATAGCTTAGCAGCAATAAGTGAAATTAGGCATTACGCTTATATCCTAGGCAACAAGCTAATGCCTTGGCAGTAAGTCTATTGCCTAAATGATGTTAGGCATTACTTTTAGATCCTGAATATATGACCAGGCATTAATCTTAATCCCTAAAATTTAAATTAGGGCTAATAAAAACATTTATTCAAAGTTAAAATGCATTTGGTAGATAACAACATGATAAGAACTGAAGTTTTACTATAAAACAAGTGCACATGGACTTTTTGTAAAAATCATTTATCTAATAACAATCTTCGGAAATATGCTGCTATGGAATTATTGTCTCCCCGTTCCTTATTCGCCGATATTTTTCCGTATGCACAGATCTTAACTACGAGAACCCTCGTTAGAACTCTGGCCACCGCACAGTGCAAGTGCGAGGGAAAAGCCATGATGAAAGAATGTAAACAAACGTGCACTGGAAGGTAGAGAGTAATAATTGATTTTAAGGAACAAACTAAATACACCAAATCATTTAACAACTGTAATGGAAAAGTTTAATTAACAAATGGGAACGCATGAAAAAAAACCAAACTTTTACATGGCTCTATCAACTCACCTATTTTTTCACGTAGTCTATGATTCTGTGTTGATTATTCATCAATGTCACAATCCGATAAACTTAAGCAACAAACTCGAAAGTGAATAAACAATCAGTGAATGCAATATTATTTGTCAATAACACGTTGCAGATTCGTAATGAATGTAAACATCGTGCATAGAAGATTGTTAAGACTGGTGCAGGTGTGTCCCGAGGTGATTCGGACACAAAGTGTTTTTTCAGTGTTGTTTCTATTTTGTTTACCCTTGTATTTCTCTTTTCTTAATTTTCTTTTACGAGAAAGTGTATCTTATATACGATATGTACTATCAACGTCAAAAACGTTTATTCTGTTGGTGACGTCATTGTCTAATTCACGTCACTGATGGTTCTTTTGAAGACGAAACGCGTTTCTGGCGTACTAAGTTTTGGTCTTAGCATCTATGACGAGTTATTACTATTTACTACATCTTTTTTGTTGGCGTCTTGTTAGATTAAATTGTATGTTTATTTGAATTTTGTAGTCAATTGTGTTGTATGTCTGTTATGTATTTTTACACAATTTTGACTGCTGGATCCCAATTATTTTAACATTAACCGTTTATATCTGTTTGGGTTCCTTATCCAATTTTGTTGGTTTAATGGAACTATAAACAACTGTCATACAAGTGGGAGGTTCAGCTAGCTATAAAACCAGGTTTAATGCCTGTACCGAGTCAAGAATATGCGCGTTGTTTTCACTTGTTCCGTTGATTGAAAGCGTTTGATTATGTCAGTTTTTATGGACATCCCCGTTTACTCGCGTAGTGGTATTAACCATATGTGGATTCTAAAAAAACTCTAAAAGATATTCTGGATAATTTTCAACTTCGATCTCTCTTTGAAATTAATTCTATCAAAACTTTTAATTTTTCAACCCTGTATACCACCATTCCCCATGTGAAATTGAAAAATCGTCTAAAAGAAATAATCCACAATGCTTTTCGAAATAAAATGGTAGCATTCGCTATAAATTTATTGCTTTGGGATAACTTACGGCATATTTTGTTAATAATGAACAAAAAGGTAAAACCTGCTACAAAGAGGAACAAGTGATCAGTATACTCGAGTTTCTTACTGACAACATATTTGTTGACTTTGGAGGTAGACTTTTTTAACAAATTGTCGGCATTCCTATTGGAACGACCCGTGTGCTTCTCCTTGCCGACCTCTTCTTATTTTTCTGAGTTCCTTCAGACACTTGTGAAAAACAATAAGATCAAAGAAGCTAGATTATTTAATTTCACAATCAGATATATTGATGAAGTTCTTTCCATTATCAATCCAAACTTTTCTGATTGGGTTCCATTAATATATCCTTCAGAACTAGATATTAAAAAAACAACAGACACGGCTTCCTCTGCCTCGTTTTTAGACTTATATCTCGAATTTGACACAAACGGTCATCTTAGTACCAGAATCTATGACAAACGAGACGATTTCAATTTTGAAATAATAAATGTTCCCCACCTTAGCAGCAATATACCAGCTTCACCTGCATATGGGATATACATTTCCCAACTCATCCGGTATTCAAGAGCTTGCAGCTGCTACTCAGACTTAATAAAACGTCACCAGTGTCAGAGCAGAAAGTTATGTCAAAGAACGTCTCGTCCTTTTTCTTAAAAAGTTCATCGGAAGATACCAAGACCGTGTTGATAAATATTCCGTATCAACTTCACAAATAATACATGATGGTCTTGAACTATAGATTCTAGGTACTAATGTTGTTTATCATCTTAATTACGTGTTATAGTGTTCTTTTTATTTGTCCTTGTATATTTTTAACTTTTACTGTTTAGTCTATTTTTGGTAATATCCTTTTGGCGTGTCTCGGTATTTATACGTCCCGTCATTGTGTTATTGTGCTATGGTCATTTTTTGTATTCTTGTCTTTCATTTTGCTTATGTACTTTGTCTATAGAATTTCTATATGCCATTTCGTTTTTCTTTATTATAATAGTGATTAAGATTATAACACAATGATGACTGCTGTACCCCAATTTTTTGACAATTTTACCTAATATGTCTGTTTGTTTTGCTCACACTTTATTGTCAATATAATGGAATTCTATGCGACTGTCATGCAGGTGAGAGGTTTAGCTAGCTATAAAACCAGGTTTAATCCACCATTTTCGACATAAGGAAATGCCTGTACCAAGTGAGGAATATGACAGTTGTTTCCATTCGTTTGATGTGTTTGAGCTTTTGATTTTGCCATTTGATAAAGGACTTTCCGTTTTGAATTTTCCTTGGAGTTTGGTATTTTTGTTATTTTACTTTTTAAATTTGCCTTTGATTTCAGTATTTTTGTTATACTGTTTTTTAGTATATATATAAAAATAAGAAGATGTGGGATGCATGCG
Organism: Mytilus coruscus; assembly: GCA_017311375.1. Lineage (NCBI taxonomy): Eukaryota > Metazoa > Mollusca > Bivalvia > Mytilida > Mytilidae > Mytilus > Mytilus coruscus. The sequence goes on from CM029600.1 coordinate 32,329,474, forward strand.
TTAGTTCAACAATTTCCTGAACATAAAAATTAAAAACAAAATCGTTTCATTTGAATGTAATTAGTATAAGATCGTATAAATGTGTAATACCCGTTTACCGCTGTAACAGTTTTTACCTATTGTCTATCGTTTTATAACAGTAGTGACTCATGCATCTATTTTCACGATGATGTTTGGTATGGTCAATTGTTCTTGATTTTCTTTCTATGAATTATTCTTGTTTAAGATTATATGGTTCAAACACATCATTGTTAAAAGTAAGAAAAACATAGGTTAACGTAGCTTTACTACAATATGATAATAAAAAGAATTTTAATCATACAATGCTAATACATAAATCATTACACTTCTACACTTATCGAATTCAAAATACTGATGGATCCAGTCGAGGATTATGCCAGACAATAGGCTAAACGTTTAAGAAGAAGACTAAGATACTAATTCCGAATGGATTCAGATTGTGTGTTCATTGCTGCAATTTTGAAATTAAAAGTAAATAAATGGGTCAATGAATACACATGCTACATTGAATTATAAAGACCCAAATGTTGCTAAGTACCTGCCCTATCTTAAGCTTCATGACAGATATGATGTTGTCCCCGCAGATAAAGCCCCAAACAACATCGTTTTGTGTGTTAATCACATTACATTAACTGATTCATAAAGAACTTTTTGACAATTCACTTGGAAGTTCAAAATATACCCCACGACACTTACCAGGGAGAAAATCATCATAGCGTTGTTCTATGTTCCTTTGGAGTTTCAACCAAGGATAACGAACTAAAATTGAGAATGGAAATGGGGAATATGTCAAAGAGACAACAACCCGACCAAAGAGCAGACAACAGCCGAAGGCCACCAATGGGTCTTCAACGCAGCGAGAAAATCCCGCACCCGGAGGTGGTCCTCAGCTTGCCCTAAATAAAATTGTATACTAGTTCAGTGATAATGGACGTCACACTAAACTCCAAAACATATAAATGAACTAAAATTAAAAAACATACAAGACTAACAAAGGCCAGAGGATCCTGACTTGGGACAGGCGCAAAAATGCGGCGGGGTTAAACATGTTTTGTGAGATCTCAGCCCTCCCCCTATACCTCTAGCCAATGTAGAATAAAGAAACACATAGCAATACGCGCAGTAAAACTCAGTTTAAAAGAAGTCCGAGTCCGATGTCAGAATAGGTAACAAAAGAAACTAAGCAAAATGACAATGATACATACATTAACAAAGGACTACTAGCAGTTACTGACATGCCAGCTCCAGACCTCAATTAAACTTGATTGAAAGATTATGTCTTCATCATATGAAAATCAAGTAAAATCCCTCCCGTTAGGGATTTAGTATCATACAATCATAAAATATATGAGAAGAACATAACCCTTATCATGCCAATAACTGGTTTTAGAATAATAGTGTTTATTTCCCATGCAAAGATCCTATGAGTGAATCAATATTAATACCAAAATATGCAATCTTTAATGACCTGACAACAGTATCGTAACTATATCCTTTCCGAATAAGTCTGTTTAAAGGTTTGGTAAGCTTTTGAGGTGAATGCCGACATTTTTGTGCTTTGTAAAGAATATTACCAAAAAATATTGGATGTGAAATACCTGAACGTATACATGGTATAAGATGTCTACATGTTGATTTATATTTACGAATGATGTCCTTGTACCGATGATAAAATTTAGTAAATGTTTTGACTAGTTTGTGATATCGAAAACCCTGGTGTAATAATTTTTCAGTAATACAGAGATTTCTTTCGTTGAAATCAAATACGTTGTTACAAACACGAGCGAATCGAACAAGTTTAGATATATAAACACCATAAGATGGTGACAAGGGAACGTCACCATCTAAAAATGGATAATATCATTTTAATATGATTTTATCATAAATTTTGGTATTAAGCTTCCCGTTAAAGATATAGATATCAAAATCCAGGAAAGAGCAGTGTTCATTGTTAGTATTAGCTTTATTTAAAGTCAGTTCGACAGGATAAATCTTTTTAGTGTAGATACTGAAGTCGTCATTATTGAGAGCCAATATATCATCTAAATATCTAAAAGTGTTATTAAATTTTTGAATCAGATGTTGTTTCGATGGGTCTTTGCTGATTTTAGTCATAAACTGTAACTCATAACAATACAGATACAGGTCCGCAATAAGTGGTGCACAGTTAGTCCCCATGGGAATTCCGATAACCTGACGATATACGGAATCTCCATAGCGAACAAAAATGTTATCTAGTAAAAATTCAAGGGCAGTTATAGTATCAAAGCAGGTCCAGTTGACATAGTTCTTTTGTTTGTTGTTACTAAAAATGATCTAAAAGAGTTTTAACATATATATTCGCATTCCGACTTTTTAAATGCCCATTTAATCAGGTGTGTGAATTTTTTCTTAATAAGATTATGAGGCAAAGTGGTATATAGCGTAGACAAATCAAAACTTTGAACAGATTCGAAATCACCAATACAAGCATGCAATTTATCAAGTACTTCCAACGAATTTTTGACACTCCAAAAGTAATTAATTCCACTATTTTCAAAAGCCTTATTTGAACAATTTATTACCAGGTTTTTGATTGTACCAAGTGTACTAGTAAGTAGAATAGATAGTTTAGTAGTGGAACAATGGCTTGAAGACGAAATAAATCTATATTTGTAAGGAGTTTTGTACAGCTTCGGAAGCCGGTACATAGTTGGAATTTTTATTGTATTTGGTTCTGCTTGTAAAGAGGTAGCTAAAAGTTAATGTTTGTTACAGATGTCGTTTTCCGAAAATGGAGTCAGTTGGAATGTTGGTGAATTCGTGATTCCCTTTTGTAGAACCTCAATGTAAAATTAACGTCAAACAATAATGATATTGTTAGCAGCTTTATCAGCCGGGACAAAAACAAATTCCTTGGCGAGTTCTTTTAGCTTATGTTTGATACGAGAAACTGGGCTATTATGGTTGTTGTTAGGAGTAAAATGATCTTTAAAATGTTGAATGCGTATATCAACTGCATACTTAAATTACATAAGTATTCTTACGAACAACGTGGTAATGCTGGGTTTTCCAAGTGCTCCACGAAATATCTTCTAAATTATTATCAGTTTCATCAGCAATCAAAGCCGGACTTCAAAGTTATTGTGAAACTACCTACTCTAGCGGCGACATGCATCAGATGTGGATAGTCAAAAACTCCAAAGAGCTGCTAGACTACGTACAATCTAAGTCTCTTTCCTCTTGAAATAGTACAAAATATTTGCTTTTTCTACCCTTTACACATATATTCTCCATTCTCCATTCAAAACTAAAAGACAATTTGAGTGAATTGGTCCTGCTTTGTTTCATAAAAGATAGCCAACGTAGATACAAGTATCTTGTCTTAGAGAGGAATACATCTTACTTTGTAAAAACTCTGATTTAAACAAACAATTTTCTGAAACTGACATTAATCATTATCAAGATGCCTAATTTCTAAATTGAAAACATAGTTGTTACGGTTGAAGGACGTGTTTTGCAAAAAACAATCTGTATTTCCATGGGAACCAACTATACTACACAAGAAAGGATATGGGGTATCCAACCATGAGAAAAAATCAGTACATGCATAGAAAAATCACAAAAAGCAACGAAAAAACGCCTTTATTGCTGTTCTTCATCTCATAGTCACAGTGAGGCCTTCAACACAGAGCAAACACCCTTCCTCACTGCAAGTTTAAGAGGGTCCCTAGCACCGGTATGAGCGGATTTCTTTGCAAACTGACGATCACGCCACAAATGTGAATTGACGAACAAAACCTTTTCTTCCCGACTTGTTCGTTTATTCATTTGAGGCAGACTTCATACAGGATCTTCTTAGGAAAAATAGTGGAGCTAGCATTATCCGTTATTTTTACGTTCCGCTATATAGCAGATTTCCGGTCAATAAATAATTCAAAGTGTTGTGACTATGATGAACGTATCTATCCCATCGAACTTGAAATTTCATATCTTGACTTACACTAGAGATTGACAATGAGGGTCGGTTGAGAACAAAACTTTACGACAAAAGAGATGATTTCAGATTTCTAATTGTGATCTTTTCACTTCTATGTAGCAAAATTCCAGCAGAGCTTCCAAATGGAGTATTTATCTTCCAATCGATACATTATTCTATAGCTAGCATTTCCTATCATGTTTCCTCGACAGAGGGTTGCTGCTTGCAAGGAAGCTATTGAACCAAGAGTTGCAAGTAACAAAGTTGAAATAATCCTTTCGAAAATTTTACGGACGCAATCACGAATTGGTTGTCCGTTATGGACATTTTCAAATTATATATTATATACCACAATCCCGTCCTCTGCTCATCAAATGTTACCTCCCGAATTGGACTAATCACCGGGTTGTTACGTACATGAACAACACGACGGGTGCCACATGTGAAGCATGATCTACTTACTCTTCCGGAGCACCTGATATCACCCGTATTTTTTGGTGAGATTCATGTTGCTCAGTCCTTTAATCAGTTTTCTATGTTATGCTTTGTATACTGTTATTTTTCATGTCATTTTTCGTTAATTGCCATGACATTTCGGTTCTTTTTCGAGTTTGAAGGTTTCTTTGGTATTTTTCAACTCCCTTCATCAATCTGTCGAATGATATTTAATTGTTCATAAAACAAGTTTGTTGTATTTAACATATTTTGATTATGAAAACATACCTGAAACGACGACTTCGTCATTAATGTTAGGAAAAACAGTATCTTATGACCCATATTCAGTATATATGTACAAGCATGAAAGTTTCATTGATCATTTCTACAAAAAACAACATATCCTTTATAGCTTGCTGTTCGTTGTGACCCAAGGCTCCGTGTTGAAGACCTACTTTGACCTATAATGGTTTACTTTTATAAATTTTGACTTGGATGGAGAGTTGCATCATTGGCACTCATACCACATCTTCTTATATCTATATATCACGTTGTAAATGTACATTTATGTAAAAAAATTGATCATAATGATAAATTCCTTTTTTCTCTTCTTCTTTTACTCATTATATTGCATTCTACAATTTTAAACAATTCTTTAAAAATATTTAGTGTAATCGTTTTTTTTTTCAAGCGTTTGCAGGTTTATCTCTAATAAGGTCTTTACTTTGATGGTCCAATAATGCTTCAAAACGAAATTTGTTGAAACCTGTTCAATCGTAAACAGCTGATTACGAACTAAAACATGAACAATAAGCAATAAAAGTGTTTACATTTCAACCAAAATAAAAGAAGCTAGTCCCAACGAAAGGTGTAGTATAAGGCGTACTAAAAGCGCAGAAATCACTATGTGATCCGTGTAAACTCATCGAACCTTTAACAATTTTTTTAGTTAAGGTTATCTTATTAATGTTGAAATAAGATCTTTAAATATTTTTTACATTGGCACTAACATCGATTTTGTCATCAACAAATTAAAACATAACTAAATTTGTAGTCTTTTCGAATAGTTTTTAGGATTTATAAATACACATCCACGTTTATTTTCTATTTAGAGATTGCTTTATCTATATATAACATGATACATATTTATTATAATATTAAATCCTAACTATCCTACTGCCTGTCGATACTTTTATTTTGGCATTGCACAAGTCATGTCTTCTTTGACTGTGCATGGCGTTAAAACACTAAATCCCTTTGGATGTTTTTTAATTGATTTTAGTCTCTGATGCATGATTTTTTATTATTAATTGTTTTTGGCTTTTAACAAGCTTTCAGTAACTGCTAGTACTCTCAAATCGTACTTTCGTGTTAATTTGACCTGTTGACACAATTTGTAATGCATTTCTGTAATTCAATGTCTACTTATTTTGTGTTATATCTCGTCTCACTATTTTTAATATGTACCACCTTTGATAGGTATTAAGTATGACGATAAATTGTCCATTCTGTACTCGTAATGTGAACAACAAATTTATTAATTTTATAAAAAAGATTTCGTACTCCTAACAACAAAATTATTATATTTAAATTTACCTGTGTACGTTATTTTATTTAACGCCAATTTGTACCAGGTTAGAATTGTCTTTTTGACACTGTTGATACATCTTTTTTTATTAATATTATATTTGTATTGTGTCATAGATCAAAATTATTCATTCAGTATGTTTACTTGTTTTTGTTTAAATGTCTTTTTGATCGAGTTAAGCCGTTTCAATTGACAATTTATAGTGTGTCATTTTATGTTGTAATGTTACGCTACTGTATCAGGTTAGGGTGAAGGTTGACGCCTGTTAAAACGTTTAAACCCGCTGCATTTTATGCACCTTTCTTAAGTCAGGAGCCTGTTGTTCAGTGGTTGTCGTTTGTTGGTGTGGTTCATAAGGTATATCGTTTCTCGTTTTTTATATAGATTAAACCGTTCATTTTCCTGTTTGAATAGTTTTACACTTGTCATTTTGGGGCCCTTTATATCTTGCTGGTCTATGTGAGCCAAGGCTCCGTGTTGAAGGCTGTACTTTTACCTATAATTATTTACTTGTTATACATTTAGACTTGGATGGAGTTGTCTCATTTGCACTCATCCCACATCTTCTTATTTATATTTATAACGTCAGTGGCTGTATCTCACATAAATGTTTGTCGTCAATTCAATTTGACTGCTCAAATAGAACTATTGCAATATACAATGTATACAAATGCGGTCCAGTGTATACTGTAAACCTTGAAATTTTCGCGTCTTTATTTCGAGATTTACCAACTGAATCTTAATTCGCGCCGTTTTGAATTTGCGATTTGTTGGAGGCCTGTACAAAATTAAGAAAATGTTTTAAAAATGGCACAATTGTACATGTATCGTAAAGCAAGTGCTTAAAAAAACCTTTTTGTCTAAACAAGGTGAACAGTTATCGGCGGTTCATTGATTTACAAGTAGATTTCAAGTTATTAGTGAATTGACTTATGTTAAGTAAAAGTAAACCGCTACATTTATGTTTACTTGTAAAAACACATACATTATTAACATAAAAGGATGCTTTCAAATAAGTAAGATCAAATTAGAAACTGCGAGGATTACGGCTAATTAATCATTCTTTTGATTATTTTATTTAGTATAGCAGATTAAATGTGATAATCATTTAAAAATGATTGAAGGTGTCATTTACCTAGCTAATTGTCACGTGTGATATTTACATAACAATATCAATAATTTCCGGTTCCTTGAAATATATTTCATATTAATTTAACTGTCATGAGTTAAAGGTTTTGGTTTCTAACACTGCCTTTCATTTAGAAAAAAAGTTTTAATTTGTGATATAGATCTGTCATCTGAAAAAAAAATGTTGTTATAAATTGGCCTTGTATACATAATCCTATTGGTATACTTTAAAAGATGGTCTTCATTTTTTTGAATCAGTTCTCCTTGAAATATTCGCGGAAGTTTTATTTTCGTGTATCCACTCTTACCGCGAAAATAGCGAAAATAAAACTGAGCTTAAAATTTCCTTGTTTACAGTAACGTCACACCATGTCAATGCAATTAACAGGGATTAATGTTTCCCTCTTTCAATTTGGATAGAACATTCAGAACGTACGAATAGTACTATACAAAAATGATTTAAAAAAAATCAATTTTTTAATTTCTATAAAGCTAGACATAATGTTATTCCCTTGCGATCTACAAGCATAATCATAAAAACAATGGGAGATGTGGTATGTTTTCCAATGAGACAACTGTCCACCAGAGTTCAACTGAAGTGGATGTAAGCAATTAAAGGTCATCGTACAGCCTTCAACAATGAGAAAAACCGATACCGAATAGTCAGAATTAAAAGGCCCCGACATGAAATGGTCAAACAGAGCAAACGAAAAACCTAAAGGCATAATTTATAACAATTCAATTTGCGAAAAACAAACATGAGTCCTGTTTGGTTAGGCACTATATTGCAAATATAATGTATTTTTCAAAGACCTTTTTTTCAAGGTCTTGTATATCAGTAAAAAATTATATGTCATATGATGTGTAGGTGTGTTGTAATGTCGATTTCAAATAAATTTTAAAAGTTGCAATGTATTAAAATAAAAATCCTTCGCCAGTGTAGACAAAATAAAATAAAGCTAGAACTAAAACCGTACAGAATGTAAGTTTATTTAGATTTCTTCAATTGCTGTTATGATAAAGTTTCTTCCAACTTTCATTAAATTGCAACATTTCGCAATACTATCATGAAATAGTTACTTAAATGAATTTTAGGCAATAAGCTAGACACAGAGGAAGTTTAAATTTCAACTATTTTCATGAACCAATAATTTTGATCATAATTTGTATTCTCAACAAAAAAAAAAAACCTGTATGGCTTAAGAGAGACAGCCATCCAATGGCCAGATAACCAAAAAAAATCTAGAGGTAAACAAGCATATAATCAGATATATTATTCAAATATACAAACATCATGTACATGTATTTGACAAAATCAGTGATCGATATGAGAACATAACTTTCAAAAAGACGTTAAAACAGCATTTTTGAGCAATAAACATGATTTTGACGAAGATTGTCATTTTTTAAAACAATTAAAATAAATACAGGTTACTGTTCCAGTTAACCACTGCAAAGGATACTGACTTAAGTTGACAATTCTAATTAAGTACTTACCATTTTAATTACAAATCGTGTACACAATCATAATGGTATATATGTAAATACTAGTGCATTTCGTTGATTTTTGTTCAATGACTGATTATTCCCGTATTAAGATATGAAAATTCAAACAAAATGACAGGTTTTACCTACATACTATTTTTAGTATACATTTCATACAAAATGTTTCTCTAGATCACAACAAAGTTAAACTTCCTTATAACAAAATTAGATAAAAAATACCTTTATTGTCGACTTTTAAGTATTTTTATTCAGGTGAATGAAAGGCGAAAGTAAGTTACGCTTACTATAGAAGATATCCGTTCTGGACTGTGATTTATTGTGAGTATGAAATGATATTTTTTTACAAGATATTAATATGTGTATAGACATTAAAATAAAAAAAAAATGTCTGAATAATAGCCAACGATAAATCTTACGAGGCGATGGATTATATAAATATGATACACTACACTACAAAATATAATATAAGCGAGTCTAAAAGGATAAAACATCACCAAAAAAATAGTGCAACCATGAACAAATATTAAATATTTCGGATATCTAATATCCTTCGTCAGTAGGATGTCAAATGATTCTAATCTTGACACGTGGTAGTCTTGAACGATATACAAAATAATAAATCAATACACTGGTAATTTTTTTCAATAAAATAACAAGTATACAAATTTAGCTTTTCAGGTGACATTTCTTCATGTCGTCTTAAAATAAAACCCATATGCTATGAAATAAGCACCCAGAACTGACAAACAAAAGGACAGATAATTGTATTACGAACGAGGAGTGATGCAATTATAATATAAAAAAAAAGGAATTGTATGCTGTGTTTAGAACTTTCAGGAAGTACAAAAAGTGGGACATGGAGAGTAAATATGTTGTGTTTAGAACTGGCATGTAGTTCAAATAATGGAACATGGAGCGTAAATATGACTACCATAGATATTTGATAAAAAGGCAAAATTACATCATTGCAAGTGAGAAGTTTTAACACTTATTGGATTTTATAATTAAATGTTCGATTTTGTACTGTTGCTCCTTATATAAATTACGAATATAGTATGACTATTTGTAACTTGCTGCTTTACAATAATTATGGCTTGCTCAGGAAAAACTGATTAACAATACGTTCTGTATAAAAGCAGCACCAGATAATGCACTGTCAATGTTGCAACCGTTCAATCATATACTTCTGGTGTAATACACAAATTTTAAAGTATCGTAATTCGGTGCTTTTTCGTTAATTATTACACTATAAACCAGTAAAAGTCTGAAATGGCCTATATCTGTACTCGACTGTACTGATTTTTACTCGACCAACCTGAATTGGTCTGAAATTTACTCGATATTACTCAACTGTAGTCTGAACAATACTTAACAGTCTGAACTTGTTCTCGACCTTTACTCGACCAGTACTTAACCAATTTATAAGTGTCTGAACCATTCTCGACCAAGTCTGAACCATTCTCGCCCTAGTTTGAACCATACTCGACCTAGTCTTAACCAACCTAGACCTATTTCTGTATCTATCTATTGTATTTCATCGATTAAGAAATATTTTTTAGTTATTTTTCCTTGGCTAGAAATTTGAACAACAATTTGAAATCCAAAATGTATTTAATATAGCATCAAAATTACTAGAATTTTCTACCATTATTCACATTTCTTTTACAAATGTTCTTCAAACTTTTGAATGTTTCTGATTTTATGGTCACTGGAAAATTTTCAACACTAACTTAAACCTGGTAAAACTGTAGGTAAACGGACAGAAAGTCTCAAATATGATAGAACAAAAAGTCACAAATAATTTGTTTATAATTGTTTGAATATATAAGAGAAATATCTTGAAATAATTACTTTTTATTACATTTATTCGTGTTACAGTTAAGAGATTGTTCATAAGTGTTGATAAATGAAGACTTATCAAATCTAAATCATGGTAAGGATAATATATTTCGTAGCACGATGAAGCCATTTAATTACCAAGCAATTTTGACAAATTGTTTTCTGAACAATTATTTGATCATTATTGATTTTGTTTAGAATACATTTTTGTTTTATATATTATAGTTCAAGAAAAATACAAAAATGTTTTTAAAAATAAGCGTTTTCTTATTTAAAGAAAAATAATCTCGAACGGAATTGTAACTTTTTATCCTATGACTTTTTGTCCGTGACTTTTTGTCTTGACTTTTTTCCTGTGACTTACTGTCCTACATTCTAAATTTATGGTGTCAGTCAAGTTTAGTCAAGAACGCAGCTAACATTGTTTTTTGAATAAAGCAACTTAATAAATTTAAAAACGACACCCTTGTTTTGTATCACCAATAATTTAATATTATAGAACTTCCATAGCAATCCTTGAAAACCTTTTAAAAAAGAAATTGTGTTCCAAAACTTCGGTAAAAATTTAGGTTGATTAATTAAGTTTTGTCAAAATTAAAGACATGGTATACAAGAAGCACCTTAATAAGATCTAATTACCTCAGTACAGGTGTGTTTTACAGGTAAAAATAAAATCCTATTTTCTTTAAACTCGTATATTATTTTTTCTAGTGAATTCAAAAGGCTTTGTGATTCAAATTTTACAGGATGTTATTACTTTCTGACCAGGTGTGCTCTTTTTAATGAGTGTGCCCCAAGCAGGAGGTATTACTTTATAGCTAACCCCTGATTAGAAGAACGATTTTTTATCATTTCTTAAATGTTTTATCCCTTTCAGATATATAAATATATATATATGCCAAATTATAATTAGAATTGATATATTTCTGATATAACATTGAACAATTTCAGTGATTTTGTTGGCTGTTGTTAGGTAAGTTAAAAAAGATAGTTATATGAATGTACGACAGAAAGTCACAGGATAAAAAGTCACAGACAAAAAGTCACGGACAAAAAGTCACAGGACAAAAAGTCACAATTCAGTTTTGAGATTATTTTCTTTGAATTAAGAAAGCTCTTATTTTTAAAAACATTTTTGTAGTTTCCTTGATCTATTATATATAAAGCAACTTTGTTAACAAAATTTATTCTGAAAAAATGAATACTTATCCAATAGTTGTTAAGAAAACAATTTGTCAAATTGGCATAGTACTTAAATGGTTTCATGGTACCAAGAAATATACCCTTTGCATGATTAAAATTTGATAAATCTTCCTTTATTTAGGCTTATAACAATTTCCTAAACTGTAAAATAAATATGTGTAATAACAGAAAATCATTTCAAGAACTTTATCGTATATATTCATACAATTATAAACAAATTATTTGTAACTTGTGGTCCTTTGACTTTTTGTCCTATCAAATTTGTGACTTTTTGTCCTTTGACTTTCTGTCCGCTTATCAATTATATATCTGTTGTATGTAAACATGAAACTTAATGAAGTTTTTGTTTAAGAATTTATGTGAAAAAACAATGATTAATTTTTGTTAAAAACACACATTGCAAACAAGAAGCACCTTAATAAGGTTTTTTACCCTCAGTACAGGTGTGTTTTTCAGTCTTTTATTTTTACCAAGACTCGGACTTGGACTTAAAAATTAGATAATTTGACTATCTCAATTTGTTAACTGTGATAATTATGTAAGGATGTAAAAATCTGTAAATATATCTTTACTCTATTGTGACTGTTGTCATGTCAGTTAAAAGGATAGTTATATAAACAGTTAAAATTAAAACAAAGTAGAGGTTATTTGGTCAAGTATGGTTCAGACTGGTCGAGTATTGTTCAGACCTTTGATCGAGTATGGTTCAGACTGAAAAATAGGTCGAGAACTGGTTGAGTACAGGTCGAGAAAGGGATAAGACTGTTTCAGATTGGTCGAGTAATAGTTCAGACTTTTTTCAATGGCAAAGATAAGATCCAAATACAAATCAGTACAGTCGAGTATGGTTAAGATTGGGGTCGAGTAATATAAAGTAAAATTCAGACCAATTCAGACTGGTCGAGTAAAACTCAGTACAGTCGAGTACAGATTTGGCAATTTCAGACTTTTACTGGTTTGTAGTGTTACCGACCGTAAAGTTATTGTTGTAACAAAAGCATTATTTCGTTGAAACATGTTCCAAATTTTCTATGCAAAATTTATATTTAAAAGTTATCTGGTTTATTAATTGATGGTAGTTTACACTTTCATATTTCTTGTATGTTCCTATTGAAGATAAGGAAATTAACAATTCTGATCACAATACTTTCATTTCTTTGTAGTTAAGTACTTTATTTCAAATGTTTTATTCCTAAAAAAAGATAAAAAAAATATCTGTCTTCTTTTTCTTGTATGTTATATTACTTAGAAAATTAGACATATTAGTTTACAGTTTGCATTGTTTTATCATAAATATTTTAAATAGATTACAAAGTTGCAATTTATTAACAAAAGACTTCACCATCATAGAAAAGAACGATTTAAAACAAAATTTAGTTGCACAGCATCAGTATATTTGTCTATCTTAATTTAGATTTGTAAGTTCAATTTGAATAATACTCTTCAACCATTCTGTTAATTTCAACATTTCACACTCCGTTTGTGATATATTTAAATCGATTTGCTTGCGGAATTTTAAATTGCAACTGCTTACTTTCATGAAATGTAGCTTCAATTAAATAAAAAATTAAATGTTTTTTGGTATGCGTCAATGAGACAAGAATTCAACGACCAGATAAGAAAATAACATCTTGAGGTAAACAGACATACAGTTAGATATATTATGCATGCATATATGCTTGACAAAATCAATGATCAGTATGAAGACACAATATAAACAGAAGAAATAACAAATTAGCATTTTTGTCCAACTTACTTATAATTTAAACGATGATTATCATTTTTACATTTGAAAAATTATTACCCCGCATATATCGCATAGATATTGAATGAATTTGACAATAATAATCAAGTACTTACCCTTTTGATTGTAATTCTTGTGTAAAATTTAATTTCAATTTTTAATTTTTGGTGTTTTAACGCCACTTTTAAGCACCGCTTTTGGGCTATTTCGTGGCGGCCAGTTTTTATAAGTGGAGGAAGCCGGAGTGCCCGGAGAAAACCAAGGACCTTCGATAGGAAAACTGACAATCCTAGTCAATTAAGATTGGAGTCGAGTGCACCCGCACGAGCGGGGTTCGAACTCACAACCTCAGTGTTGACTGGATAGTGATTACAGTAGTAACTACTTAGACCACTCGACCACCGAGGCCCCCTTTTGTGTAAAATAATAAATGTTTAATGTACATATATATATGCACATGAGTTTGTATTTGCTCAATAAATGTAAATTCTCGTATATAAATATGAATGTTTATGACTGGTTTTACCTGGAGTGCATACTATCTTTAGTAAATGTTTTATTAATCAAAAGTTTGATCTCTAGATCATTAACACGGAAACGCTTTACTATTATCAGAATTAACAATACAATTTAAAGAAAAATTTTTTTGTCGATAGTTAAATTTCAATATTTGCGGTTACATAATACGGCTAGTTTTTATATAAATTAGACCGTTCTTTTTCCAGTTTGAATTGTTTTACACTTGTCATTTTGGGGCCCTTCATAGCTTGCTGTTCGGTGTGAGCCAAGGCTCCGGGTTGAAGACCGTACTTTGACCTATAATTGTTTACTTTTTACACATTGTGATTTGGATGGAGAGTTGTCTCATTGGCACTCATACCACATCTTCTTATTTCTATGTATACTTCTATTATAATGTAGGGATCACATTTAAAATATTGACGTTCTAGAGTTTGAGTACGATATGATGAATTTTCTGCAAGATATTGATATTTGTATGGATATCAAAGAAATAAGCAATTTACAAACATAGCTTTTTAGGTGAAATTCCTTCATATCCTATAAATAAGGAGCAATAAGTTATGAAATAAGAATCCCAAACCGTATGATGTGTTTAGAACTGACATGTAGTACAAACAGTGGGACATCGATCGTAAATATGTTGTGTTGATAACGTAAAACATGCGTTCTGTATAAAAGCAGCACTGCCAATGTTGTAACCGTTCAAACATATACTTCTTGTGTAATACACTAATTATAAAAGTATCGTAATTCGGTGCTTATTCGTCAATTATTACCCAACCGCAAAGTTATTGTTTTAACAAAAGTATTATCCCTTTGAAACATGTTTCATTTTTTCTATACAAAAAATTATATTGCAAAGTTCTCTGTTTAATAATTGGTGGTGATTTACACCTTCATATTTCTTTGTATGTACCTATTGAAGATAAGGAATTCTAAAACAATCCTGATCACAATACTTGTATTTTCCCGCGGTTCGTATAGTAAAGCGGGAAAATATTGTATTGTCGTTACATTTTCATAAATATTCATAAGGCATGACAAAAATTGACCAATCAGGAAGTAGAATTTTGTGTTACGATATATTGGTGTTATTTTCAAGCGCTTCACTTTCTAGTCGTCGTTCAACATAGTAAGCTCCTTTTTATAATTGCTGATTGGAATTAAAGTTGTTTTTCTAATTTTTTATATACTTATTTGCTAATTAAAGGTGTGGTCCGACACTTTTATCCTGAGATAGGCTCGAGCATTGGCATCGGATACAGGTTTCCATTCATATTCATATATAAATAATGATTGTTGGTTTTTCCTGGATGGCCTTGGCTATCTATGAAGGGTAAACATTCAGAAATATATGCGAATACACTATTGATACATTGATATTTAATACATTATATATGTTTAATATTTGTAAAATGTGTACTGCTGAAAATTATTTGAGATACAAATTAAATACGGCGTCTATCACGTTCGACGAGCTGTCGGCAAATTTACATTTGTGTTTTAGTTATATTTAGTCATGGAGTTTAGGTAATACTATCATTATTTTGTGGTTTGGTACTGTATTCTAAATTATTTCTTCCTAAAAAAGAAAAAAAAAATGTTGTCTTTTTTAAGGATTTCTATATTATTTAAAAGAAATTAAGACACATCTTTTATAATTTGCACTGTTTTATCACTTATGACGTTTTGGAATAGATTTCAAAGTTGCGATTTATTAAAAAAAGCCTTCACCATTGTAGCAAAGAAAGATTAAAACCTTAAATGCTCATCATATCATCAGTATATTTTTCCACTAGTATGTTAATTAAATTTGTGTGTTCTGTTTTAATATATACTCTCCCACCGTTAAGTTAAATTTAACATTTCGCACTCCGTATTTGAGATATTTCAATCGATTTGCTTGCAAAAGTTAAAATGCCAACTCTTCACCACTGGTATCATGAAATATAGCTTCAATTAAAATAAAAAAAATAATGGATTTTTAGTATCAGTCAATTAGACAAGGATTCAACTACCAGATAAGTATGTTACAATCAGAAATCACCTTTAAATTGTAGCCAACATAAGACGAAAATCAATCATAAATTAAAGGAGATTTATTATACAATTTTACACGAAATATTATACAAATAGAAATGTCAACTTAACTGTTAAAATATATGTCCGATCCTTTGTCTTTTCTTTATCCGGAATTCTTCTCTTAACTGTACGGAATCCAATGGAATATATATGTCTAGTAAGTTCACAATCTAGTATGATGTCGTTCGTAAATAAAAGTGTCAATCCAACAACTCCAGAGAACTTCTGAGAATAGAAGTATATTAATGTCTGTCTGAATTTCGGTGTCTGTATACATAGTTGTCACGGAAACCTCCAGAACACTATAAAAGGGAAACGCCTAGAAAACTGTAGAAGGGAAACTTCTAGAATACTATAAAAGTTTAAATTACGCATCGTAGATTATGATCATTCCGGAATCATTATGTAAGTCAAATAGAAAGTTCTAATAATGCCATCAGTATCTATGATTATGTCAATTAAATAAACATCATAAGGCCACACAAAACAAATTAGGCCAAGATAAATAAATATGATAATTACAATATTATAACACCTCCCCCTTAAAAAAATTTTGAGTGTAGCGAGAATTTTTCAAGAACAATATATACAAAAACATCATATTCCTGTAATAATAAACTCTATCTAGTCAACCTCTGGTTCTTGTTTCTCATTTTTTTTTGGAGGTGAGAGGATTATGATCAGTATAAACAAGAATAGGATGCAAAGTGGGATTTAAACATACATCAAAATGTTGAAGTGCAGACAACTGTGCCAATTACTCTTTTTAATAGTTGAATAATTTTTCTGATGTTTATCTAATTTCTTAGAAAAATATGATATAGGTTTCTCAACATTATCATCTGTTTCTTGATATAAAATGGCTTCAACTCTTACATCACTTGCATCAACGGCAAGTTTAAATTGTTTTTCTAGAGTCTGGAGTGATCAGAACTGGACTGTTTATTTAAAAAAAAATGAATTTCTATTTTCAAAAGCATTTTGACAATTATCACTCCAGATGAAATTTAGAATATTTCCGTAAAAGATGAGTCAATGGTTGAACAACAGTAGCAAAGTTTGAACAGAATTTCCTGTAAAATTCAATCATGGCTAAATATCTTATAATGTTGTTTTTTTATTTGCAGGAGGAGGAAATTTGGTAATTGCATCCACTTTAGTCATAATATGTTTCACTTGACCGCGGCCAACTGTATGCCCTAAATAATCAACAGTGGCCTGACAAAGTTCACTTTTACCAAGATTAACAGTCAAATTGATTGTGAAAATCTATCAAAAGTATCATATTAATGTGTTAAATGCTCTTCCCAGCTTTCACAACATACAATAAGATCATAAATATAAGAATAACAACAGTCTAAATCTTTTATAATATTATTGGTCATTCTTTGAAGCTTGAGCACTTTTCATATCAAACGGCATGACAGTATACTGAAATAAGCCGTCTGGTGTGACAAAAGTTGATATTTCACGAGCTCTCTGTGTCAAAGGTGCCTGCCAGTAACCTTTCAATAAATCAAATTTTGCTTGCCCAATGTTGTCAATACAGTCGTATATCCTTGGAATTGGATAGGAATCAGATTTTGAAACAGAATTAATTTTTCTGAAATCAGTTACGAAATAAACGGTTCTATCTGGTTTGGGTACAAGGAGAAAAGGAGAGCTCCATTCACTGTAACTCGGCTAAATAATATCATTGGCAAACATATATCTAATTTTTTGTCTCATGAAATCAAGTTTAAGTGGATTGAGCCGGTAAGGATATTCCTTAATTAAAGAAGCATCGCCTACATCAACATCATGACAAACAGCAGTTGTTTTGTTTGGCACATCTGGAAAATGATGTTTTAAAAGAAAATACAAAAGATTTCAATTTTTCTCTGCGATCGAAAGTCAGATGTGCAAGTTTTGAGTCTAAATTTGACAAAATTTCTTTTCAATCTAACTGTTTGCTCCATAGTCTTGGAATCAAAAGGTGGTTCATTTGTATCTGGTTTGTCATGATCGTTCTCCATTTTAACCATGGTTAAAGTGGCAACTGGTTAACTCTCATCTTCATTAGTACGCACAAAATATGGTTTTAACACATTAATATGACACACTCTTTTTTTTTTGGCGCCGACTTGGAGTTTTTACAATATAATTCAAATCATTGATTTTACTCTCTATTGTAAAAGGACCACAGTATTTATCCTGTAAAGGATGTCCAGGGACTAGCAAAAATACAAGTACCTTATCACCAGGTTCAAAAACGCTGTCCCTGGCATTTTTATCATACCATATTTTCATCTTAGTCTGAACATTTTTTAAATTGTTCTGAGCAATTTGACAAGCAGTATATAATTTTTCTTTAAAAATAGATACATAGTCTAGAAGATTCAAAAGTGTATTCAGTAAGCCATTTTTCCTTAACCAATTTGAAAGGTCCTCTTACAGTATTACCAAACGCCAACTCAAAGGAGATAAAACCAAGGGATTCTTGAACAGCCTCGCGGACTGCAAAAAGAATAAAGTGGACACCATCATCCGAGTCCCTGTCGAATTGAAGACAAAAAGTTCCTATCATTTTTCTTCAATGTTTGATGAAAACGTTCTAAGGCACCTTGAGATTCTGGACGATAAGTACTTGACCTACATTGAGCAATCCCTTACTGGTAAACGACCTGATGGAATAAACCTGACATGAAATTTGAACCCTGGTTGCACTGTTTAGACTTAGGAAGTCCTACTAACGTGAATAATTGTCTGGATATTCCTAAACGGAATATCCTCAGGAAAGCGAGTGGATGTACAAAAGATCGTCAATAAATACGCATTTCCAGTCTTGGTCTTTGGAAAAGGTCCAACGCAATCAATTAGTACTCGACTGAAAGGTTCTTCAAAGGCTTAAATTGGCAGAAGTGGTGCTGGTGGTATTCTCTGGTTAGGCTTACCAACAACCTGGCATGTATGGCATGATTTGCAGTAATTTGTGACATCATTTCTAAGTCTGGGCCAGTAGAAATGTTGGAAGATCTTTAGGCGATTCTTCCTTATACCTAAATGTCCGGCTAAGGGGGTGTCATGGGCAAGACCAATAATGTCTTGCCTATAGACTTTAGGCACCAACACTTGGTATACCACTCTCTATTCCTCCTCTGGGATAGTATCAGGTTGCCTCCATTTCCCCATTAAAATGCCATCTTGATGGTAGTAGCATTCGGCCACTTTGTCTGCTTCCTCCTGTGGTTGAGCACTCTAGCGGAGCTGAAAACCTCTGGGTCTTTAATTTGCACTTCCACAAACTTTCTTTTGTCTAGAAATGGCTGTTCATGTCTGGCCGTGGCATAATTACATGCTTATTAGTACTAGGTGGTCATATTCTGGCCTTTTTTGAGCCACAGGAACCGTCAATGTTGGCAAGGAAAGTGTCAGAAAGGTCTATATAATCATACTGATCCTCATTTTGTTGTTTTCTTGCCATCGTCCTAGTAACAACACAAGCTGGATACAGTTCAGCATCATCTTCAGGAGATTTAATATCCACCACCGGTTCACTGGTAACAATTGGTTCAGCAACCACTTTGTTCCTAGCTAGATCATTTCCTAGCAATATTGAAATATCCTCAACAGGGAGATTAGGACGAACACCCACAACAACTGGTCAAGTAATTAAATCTGACTTCAAATAAATACGATGGAGGGCACATCTATATAACCTCCACACCTTGTAACAAAACGGATGCACCAATGGAAGTCTCCTCGGAAAAAGGCAACACACCTTCTAACAACAAAGTCTGAGAAGCTCCAGTGTCCCGTAAATTCTTAATAGGCTGAAGAGTATCAACAATAGAAACATACCCATCAGACATAAAGGGTTTATAATCCTCCAAGTAATCACAAAACCTGGACCTGAAAGCCTGACTCGCAGGATATTCCAACTTATTGGTAACGAGGGGTGTCGTACAAGCACTGGACTTGGGTCTATTATCTCTTTCATTCTTCTTCTGGAGTATAAAACAATCAGCTATCAGGTGACCATTTTCTTACAATAAGCACAAGTTAGTGACTTCTTCTCAAAAGGATCAAATTTTGGACTAGACATATTATAACTAGACTCTTATTCTGTGCAACAGGCTTACTATCAGTACGCTCAGTACTTTGGTTTTTGTAATTTCCGCTTGTAGTATTCAAATTTTGACCTTTGAAACTTCTTTTATGTGGAAGGGTATAATTATCGGAAATAACAGCTGCATCTTGCAATGTCTCAACAGTTTTGTCATCTAAATGTGTTTTTATGTCTAAACGAAAACACTGCTTGGACTCTTCTAATAACATTAACTGTCTTACTATATCAAAATTGTATTTTCTTTGACGTAAGCTATTTATCAAATAGATCTTCTTTCTCCCTAGCAAATTCAACATAGGTTTGTGATTCAAACTTTTTATAAGACCTAAATTTCTGTCTATATGCGTCTATATATCTAGCGCTAGTTCATTAGCTTTTAAAACTTCCTGTTTAACAGTGTCCTAATCAGAACTTATTTCTGAAGAAAGTACTGAGTAAATTTCAATAGCCTTGCCCTCAAAAACACTTTGCAGCATTGTAGTCCAATAAGGCTTGGCCATTTTAAATTTTGAGCAATTTTCTCAAACTGTGGAAGATATTTATCAACTATTTTTTTTCCAGAACATTTGGTAACCAAGCGTATATTTTTGCTGCCTCAAAATGTTCTGATTTTGACTCAATTTTAGTGTTGCTTTCTACTTTGACCATTTCTATTTTTCTTTTCTCCATATCTAACCTTTCCCTCATTTCAAGTTCTGCCTGCTTTAATTTAAATTCATCTTCTTTTTCTTTTCTTTTGTCCATCTCAAACCTTTCTTTAATTTCAAGTTCTGCCTGTTTTTCTTCTTTTTCTTTTAACAATTGTTTTAATTTAAATCTATGTTCTAATTCAATAGAAAATGAAAGGATATAGAGTAAATGTACATGGGACAAAATTGTACACAATACATAGAAAACATAGAAAATTATCAATGAACAGGGCTTTTATTCCTGTTCTTCATCTTGACAGTTTATGTAGGGTCTTCAACAATGAACGAACCATTCATACCCTACAACAAGGTCAAGACGGCCCCTAGCGTCGACTTAAGTGGTACTATTGATCAAAATAAACAACAGTTCACCTTCTTGCTCCCCACCCGCCTCGGAGTGCCAACTTGTGCGATGGTTGTGTACGACGGTTCTCCAGTCGAAAGCATCAGGGATACAAGAAAAGTGCAGTGATTTTGAAAGACATCGATCGCCGCTAAAATATGCCTTGAAGTTACACATGTCGGGAGCGGTCAATGAATTACATAATTTATAATTACGGCGAGGTTTTTGCCCAACAAAAGAACAATAATTTCGAAACAACAAATGATAGACAATACATATAAAACTAAACAACAAATGATAGACAGCATAAAAAATGATAAAATAACACCATTACAAACTCAATTCCAATTTAATATTCTTATACGTGTCTATAAATAAAACAAATCTATTTAATATTTAGAAATTTACCATTGATAATATAAACGTCACAAAAAATACGTCAGTTTTTGTGACGTTGATCCATTCATGTGACGCGCAGTTTATATTTCGTTTGTGGTGTCCTGGTGTGCTGTCGTAAATTCATGGGAGGTGTCCGTTGTTATTCTGCGGTTTACATGTTGTAATGTACTATTCAATTAATTATTTATGTATTTCTCTGTGCTGAGTGTTCTTGCGTTTGTTTGTACTTTTCATGTTACATAGTGTTGTCATTTTAGCGGTATTTTTAACATTGCCATATAAGAGGGAGGTTTGGCTAGCTATAAAACCAGGTTCAACACACCATTTTTCTTAAAATGTTCTGTACCAAGTCATGAATATGGCAGTTGTTATCAGACAGTCCGTTTCTATGTATGTTAGCGTTTGCTTTTGTTGTTGTTCAGTGTTTCTGTTGTTCCGTTGTTTTCCTCTTATAGTTGATGTGTTTCCCTCGGTTTTAGTTTGTTACCCGGATTTGTTTTTGATTAATCGAGATATGACTATTGAACAGCTGTATACTACTGTTGCCTTTATTTAGATAATGTTATATATTCGTTATGTTTACATTTGAAAATTTACGACTGTATTAACTGATTTTCTGTAGGAAGAGAGACAACTTTTATTCCCTTTTTCACTTCTGACGATTAATATCAATTGCTGTAATTTTTCTCTGATATACCTGCAAAATAAAAAAATGTCGTTAATTGTCATCTTTTTTTCAATGTGTATTTCATTGATCAAGTATCTAAGTCTTTATTATATCAACCACAGATTATTCTTTTTTGTAGTTTAATTGAGTTTCTTAACTCTTTGTTTGATTCAAATTATGAATATATTGACAGTAGATCTTGTCAATCCGACTGTGAAACATTCTAACGGAAACTATGTATCGCTGTATACAACTTATTTCTTGTTTATTTTTATTTTTATGTCGACATGCAATTTCATCGGTATGTTCATTTTCGGTTAGCAAACTGTTTATAAAATGTTGAATTATTCGAAACGCTTATAGAGTTGTACCCAAAGAAATAGATTGCTTTAGCTGAACATGATTTGTATTTGAATTAATTTTTCGGAATTTTTGGTTTTTAATGCTCATCAACTTTGTATCTGATTTAGCTTCACAGCTGTTTTATTCGAGAGCCACGGATGAGTCTTACGTAGTCGAAACGCGCTTCAGGGATCCCAAATTATAAGCCTGGTATCCCTGATGACTTTTAACAATAATTGGGACGTGTCTTCTGCTTGTGGGCATTCCTTCTCCTGAAGTGTCACCAGCTCAATAGTCAGCACTTTTGTATTTGTTTTTGCCTTCCAACTTCTTGAATAAAGCGCATTTTTTTACTTTTTGCAACTGTTTAAGACCGATCAATTAGACTCCATCTAAAAAACAGATTCATATTACAAGTATAAGTCTTTATTACTTCTAAGTACACATGTTTAAATTCAAAAGTGTGCCCAGTTTGAACAAATATACACTGTATAGTTGTTATTTAGTTCTTTTTACAAGAATTGTAGGCATTGCAAAAAGTTAAATAACAAAAAAAACTGAACTCCAAGGAAAATTCAAGTCGGAAAGTCCCTTATAAAATGGCGAAATCATAAGCTCAAACACATCAGTCGAATGAAAACAACTGTCGTATTCCTGACTTGTACAGACATTTTCTTATGTAGCAAATGGTGAATTAAACCTGGTTTTATCGCATAAAATTCCATTATATTGACAATAATGTATGAACAAAACAAACAGACATAATAGGTAAAAATGTCAACAATAGGGTTACAGCAGTCAGCATTGTGTTATAATCTTAATCATTACAAAGACAAATAAAAGAACACTATAACAAGTAATTAAGATTATAAACAACGTCAGTACCTAGAATCTATACTCCAAGACCATCATGTATTTTTTGTGAAGTTGGTACGGAATATTTATGAACAAGGTCTTGGTATCTTCCGATGAACTTTTTTTAAGAAAAAGGACAAGACGTTCTTTGACATAACCCTGGTTCATCAACCTTCTGCTCAGATACTGGTGACGTTTTACAAAGTCTGAGTAGCAGCTGCAAGCTCTTGAATACCGAATGAGTTGGGAAATGTATATCCAATATGCAGGTGAAGTTGGTATATTGCTACTAAGGTGGGGGAAATTGACAATTTCAAAATCGTCTCGTTTGTCATAGATTCTGGTACTGAGATGACAGCTTATATCAAATTCGAGGTTTAAGTCTAAAAATGAAGCGGAGGAAGCCGTGCCTGTTGTTTCTTTAATTTCTAGTTCTGGAAGATATATTAAAGGAATCCAATCAGAAAAGTTTGGATTGTTAATGGAAAGAACATCATCAATATTATATCTGAATGTGAAATTAAATGATCTCGTTTCTTTGATCTTCTTGTTTTGGACAAGTGTCTGAAGGAACTCTGATTCATATGAAAATAAGAAGAGGTCGGCAAGGAGAGGGGCACAGTTCGTTCCCATATGAATGCCGATAATTTGTTGAAAAAGTCTACCTCCAAATTCAACAAATATGTTGTCAATAAGAAACTCCAGCATACTGATCACTTGTTCCTCTGTGTAGCATGTTTTACCTTCTTGTTCACTATTAACAAAATATGCCGTATGGTATCCCAAAGTAATAAATTTATAGCGTATGCTACCATTCTTATATCGAAAATATTTTTACGATATTAATTGCTCTCGAAAACAATTAATTTGATATAATACGTTTTCATTGATGTGTAAATAAACTTTTTGTAAATGCTGCAAATCATTTTAATATATTGCATTACAAAATTAAAATAAGGTTCATTGTTTAATTTAATTTGCAAACCAGTTCGCATTGGAAAAGATGAAAAGGAGTAAAGATCCTTTCTAAAGCTTTCCTTTGCAAAGAAAGGTCTCGATGCCATCAACTAGGGCAATATTCTTCATCATTAATCAGTTCACTCGAAAATACCTCCCTATATAAAAGATCAGTTTGTACCTATCATTTCTTATACCTATACCAAACCAATTGCAACTAAAATTTTCAACTACAAACACGTGTTGCAGGATCTCAATATTGACGACTTCAAGTCTAAACATCCTGATTGCACCTGTGCTAGTTCCCCATTCATGTATAATCCAGCTGACCACGTTATTACTGGTGACATAAACATTGTCAATTACTCTTCTCAGCGAAATGTGTTATTCAAAGGCCCGAAATATCGGGAGCCTAAATCCATCAATTGGAAACACAACTTCAAAATACTGATGGATTCAGTCGAGGAATATGCCAGGCAATGGGTTTATTGCGTGAAAGAAGACGTAGATACTCTTTCCAAATGGATTAAGGCTTGAGGTCGTTGATACAAATGAGAATTAAAAAAACTGAATGGGTCTATGAATACACATGCTACATCAATTTTAAAGATCCTAATGTTGCAAAACACCTGTTCTACCTCCATGACAAATATGTTGATGTCCGGGCAGATAAAGCCCAAAACAACATCGTTTTTGTGTGTCAATCATTTTACATAAACTGATTGATAAATGAATTAGGTATTGACAATTCACTGGGAAACTCAACATATACCCCACGACACTTACCAAGGAGAAAATCCTGGATAACCTGCTATATTTTCCTTTGGAATTTCAACCAAAGATGAAGAATTGAATATTCCATCACTGAATTGGATACCCAAACTACATAAGTGTCCTTACAAACAACGTTAATTTGCTGGGTTTTCCAAGTGCTCCACGAATCCTCTTTGTACATTATTAACATCAATTTTATCAGCAAAAGAGGCCGAGCTTCAAAGTTATTGTGAAACTACTTATTCTAGAGGTGACGTGAATCAGATGTGGATACTAAAAAAATCCAAAAACCTTTTAGAGTACATACAATCTAAGTCTCTTTCATTTTGAAAAATTATTAATTTTGTTACTTTTCTACACTTTACACAAGTACTCCCCATTCCAAACCTAAAGACAAATTGAAAGAGTTGGTCCTGCTTTGTTTCATAAAAAAGAATGGTCAACGTAGATACAAGTATCTTGTCTTAGGAGGGATACATCGTACTTTGTAAAAAATCACTCTGATTCAAACAAAAAATTCTCTAAAACTGACATTATCAAGATGATTGATTTCTTGATTGACAACATAATTGTTAAGTCTGGAGGACGTGTTTTTCAACACACAATCGGTATTCCCATGGAAACCAACTGTGCTCCTCTTTTGCCGTCCTGTTCATTTATTCATGTGAGGCTGACTCCATACAAAAACTTCTTAGAAAGAAAGAAAAGAAGTTAGCAGTATCATTTAACTTTACTTTCCGCTATATAGGTGATCTTCTCTCACTAAAAAAACTCAAAATTTGGTGACTATGTTGAACGCATCTATCCCATCGAACTCGAGATAAAGGATACAACAGATACAGTTAAGTCTGCCTCATATCTTGACTTACATCTAAAATTGACAATGAGGGCCGGTTGAAAAAAAAACTTTAAGACAAAAGGGATGATTTCAGCTTCCCGATAGTGAACTTTCCATTCTTATGTAGCAACATTCCAACAGCGCCTGCATACGAAATATATATCTCCCAGTTGATACGATGATTTAAGGCTTGTATTTCCTATCATGATTTCCTTGATAGAGGGTGGCTGCTCATAAGGAAGCTATTAAACCAAGAGTTCCAAGTGGTAAAGTTGAAGTCGTTCCTTCATAAATTTTACGGACGCCATCACGAGTTGGTTGACCATTATGGAATATCCGTTTCACAGGTGATAGCGGATATGTTCCAATTGTCGTAACTACTATCCCGTCCCCTTTTCCCCGAATGTGACCTACCGAATTAGACTTTTACCGGATTTGTACTAACATGATCAACACGACCGGGTGCTATATGTGGAGCAGGATCTGCTTACCTTTCCGGAGCATCCCCAGTTTTTGGTAGGGTTCGTGTTGCTCAGTCTTTAGTTTTCTATGTTGTGTTTTGTGTACTGATGTTTGTCTGTTTGTCTTTTTTAGCAATGGCGTTGTCAGTTTATTTTTGACTAAGAGTTTGAATGTCTATGACGCGGAATTAGGGTCATAAACATCGAATTTAGCATATGCTTAAATCATTTTAGCATATGCTATATTATAATTTAGCATATGCTAAAATGATTTTAGCATAAGCTTAATTCATTTTAGCTTAAGCTAAATTCATTTTAGCATAAGCTGAATTCATTTTTGCATAAGCTAAAATCAATTTAGCATATGATGAATTGTTTAGCTTATACATAAATGTTGGCGCGGAATCAAGGTCATAAATATTAAAATTAAAGTTTATTTTAGCATATACTTAATGAATTTAGCTTATGCTAAAATGATTTTAGCTTATGCTTAAATGAATTTAGCTTATGCTTAAATGAATTTAGCTTATGCTAAAATGATTTTAGCTTATGCTTAAATGAATTTAGCTTATGCTTAAATGAATTTAGCTTATGCTAAAATGATTTTAGCTTATGCTTAAATGAATTTAGCTTATGCTTAAATGAATTTAGCTTATGCTAAAATGATTTTAGCTTATGCTAAAATGAATTCAGCTTATGCTTAAATGAATTTAGCTTATGCTAAAATGATTTTAGCTTATGCTAAAATGAATTCAGCTTATGCTTAATTAATTGTTTTATCCAATCAAAATCTCGCTTTCTTAACTACTTTTATACTTTTCTCTAGTATAAATAAATAACCACTTTTCTCAAATAAATAAATGTTTTTCTTAATGTAAATACATTTATAAAAAGGGTGGACTATGGCCCTCAGCCATCCCGCTAAATCCGCCTGAGTGTGCCCTCTGCTACCAATTAAGCCGATTTTGTATAAAAATTTCGGTCTCGCATGTAGGAAAATTTATTTCAAATTCTTGACACGTGTTTGTTGTTTAAATAAAATTCTATGTGTAATTTTGTATACATTGTATTCGATCTTTTAATTCTTACTAAATATACAATGTGTACATTTGTTGCCGATTGCATGAAAGAAAATTTCACTACTGTGTGGGGTTAAAAGGTCGAATACAATGTATACAACATTCAAGTTGAGATTGGAACAAATGATGTTTTTCAATCTTGTAAAATGATTTAGCACTATAAATACAGGTCAATTTCTATTTGCAGCCAGTGACGGTGGGCGTAGAGGGCTCTTTGCTTGGACTTTTTTTTTTTGGAAAATGATTTATCAGACTAGACTTCGTAAACTTTGTCATTTCCTGTGTACTCTAGTATTTAATTTTATGCGACAATTCTTTACTTATAAAGATATTTTTCGCTGGAATTTACTGATTGTCAAAGTCATGTGATTCGCTATGGTGGAGTTTACCAGTGCGTCGAAAAAACGTCGCTCAGTCATTTTGAAATTTAAATAACAGTAACACATTGCTTAGGCTGAGGATGACAATCATGACACCTTCAAAGCGACACAGGATTGAGCAAGAACGTATTAACTTCTATTTCACTATGCCACCAAACAGAAAGTAATGCTCTATACAATTGAGAAATGGAAATGGGGAATGTGTCAAAGAGACAACAACCCCACCAAAGAGCAGACTACTACACTGTCAAGAAAAAAAGGTCCACAGCAATATTATTTACCTACGAAAACATGTTTAACCCCAAACGCCCCAGCCTATTTTAAAATAACATAGCTGAATAATAATCCCAAGTCAGTATAAGCTCTAGATAGATTTAAAGTCTAAGGTACGGACCATTTGATTTGAGGGGCAGTCTTAGATATTTGAGACAAATAAAAAAAAAAAATGACTCTTATTCTTGCCGTAAACAAAAATTCTGGCCGTATCTGGATTGAAAACAATAATCTTGTCCAGTTTTTGCTACTAGAAACGAAAATTTCCAACAGAATTATTTAGCATTAAATGAACATGATGAATAAAACCGAGCTATGGTCTGTGATAACCTTAAAACGATTACTGAAAGGCGTTTTATCATCTGAAAATGTCATGCTGTTCTTAATGTTATATAAATATATAAAATTCGACAAATTGAGGCTGGGCGTTTTTCTGAAAATTTAGTTTTTCGCTAGTAAGAGTTATCTCTCATTTACCACATAATTGGCGAAGTGTACGCAATTGCACGCCTCTAGCGAAATACGGAGTTAAAACCGTTCGTCGTTAGTTACGCAAGTTATCTCCCTTATTCCAAGAAAGGACAATGGGCACAATCGAAGAGAAACTACTTCGTGCGGTCTATCATGAATCCAAGAAGCACACTATTATTATTTCCATAGTAGTTGTAAAGATTGAGTTTTTTTAATAACTATTCAATAGGTCAACTGCCCAGATAGAACTACTATGACATTGTTTTCTTCCGGATCAAATTTCACTCGGATTCCGGGGCGGATATAATTTTGCTTTACACATCATTCAAAATTAGAAAATGTAATTTTGAAGTAACATTTTTATTCTCAAGTCTCAATTCAAGATTATGAATGAATAGAATATAGTATTACGGTTAAAGAAAAGAGGTCAGGAAAGTTATGTGATCACTTAACTTGTAACTGCATTTTAATATTTAGTGGAATGAGAGGTGAAATGAGTTAGGACTATTACATTTCGATAGCATTTAAAGATTTCTTTTTTGAAATTTAACCAAAGTCTACTGCAAGGGATGTTTAACGACCTCAGTGATTATCCATGAGGATCTTGCACGCGATCAGCTCTATATGCTTTCACCTAGTTCATGATTATACAAGAATTGAGAAGCCTGTGGTTTACTGGTTGTCATTCACTTTGGTTCATGTCTGTCACTTCACAACATGGTATTTGTTTTTCGTATCAAAATATTTTTGTCATAAATAAGGCCGTTGATTTCCTCTTTTGAAATTTTACGCATTTTCATGTTGGAGTCTTTATAGACTACATATTATTTTTCTTATTCTTCAATGGTTGAAAACAGGATGGTTGTTTATAGTAATTGTTTACATTGACTTCATTCGACCAGTGGCGGGTAGTTGTCTCATTGGCAGTCATATCATATCTCCTTATTTTTTTTTATATTATATAAATAAGAAAGCAATGCATTATGCAGAGGATATATTCGTATGGCACTACGCTAGGTAAACCCGTGTGGCAATACATTACGAATAGTCTATGCTTATTTAAGGGAAAGGGATCGAGACGGGAGTTTTTTGTAAAATAATTTTTTTTTTTTTTTGCAGAGTTGCGTCACGAGCGTGTCACTTGTGTGTAAACAAGACGAATTAAATAGGTTTATAATGTAGACTATATTGTGTGCAATACCTCAGAATAACACCATGCAGAAATGACAATGATGAAAATATGCAGAAAATATGTTTACTTTTTTAAATACAAACATGCAGAAGTAAGATGGAAAAAGAGGTGTATACCCGATCCTAATATTATAACCGATTAATTCATTCTGGCAACGCTGTGTTAACCGTGACAAATTCAAACTCGATATTTGATTCATAAAAAAGTAATCAATCCAAGCATTAATCAAAGTACTGAAGTATCGAACATCGGATGACCGCAAGTTCTTGTGGATGGTCAAA
The DNA here is from genome assembly GCA_017311375.1 of Mytilus coruscus. Taxonomy (NCBI): domain Eukaryota; kingdom Metazoa; phylum Mollusca; class Bivalvia; order Mytilida; family Mytilidae; genus Mytilus; species Mytilus coruscus. The sequence goes on from CM029600.1 coordinate 32,359,609, forward strand.
AGCACATGTCACAGAAACAGATCACATCTCTATACCTGAAACTGAGGTTAATTTACAGTGATATTTTTTTTCTGATACATTTTCGTGCGTGGATGATAAATGAATGACAGGAAATTCAACCGCACCGTAATAACTATTACATTGTAGTGATATAAATCAGGGTACCGGGGACTATTATACTAATATAATAATAGTTCCAGAGAATACTGTACACTGGTTTGTTGTTATATATTATATTAATATTACGGTTGCATGTATATATAATTTTCATCCATTTGTATATCATTCTATTCTACTATTCTAATTATAGTGCAGTGCACGTGCATGGGGGCACTCTTCTGTTAAAAAAAAAACAATGTTTCTAAAAGATTGGATATGAGAAGCCATTCATATTTTCCCGCGATAGCGATACATCGGAATGACCTCACGGTAACTTATTCCAGGGGCACGGCCTATCACCTTGTACTCTAAATTCATAAATTATTGCAATGTTTCAATTGTTGCGAAAAGAGGGACGAAAGATACCAGAGGGACAGTCAAACTCATAAATCGAGAACAAACTGACAACACAATGGCTTAAAATGAAAAAGACAAACACTTTGATTCTCTAAAAAAATGAACAGCAAGCAGAAACCATTTGTCAACTTTTTGATTACTGCTCTAAGTGTGGTTATTAATAGTATGTGTCTATGTACTTGACTCGGATATCTGCACGAGGGATTTCATTAATGGTACATTTTTTTTCAGGTGCGGATCCAGGAATTTGAAAAAGATGGAGACCTAGCTAGCTATCGTTTGGACAAGGGCCGTAAAATACATGGTGGCATGTAGGTAGTTGCCTCCTATTGCGGGCTGAGAAAAAAAGAAAGAATAAAGAAAAAAACTCAGAAAATAAAAATAATGGTTTAAATCCTGCTTTATTTTAATAGCACTGGTTGTTAGTTTAATCAACAAGGTGATTAATCATAATGGCAGGGGGTGTTCGATATTTATATAATTAGAACTGGTAAATATCGCTGAACGGTACTCAACTCCTCTGCACACGTAGTTCTACCCAAATATAAAACAAATACTACTGCTTATGTTGGCCTTGCCAGTTGTGTCGTGCAGTTGTGAGAGATCATTTTCTGCGTTACGGCGCCTTAAAACATGGAACAGGTCAACAATGACGGAAAGCAAATTGTGTGGTCTGGCTATGCTACACATACATAGAAGTGAAAATGTTGGCAATTTAAATAGATATAGGAAGATGTGGTATGAGTGCCAATGAGACAACTCTCCATTCAAAATGACAATTTATAAAAATAAACCATTATAGGTCAAGGTACGGCCTTCAACACAGAGTCTTGGCTCACACCGAACAATAAGCTATAAAGGGCCCCAAAAATACTAGTGTAAAATCATTCAACCAGGAAAATCAACGGTCTAATATATATAAAAAAAAAACGACAAACGAGAAACACGTATAAATTACACAAACAAACTGTACATCAGATTCCTGGCTTAGGACAGGTGCAAACATTTGCAGCGGGATTAAACGTTTTAATGGTACCAAACCTTCTCCCTTTTCTGAAACAATAGTATAACATCACAACATAGAAAAACACACGATAAAATATCAATTGGAAGGCTTAACTCAATGAAAAAACGTAAATTAACACACTATGAACGAATTAATTTGATCTGCGATACCTGAGTGCAAATACATAGTTAATAAAATTATTAGGGATAAATATTTAAGGTCAAAAGTAGATAAACAGGTTTAAAAAAGGTTTAAATGTATAGAAGTGCTAAAGAGATGGGATTCGTCCAAGCATTAAAAAATCGCCTTAGCATTTGACAAAGCCTAACTTTTCTAGTTCAGAATAAAACTTTCAGTGTAAACAAAGTGTAATAACGTTATGATAATTTAAGTTATGGGTTATTCAAGTGCATTTTCATATTAAGGTAGGAAAAAAATATCATTTTCTGCATATAATGGGTCAAATAAAATTTTCATGACAGCCCAGGCAATTTATGGCCCTGTGGGCGGATGCTTGTGAAAACAATATATATATTAAGTGGTTCGGTCTTACTCCATCTTGTATTTGGAAGAAGCAGATAACTTTGCTCTAGAAATTTGATCAAAAGTGCAAATTTTGAGAGTTGTATGTAATTCATGTAAAAGACTTTTAATAGAAATATAGAAAATTGTGTGTTTTATCATAGTAACAGCTGTAATTTCTCAAAAACACCTTGTTTGTGTTTGATTAGATTTTTTTCAACTTTGACAAATTATTCTGTTGGAAATTTTTGTTTCTAGTAGCAAAAACTGGACAAGATTATTGTTTTCAATCCAGATACGGCCAGAATTTTTGTTTACGGCAAAAATAAGAATAATTTTTTTTTGTCTCAAATATCTAAGACTGCCCCTCAAATCAAATGGTCCGTACCTTAGACTTTAAATCTATCTAGAGCTTATACTGACTTGGGATTATTATTCAGCTATGTTATTTTAAAATAGGCTGGGGCGTTGGGGGTTAAACATGTTTTCGTAGGTAAATAATATTGCTGTGGACCTTTTTTTCTTGACAGTGTAGTAGTCTGCTCTTTGGTGGGGTTGTTGTCTCTTTGACACATTCCCCATTTCCATTTCTCAATTGTATAGAGCATTACTTTCTGTTTGGTGGCATAGTGAAATATAAGTTAATACGTTCTTGCTCAATCCTGTGTCGCTTTGAAGGTGTCATGATTGTCATCCTCAGCCTCAGCAATGTGTTACTGTTATTTATATTTCAAAATGACTGAGCGACGTTTTTTCGACGCACTGGTAAACTCCACCATAGCGAATCACATGACTTTGACAATCAGTAAATTCCAGCGAAAATATCTTTATAAGTAAAGAATTGTCGCATAAAATTAAGTACTAGAGTACACGGAAATGACAAAGTTCACAAAGTCTAGTCTGATAAATCATTTTCCAAAAAAAAGTCCAAGCAAAGAGCCCTCTACGCCCACCGTCACTGGCTGCAAATAGAAATTGACCTGTATTTATAGTGCTAAATCATTTTGCAAGATTGAAAACATCATTTGTTCCAATCTCAACTTGAATGTTGTATACATTGTATTCGACCTTTTAACCCCACACAGTAGTGAAATTTTCTTTCATGCAATCGGCAACACATGTACACATTGTATATTTAGTAAGAATTAAAAGATCGAATACAATGTATACAAAATTACACATAGAATTTTATTTAAACAACAAACACGTGTCAAGAATTTGAAATAAATTTTTCTACATGCGAGACCTAAGTTTTTATACAAAATCGGCTTAATTGGTAGCAGAGGGCACACTCAGGCGGATTTAGCGGCATGGCTGAGGGCCATAGTCCACCCTTTTATAAATGTATTTACATTAAGAAAACATTTATTTATTTGAGAAAAGTGGTTATTTATTTATACCAGAGAAAAGTATAAAAGTAGTTAAGAAAGCGAGATTTTGATTGGATAAAACAATTAATCAAGCATAAGCTGAATTCATTTTAGCATAAGCTAAAATCATTTTAGCATAAGCTAAATTCATTTAAGCATAAGCTAAAATCATTTTAGCATAAGCTAAATTCATTAAGTATATGCTAAAATAAACTTTGATTTTAATATTTATGACCTTGATTCCGCGCCAACATTTATGTATAAGCTAAACAATTCAGCATAGGCTAAATTGATTTTAGCTTATGCAAAAATGAATTCAGCTTTTGCTAAAATGACTTTAACTTAAGCTAAAATGAATTTAGCTTATGCTAAAATCATTTTAGCAAATGCTAAATTATAATATAGCATATGCTAAAATGATTTAAGCATATGCTAAATTCGATGTTTATGACCCTAATTCCGCGTCATAAATGTCCCTTTGTTTTTTTTTTTTTTCGTATGCATCTCTTCTACTTCATGTATCTTGAGAGAATTCTTTTAGAAATTTTATGCCACAGCCTAAACGAATTTCTCGAAACATGTACAAATAAAGGGTTGAGTATACGTTATATCAATACACAAAATTCTTTGTACTTGATAAAATATCAATATTGATTTATATGGGATGAATGTGGCATGCTCAACACATTATTTTGTCTTAATATATCATGAGTAAAATGTGATACATGTATTGAGACTGTCTCATACTATACAGTGCAGTCATACACCTGAACGAAGGAAATTGTCATATAAAGAAATATATTTTTATTACAAATTTCTTCCACAGTGAAAGAAATATATATCATTAGGTGCTCCGGAGAAATAAATTGATCTATACAACTTTTACAACTGTTGCATTATTTAAAATGGCTTTAACAAAATATCAGCAAGGTGCAGAAATTTTATTCTGTTTTGTTTTATAGTTCATTATCGGCGAGTACACACATTTTATACCTTTAAATTAAACAATTAACCCAAACTATCTCATAATGTATAAATTAAGGAGTGGTCTCAATTATTTTGTTTTGGAGTGGTGATTCCCTGTGTATAATTGTGATTAGGCGTGAATTATCTCTCTTTTCTCATTATAAAATCACAATTTCGATTTACCCTTAAAAACAGTATGTTTATGATTATTACTTTTTTTAATTGCTGGAATTTCCTTAAACAATGAAAATACGACATACATGTAACATGACATGAATATCGGATAATCGGATATCACCTCAGCACATTAACAAACAAACCAGGAAATCGTCAAATGAAACAACGTGATCGAGTTATAATAACAACAAATGATATACAAATCTAACCAACAAAGATATCTAGAATTGGTAAAAATAACCACCATACATACAACCAAAGATACATGTACAAAGAGAGCTGCAATACAATAACATTCTTCAAAGAACTAGATATTTCTAACGATATGCTCAAGCAAGACGAGAATGAGCAAAATGACGGGTGTCACATGTCGAGCAGAATAAGTCACACCCTTCAAGAGGACCTGAGATCACCCTGTTTTAATGGGGTTCGTGTTGGTCAGTCTTTAGTTTTCTATGTAGCGTTTGTTTTGTTGACTTGCATTTATTTCCACTCGTCTTTATTTGTTTTGCCATGACGTTTTCACTTTCTCTTCCACTTTTGATTAGTTTACATGCGAGAATATTAAAGTGTCCCAGTTTGAGTCCGATCAAAAGAGTAACAAAACGTACCAAATATTTTAAAACTTAACGCAACTCAATTTATATAACAGACGCCAAACACAAATACAATTCACATAAGCATTGAATAATACGATGACAATATACTTTCAGAAACTGGAGGCATGTTCATAGTTTTCCATCTGTTTATGCATATAAAAATGCTTTCTGACACTCTGATATCGACATATCTACGTTCGAAAAAATGCAAACAATTCGTCATTAGCCTCAAAACTTTTAATTTACCCACTAAAGTTGAATACGGATCAGAAAGCAGATGAATCATATCAGTCAGGTTTAACACTGTTGATAAACGAAGCGATATTTATTTATAAAGCATTTCACTACAGCCTCAAACATTTACTATCAAGTCCATCAAGGTAAACGAGATTAAGAGGATAATTTATAAACTCAAATAAAACAGGTATACGTGATATAATTACCAACAAGACAACGACCTACTAGCGACAAAATAAGGAGTATTTAAACGACTAAAGGTCATGGTCTTCTAACATGAGCAAAACCCATACCTTATAGTTATCTATAAAACAGCCCATAACAGCTATAATAATGATTTATGCTAATCAATAAACGAGAAATAAATATAGCAACAGCAACTAATGACAGCCACTGAACAACAGGCTACTGACTTGGAAAATCACCCAAAAAAATGCGGCGGGATATCACATTTGATTGCGCAGGTACCACTGGTGTCACAGAATAAAAAAAGCCTAAACCGTAAAGTCAATTTGAAGGGTTTAATTCGACAACTCGCTACGATTTAAAAAAGAAATTCAACAAAAAGTTAAGACACTATTACCGAACAAGAGTACTCTTAGTTACTGAAATCTTGTTCGAAGTCAGTTTCCACTAATGTATTTTCTTTATTTTGTTGTTTTTTTTATAAAATGTTCTCATTGCATTCCCTTGATGTTACATATATAACCTTACTTCATTTTTCAGACTTCCAAGATTTGCTTCTGTTTTACTTAAAGCAAACGTAACAGCTCCAAAATCAACTAGCTTCTTTGCTATTGCAGGACCTATTCCTGGAACGATATAATTTGATTCAAGCAACAATTACAAAAATTCGAAAAAGTTGTACGATACCAAAATATGTCCTGAAAGTGTAAGGAAAATTGAAATAGCTGTAATGAAACATTGTTTTAAGACCTGGTTTTTTGTCATGTTGAAAAACAATTTTTAATAACGTAGCAATTTAATATCTAGGAAGATATACGCAGACTACAGTTTTTCTCCTCTTAAATTTGCTCCAAATCACGGTTTTTATGTAACTTAAACATATCATCTTAAAACTTCCGTAAGATAAAGAAGCTGGAAGAGTTTTTTGCTCTTATTGTTTCTCTTCTCAAATGTTAAAGTTGTATACTTAATTTTAAATATATTTATCAATGGACCTTGTAGCGCAGTTGTAGGATGAATCTATTGAAAGCAGACAGATCGCCTTTTTAAACCGCTCAGTCGAAGGTGAAACAATTGATTTCCTATATCAAATGTAACTCTACTAAAATTTACATTATATTTCACTTTCTGAAAGTCACTTGTAAACCAAAAAAAGCAATTTCAGAGGTAATTTATATTTTTCTATGAATCACTTTTTCTAACTGCATCACACCCTCCCTTTGCTCTATTGTTACCAAGGGTGCGCCGCTATGCCAAATTATAATTGCCATTAAGCGACTATTTCAGTTTGTATGCTTAATTATGTTTGTAGTTTTGACAGATACTTGTGTCATCAATTGAATTTAGAAAAAAAAAAACTTCTGAAATCGGCTATTTTCGGATGTGGAGAACATCCATATTTAAAGGCATACGACACGTACGTCGTCTTATCAATCAAGCATCTAATTTGTTATAACAGACGTTAAGCATTGCTTTTGCACTAAAACAATACCATGTTTTGTCTCTACACCACTATTTCCCATTGAACTGTATATTAGTTCAAATTGTTTCTCTTATGTTTTAGCTGACTCATAGACGGAAAGCAGGTGAGCACATGTAGACAAAACTTTGATTTGATTAACTGAAGTATTTAATCAATTATCTTTCATATGAGTACAAGTTGTATAGTTTTAGTCAAAAGGATCTATTAAAATAAATAAGGACAATTAGGACGTATATATACTTTGGAAAGAGTGACTTTACCTTTTCCACTAGTAACGTTTGATTCAATAGCTTTCTTGTAAGCATCAACTATATATAAAGGAAATTATTTTTTTCAACTGTCTTATTATCAGTAGGCATGAGGCAGCTTTGTCAAGTATCTTTCCACTGAAATGTAATCTCTCCCTAGTCAGGAACCTGTTATTCGGTGGTTGGCGTTCGTTCATGTCTGTCATATTTGTTTTTCGTAAATTGTCTCCAATGTCTTAACAGTAATTTTGTACATCATATTTAAGTCTTGAATAATTGACAAGTTTTTGACAAAACAGCTGTAGTGTGACCTATAATATAACATGATATACATTGTAACGTTTAGATATTTTTGATTAATTTAAAGTAAACAGAAAATAAAGAAAATACCAACAAACCACACTATTTATAGTACGTATCTGTGACACAAAAGACAAAATAATCTAACTAATGAGCAATCTATTATCCATCTTGCGGAGATATATTTCACATTTTCTGATATATTGTAATTACCTAATATTTTAAGTCGATTTTACAGGTAAAATGGATTTTTAATTTGTACACTGACACAGTCAATAGTTTGAAATGTTAGGGTCAAGTTTCACATTTTGTAAATGGGTTATGTCGTAGATTTATAAAATAAAGTTACAAACAGCTTCAAAACTTAAATTTGAAAGGAAAACCAAAATATATTGCATTTGTTTTCCATTTTCTTTTTACCGATGCAATACCCAAATACGAAATTCATCTTTAAAGGAGAAATTCATTCAACAAAACATATCGATCTTTCAGAAAAGTCTATATATAAAAATATCAGATGTGGTATGAATGCCAAAATATAGGTATCGACAGACAGATTTATGATGTTTGTAGAACCGTGAATGTGCATTTGTGTATAACAGTAATATTAAGTATGGTTTTAAGTTACTGATAAAAAATCAATATTCATACCAAGAAAACAATATTAAAATATCCAATTACAGTGTTGAATTGGTAACCTTTTAGAATAAGTTTATGTTAAGGATTGATAAGTTTACCCGGATCGTATCTAAATTTCCGGGCTCGGTTAACAACATCCCGCAGCGATAATGATGTGCTATTCCGTTTGAAATTAGTTTTCTATAAGTACAAACTTGCAAACCAAATATTTGTATCTTTGGAAGAATTCAGTAAAGGTTTTAAGTAAATTGTGGTTATGAAATCCCTGGCTTAATAATTTACCAGTGATACATAGATTACGCTCACTGAAATCCAAAACGTAACTGCAAATACGGGCATAGCAAATGAGCTGTGATATATAAATATCGCATGACGGTGCCAAAGGATCATCACTGTCCAAAAAAGGAAAATGAAGAATAGGGAAGGAAAAATCGCACCTTTTATAGTAAATTTTAGTGTAGAGTTTCTCCTGTAAAACTGAAATATCTAAATCTAGAAAAGGACAGTTATTGCTGTTAATGTTTGATTTATTTGTTAAAGAAAGTTCCTTTGAGTCAATTTTGGCAGTATATTCTGAGAACTCTTGATTGTTTTACGAAAGTATATCATCAAGATAACGGTGAGTGTTGTTGAATTAATCAATTATATCAAATTTAGACGGGTCTTTTCTGACTTTGGCCATAAACTGTGATTCATAACAGTATAGGAACACATCTGCTATGAAAGGGGCACAATTGGTGCCCATTGGAATACATACCTACAACCTGTCGATAAACTTTATTGCCGAAACGTACATAAATGTTGTCGAGGAGAAAATTTACAGCTGTAATCATCTCATCACACTTCAAGTAAGTATATCTAGCATATTTACCTTTCTCATTAGAGAAACAGGCTTTATATAAGTTCCAGCAAATAAATATGCAATCAAATTTATCAATCGACCATTTTATTAAATAAGAAATTTTTTTTTTTGATAAGATTAGTTGAAAGTATAAAAAGTGGAACAGTCAAAACTGTCAACCCAATCAAAAGCACTTTATTTATCTAAAACATAAAAAGAATTTTTTACACTCCAAAAATAGTTAATTCCCTTATTTTCATATATTTTATAACAAAAGTTAATGATAACTTCTTTGTAGTTAATGAACTCTTTAAAAGCACTGAAAGATTGGTAGTAGAACACTTACTAGAGGCCGAGATGAAACGATATATTAGGGTTTTATGTGTACTTTAGGTAACCAATACATAGTTGGGACCTTCAAATGTTCAGAGGGGGCCTTAAGCTGAGCTATGGTAGTGACATGATTAATTACTATTTGACTATCTGTGGAGCGTACGGCCTTGAATGTAGTTGAATGTATAATATAATTCTTTAGGACTTCCATGTAGTATTTACGTCGTACAACCACCAGATTGTTGGCTGCTCTGTCGGCCGGTACGAACACAAAACGCTTTGCACGTACTTGAATTTTGTTTTTAATCTTAGAAATTGACGTATTACTTACTTTTTATTGATTTCTAAATTATTTTCGAAATGGGATATGCGAAGATCAACAATATTCAGACTTTTATTTGAATAGGAATCAAGTAACTTTTTGTCAGATTTCCCGTTTACACCCATTTGCACAATAGGATGAACGAGCACCTTTAATGACGTTTATTAACGACGGTAGACGATATTTTGGTCCTTTTTTCAGAAAACTTTAACCTCTCGGTCTTAAAGGATGTTGAGGTCCCCTGTAATTACATAGCCATATGGTTCATATCTAAACTTCGATGTTTCACAGTCCCATGTTGAAGGAGCATTATTTTCTATACTGACGTCTGATGTAACTGACGTATAATTAAAAAATAATCTTTTACTTGGTTTCATACGAATAAGACATTATAGGTGGCTCTATGTTATCAAAATATGGAGGTATAAAACTTTGAACAGAAGAGCAATTAAATATACTAGACAAATTGATAAAATCAATACCTCTATGAATGTATTTTATCTTTAGAAAATACTTCTCATGAATCTTCAGGATTGCCAATTCAAGGGAACAGTTTATGGTGACAAAAAGGTGTCATAATACGTGTCGACATATATTTTGGACTAAAAAACGATATTTCATCACACATTTTATGTAATTTATTAATTTGCATTTGACCCACTTTGTATGATATTGATGTCTACCATTGTTTTTTAAATATAGATAGAAGATCATCAAGTGTAAAGTTAGAGCGATGTTTATTTCGTTGATTGCGGTTAAAGCGATTGCCATGAGACCTATGGTTTCGTTTTCTTTTTATCAACAATAGTCATGATATCAATAGAGGAAGTTTTAGATATGTTCCCTTGACCCATGATATTGTCATTTAGATCAGGGGATACGCTGTCTGTAGTCGTTAATCCAGGACAGTTTGCAAATTTTACGGGAATCTTCAAACTATTTATGTGATTGTCCTGGTTGTTTCTGGACGGTTTGAAGTGGTTGGAGTTTTATATATTCAATATTGTGTTTATGTTTTTCTAAATGTTGGTAAATTAAACTTATAGATGTTCTTATGATCGTTTGAAAAAATCAAGTCCAGTTTGCCCTACATATTGAATTCTACATTTCGGTTTTGTTTATTTTACAATTTATATGAGACTTTGGGTTTTTCAAGTAATGTCATATGAAAAGAAGAGTGAAAAGGTTCTTCCGTTCACTGATGACCGAAAAGTATTATCTGAAAATAATCTGGAACAGGTTTTTCATATTTTGGCATTTCACGGGAATATTTGTGGATATATATTTATATACAAGGTTTTAAAGGAACGTTTTGAGAAAGTTTTCCACATGATTTATGTACATGTCCTTCAAATTTTTACCTGTTTTAATATTTCCATCCAAAATATTTAAGCAAGTATAAGAATTAAATCTATTATATTTATTGAATTTCATTTAGATTTAAACACGTCCACTTGAAGGCAAATCTAAAAAAAAATCTTTGACACAGTCAACAAACGGTTCTTTGACCTTACGAAACAACAAAGAAAAAAGACAGCAGGGTGTAGTCAAAACAATTTATATTACCGATATGCAAAGTTTGAAGGCCTAAGGCAAACATTCTGAATGTCAACATTCAAATGTAATAGAATCTATGCTACTGTCATACTAGTGAGTGGTTAGCTAGCTATTAAACCAGGTTTAATCCACCATTTCTGCATAAGGAAATCCCTGTACCAAGTCAGAAATATGACTGTTGTTTTCTATTCTTTGATATGTTTGAACTTTTGATTTTGCCAATTGATAAGAGACTTTCCATTTAGAATTTTCTCGGTATTTTTTTAAATTTTACTCTTTATATATAAATACTGATATAGGGACAGCCTACCTGCTCCAATAGTGGCACACGTCGTGTTGTTCATATAGCAACTAAGAATCTTTCGAAAATACACATTCGATGATTAGAAAATTGATAAGAAAAGAGGACGGTAGTGAAGACTTATTGAATATATTGTAGTGTATTTACGCTTTGCCTTTATATATAAAGATTTGAAAAATTACAACCACCAGGTTTCAAACGTGTAATTTTTTTGTGTGGAACGTACAAACAACGAGAAAAACCTCAAAGGTAATAAAACAAGGTTCACCGATCGGGTAATCTTATTCTGTCATATAAGCAATAATGACTCAGTAAACATTTTCGTGAGAGGGGATAGCTCACATTTGATACATTTTACAAGCAGAAAACTATTCATGTGTCTTAAGATGATACAATACCAAAACATAGTGAGGCATTGACATATCGTACCGGTCAAATTTGTCATGCTGGCGACGGTAAACGGTTATTCTTTCCTCATTATACCGCTCCAACAATTTTGATGTCAGGATCACATTCTTTAAAAAAAATATTCGTATATAATGATGATACAAACCAATTGAACACAATAAGATTGCGAAATCACAATAAGATTGCGAAATCTGCGAAATCGTCATACTAGTATTTATCATAGATACAAGTCTGACAAAATCGCAATAATAAATGCACGCAATAATTTCTGAATTTACAGTATTTATCATAGATACAAGTCTGAAATCGACCATCTGTTTCTATGATTTGAAAAAAGGTCCAAATATGAGTCGGGTGACGTCAAATTCCAGACTGATCTGGTTTGATTCTGTACTTAGACTCTGTCCCTTTATTCATTATTTTTATATTTGTATTAAATAACTCTTAGAAATACTGCTTAATTTGAAGCGACGAACTCTGGACGTTAAGAGTTGAGGCTTTCACTCAAGTCTATTTCAGATTTAAAAAGATATATTAAATTCCAAAGGGAAAATCAAATATTATAAGTCAAAGACAATACCATTTCTAAAACAGAAGAAAAAACGACTTCAAACAAATAACATTCTATCAAACAAACTTCGTCAATTCTTAAGACATAGATTAAACAATCCCACTAGAAAATGGTGATGATATAAGGCGCTTGGAAAGGGTAAAATGATCTTTTTCTTCTTGTGACACTGTCGTATTGCTCATGGCAGTTCCGAGATCGGTGACAAGATGATTTTGGTGTTCTCACAATATATGAAAAGAGGAAAGAATTGCGTTTATGACAATAGAAATATCCATGGTCATAGTTTTTTGTCTCGCCTGCGACAAAAGTCGGAAAGGGTGAGGCATAGGAGATGCTTGAGGTAGTTTGATAGGAACTACTTGTGATAGATCAATGATATTTTCTACATAAAGTAGTTGCATTACTATCAGTTCATATCAGTTGACCAGTATTGAAAGGCTCTGCTCCCTAGGTCATGGTCCAGTGACTTTGAATTAATTAGCAATTTTCAATGTTAAGTTTTCTTCTCAAGTCAGCTTGGCATGCTTGATAGGAACTACTTGTGTTAGATCAATGATATTTTCTATAAAATTGCATTACTAGCAGTACATATCAGTTTTAAAACTATTTTGAGGTCCTGCCCCCTAAGGTCATGGTCCAGAGACAATTCGTTACCAATTGTCAATTTAAATTTTCTGCTTTAGTTAGTTTGATAAGAACTTTTTACAATTGACAACTATATTTTCCATAAAGTTACATTACTGTCTGGACATTTAAGTTTGTCGAATATTTCAAGGCCCTGCCTTCTAGATGATGGTCCAGCGACTTTGAATTAATTAACAATGTTCCTGTTTATCAGATTGTCTTTTTCGGAATTTTATGTCTACAAGCGTGACATATCTCTGTGTCAACAGTTTATATTATAATTCCTGATATTTGCGCTTATAAATGTTAACATTGGCTTTTTTTTTGTAGAATTTAACAAGGACGTGTTAGTTTAAAAGTGTTTAATCTCTTATCTTATACAGACGTTGATATAGATGAAAGATTTGACACTGCATACAACAATCAAACATTCTGTACTCAATATTCAATTTCATTATTCATAAATGATCACTTGGAAGTCAGAACCATTCACTTATCCGGGAAAATACCCAACGTTTTAGGGAAAAGTGCATTTTTATGTTACGCCAATAATCCAGTATTTTCTTAATAGTTCTAACCTGAAACAACAATTGACAAATGCATTTTAAAAAGACTATATTTTTGTTAATATGTCTTTTTGATTGAGTTAAGCGATTTCAATTGATATTTTATAGTGTGTCTTTTTATGTTGTAATGTTACACTACTATTTCAGGTTAGGGTAAAGGTTGGCGCCTGTTAAAACGTTTAAACCCGCTGCATTTGTTTGCACCTGTCCCAAATCAGGAACTTGTTGTTCAGTGGTTGTCGTTTGTTGAAGTGTTTCTCAAGTGTTTCTCGTTTCTCGTTTTTTATATAGATTAGACCGTTGGTTTTCAGGTTTGAATTGTTTTACACTAGTTATTTTGGGGCCCTTTATAGCTTGCTGTTCGGTGTGAGCCAAGGCTCCGTGTTGAAGGCCGTACTTTGACCTGTAATTGTTTACTTTTTACACATTGTGACTTGGATGGAAAGTTGTCTCATTGGCACTCATACCACATCTTCTTATTTCTATATATTGTACGATACCAAACGGTATATTTCAAACATTGGTTGACTTTCATATAAGTTAAAAGTTTTTAACATAAATATGACATATGATACTATCACTAGTAAACTGATTTTTAAACGATCATTTGGATCTAAACAATATCTGAAAAGTCTGAACCTAAAAAACGTTAAGTGTTTAGGTAAGTTTTCTTGTTATAAGTTTTGTACCGTTCAGACGTTTGGCTTGCACTCCAGTCCTGCTCGGTAGCTTTTCAGACAATTCTTTAAATTTATTTTGTTGTTTTGGACAGGTAAATAGCAATAACTGAACAGCCTGAACATAGACTGAACCGATCTTAATTGACTGCCAGCACATTTTCTGAAAAGCCTATAGCTATTCACCAAGGCATGGTCCCAGTAACGTTAAAAAAGAGAACGAAGAAGGCAAAATAACAGTAAAAACCCTGCATATAAATAGAAAAGAAGGCAAACAACAGTCAATAAAACATTACACACAAAACTAAGACGGGGAAAACGAACCCAACAGAAACTGGGATTTGAGCTCATTTGCACCAGAAACGTAAACAGTTCCTGCTCCACGTAAGAAGCAGCTGTCGTATGGCTCATGGCAAATGGCAATTCGCTGATATCAAAGAAAAGAGCTTAGTATTGTGACACACACAGGCCATACGACTACCACATCATGCTGGCGTCCTACTTTGCCATGTTAAACCCTTGCTTTAATGCCTTCCTTGTCAGGAGAAAAAAAAAAGAGTCCACTACCGAAATAATTCTAGAAAACGAAGCCCTGGAGAATTATTTGAACAGGAAGATATATATTTTAATTGCATTCACTGCTAAATGTTGATACATAAAACAAATAGTTGACAATTGGGAAATTAAATACATCTTGTTATATTGTAAAGTTTAATTTTCAATCGACTCTATCAGGTTTTAGATAGATATTTAGATAAAACAAACCTGTACATGTGGTATCCTTTTCTGTAATGTCTAGTTTGACAAGTGAAATCAACATAGTCACTTAGCTCTGAATTATTTTGTAAGAGACTTGAATTCGGCAGTGGAATGTAAATTATTATGCTAGTTTCTTTATATTCTTATTAGAAGGTTTAATAACAAATTCAGCATCATACGAATACAGGAACAAATCGGCAAGAACCGAAACATGGTTATTTACCATTAGAATGCCGCCTATCTGTTGTCTATACGTTCCTGAATTGAATACGTATGCTGATTATTAAAAACGGGAATCTTCAAATAATATCAGTTTACAGTATATTTTGTTTGAATCAGTGGGTTTTACGTATCCATTGCCAAGAATATGTCCGGTTTAAGGGAGATAACCCAATTTGAAAACAATTATTTGTATCGATAGGGACGATAACCCGTCCTCGCTCCATATGCGGTCACTAGCTAATTTGACATATGCGATAAGACGCACAATTAAGGGGTTAAACACCCGCTGGTCTGTAAAGATAACTTCAGTAAAAACCAATATCGGATGTTATCGATAAAATAATTTTGATTCATGTTTTCTGTATTTTGGTGCAGTTTGTAAAATTAATTGAAAGCCAGAGTTCCTATTCGATCTTTGTTAAAACCCGGGACTACTGAATTAGTGTATTAGTCCCAGTTGAAACATTGAAATTGCGCGAGGTGTTTTACCCAAATTGGTAAATGAAAAATGCATATAAATAAAAATAGACATTCATATTCAAAATAAATTGAGCATCAAACTGACTGAAATGTGATTGAAATTTTAGTTCAACTATTGCACATATAATTGGCCGAAAAGCCGTTGTCTTACGGTTCTTCTTTATATATATATAAAAAGGGTACCTCGAAAATTCGGAATGTCTGTCATTTTATTTAATTTTTGACATCCATTGACAGTTCATAATTATTGAATTTAACAGTATACATTGAGTGAGGATAACAACACAATTCCTCGAGTTAAATGAACTGTCGTTGGTTAATGTTTGTCATATTTGTTTTTCGTAATTGTTTTGTTATAAATTAGGTCGTTAGTTTTCTCAATTGAATAGTTTCATATTTTTCATGTTGGGGCCTTTTCTAGCCGACTATACGGTAAGCATTTTTCTCATTGTTGAAGGCCGTACGGTTGCCTATAATTGATTATGTCTACTTCATTTGAACTTTGGTGGATAGTTGTCTTATTGGCAGTCATATCACATCTCTTTATTCGTTTATGTATGTTGGATGTGTACTGGTAGATAATTTATCTTCAGATCGGTACTTTAGATCTTTTGTCTTCTGTAGATAGTTTTTTTAAGTTCCGTGCCTATCTGACAAGGAAACCTTTCTTACTAATTTCAACAGTTTGGTCTTGTGTTGTGCTTTTATACAACTGCCCCAGGTTCAGTGGGATTAAGATAGATTTGAGCACTCACAAACATGTTTAAGCCCGCCGCATGCCACGGTTTATAGTTCTGTTTTAAGTCAGGAACAAATTACTTGTAAATATGTGGTTGTCGTTTCTTGCTGTCTGAAATATTTATTTTCTTGTTGTTATTGTTCTAGCATAAACCAGTTCGTTGGGTTTTTTTTTTTCGTTTTAATTGTTTCGAGTATGGAGTAAATGTACATGGGACAAAATCGCACACAATACATAGAAAACATACAAAATTATCAATGAACAGGGCTTTTCTTGTGTGTTTTTTTTTTTTTTTTTTGAGACAACTGAACTAGCATTATTGTGTAGGGGCCAACTGAAGCCCGCCTGCGGGTGCGGGATATTCTCGCGCTGCGTTGAAGACCCATTGGTGGCTTTGTGCTGTTTTCTGCTGTTTGGTCGGGTTGTTGTCTCTTTTAACGCATTTCCCGTTTCCATTCTCAATTCTATCCTATAAAGCTTACTATACGTTATGTGTTTAGCTCATTGATAAAGGCCGTACAGTAAATTATAGTTGCTTTCAACCACGTCCTTTGGTCTATGGTGACAAGTTGTCTCATTGCCAATTTTATCACATCGTCTTATTTGTAAATTATTGTATTTACTTATAAGTTAAACCAGAGACATATCATATATATATGGGTCTGGTTAAACCATTATTCATGAACGAACGGAGGGTTTAAAGCTTTTCATACATTATGATAGCCAATTTATTCAGTTAAAGCTTACAGAACCCTCTATTATCTTGTGAATTTTATGGGTGGAGAGTAGGTCATCTCGTGGATATTTACCTAATATCTCACATTATATCAACATCGACGACGGAAACAATAGAGAAGTTAAACAAGAAACAGAAAACATACAAGCTTCCAGCATCGTTTCTACCATATATCCACAGGTATATACCATGAAGCTGACATGTTAATTTTCATACAAGTACCTGTTCAAAGCTAACACTCTTTATCGTTTTGTGAAGAAATTATTGATTTGTTATTCAATATTGTTTCGATTCAATAAATTTTAATTAAGATGAAAAGCCAGTGATAAAAAATTGACAAATGGAATTTAATTAAAAGTAGGTTTTTTTTTTTTTTTTTTTTACACACTTTTCGTTCTGATTATTTTTGTCATCAACAAGTTTCTTTTTGACGGCGAATGTATAATTTAAGTAATGAATGTATTTCAAAACTATTTAACGGGTCTTGAAGGGTGCAAACTTTCCAATTCATTGTGTGCACATATTATTATTCGTGTATTTAGTTTCAAGAAATTAAATAACAGAAACTCGGTTTGATGTAAAATGTATTATTAGATTTCATCTTGCCGTATCAAGTGGTCGAATTCGTGGAGTATTCTAAATGTTGTTTTTTTTTATGCACTCTTTAAAGTGCGACGAAATGGAATTGTTCTCCTATATGATTGTGTATTCAAATCGTGTTAAAATTGCCTCAAAAAAGATTATCTAGGGATAGTCAAGAAAACGAGTCAGTTGTCTGGTTGACAATCATACAACATCTTCTTTTTTTTATAAATTAAATGTGAATAGAAACCATTTAATGCCATTGAAAAAAAAAATACGATTGTGTATTGATAAAACATCCAGATGAACAAGCATTTATTTAAAATAATGCGTTTAAGATTTTGATTGCATTCAAATGATATATATCTATTAATTTTCGGTTATAACCATGTGAAAACAGAAACAAAAAATGACTTAAAATCTAATCATCTTCAACAAGGATTTCTGTAGTGAGATATACAAATCCTTGTCTTTAATTATATATAAAAAAAAAACGTTAATTATAATTATATAGTGTTTTGCTATTCCTTCAATCCTAAATCAAGTTTATACAAAATGTAGTTTACACTATATTACATGACTCTGGGAATATATTATGTCTCAGCATGACTGTATAAACACGATTGTATAACAATTTTTATCTGTTTACATACACGATGTTTCCTGTTGTCAAATAGAAATTGATAGAAAAAAAAAAAAATCGCCTACTTTAAAATCAAATTTGGAGCAAGAAGAAAATAACCAATTTGAAAATAAACTACACCACGTTAAGCCTTAACTTTTCATCTTTTTCTTGGTCGCAGCAGCTAAGGTATATCATAAGTAAAAGTATTTTCTTTATTTTTTCAAAGCTGACCACTCTTCCGAATAATGACTTTTCTGTAAGAATAACGGCAAAAGTAAGCCATTTGAAATCACTGTAAAAATCCAAATTTGTTGCAAGAAGTTCAAACTTTATTTTAAAATAATTTATATCATTAAAAAGAGGACACATTAAGGATTCTGGGGATCGCAGCAGCTAAGAAAACCACTGAGAAGAAAATTGAATATCGTCTTGTAAAGATTATTTTCCATATAACTTCTATATAACGATTTTATCCATGTAGGGTATCTGAATTCACGCATGCGCAATATTGACCGAACAGATTCTTGACAATGCCTGCCTAAAATTAGATATAAAACAAAGTTGAACACACCTATATTAATGAAGTACGTATAGTTACATGCACGAGTGTAACGTATCAATCGAGATATGTAAACGTTATACGAAAGGACAGAGAGTATGTTACTGCTGAGAAATATGAAGTTGGCATTTAGAATGTTGAAATATTTACTTGTGTCATAGATTCTAATTTAAAGTCGTCCATCTGTGTCAATGTCGAGGAAAAGATTAAGATATAAAGCAGAGCTTTTAGGTTCATTTGTATCCTACATCTTAGGTTCACTGGTATATACATGATATATGAGATGCAAACACCCACTAAAATGCGGTTTGTCGAATGACAGAACATTATCACTATATACGAAAGTGAAATTAAACTGTTTTCTGTATGTCTTTAATATATCTGAAAGTGAAATTAAATTATTTTCTGTAAGTGTTTGGAAGGTTTTATAGAATTCTGGTTCATTTGTTTACAAAAATAACTTGACCATTAGGGGTGCACAAATGAAAGCCAATTGAAAAACATTGTCTGTTGAAATACCAATCCACCAAACTCAACAAATATGTTGTTAAAAAAAGTCTAGTGAATTTGTTTTTGAAATCAGTGCAGTTCTTCACCAAGCTAGATTTTTATGACATTAATCATAAAATTTGTATTAAAAAAATGAAAACAAGACTTAATCTTTCAATTGAGCATGGTGAATAATAGTGTTAAGCACAAACATATTTTTTTATATTACTGTAAAATTGTAAAGATTGTGATTGAAGATTTTAAGAATCCACATCTGATTGACACCACTGGTTAAATATCCTTCATCACAATACTTATGAAGGTCATTTTAGACTGAGGAAAGAATGGTGATAAGAACTTTAAAACGATGAATAGTCGAACATATTGACGATCCGGCCATACATATTGGTTTCTATGTTTTTCATTTGTAAAGTTTATACATCCAGTGTAAAAACGGGTATTATGCCTTCCTTTTGATGTGAATACCGGAAGACAAGTACGGATGCTATTTTCTAAAAAAATCAAACTATTAGAGATCTGCTATTAATATAAAATCCCTAGTCCTAAAAACGCCAAAAAAAGATAGAAGAACAAAAAATGTACATCTTTTGACGATGTTCTTATGTTTGGACAGACATATTCATGTATTACCTTATACCATGCATTATATTTCTTAAAGTTGCAACTGTGAGTACATTCTTCAAATTGTATTTTTCAAATTATGAACACAAGATTGTGTTTTTCAAATATGTGATAGAAGAACGGTTACTAAAACTAATGCATATACAAATGTATATCAACAACATGATATTGCTGGCTAGCTCGATATATTCAATGACCATACTCTAATGAAAATTAAAACCATTTACGCCACAGCGGTACCAGCATCTCTGTTCTTCGTGCAATCTCCATCTAAGTATGTCATAAAAACTTCAGGATTTAATCAGGAGTACATTTTCCCCTAATGATGATATATAAGATTAAAAGGAAAATGCATTGGTCATTGTGATGTGATGTCATGCATTGTGAAGTATTAATCTCGAGGGACTATAAATCTCCAATCAACAACTATAAAATCTTGAAATAAGTCGCATCAAATATCATTAACGTTGATTGACAGTAACATTACACCTTAATGCGGTATTTGATATTTTAGGAACTACAAGATTGCGGACGGAAACAATTCATTCGTGGGAATGTGTATTGATGTGACAGTAGTTTATTAACTAAAAAACAATTTAGATGACATTATATTACAGTTCTGATGTCCATAAAATGACATAGACTAGAATTCACTAGATTATATATTAATAGTGCATTAGATGATTATGTTAAGGCAATTATTCTATCATTACAGAACAACATTTAACTGAATTGAAAACGGGATAACTGCATTAAACTATTCCATAAGTATCATAAATTACTCAATTATAATTCTAATTTACAATCTGTATAGTAGAATTGATATTGAAGAATTTAAGACATGCTTTTAAAATAAGTTTTAATTTGGTATCATTTGGAGAATAAGATGAGGTGGTATGATAGCTACATTGCAACTGTTCATTTACGACTAAAGGACAAAGGCATAAAAATTACATATAACCATACTGCCTTCAACAAGGAGCAAGAACATACCACAGAGTAAGCTATACAAGTCCCCAGGATTAAATGTGTACAGTAAACGTTTGGCTGAACGCAACCAACGACAACAATTGGATAATAGGTTTCTTGTTAGTGATAGGCACTAACAGAATGTGGCGGGGTTAAAATGGTTATGACCGCTCGATCCCTCCTAATGATCATTTTACACTACATGTTAACAAACTTTGTGTATACAAAGTTTTGATAGATATAATTCCACTTTTCTAGGTATTTCTTTTGTTTCGAAAAGGATAAAAGGATGATTTTGGATATGTTGAATTGGTGGAGGAAGCCGGAGTGAAAACCACCGACCTTCGATAGGAAAACTGACAATCCTAGTCTTAAGATTGAGTCTATATTTGCTTTATCAAAATGCTGAGTTTTAATCGATAAATATAGCAAGTCGTTTTCAATACTTCGGTTTTCCATTGACGTATGAAAGTTTCATCGGCATTCTTGTTAAAAGTCATCATCATCATCATCATCATCATCATCATCTAATAATAACCATTATCTTATAATCTCTCTCTATCAGGAACTGTCAGGAAAAATGTTCCAAAACAGTTTGTTGGACAGTTGTGCTGACGGCTTTAAAAATAGTTTCAGACAGAAACGGTTTTATTCTAGAACAGTTGTGGACAGTTCTACCCCTAGAAAAGTTTTGGACGGTTCTTAAACCTAGAACAGTCTTAAACAGTTCGAACCTAGAACAGTTTTTGGGCAGTTCTAACCTAGAACCGTTTTGGATACTTCTAGCCTAGAACTGTTTTGGACACTTCTAGCCAAGAACTGTTTTGGACAGTTCGAACCTAGAACAGTTTTGGACAGTTCTAACCTAGAACAGATTTGGACACTTCTAGCCTAGAACAGATTCTGACAGTTCTACCATAGAATATATATAATGATAGACAGTTCTCAGCTAGAAACAGTTTTGTAATGTTTTACTCTGGAACTAATTCATATAGTTCTAACCAAGAACAAATCCAGTGGTTAAAACTCTAGAACACGATTTGTTTTATTGATTATCTTAATTAACTTCATTTTTTTATCTTTTTTTTTTTTAATTTATCAGATTCTTATTCTGTTTATCTCTTAATCATTTATTTGTGTATTTTTCATTCTTCTTTTTCTTTATATATTTCTTTTATTAATTTTATTTATATAATTTAAAAACTGTATTTTGGGATATCGTTATCACTATTCAGAATTAATTGTTAAGTATTGTACATTTTCTAAATTTTTATCATTTTATTTATTTTTAGCTGTATGAAGTGTTGTTATCATCGGATCGTGCCATAATTTACATGTATTATACCCGAGATAAACATCCTCAAATTGCCCCATCAATCCGTATAGTTGTCATTCTGAAAAGAACATATATTAGCATTTTTGAAAATAATTCGGAAATATTAGAAATATATTTCGAATTGTTTAAACATTATTTTATACAAATAACAATTATTTTTTATTAAAAATAAACGCTACATTGATTGATTGATTGTTCATATAACTTCACGCTGCATTAACACAGAAAGATTATATCGCGCCGATTAATGAAACATTTCTACATATAAAAAAGTAACGGAACTAAAAACAAACATCCAAGACGGTAATTATTTTCAACTTTGAATCCGTTGTTTCAAAAATATTTAATTCAGGGGAAATACAACTAACTGTCCCTGTGCTAAATCATGATCCGAAAGCGGCTCTCATTTACAACATTTAGAACTGTTCTACACTAAAATAGATTTTGACTGATAAGAAAATGTACATGGCACCATCTATGTTGATGACCTTACATATTGGTTACATTTCTAAAATCAAATGTCAGAATATAAAACATTAATAACGTCTTGTAATTCAGGTACAAAAATACTAAAAGGATCGATACAACAAGGGAATTGACAATCAGAAAAGGAGTCAGAGAGATAAAAACTGTACCATTGATCATACAAATTGTAACATATTTGCAAATAAAGTAGGATAAAGAAGAAAAAATATTGTTGAACTAAGAATATATACTCATCATAGATTCAGGATTAAAATTTTGTACGCCAGACGCGCGTTTCGTCAGTGAAGCTCGAAATTATATACATATTTCATAATGAAATAAGACAGTAAATGGAAAGACGAGAGGAAATATCTAACTGATAAATAAAGCAAAGCAACAAATATCAAAACTGAAAATAAAATGAAATTGTTGCAACTTGGACCTTTTTCGTTATCTCTAAACGAAATCTATCAAGCGAATGTGCAATGCATTGGTTCTTAGACAAGGGGAATTATGGTAAAAAATTTCCTTTTCACCCAAAGTGCAGTTCGAATCAGTACACCATGATGGTATGATTTTTACATGATTTCTTACACAATAACAATATTTCTTCTACATGTATTTACCCCTGATGATGTTATTTTGAGTAACAAGCCTAAGATGTTGTATATATTTTTATAACAGGGTCCTTTTTAGTTTTGTCTGCTCTTCGTTTGTATTAGGTTTTGAACTACCCAATATTTTAGCTGTGGGCATCACCGAAGAGACATTAATTGTCGAAATAATGTTATTTTCACTACAGAGTCAAATTTATGAGCAAAAACAGTATTTCACCATATATTATTTTGACACTACTGTTACATAAGAACTAGTACCGCTTCAAAGGACCCATTTTGTTATATGGGTTTTAAGGACTAAAAGTGCTGGAAGAAGTTTTTTATTTTCGTGTGGATAATGCTTTGCAGTTTTAATCAATTCTCGCCTTTCCTTTCAAAATATCTCTCATAGAAAATATTTTTCAATAACCATTAAGTTTCCAAAGTAGTTTTAATCCAAACAGAAAAGAGAAAAAACATGTTTATTGTAAACGAAAAGGTTAACACGTGTAAATAAAGTCTGAATTATAGTTCTATTAGAATGTTTAAAAAGAAGTCTTAATAACCCGTTTTATCCACACTAGCCGTTTAATTATGACCTGTAGGCTGTAGTAGGCATTTTTTTATTTGTTTAATAAAAATTTATTATTATTATATGTTTTAAGCATTTATGTGTGTTTTCATAATGACCATCTTATATGTGTCCCGGTAATGTCCCTAAGCGTTGCCTCAGACCATTACAGACATCCTCGGCCCATTATAACAGATCTTTAACATATAATTAATGTTATTACCGATAAAGACAATATTCAAAAATTGTATTACAATTAACATTGATAATATTTTAGTTTATTAAAAGTTATTTATACGTTGTTCTTATTTTGTCGAATATCATTTTACGCAAATTATTGCTTTTTCAAATTGATAACTGTTATTTTGTATACGCTTTGAGGTTTATTTTTTCCTCCTTATATTTCTACGTCGTATGAGTTTGTTTTGTCTCGGCGTGGATGTTTTTTCACTTATATCAATTTTGTCCACTTTTCAGAAAAATATTTCCTCTGTATGCATGGTCAGACTTTTGTCTGTATCGTTTGTTTTGTAATTTTACTTAAATGGTATCTAACTTGAGATACAAATAAAATAAAAGTCCATGCTTTGATAAATGATAGCTTTATTTTCATATGATATACCGGTATAACTATAATTTCAGATTTCTAAATGAAATGCAATAAAGTACCAGTTCGTCTATCATTTTATTCCAATGATCCTTAAACGATCATCAAATATCTTAAAGTTTGATATGTACTTTAATTCCAAGACCAGTCATACTAGTTGTATTCTTGTCCTCAGATCACTCACTAACTTTCATCTGCAAAGATACATATATCAAATTTGAATGAAAATTGTTAGCATTCAGAATGTTTTAACTGTGTATATACAACGAATTAAAGTTTTCCAGTCAACTACTATTTTCCAGAGTGACACCAATTATAGTTAGAAGATTCAAACACAAATTATACCAGGACCCATTTGGATAATGTTGTGTCTTAAAGTCTTAAAAAGGGTAAAGCACAAACTCATTAAAAAGATACAAGGCTTATACATGTAATTCAGGGATTGGTAGCTGTGACTGTCTATTACACTTGATTTTTGTTTATTCATGTTTTGTACACAAGAAAGGAGGTTGATTTTCTCGTTTGAATTGCTTTATGCTTGTCATGTCGAAGCCATTTATAGCGGACTATACGGTATGGGTTTTGCGCATTGTTGGACGTTAAGCAACCAACAAGCAATCAATCATTTTTGAAGGCCGTATGATGACATACATTGTTTACATCTACGTTAATAAGTCTCTTGTAGATAGTTGTCGCATTGGAAATCATATCACAACTCTTTTTTATAGTATATACAATGAATTATGTTTGATGGCAGAATTCATTTTTTATGACATCCATGATTCGTCTAACTATTGACACAAAATTAATGTATGCTATATTTTTTATCTCTTTTTTTCTCTGAATTGAACATAACTAAAAAAAATGTTTCATCTTTTGCGTTTAACTGTTTCTATTTGTCTCCAATAATCAAGCTTAAACACGGGAGAGGGGATGATTCTGAATTAGATTAAGTAAATCCCATCGAATATTTCATTTATATCTTACCTCCTATACATTTCTAGGAATATCATTGGTTAAAAGCGACCATGTATATTTAATATGAGGTAAGTAGCCGTGGTTTATTTCATACACGATTAATAGTGGTGTTACGTCCCTTTATAAAAACAACACGACGTTGAGAAAAAATCTGAAACGTTTCGCCCGGACAACAGACGAATAAATTGATGATGAAGGATTGAAATAAATGCAGAAAATTTAAACACATTAAAAGCTAACAAGTTGTTATTGTTGGCATTTGTTTTTGTATAGACCAATGGAAGTATGTTCTTAATCACGTCAATAGACCATTAGTCTAAATGCCATATGTTAAGTTACTCGGTAAGATAAATTTGTTACACAGTTTGTTAGTGACCTAATACGATATATATGGGGTCAGTAAATTCTATATTTCTTCGCTCTCACCCCATATGGAATTTACTGACCCCATTTAAATCGTATTCGGTCACCAGCACACTGTGAAACAGACGTCACCATGGACACGGTGTCGTCTGGTAAGGCAGGTTCAGTTTGTTTTCGATCTATGAGTTTGACTGTCCCTCTGGTATCTTTCGTCCCTCTTTTATAACCACTGGGTCGATGTCTCTGCTGGTGGACATTTTGTCCCCGAGGACATCATCCGCCCAGTAGCAAAATTGCATGAATTTACGAAGATCTAACAGGATACTGGCTCGGACGTCGCCCAGTATAAAAAGGTCCGAAACAGACGTCATCATGGACACGGTGTCGTCTGATAAGGCAGGTTCAGTTTGTTTTCGATCTATGAGTTTGACTGTCCCTCTGGTATCTTTCGTCCCTCTTTATAACCACTGGGTCGATGTCTCTGCTGGTGGACATTTTGTCCCCGAGGACATCATCCGCCCAGTAGCAAAATTGCATGAATTTACGAAGATCTAACAGGATACTGGCTCGGACGTCGCCCAGTATAAAAAGGTCCGAAACAGACGTCATCATGGACACGGTGTCGTCTGATAAGGCAGGTTCAGTTTGTTTTCGATCTATGAGTTTGACTGTCCCTCTGGTATCTTTCGTCCCTCTTTTATAACCACTGGGTCGATGTCTCTGCTGGTGGACATTTTGTCCCCGAGGACATCATCCGCCCAGTAGCAAAATTGCATGAATTTACGAAGATCTAACAGGATACTGGCTCGGACGTCGCCCAGTATAAAAAGGTCCGAAACAGACGTCACCATGGACAAGGTGTCGTCTGATAAGTAAGGTTCAGTTTGTTTTCGATCTATGAGTTTGACTGTCCCTCTGGTATCTTTCGTCCCTCATTTATAACCACTGGGTCGATGTCTCTGCTGGTGGACATTTTGTCCCCGAGGACATCATCCGCCCAGTAACAAAATTGCATGAATTTACGAAGATCTAACAGGATACTGGCTCGGACGTCGCCCAGTATAAAAAAGTCCGAAACAGACGTCACCATGGACACGGTGTCGTCTGATAAGGCAGGTTCAGTTTGTTTTCGATCTATGAGTTTGACTGTCCCTCTGGTATCTTTCGTCCCTCTTCTTTAATAATATGCGCATATCCGAAATTCTATACTTCCATATAATCCTTTCAGTCTTCGTGCATTTTAAGCATTTGGTACAAAAGACAGATACATAAATACGGTATTCTTCCTGGAAACAATTTAGAGCATGTCTACACTCGTGCCGATAGGAGTTTTTTTTTACATACATGATTAATGGGGCTTATTCATTGTTGCCAGTTGGTAGGAAACCAATTTTGGTAACTCAAAAATAACTTCTTAACGTGTACCTTATTCAAATATATCTTATGTCTACCTGATTTACAACGTCCCATAACTTGTTGAATTATCTGTTATTAGTGTTGTAACGTCTCCGCTTGATTTGTAACTGACCAGCGTATTTATACTATGTCTCGAATCTACAAAATAGAAAGGCTTTGGTGCAGTAGTTCGTATCGTCAAAATTAGGGTTTTCAATCAATATCAGCGCATTTTAAGTTAAATACATTTGTATCAATTTAAAAAAAGAATATTTTATAGCAGACTTGGGTAAAAAACATTAATTGATAAAGTATATCTGAAGAAAAACCGCTACACTTGTACAGCATAATAAAAGTTACCAGTTGACAATAGGTATATTCAATCGTAAAGAAACTGATTGGCTGTTTTACCACTGCAAATATCTTAGACTAGTTACGTTGTAAGAGTGAATATCGCCTGTATTGCAGCAGGGATAGTAGTTTATTCCCATGCATGTTGTTTTTATGGTAAGTATTTGATAATAAGGTGAACCTAAACAAAATGAAAAATGTCTTAACATCAAAAGCATTAAGTCCGTTACTGTTATATTATTGTGTTGGAATGTTAGTATTTTCATTGGTATTCAAGTTGGATTTATTGGATAATGTTTAAGGACATTGAGCGAAAGTTAGTCATTTTACTGTAATATTTGTGCTAGACCAGTCATAATAACCCTTTGTTTGATTGAATTGATATTGTTGTTGGATTTCTGTCGTATTGGCTTTTTTAATTCATACTGTATCGTAAACAATGTAATGCTTGTTTGTGGTCTGTTCATTTGCTTTCAAGTGTAATTTTAATTCTGGTTTCTTTTCTGTAATAAAAATAAATTCCAACGAATCACAAGATATCACACACATTTCCGCTTACCACTTTGTCCCAACATATGGCCATAACCTCTGTATGGAGACGTGTCAGCTATCAAACTATATCGAGTATCCTTACAGCTAAGCTTTCTGTGCAACTAAAGTATAAAGTTCAGTATTATCAATGATGAATCATATATTGGATGCACTATAATTAACGTATTACGGTAAGTATGTTCACAAGATCGGGCATGTCGTGTATAGCATTAAGATATTATCACAGACTGATATTCAAATTTTATATCATTGAGGTAAGAAATATTCAAGTCCTTACTTATTACATGTTAGTGTGTGCGTCTTGAATAACTTTGCATATAGAGTTGAATACTTTTTTTTATTTATTTAACTGTTTGTTTTCATGAAAATTGAAAACTTAGACGGAATCAAATGATTCGTTTTAAACAGAAGAGCATTTGTATGAATGTTTAAATTGATCATTGACGTTTCTCAATGTTTCATCAGTCTTGAGTCTTTAATTACAACTGTTGAAATTAAAAGGTAGTGTCTGTTTTAACGTGCTAATGTAATTGGGACATATTTGGAGAATATTCTAAATAGTATTCCTTTCAACAAAATTTATATACTTTCACACATAGTTTAATAAAGAACATTTATCAATATATAGAATAATACGAACGTTATGATCTGAAATAAGTACTTACAAAATACCAAGGGGCGGATATTAACCAACATGGTCCTAGAAACAACCACCATCTTGGACTACAGTCAAAACAGTGCATATATGGCTTATAATTTGTCAATGTTATTCTACAGTTTTTTGTTTTTGTTGTTTGAAAATCATCACAACCCGAGAGAACTTCATTGTGCTGTAAATACCATGCTTCAACAATATCTGATAGATCAATCTGAAGAGAAAAAAAAAATAGATTAAATGTAACAAATACCAAGTGAAGGAGATAATGACGTATATGTCAATGAGACAGCAACCAGACAACATAAAGAACTATTACAATGTCTGTTGGGGACGCTGCTTTCATGGTACTGACGCATATGAACTGTCGCAGTGATTGTTCTGTCCTCAATATTTTTACTTTTTATGTTACTATAATTGGAGTTGTGTTTTCTAAGCTTTTATATTTAAATTCATAGTGTTTTACATGCATAGAGGTATTTCACTGGTCTGTATATAATTACTAATTTTGTAAGTTTTCTTGCTTTGATATTTCTTCCTGACTATGATTTTGGAATTGTAAGATAAAGGATGCATGATCAGACGGAGATGTTTAGCATATTGATCCTCAATGTACGTTTTGGGTTCAGGCGATTCTTATTTCTTACGCTTCTTTGCGTGTCTTCAACTAGACTTCAAATGGGATATTTTATCAGACAAAAATATATCTATATTTGTGTTTGCATGATTATATGGTAACTGATTTAATTATCAAACATTAATCTATGACCTTTCAAAAGCATTTCAAAGTCTGGAAATAATAAGCGACAAAAATGATCAAACTGATTATACATAGTAATTTTAAAAGAGGAGACGTATATAAATGATACGAATTTTACCAGTAACCTCTACACTGTAATTCCATCCAGTGTCGATGTTAATTCTGGCATCGGTGAAGACTTTATCAAACTGATTTTGCACTTTGGAATTCTTTGTGTTTATAATAACTGCATAGTCACCTGTAAAATGATGAAGACAAATTTTGAGAAAACCAGTGATGCATTCCTATGCATTATTGTAATATACTTCAATTGCTTTTATGTTTTCAATATACAAGTGCATGTAGTATAGGGATAACATTTTACGTAACACGTTACAAACAATGGTAAAAAATGCATATTGAGTATTGTTTTAGATATGTGCGTAGTTACATCTAAGTAAGTATCGATTATCATTTTTTGGCATAAAGGTTCCGTAAAAATGTCAGCTGCGAGTCACAATACGAAAAATTTTTGTCAAGCAACGGATATTCAATATGAAGAAAACTATTTATTGAAAATCATATTTGTTTGTTTTTCATTATAGCAACAACCGTAAAAATAGGGGTCAAAGATATTCAGGCCGGATCAAGCGTACTTGATGCAACAAATTAAAGCCGCAATAAACAATTTTATGAAGAACTCAACAAAGTCAAACAGGCAAATAAAAGACCAATAATTATTAAGATTGAACTTAAGATTTCACAGGAAATAAGAAAATCGAACATTTGAGGGCATACGATATAGTTTTGATCCCGTAAATTTTGATGAAAATTTGCATATAGGCTATTTTTACCTGCTGAAATCAAATATGCAATAAAAATATATCATCATGTGCTACTTTTGAGTAAATTGAGGTTGAAATTTCAGATATTTCCTCAAAATTCGGATTTGTGAACGTATTTTCCTTTCGACAGAAATACATTACTTTTTTTGTTTTACAAGAAAAACACAAACTGTTTTTGTTAAATTATTTGTAATTTCTGTTTTATATAAATGTTCTATAAATTTGTACATTTTATTTTACAAATAACTTATATTTATCAAATATTCATGAATATAGAAAAAACTTCATTTTTGCTGTATATTTATTAAATTTAAAATAATTGCACTGTTGACTTTTTCATGAAAATTGGTACACATAATCTTCATACGTAATTAAACCAAATGTCATTTTAAAAAGAGGGTCCATGAACTCGTTTTCAAGTTAAAATCAGTTTGAATGATAAAAATCAGTCGAAAACTGCATCTTTTCCCGATAAGTCACCGTTTGACGTCGCGAATATAACAATTAACGTTAGCAACGTCATTACCTCCGCTGTAACCGTATCGCATGCCCTTAAATCGAAGATTTATAGAGTGAAACGTAATAATTATAATGTGGTCAGCTCTATAACTTCGCAAGTCAAAACAAAACTAGGTACAGGATTATGCTTTGGTTTATGAACGGCTCACCTGAGACGACGATAACCTGTTTTTTTTTTTTTTTTTTTCAAGTAAAAAAGAAGGATTAAGTGGACCGAAAACAAAATTTGTTCATCGGCAAAACGAGTGTTTCGAGACAAAGTGTTGCGGAACACACCAAAGGGATATTCAAACACAAGGTCGAAGACAACCTGACTACTCAAAATGAAAAACTACGAAAAGACAACAACATTCTAAAAATCACAACATAGAAAACTAAAAACTGAGCAACACAAACCCCACCAAAATAATTAGTGATAGTCAACCGTGATCTTTTTCTATTGATTGCTGCATGAATTTAAAAAACAGCCTGTATTTGTTTACAAATATAAGAGAAAACAGCCTGTATGTTGTTTACAAATATACCTTTACCATGAGATTGTTTGATTGTTGACGCAATGTCGTATATCCTATGAACTATGATGTTCGTATAAGAGTTTGATACCTTTTATGTATCTTTATCATTTGAACATCACTACAGTTTGTTAAGTAAAACACCTGTTGCTTGCCGATTTCCTAGATTTCATTACCGTTCCCTGTTTCACTAAAACCACAGTAACGGTTGTATTCAGGAAATACACTTTTTCAATTAGTATAAATTGACAGAGAAGACGCTACTTGTTGTCTATAGAACATTACTAAATTACGTCTGTATTTATAGTTCCATTAGATTTATCACTGATTGTCATTTCCACATTTATACGGAGATATATTTATTATTCAATTACTTTGGTCTCGAAAAGGATTACTTCAAGTCTGCTTTTGTGTGATAATCACATATTCACATATGATAGAAATACAAATTATTTGTTATATGGAAATAATTCATTATCCTTTGTTTATTCAACTGACAATCGAAAAATTAATCTCCGAATGATTTATACAGTCTAGAACATAAGTTCTAAGATAATTGGCAACCTGATTTAATTGGAACATATCTTGATTGTGAAAATCGTTTAATATTATGCTATTCTTAATAAACCATTAATTATAGATTAAACAAAATTTATCAAGTTTTGTGTACACTCGTTGATAGATGACAATACAAAAACAATCGAGCTTTTATAACAGCAATAAGCATATGAATTAAAGGTGACATGGGATGACACAGCTGTATGTCTATGCAATATGTCAAGCTCTTAATCGTCCACATTCTCTAAAAGTTGTAAGAGAAAAAAGAAATAATCATCAATCTACCTTCAACAACCAATTCTTTAAATTACAAAAAAAAACATTAAGATATGACGTACGACAACTATTGAAGAGATTCCTGATTTGAGACATGCAGGTACATGAAAATGCAGTCTTGAATTTCTTTATGTTTATGAAACAAAAGCTTTACTTATTGACAAATATAAGTAGTCCATTATATTAAAAAAGATACTAAAAGTAAGATGATAAATAAAAAGAAATAAAATACAATTTCTTATTTAGATTGCAGTCCTATCTGTTTTACCAGATTTCAAAATTATTGGAACACTTATGATCATTATTTGCGCCCTTAAATAAAAATTCGTCAATATTTTGCCTATAAAAAAATTTGCTAGCACGTATGCTGTTACCTTCTTGATATTGTTTTTAGATTATCAAGATATATGTAACTATGCTGCCGAAAGGTAATTAGACATTTAATATGAACATTAAGAAGTACTAGTAACCTATTATAACTTAGATATTTTGATTTCCAAACGAAAACTCTATTATTAATTAGATACAACAGTAGTTTACCGATGTTCAAATTCATCAATCCATTAAAAAGATATAAATCAATGCTTAAAACCGAAATAGTGAGAATCGCATGAACGCTTAAAGGAGTAAGATCAGGTGCGTCGACACGGTAAGTCTCTCCTGCAACGCATTTATCAACCAAATAACAATCAGTAATAGAATAAAATTGATAAATTAACAGATCAGACGACGATTCTGATATCTGAAGTCCCATGATATTGAAAATAGGTTACTAATGAGTTGAGACGGAGACCACGTATCGGTAAACAAATTCGTGGTGGTGACTGTAAAAGTTATGTTGTGAAGATTCCAATCGTATTTCATCATACAATTGTTTAAGCAGTCTTTATGTCAGAAGTACACCCCTATTAATGAAGTACGTATAGTATGAACAGCAATGAGCGTAAAGTATTAATTGTTATATGTATACACCATCCAACGGAGCAGGGGTTATTTTACTTCTGACAAATTTAGGAAATAGACAATTTCGAAATTGAAGTTTGAAGTAGTCAAATGCAATCTGTGTTAATATCGAAGGAAACAATACATGAAGCAGACCTTTTTATCAGTAGAATCTTTTATATCATATTCACTGGGATATATAAGATGCAAGCATCCACTCAAATATAGGTTAATTGGTGTAAAAGAATTATGCAAACCGCTTTTCATTCCTCACGAGAAGCCACTGAAAGAAGTCAGATGCTTCAAACTTATATTTCCAAGTGGAGGGCATAGTTGAATGCCGACTGTCTGTTTTGAAAAACATCCTTCAAATGGAAGAAAAAAAACTATGTTCAGGCAAACAGTTAAGCATAATGATGATGTCAGATGTAGAAAATTTTAATGAATCTGAGTGTTGTACAATGAGTATAACTACCTCTTCCTGAATAAAGAAACTTCAATATGCCTTAGCAATTTTTTAAAGAAAAAGTTGGACTGGTTATCTAAATCTGTCTTTTATTGTGCATTGATATGACATTTTTTTTTTTGTTTTTTTTTTTTGTGTTATGCATGTATCGATTCATCCAACACCTTTTCTTAATATCTGGTTTAGATTATTATATGATAAGGATTTCAGCCATCACACGGGTGATTTGTTCATACCCGGAACACAGTTTATTTTTGTGAGCAAAGGCAAGGAAACATAACAAGATTTATAGAGGCAATCATGCATATGGAAAATCGGACAATAATATATTGATATATAAAGTTCATATGATGATTATTGATTCAACAAATCTATGAGAGTGTATATCATTCAAGAATTATTGATATAACTGTTTTCTGCATTCGAAATTAAAATGAAACAGTATCATGTTCAACATTTTTCTCAATAAGAATGCCTATTTGGATTAATTTTCTAAATTCCGATAAGACAAGCAACGATCCTGCCAATGATGATTTGCATTGGTAAATATTTGTAGTAATGATTAGGTTTTTTTTAACATTTGAGTACCAATAAATAATTTTCTGTTTAGCTGGGTCAACAAAAAAGACCACATTTATTTGAATGTTTGTAGGTGAACGAAAACTTTATATGATCAAACTCCAGAAAAAGTTTTTTATGAACAATGTCGCGTTAATATAGGTGTCATCATATAATAATAAGAGCAATTCGATGTTTTAGGTGCATCAGCTATAGAATGACGAATATATATATATATATATATATATATATATATATATACTCCTACACATGTGACAACTTTACGACAGACGTTCTCCATCGGATAACACGTGGTTATACAGGGCTAACACCATAATTTATATCATACTTCTGCTCACATTGTTGGGCTTAACATACAATCAAATCTAAATTCACACAAGTAGAATTAGGAAATAATTAAAGTTCAAAATGCACTAAAACTCCGTTAATTAACTACATTCTCCAACCGTTTTACAACTATGTGATAATGATGAATGATAATGTAAATGAAGTCAATGGTAACTTAACATCGCGATTGTCCTCATTCATACATAAAAAGGGCCGTACCTAACCCATATACAAGATGCTTCACCATAAAACCGATCTAAATGAAATAGTATAACAGTATAACAATATATATGCAAGACCAAAACAGTATTCCTTTACAAAGTTGACCCAAATATAACCTGCATTGGTCGACGTTGTCAGGATATCAAGATTAAAAAACCAACCAACCTTACTCATAACAAAATGAATGTATTGAAGTTGTTGTAATTATTATATGTACCTTCCCATATGGTCACACTGTCACTAGCGTATCTGCTGCCAACTTGTGTATGAATGAGAGTCACCCTCAAGATAATATATTTACTAAGAAGTAAACTACTGATGTCTTCTAAATCAGATTTTGTGGAGACTTTAAATACAGCTCCATTTCTATAAATATAAAACATAGTAAATATTCATTAGCTTTATATTTGTGTATCTATTAAATTAAAATTACTAGCTCAGTGATATAATCAAATCACTATTTATATAAGTATAAATAAAACTGTACTGATTTCGCGTAAGTTAAACAGAACTTAACTGACTACGAGTAGGTTAAACAAAAACAATTGAGATGAGCTTTCATAACACTTGTTTCTAGAATAATTTCAGATATGTATACTCGTTGCAAAATGTTTTAGATCGCAAACAATATGAAAGTATGAGAGCGTTACACCGAAACAAAAGATCGACAAAAACTAAAACAAATATTTTCATTAAGTGTCGATGACTCAAATATGTACTTTTGCAATCTTGTCGTGAAATGTTTTTCATAGATTGAAGGTAAAACAGAATATTCGTACATTTTATTATATTAGTTCGCTTAAAAGCAAAAACATTAAGTAATGTTCGAAGATATTATCACGCAATGTGATTTCCGTTATGTTCTTGAAAAAAACCTACTTTTTATTGATATAAACTTTCACAGAGGTTGTAATTTGTTAACTTGCACAGTTTTAGTCCGGAGAAAATGTAACTAATAGAATAGAGAATGGAAACTATTAATTAATGGTATGTGTTTTTAATTTGACAAATTTGCAATAATTCCAAATGCTCTGCTGTATACATTTAATATTGCAACTCTTTCAGAATGAAACCCTGGCTTTCAAAGGTTTATATTTGAGCGTTCCTAATGAATGTTAATACAATAGAGCGCTTGGACACACTTCATTTATAAAGTGTTATTCCAATTTATTTACTTATGACATGATGATAGCATTTTCGTATAGCACACTGCATTAAAACAATATTTCATGTTTCGACAGGTCACAAATAACATAAACACAAATGGACAGGAAAAGCGCATATTCTTAATCTTCCGTCTCAAGAAACAGGAAAATATAACAGAAAAGAAGTTATTACGTGGATAACAGGAGATGTTGAAAAAACTTTAGTAACCTGAGAATGCAATGACATCATAAAAAACAATTTACAAAACAAAAAATAAACGCCTTCACTTTATTTCAAAATGTGATCCAACTGAGTTACAAAAATGTAATGAAAATTTTGAATCTGCCGTTAATATATTAACGCTTCAAGGAAAAATTAGTAAGATGTAGCAAAGACAACATGTTTACCATTTAGAAAGTGAAAAAGCATTGACACAGTTATTGTGACATTTTCTAGAAATTTTTTATACATCTTGTACTGACAAGAAAATAGACGTTTTGACAAGAAATTTTGCATCTTTCATAAGTATGTTTTTGTTGTTTAAAAAGAAAATACTTGCAAAAAACAGTTTTAATCCTTTTCGTCAATCAGTAGACGTAGCCGGAAAAACAATCATTTTGTAATAACTATTGATTTATGTGAAGTGGAAAAAATGATATTTCAAATGATGTAAATAATCTGCTGTCAGTTCATATAAATTATTGTTCAATATTCTCGTTTTCTTATCATATATAATCTAAGATTATATCAAATCATATTATAACGCGAACTCAGCTATATGAATTATATGTTTCAAAATAATTTTACGTTATATCTATAATCCGATTATTGTTGTACGTTTCTATAAATATGTTGTAATAAGATGTCTTCACATATACGCAATATGTTTTAATTCCGTATAAACAAAAAGACACGTCAAAATGACATCCACTTCACTTGATTTATGGTTAATCAATGTATCATTTGCATTCATACCACTTCTAATACACACGTATATATATATATATAAGAGAGGCGAAAGATGTCAAAGGGATATTCAAACTCATGAGTCGAAAACAAACTGACAATGACATGGTAAAAAATCAAAAACGATCAGAAGACAAACAATATACAAAACACAACACCAAAAACTAAAGACTGGGCAGAACGGGGTGATCTCAGTTGCTCCGGAAGTACATGTATATATAAAAAGGTAAAACAATAAAAATACCGAACTCCAAGGAAAATTTAAATCGGAAAGTCCCTTATCAAATTGCAAAACATTAGCTCAAACACATCAAACGAATGGAAAACAACTGTCATACTCTGGACTTGGTACAGTCATTTCCTTATGTAGAAAATGGTGGATTAAACCTGGTTTAATAGCTAGCTAAACATCTCTTGTATGACAGTCGCTTATAATTCCATTATATTGACAACAATGTGTGAACAAAACAAAACAGACATAATAGGAAAAAAATGTCAAAAAAAGGGTGCACCATCAACATTGTGTTATAATCTTAATCAGTATAAAAACAAACAAATATGTTAACAAAGAAAATCAAAATCGCATATAGACAAAGCTCATAAGCAAAAATGAATGACAAGAATACAAAAAAGACCATAGCACAATAACACAATGGCGGGATGTATAAGTACAGAGCAACGCCAATACAATATTACCAAAAATAGACTAAACAGTAAAGGTTAATAATTTACATAGACAAATAAAAAAACACTATAACACGCAGTTAAGATGATAAACAACGTCAATAACTAGAATCTATACTTCAAGACTATCATGTATATATTATTTGTTAAGTTGATACGGGATATTTATCAACATGGTCTTGGTATCTTCCGATAAACTTTTTTAGAAAAATAAAGAGATGTTCTTTGACATAACCCTGTTTCATTAGCTTTCTGCTCAGACACTGGTGACGTTTTGTAAAGTCTGAGTAGCAGCTGCAAGCTCTTGAATACCGAATGAGTTGGGAAATGTATATCCCATATGCAGGTGAAGTTGGTAAATGTATATCCCATATGCAGGTGAAGTTGGTAAATTGCTACTAAGGTGGGAAAATTGATAATTTCAAAATTAAAATC
Organism: Mytilus coruscus; assembly: GCA_017311375.1. Taxonomy (NCBI): domain Eukaryota; kingdom Metazoa; phylum Mollusca; class Bivalvia; order Mytilida; family Mytilidae; genus Mytilus; species Mytilus coruscus. The sequence continues at coordinate 32,397,945 of CM029600.1, forward strand.
GTCTCGTTTGTCATAGATTCTCGTACTAAGATGACCGCTTATGTCAAATTCGAGGTGTAAGTATAAAAATGAGGCAGAGGAAGCCGTTTCTGTTGTTTTTTTAATTTTAGTTCTGGAGGATAAATGAATGGAAACCAATCAGAAAAGCTTGGATTGTGAATGGAAAGAACATCATCAATATATCTGAATGTGAAATTAAATGATCTGGCATCTTTGATCTTCTTGTTTTTGATAAGTGTCTGAAGGAACTTCGACTCATATGAAAATAAGAAGATGGCGGCAAGGAGAGGCGCACAGTTCGTTCACATAGGAATGCCGACAATTTGTTGAAAAATTCTACCTCCAAATTCAACAAATATGTTGTCAATAAGAAACTCCAGAGTACTGATCACTTGTTTCTCTGTGTAGCATGTTTTACCTTTGTGTTCACTATTAACAAAATATGCCGTATGGTATCCCAAAATAATCAATTTATAGCGTATGGTACCATTTTTATATTGAAAAGTATTGTTGGTTATTGCTTTTAGACGATTTTTCAATTTCACATGGGGAATGGTAGTGTACAGGGTTGAGAAATCAAAAGTTTTGATAGAATTAATTTTAGAAAAAGATCGAGTTTAAAATTATGAACATGCAGATGAGCCGGAAATGTACCGTTGCTTGTATGGCATTTTGTTAAGCTTAGGTATCCAATACAAACAAGGTAAGTCCTCAGATTTGCTGTTCTATGTAATGTTCATTCAAGCCATGAAGGACTTATGATTCACCAAAATCTCATCCTTGTCAAATGATATGTTTTTGTATGTGGGATTACCTGAGTACTCATTTATTCCTAATTCTTTTACAAGACACTCGTAGTAGTATGATTTACATACAAAGACAATATTATAAGAAGCTTTGTCCGCAGGAACAACAACATATTGATCGTGAAGAGATGATAGACATTTCACAGCTTCTTTGTCTCTGAAAACTGACTTTGGTCGATCATTCACACAATTTTTCAACTGATGAGTTCGACGTTTCATCAGACACCTGAATGTTTTGAACCATTCTGAACTATAGTATTAGTGATTCATACTGACAATGAAATTTTTTGGCCAATTACTGAGAATCAAACAATTGAATAGAGACACGCAACCTGGAAATATATCTTACTTATATTTAAAGTATGACACACATGAACCTTCAATACCGCGAAAAAACACATACCGCATAGTAACCCATAAAGGGCCGCGAAATAACAAAATGTAAAACACTTCAAACGACAAAAACAACGGCCTGATTTATGTACAAGACCAAAAACAGACAAAAAACAAACATGATAAACAGTAACAATCGACAACAAATGAAATACTAGCTTTTAACGTGAGACTGGCTCATACAGACTATGGAGGGGTACAACATTATTGCCGGTGTCCAGCCGTACCTCTAACCTGGGAAAGTGGTGTAACAACGCAAAAAAATCAGTTGAAAAGGGCTTGACTTACCTGATCGATAAAAACAAAGCAAACAACTAACGAACAAACAACTAATAATAACATTAAAGACACAAAGGACTTATCTGAGATTACTCACAGTTATTGGTAGGTCCAAACCAATAGCAACACATACAAAAATGGTGTATTCAATACAAAATATCAATCTGTACACACCCAATTGATTTAGATAAAGACGACATCAGAAAAATAAGGGTTGGCCAAAGGTTCAGTTGACTCAACCCCAAACAACTTTGGTTTGATTATAATGTAAAAGCCTGATTTGCATGGATAATGTCAGAATTAACTAACGGATACACCTACATCATTCACCAAAGAAGACATTTTGTACAATCAAACAATCCGTACTAGATACCTTTGGTATAAACATAAAAAAAGAAGTCAAACATATCTTTTCTTTATATTTGATACCAAAACTTTAAAAACAAAATGAAACATCTGAAAGATATTCGGTAGACTCTAAAGTTTTTCTAAGATTGTAACTACCATTTTTCAACATGATTACTTTTAAAAATATTATGATTAAGTTTATTTAATATGCGGCGCTAATCAGTTGTTGATCTTTAACAACTTTATAGATCTTCTTAAACTTTTCAGTTACATTTTGAATTTTGCAGGAATATCAAATTTAGATTAAGACTTTGAACTACTATTTCCCGTGGTAAAATGTAAAATCGACCAATATTCTTAATAACTTAAACAAAACTAATTTCAACAAATATGCAATTTACGATATAACAAATTTTGATCGGCTATTATCAATCAATTTGGTGCGTTTGTATTTTAACAAACAGCCGGAATCCAAACTGTTGATTCTTGTGAAAAATAAAAAGACAAAAATACTGAACTGAAAATTCAAAAAGGAAAGTCCCAAATCAAATGGCAAAATCAAAAGCTCAAACACATCAAACCAATGGAATCACCATTGGTCGATATGAAGCACAATTCATAACAAGCCTTCTTAAAGGATAAAAAGACAAACAAGAATTTCACGTTCAGATATATTGATGATGCTCATTGTTAAATAACCCACGTTCCAGGAAGTGCTTGCATCTCATATATCACAACAAACTTGGCATTAAGAATACAACCAAAACTAGAAATCATATCTTGATGGTTTCATGAAATTGATAAAGATTGACGATTTCAAAATGGAATCAATGATAAAAGTGACGATTTCAGTTTTCACATGATAAATTTCCCATTTCCAAGAAATAACATACCTCTGTTGCATCATATGATGGTTGAATATTTTAATTGACACGTCAGGCGGGTGCATGCTTAATCAAATGGACTTAATTAACATGATTACGTTTGTTTGTAAATATAAAATGGATTTAAGCGCTTTAAACATTGCTAAACTTCTTTTTCGTCTTATGTAATTGCTTAGTTGTCTGTATTGAAAACAATATTTGGATTTAAACACATATTAGAAATATTAACTAACGTTTGAAGTCCATTTGGCAACATTTTATCTTGTCATTATTACTGTTTTGTTTAGGCAGTTTTACGCTGGTATCCCACTTTAAAGTAAAACTTTTTAATACAAGTATAAAAAAAAAAAAAAAAAAAAAAAAAAAAATTGCTGTCGATTAACGTCTCATGCAGGCAAGAATTGAATCATATTGTCATGATTTTGATATGCTTGTTGTTTAACTAAAATAATCGTAGTCCCACTGTTCATTTCATTTTATTAAACATATTTAGAAAAGACTTTTTTTTTAACTCAAAGGACTTCATATCTTCAAAAAGCAATAATTACTTCGAAATGTTACAGTGATAATGATCTTTCAGTTCTCAAAATGTGTCATTTTTTGCTGAAAGTCTATCTGCTATTTATCTAACACAACCAGGAAACATGACTGGAAAATTGATAATCAGTTTCCTCTTTATTGTCAAAATAATTAACTTGTTCAACATTTACGATGTTTAAAATAAATGCATGGGTAAATAAAACTTTAAAATGCATGTAATTGATTAACTAATGGCACGAAAGTTTTGCTTGTTTATGCTAAAGTAACGTACTTATCTGATTTTATCCTGTGTTTTATGTCCGGTGTTTCTTTTGATAAATCTAGTCTACCGTCGCGATCACACCAAGCCCTAGTTGTATTGCACGTTAGGTAATCACACCATGGAATTATTTCTATAGCATGTTCCATTCTGAAAATGAAGAAGTCCTGTTAGAGTATTAGAAAAGGATCTGCAGTATAATTCTGACATTGATAATGAGGGACGGCTGGGAACTTAACCCAACAACAAACGAGGTGATAGAAGCTATTCAGTTCTAAGTAGCGACATTTCAGCAGCGCATCCATAAGAAAAATGTATTTTCAAGGATTAAAATTGTAAAAGTAAAGTCATCCCTTTTGGTTGACCGTTATGGTATTCATATGTCAAAAAGGACCATGATTATGTTTCAAGCAGAGTATCCATAATCCCGTCCTCTTTTCCTCGAGTCTGACATTACCTAATGCAACTTATCACTTACATTTTGCTTGCCATGAACAAAACAACGAGCGAATTACTGGAGCCGGATCTAATTACCGTTTCAAAGCACCCGCAATCACCCAGGTTTTGTTTCAGTGTTCACATTTTGTATAGACACTGTTACTCTTGGTGTCACTTTCTTTACTTTCTTTCAAGGTTTTGTGGAAAAGAAAAGATATTGTGTAATAATTAATTACACAAAATCCTAACACGCACACCATACAACCTACAGCCAAGGAAGATTACTTTTACTATTGCTCATCATCAAGTTACAGTGAGTTTTTGTAGCAGAGAAAATTAAAGCTCGCACTTCGCGTTAAGTTCACAAATGTGCATTTAAGCACTCCAAAGCGAGGTAATGATTTACAAATACTGACTAGATCGTGCAAATAAATGTTTAAACGTGTGTATGTTGGGCAATTAACGTTAATACATATACATACTTAAAAATGTACATGGTTCAAATTTGGCAATCATGTATAGTTCTGAACAGTATGAAATTTTATTTTATCACTCTGTATAAAGAGAGTTTAGGCAATCATTTGGAAGTATAAATAACCTTCACAGTTTATTCCAATGCAACGTAGAAGAAAAATCAGTACGATACAAGACAAAAATCAATATACATGTACGTAGGAACCACATAGCCAGTAAGGTAATCCGCACTGAATGTTCTTAGCTTTTTTCCTCAGGAGACAATTGGAAAAGGTCTACATAGATACATTTAAACACACTATTTCTAAAATAAAATATATTACAACAAGGAAACATTATTCATGAACGTAATTGAAACCATATTTAGTTTACAGAAATGAGACTTGCACTCTTGGGAAATTAAAACGTATCTTGTAAAACATCAGTTAGCATTAATGCTTCTTTTAAATATTATTTGTGAGTTCACTGATATAGAATTGAAATATAAAACAATCAAATGTCATGTCATGGAGGAGACCGAATTGTAAATTTAAAATGTATGGCTATTTTAGGAAATTTTCTTTCATTCAAACGAATACTTTTCGAACGAAGGTTGTTCAGCAGGACAATATGTGCGGTTGTATTTAAATATGAAAACAGAGATGATGAATGTAATTGAGACGGCATTGTAACGACAAAAATAGGAAAATACTTTTATAGTACAAGAAAAAAATATTACAGTCATTCCTTATAATTTCATTCTAAATTCCATTTTAAGGAGTAAATTTTGAAAAAAAAATTGGTGACGTCACTGTCATATGACAAAATTATGTCTTTGAGCTGATACACAAAACACTTTCAGCCAATCAGAAGACGTGTTAAATCCAAAATTAAATTATTAGGTATTGTTTATATATAATTACCATCTCCTCTAAATTTACGATAAATTTTCAATAACTCGAAAATGTAAATTGTAAGTTACAAATGAGTAAATATTTATTAAATAAAAGACTTTCTATTAAAATAGGTGATATTATGAGTCGAGTCAACAAATTGTTGTTATGAATCAATCACGATAATAAAAAAAAAAATGTATACATAATGGCGATCAAAACTATGTAAGATTTACTCCAAGCATATGCTTTGAATGAACAGCACTGTGTTCATTAACCTGAAGTTGTTTACGTGTCTGTCCTTGTGTCTTTAGTGGGCACTTGACTCATTGGCAATCAGACCACATCTTTTTTTTTTTTTTTTTTCATTTTGATTATTGGCTAAATATCTAAATGGATTGCTTATGGTACCCGATCTGAAATTCTTTTCTCTTAATTTCATCATCTTTATTAAGCATTGTTGTTGAAAATATCAAACGGTGAATAACACAAAAATATTGTGCATGTTGTGTGCATTGAATAATGTATTATACATATATTCTAGTGGTCGTATATATTTAAACACAAATAGATATACAAATAAGAAGATGGGATATGATTGCCAATGAGACAATTATCCACAAGAGGCCAAACGACACAGAAATTAACAGCTATAGGTCACCTACGGCCTTCAACAATGAGCGACCGTTTGTTAACATCCAGATGTGTTTGTTGATGATGCTACCTCATTGACGTATACACCATATCTCCTGCTTTGTACCGCCTTGGTGGTATTGTGTTATCCTGATTGCTCTGAATTATTGGAAGTTGTGTATTGCGATACACAGCCGGGTCAAACCAAAGTGATGAAAACGAATAAATCTGCAGCTTCTGTGCTAAGCAAGAGGATAGCACGCGGCAATCAGGATTAAAAGCAAATTCTTATTCACTGATTTTGTTCCATTAAATGCTTGAGCTTGTTTTCATACACCGGTTAAATATAAAAATAAGGAAGATGTGGTATAATTGCCAATGAAACAACTCTCCCCCAGTGACCAAATGATATAGAAGTTAACAACTATAGGTCGCCATACGGCCTTAAGCAATGAGGCCTCGAAATGACAAATGTAAAACAAATCAAACGAAAAAACTAACGGCATGATTTATCTAGAAAACAATGAACGAAATACAAATATGATATACAGCAACAAACGACAACCACCTTATTACAGGCTCCTGACTTGGGACACGCACATACAGAATGTGGCGGGATTATACATGTTAGCGGACGCCCAACCCTCCCTGAAACCTTGGACCATGACAGTGTAACATATGAGCAATCTATAAAAATTAGTTGAAAGGGTTCCACTCATCAGATCGGTACAAAGCAGAAAAAAAGTAACAAAAACACAGAGCAGACGTGGCAGGGTATTTATACATCCCTACAACAAAAAAAGACACTAAGTACAGATCTGAGTGTACTCGCAGTTATTGACAGCTAGTTTGAAGCCAATAACAACTAATAAAAAAAGCATGTAAGTATCTAAGACTAAATATCAATCAGCACACATCCAACATCCAATGGATTTAATGTAAAGACGTCATTGACAGTCAGAGAAAAACATGACCTTGTGAGAATCTATTTGTAATGTTTGTTCAGCTAATATCTCAACAAAACGGAAAAGATTTCAATCATATCAAACAAGACTTTTTCTTATGTTACGTTCAAGGACACACGTGCAACGTCATCTAGTTCTGTGTGTAATTAATCGTCTACACACATTAAAGACAAGTCGACTCTATTCCACTTCTATTAGAAAGTGAAATCCAAACTGTTTCAACTTCCAATTATTAGTGTGTGTCCGGAGGGTAACCTATTATTACATACATTTAGGCCTTTTTAACTTTTTTTATTCTAGCGTCACAAATGAGTCTTTTGTAGACGAAACGCGCGTCTGGCGCAAATACAAATTTACATCCTGGTATCTGTGATGAGTTTATTGTATAACGTTATTGTAGTTGATAGTCAATCTGACACAGACGCCAACAAACAAAGTGTTTGTACTTGATAGTACAAACATTATATTGAACCATAATGCCGTACTTGTATATACTTTCCAGATAAAGTACAAATTAAGTGAAATATAAATACATGGGAAAACAAAATGAAAACAACACAATAAAACTTTTGCGTTCGAATTACAAACTTAGACCCATCTGCAGCATCAACGCCAAATGCCCAAAACCCGATTGCTGGATGCACAAATTATTAACAGCGTGTCAAGCATTCCAAGTTAGATAGTTTCCTTGATTTTTTTTTTTTTTTTTTTTGATATATGGTTTTAAAACTTTTGGTTTAGAAAGTACTTTAAAAAAGTCATTTCTGAAAGATGTGTCCCACGAAGAAATGTTTTGCTATTGTCTTTGTTTTTAAGGACTGTTTCTTATTTAAATCTATCTAGGTACGTTTAGTTTTCAAAACGTTCGATTTTATAGAAAGTTATTCATTTTAGTCATAATAAATAACTTTCTACGTTTTTCAATCACAATGAAGTATAAGATTGTTTGGAAAAACCTATAGAAGCATCATCTATTTTAAGTCTCGACAAGGAAATGAGACTGACAAATGTAACAAAATAATGTGTTATAAACTTTAGTTTATGTCAGGGGCTTCTAGAAACAAAAATAAAGCTATGTTTACAAAAAAAAAAAATATTTTTGAAAATAATTTTGATAATACTAGTAGAGTAAAACTATTATGTTTCTTGTTAGCAATGGTTTATAGCAGTAATCGTGTTAAAGTTTGTTTATAACTTTACAAGAAAAAAACACATCAAAGATTGATGTTAAAGACTTGGGCGAATAAATGTAAAAAAAAAAGAAAAAAAAAAATACAACGAAGTAATTTAAACTGATATATTATTAAGAAATAAATACTACCTTAATGATGTATGTCCTGGGTAAATTCTTCACAGTAACAAAGTAATACTATTCCAACAATTTTACACAACATTACTCTACCAGAATGCCTGAAAGAGACTTCGAATCAATAACAAAATATATCTTATAATCTGACAAATACCTGGTGTTTTCAATTAGTACTATTAAATCCTCACTGCATGTTAGCTGAATCAGTTCAATTGTTTGATTAACAATGCTAAATTTTGTAACGAGCAATTCGACTGTAACATTGATTTATTCAGGAAAAAGCATAACATGGCGAGTCAGTCTGTTCGAGTCTGTATTAAATAATAATATTATTCGTTAAAGAAATAAACACTTGTTTCCAATCATCATTGTCTTGCTGGATATAGTTTGTTGTAATAAAGCACACGTTTGCAATGACGATTTGCAACAACAAACATCTATAAACCAGCTGTTATTTTGTTTTATGTAGATCAATATCAATTCTAAGTCGAAGAAACGATATATCATTTTTATACCAATGCATCATCAATGTCAAAATATATATTCGATTAATAAACAAGATAGGACAAGTATTCTAGCGCTTTTTTGCACGATTGTGAAATACTTATACTGATTATGCAAGATCTTTTATTTTAAGAGCATTGACGTTTTTCCGTATGTATGCATGAATGAGAATAAGACGAATCAAACTATAAGTTGTTTCTGTCATAAAAACGATGGAGTTGTTCGATATATCTTGCAGTGTGTTGAACCAAGATTGCAAGGGGCGGATAATATGTATTCTCCACGTTATGGACAAGAGTAAACGACGTATGTCAATATATTTGAAGTATTATTATGAAGAAGTTATTATGACGATGTTAGTCGAAAACTGCAGGTCGTGATATATATTGAAGTAAGAACTTTAGGAATGAAAACTATACAAAACTGTATCATAAAAGAAAGAATATGGTCTTTAGCTAAAAATGTAAAGAAAAAAAGAAGAAAAAACAAAGTGAGCATTCAAAAACCATAACTCGAAAAAGAACTGACACAACCATAGCCAAAAGAAAAAAAAATACGATCAGACATACACGAGTAGATAAAACACTACATAGAAAACCATAAAATGAGCAACACATACTCAACCAAAAAACCAAGGTTGAACTTAGGTGTCCAGAAAGTTAAGCAGTACCTAATCAATTAGCGGTATCCGTCATGTTGATCATGACAAGAAATAAATGATAACTCGCATTTTGCGATGATATAAACAAAGAAAAGGCGGCAGTTGTTACTTATCCGTGGTCATCTATCATGACACTTTCTACAATTGTGAATAGGGACTGATTAACACATGATTAAGATTTGTATAACAGATCTTCCGCATTTTCAAATATTTACATATGATTTACAACGGGCTAAATATTCCCCTAAAAAATGTTTAAAATATTTAACTTAAAAAAAGATAGATTTAATGAGCTAAAAATATGTTTTTTACACCGTAGATTTTACATGTTTCCAGTGGTTTTTTTTTTTATTTTCCATTCAGATAAGATCAAACCTTTACGCTGTCTTATATTCCGTGCATTTGTTTTTTTATCAAATGACCCCCTTAACATGTGCACGTTATTGCAAATTGCATTGTTGATCGTCAAATGATCAAACGGTCAAAACATTACCAAAATCATCAGATGAAATTTCCATGGCCAAAATGAATTTGACAAAATAAATGCATTCAACACAAAGCCAAACCTGTTGGAACGCATCAATCAGGATTGAAAGGCCGAAGAACTCCTCATCTACTACCTGTACCAATGACATTGCTCTTGTAAAACAACAATAGTAGTTTTAGGACAATACGGAGAAAATGACATAGTGATAGATTAAACCATACATCTAATAAAACTTTAGGCGTACATGTTAACAATTAACGACACCACCATAGAATAAAAATTGACAAATCCAAAATAATAAATACGTTCATGAGATATATAGGGTGCCATCAAAGAGTGAACAGATCTAGCAGCATAAGAACAGACAAATGTTGGTTTGTATATTAAAATTCGGTAACTAGAAAAGTCTAGTCTGAGAACAAACAGAGTTTAAATCAAATTTCTCTTGTTATCAAGCGATATCTTATTCTCACTCGTTATGAATTCAATAAATATAGCAATTCATATTTCCGCCCACACTGTGTAAAGTCAACTAGCTCTTCGATGCTGACAAAAGATCGTGTTTAATGATAATACAATTATATGTTAATACAAATCTTACTGAACAATTTTTGAGACATCGATGTCATTTGAATTGTAATTCATCGCATTTTACACCAGCCCTTGATAAGTCAATTAAGTTCTTTCACAAATCAAGAAGTTCAATATTTTGAATCACGTGTGAAATTATCAAGTCATGAAAATGCGGTAAGTTAATGAAAAAGCTATAACGATATAAATTTCATATTCCACATAAAAAGACTTTTACAATTTGTTTTGTCACAGTTGATTTGAGATCGATTAGTATTGTTAAATGTGAATAATATTCGAGAAAGAATTCAACAAAAAGTAAAATCACACATATAAAAATTTAAATAATTGTTCTTCGTACGATTTTGCATTCAATAGTTCTTTTAAAAACAACCAAAAATGTGCTGACAAAAATACCGACCTTCAAGGTAAATTAAAAAAGAGGAAGTCCATGACACCGGGCAGAACCACATACTTGCCTATATAAACCAATGGAATGACTGGAAAGCAACTATCTTATTCTTGACTTGGTACAGGCATGTTCCAGTGTAGGTATAAAGCGTACCGATCTCCAAGATAAATTCACAAATAAGAAAGTTCATATCACATGACTAAGCCAAATGCTTGACTATATCAACCAATGGAACGACTTGAAAACATCTGTCATATTCCTGTCTTAATACAGGGTATTTTCCAATGTAATAGGTACATTTCAATTATCTGGGTCAATATCCCTAATGCGCCTAAAATTGAGGAACACAAAAGTTTTTAACAATTGACTGAGCTTAACCATTTGTGCTGATTTGAAAAGTAGAGGACCATAGAATAAATGTGTAAAACTATGCAGTTATTAGATGTATGCAAAGTATTAAATTTTCAAAGAACTTATTGAGTGAAAAAAGGGATTTTTTACAACCAGGAGCCGCATCACGAAAGGATTTTCGGGGTGTGCTAATTTACGGAAAAATCAATCACACTTCGTACCCCGAAAATTTAACCACATATGTGAAAATGTCTCAGTTTCGAAATGAGCCATCATGCGTATCCAAGTTTACGATATGGACTGTGCTACAGAAGAAAACGTTACCATTACCGCCTATGTAAAATCAATTTCCCATATTGCCCCATCTATGAAATTTTATACATAAGGGTTTCAATTTGTGCTGTTGTGTTCGTATATATCATGACACTTATTGTTAACAAATCCACATCTATTTACATGATATTTACTTTTTTGTTCGCTATTTATTAGTTCTACAACAACATGTTGTTGTTCAAAACTTGTTGAAAAGGTTAAATAGCTTTTATGTAGAATAACATGTAATGAAAACTTTAAGCTTTAGTGAATAACACAGGCTAATAAGATATTGCCAGTATGTCTGCCGAATTAACTACCTTTGTTTTCTTTCTTGATGCCTAGTGTTCAATAGACATTTTATTAATCTGCATTTCTATTTCTTACAAATTGTAATCAATGATATTAGTGAAGCGTGGTTATACTCCGATTGATACAATGAACGTCAATTATAATTAAGTATATACGTTCTGCTGAACCATAATATATTGACTAAAAAGTCGGATATAAATTGAAAAAATAAGATTACAAATAATCGGTATGTATTTCATATCACTGCAAAGCAACTCTTGAAGGAATAAATAGGAATTATGGCATTAGCTGTGTCGTTTGAAATTACTGCTTTTAATCATCGACTTATAGTAATAGATGGGAGCAAAGCGAATTGATTCTGTTAATTGTCAATTCCATATGTACTTCAGATTACAACTCATCTGCATTTTATATCTTCATTTCTTTTCTTTTAATAATATTGAAGTCATTTTAACCAATTACTTATATTTATCCAACCTGACCGTTAATTCGTTAAATGCCTAGGTATATATCGATCTTCGAATACACTTTCAGATATACATGTATAACTTGATTTTTTGCTTTTTCAACAATATATTAGTGAAAGAATAGTAAATTTCATTTGTGTTATAGAAGTGAAAACTATGAATAGTGAACTAATGTATAATGTTTCTATACTTTCTGAAATAAATATAATTTTGTGCTAATTATCCGTCTTCAATAAGTTAATTGTTATATTATTTACGTATGACCATGTTAATGTTTACTTTACCGATAACCTTTTGTTCTAGTCTTACTTTTTTTGTTCCAAACACACTTTGTTGTTATTTTTAATTTTATGCAAGATGATATGTTTGCAATCTTACATCTAACTTAACTAACTTAATTATGATTAACGGTTTTATATGCATACAGATAGAAATGCTAAAAACTTTCAGATTGCTCTTCTATATAGCATTCCGAAATTTCGAAATCTTCTCCTCATTTCCGCCCTACTATATGTATATTGTGTTGCTTTCAGTTACAATTGGTTAAGAGAATGGGCGTTTGAATCTTAGTAACCTTTTACAACACGCGGAAGGTGCGTACGACTCCAATCGTAATTGACTAGGGTTGTTAATTTTCCTGTCGAATGTAGGTGATTCTCTCCCGGATGTTCCGCTTTCACCACTAATAAAAAGTGGCTCACACGAAATAACTTATACATGTAGTGCTAAAAGTAGCGTTTAACACCACAAATCATCATGTTCATCATCATCTTGTACTAACATGTTAAATTGATCATAGATACCAGGATTGAAATTTTGTATCCCAGACACGCGTTTCGTCTACTAGACACTCATAGTGACGATCGAATAAAACAAAATTAAAAGGCCAAAATTAAGTACGAAGTTGAAGAGTATTGACAATCTAGAACTCCGAAATGTTCATGCAAAATATGTAAAAGAATTTGCATCCTTGATAAAACTTCATAATAATAAGAAATATCATATTCACTAATACAAAAAATATGTTCAAACAAATCAATATCCATATAACACTTGCTAGTTTTGTGAATATCTTTTGAAACGACTCCCTAAGGAACAATTAATAAATTCAAGCAAACGATATCAGCTTAAAAGAATTAATTTATATATTTTAATGAGATAATGCCATAAAACTGTTAAAATACCATGGCTATAGAAAAACTGTATAACTTATACATTTTAAGCAGATAAAAAAATTAATACAATCTAAAGTTTGATGCAACATAGTAATATTCCTGTTTGTATATTAACATATAAAAAGAGTTGAATTAAAGTTCTTAGACAGTTACACGAGTAACACGATGGGTACCACATGTTAAGCAGGATCTGCTTACCCTTTCGGAGTACATGAGATCACCTCTAGTTTTTGGTCGGGTTCGTGTAGCTCAGTCTTGAGTTTTCTATACTGTGTTTTGTGTATTGTTGTTTGTCTGTTTTTTTTTTTTTTAGCCATGGCATTGTCAGTATTTCCGACTTATGAGTTTGGATGTCCTTTTGGTAACTTTCGCCTCTTTTTTTATCGTTGTTTTGACATTCTCGATACTTAAATTTTGCTGATTATCTTTTATGCATGTAGTTTAAAAATGTTTGGAAATCATTAGCCAAGGAAGAAAGACAATAAATCAAGGTTAAAGGAAATGTGGATACCAGAGCCAATATTAGTTGACACGCTCTTAGATATGTATTAGACCTAGATCCAGAGGTCACAATTACAGTTTTTATAAACGTGATTCCTCTTTTCGATTTCGTTGTTGGTGTCTATTGTATAGAATTATATAAAAGCCATAGATATTTTTTCTGGAGACAGTTGAAGAAATATAAGGATAAGGAAATAAATGGATAGGACAATATTTGTAAACAAAATCTTTAAAAACGTATTTCACAAATAATCGACTCAACAAATATTGATTTCGTAAAAGCAAAGCATAAAGTCATATATAAAAGAGGATATCGGCTTTAAATGCAGATCATTGTCGTAATTCCATGCATATGTGAAAACATTCATTCGATAAATGGTTCAGAGTAAATCGACATTTTGCACTTGATCAATCAGAACTGATTTGAAGAATGTGAAGTATCTAAATCCCTTTTTGAACTTCACTATTTATCAAGATAGTAATGCTCATACATTTGTACTTTGTCACTTCTCAATGAAAAGCCGTCTACATCAATCAGTGATTCACACCAATAATAGAATATATTTAAACCATTCTATATTGGCAATCAATAATAACTGTCGTCCTTTGTGAAGAAAAGTTGATTTGGCTCTAATCAAAAGGACATAATGTAGTAATCTGATAAAGATAAGCCCTCTCCGCAAAATATTTTCTACTTTCCATGAAAGAATTTGTACAACACAACTTCTTGTCAAGGAATGAAACGAAACTTTGAAATGATAAATATCACTTGCCTGCTTCTTACCTGCTTCTTTTCAAAGGTCTTGATAACCCGAACATACACAACAGTATGCCCTTATGATATTGTTTTGTTTTGCTTTTTTTTTTATTAATTTTCAGGTCTTTAGTTTAATTGAAACAAACACACTCATTTGAATAACTATGAGGTATGGGTTTTGCTCATTATTCAAGGCCGTACGGTGACCTATAGTTGTTATGGTCTCTGATGAAGGGTTGTCTTATTGACACATCTATCGTTCTCTTTTGGTGTTGACGGCAAACCCTTGGTGGTTCTTTTTTAACACATAAAAACTAGTTTTAACTCGATAATTTGTATTGATTACATATAGCATTGACACTTGTTTAGGATTAGTTTGTTTAAGACCAATCGTTGACTTCTTATAATTTATTTTGTTTATAATGTTTATGTTACAAACTTGCTCTTAGACCACAACATTCTTGTATCTTTTTGAACATTGCAAGAACGATCAAACAATCCACATTTTAGATCTTGCCATTTATATTAAGATATGAGCCAAGGCTTTAAAATAATATTTTGATACAAGATGTCTTGTATACTTATGTTAATGTTGGGATGATATCTATTTTTGACTAAAACTGTGTGTTAAAGGCCACTTTAGGTACAATGTGACATGTGTCAGTTTTGTCACTAATGAGTCTTTTGTAGATGAAACACGCGTCTGGTGTACACAAATCTTAATCCTGGTATTTATGGTGAGTTTATTATCAACATGTTTATGACTTGATAATTACATCATAATTGACATTTCTGTAATAAAATGTCAAATTATAGTATTTAATTCTATATAAATAAATCTAAAGACTGAAGAATTTTACAGCTTTTAGGGATTTTAAGTGTCAGGTCTCATCATAAATTCATTTTAACGAACGGCGCTCTTCCCCCGTGTATTGCATTGATAGAAAAAAAACTCACATTCAGATATGAGAAAAAAAATTAAAATCGATTAATTCTGACAGATTGGATATTATTAACAATTCAGCAGATATTGTCCATGTTTTTTTTTTTCGTTTGGTATCAATTTTCAGACAGGCACATTAAAAATGTATTAATATATCGAACAATACCACATTACTAACGTATTTCACTGTTCGAATCTTAAAGCAACTATGATGAATACAATCGATTTTTCTAATCGGATGGATATTATGACAAAGAAGATGAATTGTTCTAAAAATTATTGCTTTACCAATTCAGTTGTTCCATATTGTCTATTAATACTAACTATAGTATCCGTTTGCTATTGTATTGTTTTATATGCATGTTTTGTTCTGCTCATAATAAAAAAGTAGACACAGATATTGTAGGCAAATTATGTCTATATTAAACATAAATATCAATCCTAGCAATAATAGCAATCTTACATTGACTGTACATTTGTAATATATAAATATTTTTGAAAACTTTGATATTTAAAAGAGAGGCGAAAGATACCAAAGGGATTATCTTACGCATAAGGCGAAAACAAGCTTAAGCTAACAATGCCATGGCAAAAAAAAATGACGGAAAGAAACATAACAGTACACAAAACACACATAAAAAACTAAAGACTGAAAAACATAAACCCCACCAAAATCTGGGTTTCATCTAAAGTGCTCTGGAAGGGTAAACAGATCCTGCTCCACGTGTGGCACCTGTTGTAATGCTCATGTTAGTACTTACACGTTGGAAAGTCTAATTCGCTAGGTCACGTTCGAGGAAAAGATGACAAAGTTTTAACCAACTCGTAAGCAGGTGCTACTTGAATGTTGCTACATAGAAATGTAAAGTTCACAATTGGTAAGCTGAAATCATCTCTTTTGTCGTAAAGTTTAGTTCCCAACCGACCCTCATTGTCAATAGACTATTTTCATATTACCGACTTTTGACTCCAGATTATATAATTTGTCGATTGGTTACCTTGGACATCATGGTACCAAGTCAGGTAAGAGCAAGCTAAAGAAGTAAAACCAAGCTTTCAATCGGTACAATTTTGGGGGAGAATTACCTTTTTTTCACTACAAAATCATCGGAAAACAGTAAACTTTCCCCTCAAATAACACCGATTATATGTTTGATTTTACTTATTTTGGTTGCTCTTACTTGACCGAGTACCACGATGTCCACGATAACCAGTCGACAAATTATATAATCCGGAGTCAAACGTCGGTAATATGAAAATAGTCTATTTATAAACGTAAGTCAAAATATGAGGCAGATTTTACTGTATCTGTTGTATCCTTTAATTCAAATTCGATGGGAAGATGCGTTAACATAGTCAAAAAACTTTGAATTATTAAGTAAGAGGACATAATCTATATAGCGGAACGTGAAGTTAAGGGATAATGCTAGCTTATTTTCATTTTTCCAATAGAGCTCCTGTATGAAGTCAGCCTCGAATGAATAAGGGAACAAGTCGCAAAGAAGAGGAGCACTGTTTGCTCCAATAGGAATTCCGATTGTATGTTGAAAAACACGTCCTCCAAACGTAATAAATATGTTGTCGATCGAGAAATCAAGCATCTAGATAATGTCAATTTCAGAGATTTTTTTGTTGGAATAGGAGTATTTGTTTACAAAGTACGATTTATCCCTCAATTAGAAAAGAAACTTGAATCTACGTTGGCAATTCTTTTTTGTAAAACAAAGCAGAACCAATTCTTTCAATTGGTCTTTTTGTTTGGAATTGGAGGTACTTGCGTAAAGGGTAGAACAGTCAAATCTTTGAATACTATTGCAGGAGTAAAGAGACTTAGATTGTACGTACTCTAACAGATCTTTCGAATTTTTAAGTATCCATATCTGATTCACGCCGACCCTAGTTTAGGTTGTTTCACAATAAATTGGAAGACCGGCTTTGATTGCTGATAAAATTGATGTTAATAATTTAGAAAAAAGATTTCGTGGAGCACTTGAAAGACACATCAATATTACGTTGTATGCAAAGAATTCGAAGCAACCAGATATGACTTATATAAACATCTATGATATAAAATACAATACGGCTATCATCAAAAACTGACCTTGCTGGAAATTAAAAGAAAATTATCAAGTAAAATAAAACATTGAAAAGCACTTTTTGATATGGCGTGACAGTAAGACATATATCAACAAATCATACGCCCAGCGGCATGAAATGTGGGGAAAACAGATAAGTACATATGCTAAATTTCTTCAGGTTGTTTGAATAATACCATAATTTATTTTGTGTTTTATTAACCATCATTCCAATAAAATTTTCTTTTCAAAACGAGTTTAGTCATATGAAATCAAAATAAGTTAAATGATAAATATTTACGTTTTCCATTTTGGCTGCCGGAATTACTTTCAGCTGTCAATATAGATTTCTTATTGATTATTTTGAAGATCAAGCAATAGAGTAGATCAAAACAACAATTTACTCTTTGAAATTCAGTCGTGGCCAGGAAATATTGTAATGCCAAAGGTATTGTAACTTGCTGGTTGCTTTGCGATCAAAGAAATACAAAATTGATAACACTGTCTATCTTTTTAATCAGTTATTTAAAGTGCGCTTATCAATTATTAAAATGAAATGTTTTTTCCCTCATTTTATTAAATACATAATTCTATTATGTTAAAATGGTTACCGAAATCTTCCATTATGACGTCTAAAAGGCATCACCAACAGTAAAAAGTAATAATAAGTTTCAACGATGATTCATTCAAAAGTGTGTTTATTGTGACGTCAAATGGGCATTGTCAACAGTAAAAAGTAATAAACAGCTTTACCAATGAATCAACTAGATGTGTATTCATTGTTGAAAGCCTACATAAAGCTTTTGCAAATAAATTGTATGTAATACCCATTTACATGAGCATTGTATGCCGCCCTTTTATAGGGATGGAACTCCTAATGCGTTCAACTTTCAGTAAAATGATTATTTTCTACATCAGGAAATGCCTGTACCAAGTCAGGAATATGTGCGTTGTTTTCCATTCGTTTGATGTGTTTGAGCTTTTGATTTTGCCATTTGATAAAGGACTTTCCGTTTTGAAATTGTTTTGGAGTTCGATATTTTTGCTATTTTACTTTTTATCCATTATTCCAAACAATAATTTGGCAACTCATTAAATCATGAAATGTTTATGATTTGCAATTATTTCACAGTGGTCTTTTATGAAATCTAACAATATAGTTGTTACCGTGTCGATTTTTGTATAGGTGAAAACAAACCCTTAGCGAAAATCCTAAAGGCAAATTGTTTAGCTCTTCTTTTTTTGTTACAAAATTACGTTTTTGTACAAGTCAACTGTTGTTTTTAATGATGTGAACTGATAATCATACAAATTTCCAAAAGTGCATTTTCTAACTGAAATCAAATTATTTTTTATTTACAGGCTTAAATAAAGATTAGAAGAATATGTCTTTGCTTCAACAATCAAAGATTACGTTGTACAAATTTTTTAAGTTTGTTTCTCTTGCTTCTGTTTACGATGAATACAGTTTGTTTAAAACAAAACTCTTTTCATGTTGCTTGGTTATCCTTATGTTTTATGTCTTGACATCTCGATTCTGACATATGCATATCCAATTGTGACTTCAGATTTATTTTTGTAAAGATATAGAATCGCTTAATCCCATGGGTTATACTTTTTGAGATAAAATGTTATTTGCAATATTTACTGTACCGGAATCAAATTGTAGAAACGCTCTTCATGCATATATGAACAGGAATTGCAATCTTTAATTTCTTTAGTCCTATCGACCATGCTTGTTCCCACATTAGTTCATGCTGACGAAAGCAACACATACTGCCGTTACTACTATTTAGTGTATACATTACGCATTTCTTACCATAAATAGCCTTATCGTAGCATATCTACATTTTCTTTCGGGTTCATCTCCGCGTTAACGTGAAAAGGCGTAAATTCTATTTTTGTAAAAGCACGCTTATACTTATTGTAGAGAACGCGCGTAACCGCAGTCTGTTATGGTATTCCGGATACACAACTGATTAAATCACAAAAATTAGCTACAAAAAAATGTCCAACAGTCCATTTTTAGTAACAAATTTAGATTAGAATGGATGATATGACACGTCTTATTGAATTGAAAATTAATAACCGTGCATATTCAGTTGACCCGCACACCTCAACATTCATGTAACATCAAACATTGTACAAATGTGCAACACACAGTTTTGCTGTGTCATTTGGTGACTTCATGAACAATTAAGCGACCGGGAAACCTGAGAAAAATACATATTAACATAATTTGAAAGTGAAGTCATCAAAAGAATAAAATTATATTGTCAAGAATAAAAGTACGAAATCTAAGTACATAATATATTAATGAAATTTAAATATAACAGTGATGATAAAAAGTACAATCAAAACAAATAATTATTCATAACATTTATTGCTCCATTAATTTTACTTGTTACGAAAAGCGAGAAAACTATGATCAGCAACTTTAACGATAAAAACAGGCTATTTTTGAAATCTTTATTATATTAATTGTTTGTTTTATTTTATGATTATTTTATCACTGTTTTCATATACATATATATAATGTCGCTCATTTGTTTTAGTAAATACATGTTAGTAAAACATAAAATACGTTTTTCCTTGAGTTTTCGTTTTTGGCTTCTTGTTTATGTATTCCTTTTTCATGTAGTTAAGGTCTTTCCTTTTCCAGAAGGGAAAGACCTTACTGTATTTCTTCTGATTATTAAGGTCTTTCCTTTTCCAGAAGGGAAAGACCTTACTGTATTTCTTCTGATTATTATTATTATTATTATTATTATTATTATTATTATTATTATTATTATTATTCTTTTTGTTCCGCCAAACTTTGACAAAATTTCCCTCCGTAACCATAAGACGTGTCGCTTTCATGTTCACACATTGTATCGGTGTCATAAATACCTATCCGGAACTCACCCTGTGAGTCGTAAAATTTTGTCGGTCCGGAGTTATCCCTCCGAAACCTAAAAACCTTGTTATCATTCAAACACCGTAACCGTAATAGGTAGAAAAAACCGAAGAGTGAAATTTGTTCAGGACCAGACCCTGGTTCTTCGTTACATTTGGATCGAAAAGATTCAACGACTCATTGGTAGGGTTATGCCCCTATGAAAATTAACCGATGTCGGTTGGCCACTAAAACTCAGAAACCGTAAGTCGAAGCCGCCTAGGATTTTCACCAATGATCATCAATTCATGTAACTTTGAAAAATTCCTCAAGGTCAAATTTGTATGTTGACCTTGACCTTTGACCTAACACCTTGTTATGGGATAATCTCAGACACCATTATACTTACAGAAGTTTTCAATAGTGGAAAATGTTTGGGTCATTAAGGCGCAACTTTGTTACATTTGACCGAAGAGATTTGACCTTTCTGTAAGGGGCATAACCCCTGTTTTAGGTTTCTGAAAAGACAAAATCAGCTTTTACTATATAACCAAAGGTCCTAGACCCATGGGGTCTTCAGCAATCACATTGGTGACTAATGACCTTGACAAAGGTCATAAGGTCAAAGGTCAAGGTCATGTCCAAGATAGCGAATTATGTGTTTTTGACCTTTTTAAAAGGATTTTTAGTGTGTTTTAAAGCTTTTTGAGGTTGACCTTGACCTTTGACCTTAAAACTTATTTATTGGATATCTCAAAAACGATAATACTTACAGAAATAGTAAATAGTGAAAAATAATTGGGACATGAAGGCGCAACTTTTTTACATTTGACCGAAGAGATTTGACCTATCCGTAAGGGGCATAACCCCTGTTAACTGTTTTAGAAAAGACAAAATAAGCTTTAACTCATGAACCAAAGGTCCTAGACCCATGGGGTCTTTTGTTATGACATCGTGGACCAATGACCTTGACAAAGGTCATAAAGTCAAAAGTCAAGGTCATGTCTCAAATTCCAAATTATGTGTTTTTGACCATATTTTAAAAGTTCTGTGTGTGTTTCAGAGATTACAATGCATTATACGCTTATTTAAACATATATTTTACATAATGAAAAGGAAAGACCTCTCAATTGTTCAAGAACAATTGACATTTTAATTATTTTTGTACTTTTTGTTTGTTTTTTGTTTATATTTCTTTTTTCTTCGGAAGGGGTTTCGAAAGGCTGTTAATCACTTATAATTCAATTATTCAAGCAAAATACGACAATCTGCGTGTGTTATTTTAAAATAGGATATATATTTGAATTTATTCCCATGTCAGTTTATTTCAAATCATCTAATTTGCTTCAACAAAAATCAGACCAAATCTATTCGTTTTCTCAAATATGCCTTCAAATGGGGGATCAGGGTCTCCGTCTCTTCCAATAAAAAGACACTAGCTTAATATATATGGAACAGCTCGGGTCATTTAATTTGTTTTGCTTTGTGAAGATTGGACCCCTGTCATGTGTAGGAATTACATGCAGACTATTTGTATCAATTTGCGACTGAATCGAGCGCTGAAACAAGAGAACATTGGCCTGAGTCCCGACTGGATCCTAGTTAAAAGCAACCATCAATAAATTAATTTAATTGAACTTATCAAGCTAAAAAAGGTTTACATGGAATAGGTGATACATAAATGAACAAAGGACTACTAGCAGTTACTGACATGCCAGCTCCAGACCTCAATTAAACTGATTGAAAGATTATGTCTTCATCATATGAAAATCAAGTACAATCCCTCCCGTTAGGGGTTTAGTATCATACCATCATAAAATATATGAGAAGAACATATATGTTTCAGAGTTAAAAAAAAAAAAAAAAAAAAAAAACACTCGTCCTGGCCATTTAGCTAACTGCGGCAGTTACAGTTTATATGCATCGTTTGAAAATACATTGTTATGTTTCTAGCAGTCTCCACGTCAAACGTGTATGCTCATATACGTGTAATATTTGTCGACGGAATAAATAGGTGGTGCCTTCACGACACAAAAGAGTGTTTTTTATTTAAACTTAGTTTGAATCGAAATAAGCCTGTTTTAAAAAAATGATGTTGAATGCGCAGAACTATTGTAAGAAAACACTTTAGGCCTTTAATTCTCACATTTTTTGTTGAATTTAGGTAAGGGGATTAATTTATCATCATTTACCATAATTTGTGAAAACCTATATGAAATGACGGAGAATATTCAGAAATCTAAATAATTGGTTTAACTCCGAAAGAACTGCGCAAGTGAGGGTTTTAGGATATGGAAGTGGGAAATCTAGATTTTTTATTGAAGGTTTTTGTTTAAAACGATTGACTTCAACTAATGTAATTTACTGCAAATCTTAAAGTATCTACCATTCAGTATAATTAAAAACAATGCATACCCACACATGTGATACTGTAATCTTTATGAAGGAACGGTATGAATAAAAGAAAAAAAAAAATTAGTATTTACCAAAGTCCAATATTTTCAACTTTTAAATGGTTTGCCAATTGGGGCAATACCTAATATTGCTGTTATTCAAGAGAATTTCAAGATGAAAAAAAAACTATCCAACAGAGTCATGATTATGAAGCATTAGGTCCACATTCCTTGGTAAAAGTATCTAAATAGTTGACCCTTTATTGACATAGAAAACCATACCTCGGTACCCCGCCTCTACTATTGTGTAAACAAGAATGTTCACAAATGTACTATTTAATTACTACTCTCTGATGTTCATGTAACTGATTTCGTGAATAGGAATTATGTCGACGTGATCGGACTTCATATTTAACTTGTTTTCAGAATAAATTGCAAGATATAGGAATACATAAATATTTTTGACAAGTAATATACAAAAAATAAATACCAAAATATAAGACCAACCTAAGAACAACCATTACAACAGGACGATATGAATGTCGTATTAAATCTGTTTTGACGATAGATTGTTAAACACAATCACTTGTCGCTATTGTCGATTAAATGCAATGCTTATTAGTTTTCAAGTACGTATCTTCATGATAAAAAGCATATGACATACAAGACATTTATGAAATGTGAAAAGCTTTTATGGTTTCAAATGTAATTGCATATTCATGAGGATGAGTTGTAGCATTAGATTTTCTAAACGTAGACATCAGCAAAGCGGCATTTAGATGTGATAATTCATTTTAAGTAACTTGACTCTAATCAATGTCACTTGACGTCAGTATGATTGCATTGCTGTGATCAATTCATCAGCAATTTGCAGCGTTCTTCTGTATCAGTGATTTCACCAAATGTCATTTAGCTCAAAATAAAATCAAACGGAAGCTATTATTTTCGTTACGACTTTTTAGAATACACTGCCGTTCATCGAAGCTGCACAAATATGTCTCATTAGGAATGTGAAAAGGGATAATAAGATATATTTTTGATCTAATCAATACTTGTGTGATTTGTTTGTTATTATTGTTATTTTTTTTTTATCCAACAACAATATTGCATACGCTATTAAACATTACTCCACTGACACAGCTATCTATTGAAGGTCCCCTTTTCATTAGTACCAGGAGAAAAACTCCATATTGTTTGTCGTTTACAAATTACAAAAAAAAACAATAACATCAATAAATAAATAACGTCATTATTTTTATGTATTTGCATCATTATAGTATATTACAACAATTTTATTATTATTGTAAACATTATCTTCAGACAATTTTACTTCTATCCGAGTTCAATTGATACATTTATAAAACTCACAATTTAAACCTTGGTTGCATCATTTATAATCTCTATGAATCTATAAAAATCTAAATTCAATGCTTAAATCAAGGTAATAAAAGACAATATTTAAATTGTTATCCTAGTTTTTCATTGGCCTGCACAAGACTCAGCTTTTTGCTCACTTGCTGCATTATGTACATCAAAATGTGTTTTGGCATGTTATTAATGTCACAAAAAATCATGGAAAAAGGCTCCAAAAATAGATAACTAGACGATTCCTATTCAAATTGGCACTGGATGACCTTGAGTTTTCTTTTTTCTGACAACTTATAAAGTTTTGAGTTAACTCATCATAGATAACAGGATTAAAACTTTGTAGGTCAGACGTGCGTTTCGCCTGCAAAAGACTCATCAGTGACGCTTGATTCAAAAAAAGACCAAATAAAAAACGAAATTGAAGAGCATTGAGGACCCAAAATTTCGGAAGGTTTTGACAAATACAGCTACGGTAATCTAATCCTGGCCGGGGTGTAAAATCCTTAGTATGTCGAAAAATTCAAAGTAATCAGTTAAATTTTAACTATGACCTATTTATGATAATTCATGTCAACACAGAAGTGTTGACTACTAGGCTGGTGATACCCAGCAGTGGCATCGACCCAGTGGTTGTAAATAATCTCATTATAAATACCAGGATTAAAATATTGTTCGCCAGATGCGCGTTTCGTCTACAAAAGACTCATCATTGACGCTTGAAACAAAATAGAATAATAGATGTGGGTAATACGTAATTGAGTCAAAAACTTTTAGAATTACTAGTTAGGATTCTAGTAAACGACGCTAATATATACGCTTTATTATCTTCTTTTTTTAAAACTTTTTGCAATATAGCATAAATGTACATAAACATCAAAACCTTAATGAATACTGGTCAACAGTTCGTTCCGCTTAATTAACATACATTCATTTCCTTGTAATAATGTTATTGTTTTAATTGCGTTCATGTTTGTTATCTATTTTCAATGGATATATCATGTTCTGTTATTCATACGCGAAAAATTCATTTTGACCATGAAATTACTTTTGAATGTACCTACATCAGTCATTTTTTCATTTTATTGTGAGCAAATTTGTTTGATGTTACCTTGTTCGATACTATATAGTGTGCTCTTGTTTTAGAGAACGTTGGAATAGTTTTGTCTTTCCATCTGTTTTGGTTATGGTTATTGTTGAACTGTTACACCACGATCCAAGGTTAGGGGTAGGGTTTGGCGCCGATAAACTAATTTAACCTCGTCCTATTCTGTATGTGCCTGTCCCAAGCCAGGAGCCTGTAATTACATTTGTCATTTCGGGGCCTTTTATAGCTGAATATAATGTATTGGTTTTGCTCATTGTTGAAGGTCGCACGGTGACCTATAAGTGTAAACTTCTATGTCATTTGGTCTCTGGTGGAAAGTTGTCTCATTAGCAATCATACCACATCTTCTTATTTTCATAAGGAATCAGATTTAAATTAATGTGAACAAAGGCATTTGAAACAAACAAAAATAGTAAATTACAAATGAAGTAAATAGATTCTTATACAATGCAGTGGGTTTTTTTTTTTTTTTTTTTTTTTTTGGCACTAATTATTTTTATCCTAAATATGTTCGTCTTGATAACCCACAAATCATCTATGCAACTGGCTCAAAGTTTCGAGTCGTTTTATTTCGTTTTGTTTTTGTACGTTGTCTGTGACAAACCGATTTAATAAATGATGGAATGTACAATTTCTTCGTAAATAATATGTCCTCATTTTTTTTTTTTTTTTAGCTATATTCTAAAAGTAATATATTTATGTTTTACGACTCCATTATCATATACGATATAAAATATTCCTTACGTGACGAAAAATAATCATCCAGAACTAAATAATATGCAATGCAGTGACGCTAAGAATGCCTTTTTAAACTTCATTTCGATTTTTTTTTAATGGAAACCAAGTTTGTGTAAATGTTTAGTTGTGGACTTATTTCTTTAAGCTTTTTCACAAACGTAAAGATAATATCAGATACAACAGAGTGCTTACAGAAAGGGACTTATAAGTTTATTTAACCCACATAATAGATAGGATCGCAACTGAACTAATACGTATAACATTCCAACAGTATTATGTGCCAGGGTTTTAGATACAATTGAAATTCCAATATTTTATAAATAAAAAATATATATTAGGACCAAGGCTATACTTACTGATGACGCTGCGCATTTTTTCTTTACGATAAAGATAAGATCCAACAAGCGATTGATTAATCTGATGTTGCATTGTGGTATGCTACACGTAATGGGGAAATTACATCGAACTTATTGAAGAATTTATCAGCTCTAAATGGAGATCAGCCCGAATTTATTTTAAGGAGATCTTTAATTAAGTTTAACAGTTTCCGAAACTACCATTTATGTTCTCTCTAACTGTTACGGGGGATTCATATCCAGAAAAGATAAACTCGTACAACATAGACGCACATCTTTGAATACTGCCAAATGTATGTAGATCATGATACCTCCATAAACCGCCTTTTTCGATTGTGTGGACGTCTAGGGTATGTTCTTCTTTAAACTAATCACAAAATTAACATCAATGTTAAGCTTGTCCGAGTGTCCTTGTATTTAATGCACGTATCATTGTGAGACAAATTGTTCTGTGTACATAGTTACTTTACTTTTAATTGACTAAACAAACTTTACGTTTAATATTACAAGCATCTTTGTTTGGAAATATATTAGAGATATATTTGTAGTGAAAAGAAACATGTTCTGTGATTATGATTTGGCATCAAATTACAATAATTGCTTATGGTTAAAAAAAACTTATTATATTTCATTATTTGCATTGACAAGATTCTCTTGCATTCTGGGAAAACTAAAGTCAATTGTTAGTTCTTTCAGTTTTTGTTTGTTATCTATATGCATAAAAGTCGTAAAATAAAACAAAAGATGCATGGCATTCTCGTCTCTGTTTGCTGTTATTTGATAATCATATACATGAGGCAATATTGTATTCTATTATAAAATATCAATAAAATTATATGTGGGGTACAATACGTCAAGGAGACAAAATCCAACGACGAAAAATAATGAAAATATATCCGAAGAAATACATAGATTTTACAACAATAAACGGGTGTCTTTACATTTTGTCAATTTCTAAATCGTTCAGAGTCTGTTTTTAAAAACTATTACAATATAATACATAAACAGTTCTTTCGAATTAGTTATCTGCAGTTTGTCAAACATATGGTATGAAATGGCATACATATAACAATATACGTCGTATATTTGGTAAATGCCATACATACATTAAAAGTTTTCCGTATTACAAGTAAAAGCTAACATTTCTTCAATATGGTACGTATTGATATACATATAATATTTTCTTAAGGAACAAAGTGGTATACCTACAAGTCTCCGTAGAGTAAAAAAAATTATCCTGGTCCGAAATAATTATGGTAAGTAATGGTTAATGTAATTGTCCAATATGAATATGGTACAAACTTACTATCATTCGCTCATTTTACAAAAAACGGAATATAAACAGGAGTTAAAATTATAGAACTTTTAAATCTTGTGATCAAAATTAGCAGTTTAAATTTGGCAGCAATCAGACAGTTTTGGCATCAATGAAATAGGATACAAGCTCCAAAACATTGTACATAAGACTTTTAAAATCATGTCTTATTACGGCATAATAACTTGGTCTGTTTAAATCCATTTTATATAGTACTTCATTGGTCTTCATATATTTAACAATTAATGGCAAATTTATTGCTTTTAATAACGACTACCCAAAATTGACGAGAAAGAAACTGTTGTAATACCTTAAGACATAGAACGCACTAAACTGACTCAGCAAACAGATTTATTATACAGGTTACGCGAAATGACAAACTGTAAGGTTGATCTTTAAATTAAATGAAATACATTTGTTTCATAAAATTGTCTATTCAAAGGGCAATTTGAATGAGTCATTTATTTTTTTGAAGTCGGGATTGTTAGCTGTCTTAATTGGTCGTTGTGAGACGAATATAGTATTAAAAAATAGGTCCAATGTTTCATAATTGTTTTGAAGTGTCAGCCGTTGATTCCATTAACTTCAAATATTATTTTGATAAAAATAACTTATGCTTTACCATATAATGTTATTAGGAATAATGCGTTATGCATTTTTTTTTGTAGCATGCATTAGATTTAATTGATAAAGTCATTTGTACAGTTATACAATGATCTATATAAATAATCGATGTTATGAAAACAGTGAATGTTTATGCTGATTATTGATTTTTTTTCTTAGGTCTTGTTTGAACGGAAATTAAAAGTTGAATGATAATTTTCAGGTAGCATTTTTGTCAGCAAGTTACAAAATTGTTTTTAAAAATACTCATCTTATTCAATTTCAGGTGAGATTTGGAAAGTGAATTTAAATACATTTTTTTTTTACCAGCATGACAGATTTCATTTTTCTACAAATCAATTTCATCTATCAAAAAGATCAAAAACTATAAAAAAATGTTTATACTTTTGATGATTTTAAACATCAACTGATTAGATATCATAGACGGAGGAGGGGGTTATATTTAATTATTATTTTTTACACTAGAACATACATTCCATTCCAAATTAGATTTTCTTCATGACAGGAACATGCACAAAACAGAAAATAAAATGAATATATTTCGGATCTCTTTTTAGAGTCAAAGGAGCTGTAATATGATTTTAAATTCAAACGAAATTCGAACTTATTTTTCGTAAATGCATTTTTTTTACTTTGACAGTAAAAGAATGCTTGAAAGTGTGATACTTTGAAAAATATATATGGATTCTACCACATCATCCAGTTACGATATTTATCCATTCGAGATATTTAAATTTTCAAACTTTAAAATGCAACGTGAACTGAGTATTTCAAAATTTGAAACTTTTCTATCGAGGATGGATATATATTGTAGTCACAGGGTGTACTGTAAGATTATGTTTCTCTCAAGATTTAAACAAAAATGATTACTGCAATGCCCCGAATATATATGGCGGACAATTACACACAAATTAATAAAGGAATGGTGCATCAACATTTATCAAAATAGTCAAACTGGAATAGATGCTTGCAGAGTGTTGAAGAAAAACCCTTTTATACACTGTTTCATAAAGTTTTTAAAAGGTAATACGTTGATCTTATTAATATTTATCTTTATCATAAATTTTAATATAGAAAATTCCACTCTAGAAGTAGTATAGCAAAAACCAAATAAGTACAGCATAGTGAACAGAACAGGGTAGTTTTTTTTTTATAACATAACATCATAAATTAGGAATGACATATTGTGCATTATACAAGAATTTACATATTTGTGAAACCATCAGATAAATAAATGTTTTATCAAATATTGTATAATGATTGTTGATTATGATATATGTATTAGTATTGCAACACAAAAACGCTAAAATTGATTCATCGGAACGATTACGCAAGGAAGATGTATATCTCTTCTCAGTTACACTGAATGCTTAATCATACAAGTGAGAGGTTTAGAAAGCTATAAAACCATGCTTAATCCACCATTTTCTACATAAGGAAATGCCTATACCAAGTCAGGAGTATGACAGCTGTTTTCCATTCGTTTGATGTGTTTGAGCTTTTGATTTTGCCATTTGATAAAGGACTTTCCGTTTTGAAATTTCCTTGGAGTTCGGTATTTTTGTTAGTTTACTTTATACTATCGCAGCAGACATAAATACAGAATAATAGACGTAAGACAGATAACCCTTACACATGTATGTTATCCAACTGTTAACTGGGATAGTTGTTAGAATACTTCAATTGTTACAATTGTACTTTTTTTTTTTTTGGTAATTGTCATTAAAAATTGTGATTAAAGTAATTCAGTGCAGAAAAAAAAGAAACCAGTGCGTATAAAAAAAGAAGGTGTGGTAAGATTGCATAAGACAGCTCTCCGCCAGGGACCAAATGAAGTAGAAGATGGAAATTATAAAGTCTATAACAACATTTGTATAAACAAATAATTTGTCATGTTTATATTTATTTTCTTGACGACACACATCGACTTCATAAAATATGAGAACGAAAAAAAAAAAAAAAAAATTTAGTGAATGTATAAAATAAGGCTATTTAACCCATGTGCTTATCTGTAGACCTTGTCATGTCTTTCTTGGAGAAGTTGGTGTAGCCGTTGCTTTTACTTTTGGAAAAATAATTTGATTTGCCTTTCAATTAGTATACTATGAAAATCTGGTACGAATCACACAAGATGTCGTATCTCTATAAATTCAAGATCATATAAGAAATTTCAATATATTAAATATTTAATCATTTCTTCTATCATCTAATCGACATTAAAAAAGAAGAAGAAAAAAAGACATGTTTTTGGTATCATTAAACATGGGATAATTGCTATACATAAAAAATTATATAAAATCTTTCCATCCCGAAAGATATGGATAAGAAATCAGGTTCAACTGATAGTAAATCACAAAATAAATAGTAATAGATTTGCGTAAAAAAATATATATATATGTAATACATAATGATTAGATAAGTTAACCTACCTTGATTTCTAATGTTGAGACCTTCTTTAGCCACCATACAGTTTAACAGACGATCGCTTAACTTTCATAGCATTGCATTTTCCTTAAATTTGTCAATTGATTTTTCAGGGTGTTGATCACTGTGGTCTTAGTACACAAACATGCATTTACATTGGTAAGACGGTCTGAAAGTTAATTATCTAAACATTATTAAACTAATTGCATAATGTTTTTTATCTAATTAACTGTGAATTTATCTAAATGACTTCACCTGTTTCTAGCGATAAACAGGTGCAAATTAATGGAATAATATTGACATAAAAGCATTTTGTATAGATAGTATACACTTTTAATACATTTCTGAACAGCTTAATTACTTTCTACCACTGAGGTAACAATAAATATGTTGAAAGAAGCACATAAAGGCAAAAGTATATAGGAAACGAGTATGAGGCAAGTGCATGGTAATACAAAATACTATTACCATCTTATTCTAATGATGTATTTTCTGTTTCTATTAATATATTGATTGATTGAAACAAGGTGACTACCTGTAGACTGAAACTTCTATCATTTTCTTAGTCAGTTTTACCTCGTTCGCGGTTATGAAAGCAGCAATCACAGCGTCTGCCTACGGCTTTTATAGTTATAGTTGAATAATGCCAGAACACGATGTCCGTTTTTGTCCGTTTATAATTTGGTTCGCCATAGACGTGTAAAAAAGTGCAATAGATGATAAGCAGTTGATATTAAAGTGTGTAAAGACAGACTTAGAATCAGCAGATTGCAATCTTGACTGAAATATGAGACATTCTACCTCATCTTGATATTCAGTAATTTTCGGTCATTCAGGCAATTATATGCTCATCTTATATTGAACGTTTCTGAACATACATGGTGAGATTGCAAATGAGTACCTGAACACTTCTGACTAACCACAAAGACAGTAGTTCTGAAAACACTGCATAACAAGTTTTATCGAGATATTCGGCCAGTCAGGAGAGTATTTGTTTACCTCAGCCTTTATAATGTATTTAATGATCTTCATTGCACACATGTATGATTGTTGTTATCAAGCAACAAGATCTGCTCAAACTTGCGCTAGAGGATTCTCAACTTGTAATGAGTTGTTAGCTTTGTGTTGAGGACTGTGACCTTAAATGTGAAATAACAATAAAATCATTGGTCCTTTGTTTATGAATTTGTGAACTGCGTGTATGAATTTTGTGTCAATTAATTTATACAAGGTACCCATCCTATCAAATTGGGTGTAACACGTAACAATTCTTAATTTTAAAAAGTTTTCATATTTTATTTTTTTCGATTTTTGATCAAAGTTTTAGAATTTAAAAATTCGATTTTTTTTAAATTTTACGAAATCATTTCCCTTTGCTCGCACCAGACAGAAATGAATTCCAATGTGAAATTACAGAACTTATATATACTGACAGCAATTTTTTTAACGCATTGAGTAACCTCAGATTAATCATATAATGTTACTTTTCGTTTGTTATCATAGTCTATAAAATCTGTGTTTATATCTAATTGTTAAGTTAAGTGCTTTTTTCATTTCCTGAGATCCATTTTGCGTTTTTTTAAAGGGATAAGTAAGGAATTATACAAAAAAGGAACAACAATTGTATTGCTGTTCAACTTTCCAGTCAGGTGTTCAACATGGAGCTAATACTCACACGCCACTGCAAGTTCTAGAAGACCCCTAGTATCGGATGACTAATTATTTTCTTAATATTAATCATGCTTCTTTTACTGTTAATGTTCAATAAGTTATATTGTGTTTCTAGTTGTTCTTGTTTTCTCCTCTTGAATTTCCTGGGTTCATCAATAATTTTCGGTGGTGTGTGTGTACAGGCGAAACAAAAGAAGTGCAATAACACTTTGCTGTTTTGGCAAATCAAATGAACGATGATAGAGTTAATGTTTACAAAAGAAGCTAATAATATTGCCTTCTCGTGTTTTAATTGCAATTTAATCATTTTGCTGACAACTATAAGGCTTTTTTCAGTTTTAAACGGAAATAGACCTTATCATTGTTTAAAAGTTTACACTCCAATGGTATTTCATCACGGATTCCATGAACCCCAAATAATTGTATGGATTTGCTGTTTAATAGCCAAAAAGAGTATAATAATGATACGAAATGCAAAATATCTCAAATCTATGAAGATAGGTGTATAATTACTATGTGTATAAAACTTGTTTCGGGAATAACTTTTATAAGGTACGTTCGATAAAAAACTTTGGAAAGTAAAATATCCAAAAATGTGGAACAGCTACATAGGTAGAACGCATATATATATAATTTTACTTGAGATAAAAAAATGAGAAAACATTAAGCAAAAGAGTTCCGTAAAAATATCATTTATATTGTAAACCAAAATAAAATAAAAATAGAAGTTAAATAGTAAAATGTAATGGGGTTATTGCAGATAAAGCCGGAGCAGTTATCACTATTCAATCTTTCTTACATGATAATATATTGAAATTAGCGTTGAGTTTAAGGAAATGGATTTCGAAATGGGTTTGTTGTGTGAGGAAACAAAAACGATACAGTATATAGAGAAATTAATGTCAGGAAAGTACCATGATGTACTGATTGTATATTACGATACGTTGTGAAATGTATTCAACTCTTTGGGTTATATATATACTTAATGTAGTGATAAAATTTATAATACATACCTATTATACGGTAATCTGCAGTTGGTTTTTCCAATTTCTTTGGTTTTCTTTGTTAGTTGGCAACAATAACAGGTATGTTTATATTTACATTAGTACATCTCTGTGCAATTTAGGATATAACATACTTTTTAGTGTGTACATTGAAAAAATGGCTGCACGGTCACGACAAAAACAATTCTCGTTGATGTGTTTGAGCGTTTTGACTTTTCGGGTTTTATTTACCTTCCCTTTTTGAATTTACCGTTAAGTTTTTTCTTTTGAAGACATCTTTTGCTGGGCATATTTATTACTAAGACAGTTCAGAATGATACATACTTGTTTTGTTTATACTTTAAAATCTGAAAGTACTGGTTTAGTTCTATTTTGAATTGATCATCATTAGTATTAGATGTCAGAATGTTTTGATTTGGAAAGGAAGTAATTGTTTACATACATTTGTATTTGTCTTTCTATGTTATTTTTTTTCTTCTTCCTGTAAAGCTGTAACTTAATCATACTTTTGTCAGATTAATTCTTATCTCATGTAAATGTTCTATTTTAGTTCATAAAAGACAGCTTTCTACATATTTTTTTTCAATGTCGGTGATTAAATGCATTACAGTCAACTAAACTGTAAACAATGTTCTGTTGCGTCCGCTTGATTGCATCCCACTGATTCGTTTATCAATGGATTGAAGTTATTCGTTCAAATCCGTAATTTCGTCAAATGTCGTTTAATTTAAAATACAATTTATTTGAAGCTATTATTTTTCAGTTTGGCTGTTTGACGGATGGTTGTAGTCATATTCTCCTAGGTCTTACCAACAAATCCATAAGTGGTAAAGAACGTAAACCAGAACCATTTTAAGGCATCTTTACAAATCATTTGGTTAATAGATTCTACCATACTATCCCATTAACTCACTGTTCATAACATGAATCAAATAATATTTTTCAAGTGTGTTAAAAAGTTTGGAAATTGAATTTGTGTTTTCAAATTTAACTTTAAAAATGATATGGGTACGAGGAAATACGAGTGAAATTACTTCTTCACCAATTTTTTAACCGTCCGCATGGATTTATTCATTTAACGTTTGAGGTTGATGTTTGCCCGAAGCATTTATTCAAGAATTGTCTGTCAAAAGAAGTCTTCTTGCTAAACAGTTGTATATCATCATAGATATGGAACATATGTCTAATTAATGTGTTGTTCTTTTATCCATTTATACTCCAATAGTATGTTCCTTGCATTTTCAAGTTATTTACATAATTGTCATATTTTTGGGGCAAATGGACATATACGCACTTTCTACGTTTTGTTTAAATAAAGATATATTTTTTTCTTTAACTATTTTACTTTTGATATTGTAAATACTTTATTTCATCATTATCACCTAAACACTGAATTTCTTAAATAATTATCTTTCCCCTTTTCAACATGTAAATGTAACTGTAGATTTACATATTTTACATAATATGTAGCAAGAAAGTAAAGTAATTATTGGTTCTCCAACAATTGTTCTAATTCATTTGTTCAAAATTTTTTAGTGTTCTCTATGCTGACAACTCTATATCTTGACTTCTCGTAGAAATGAGAAAGTTTCAGAATTTAGTTTAAAAATTTAAAAACACATTTGTTTATGTCATACAACATGGATTTGAACTGTGAATGATTATTTCATCCTTTTTGTTAGAAAATACACTCCCTTACCTTTGTTAGTTTGTGCACAAATTACAATAAAGGGGGAAGTATATCATAATGCATGCAGAGTTTTGGCTCAATAAAATACCCGAATTGTAACATCAAATAATAGATTAAGGTGTTAAGAGCAGTAATACTCAATTATATCAATAATCTATAATGCCACACACGCACTATCAAGACACTATTTCATCATTTTTTATTATTGTATTATTTTTTATGAGAATAATGAGTCAAACAGGAGACTCCTACCCTGTCGACGTATCCGATCTCGCTCTTTTTGGAGTTCATTCTTTTCTCTCAGTTGTATCTTTTTTTTTTTGGTACCTTGATTTATCTTCCTAATTGATTTATGCTATTTGAACATCCGACAACTCCTGTTGAGGGCAATTAACAAACCACATATCCTGACGAACCATAACTATGACTTTGGAAGTAATATCAGTGAGAGGCATATTTATACCGGAATACAAATGTAAGCACAATCGGAGTATAATATATGCAAGTACGACAATGTTATCACCAAACCCAATATAAAAATTGTCAGTATTGGCGTAAACTTTTCATTATCATATCACTCTAGCAAGACAGGAAAATAGTAAATATAGCCATGCCATGAACTGCAAGATATTTCGATAAATTTGAATCTGATAACATTGTTTAGTTTTTATTCAGTTACTAAAACTATGTTTTATATCAATTTTCCTGTTACGCTTTATACAATGTACTTTATGTTTACTACTTTACCCGTAGATAATGCACTTTTATTAAACTTTCATATCGTGATAATTCAAATCAATATACTAGATCTCAATAAGGAAATGGCTTTGAGTGAATAAATATAAATGTAATTCCTTTTGTGAAAAAAAACAGATGTTGAAAGTAAGGTAAGTGATCAACAAAATGTAACATTCTGCTTCATACATTCTCAAAACGATATTGTGGAAATGCAATTTTTATGTAAAGATACTTGGTCATGATTGCATTTTGTTTTACTAATAATAAATATACCATCTCTAATTTCGTACAAACAGTAGATCGTCATTAAAGAACGCGTTTGACTTTGTTCAAAACCGTAATGGCACTGATTGCATGTATATGCTAACAATGATATGGTAGCCACTGCATAAGCATACTTCGGTTTTCTAATCGTTGTATTGCTCTTAAGGAACTCCAACTTTAAGAATGATCCCTAATGATTATAGACTGATTGGCAAAACACAATGAAACCCTGTTATAAATGTAATTTGATTTGTTTATTATATTTTGTCTTGATATCAGTTTTTTGTTTTCGGCATTTAATAAACAAACATTATATTGATTTAAGACTTTCATGAATATCTATTAGTACGCATTCCTTTTCTCAGATAATCAAAGTTAGCTATTTTATAAACAAATTAACACATAACGAATTAATGTCTTTTCTTATGGATTGATATAATTATCCTTTATGATCCAATCATCTACAATATGAGAGCGCACAATGTCATTTGAATTGAGTTAGTAATGAATCTACTGAATTGGATTAAGAATGCTTATAAAGGGTAGCACTGTTCTCTTAATTTCGTTTTGATGTAACGTACCACTGGCTGCACTCATTTCAGATAACAATTTACATATCTACGTGACAAAGTTTTCAAATAAATCCAGTTTTCAATTCCTCTAGGTAACATTTGTTTGCAACAGATCTAGAAAAATGCGCTGGATCATACTGAAGCATACGCAAAAGCAGTTTCCGAATTAAGAATTTAAGAACTGCTGGATTACAACAATTTAGAATATTTGGCGATCATTTGCATTTCATGTTATGTTATGTGAAACTTTTTTCTTGCTTTGTATTAAAGATATGGTTGAATTTTAAATGAAGCAACCATTTTAGTTCCACAAGTATACTGAAACAAATACATTTCGTGTACACAAACAATGTGCAATAACTCATAATAAACTTTATGTAAAACAGTTCAAACATGAAAATTAACGGCTTGATTAATATACAAACCAATAAAAGAAAAACAAATATGATATACAGCAACAAACGACAACCACCAAAATACAGGCTGCTGACTTGGGACAGGCACATAAAGAATATGGCGGTGTTTAACATGTTTTCTGGCGCCAAACCCACCTTCTAACCTAGGACAGTGGTGCAATAATACAACATCAGAGCAAACTATAAAAATCAGTTGAAAAGGGCTTCGCATATTGGATCGATACAGAGCTAACAAAACACAAAAGACATTAATTACAAGTCTGGGAGTATTCGCAGTAACTGGAGATAGGTCATTGCAAATACCAAAAAAAAAAAAAAAAAAAAAAAAAAAAAAAAAAAAAAAAAAAATCATGTATTTAAGACTTAGTTGGATAAAGAGATTTTGTATATTTAACAATTGAAACTTGAACATGTTCTGAAACTAGGATCACGAGTATGGCTCTCTTCAGATTCATATTTGCAGATTTGATGCGTTTACTGTAATATATAATTTTTGCACCCGGGTATTGAATTAACTGCTAGGCTTATAATGACAATAGATTTTATGAAAACAACTTTGATTATCAACTCGGCTTGATATTGCCAAGATGAATTCCTTTACATAGTTCATGTAGTAATTTCGTGTTTGTGGTGTTGATTATGTGACTGTCCTTGAAATATGATAGTTGTTAATTCACAAGACATTACAAAAAGATAATTTTTCACAAACATCAAAGAGTTAAAACATTGAACATTATCCCTAATAATAATAACGGTACCAATCAAGATGATTAAATAACAGCATGTAATGATTTAAAGGATGTTTTATGGTATTTATGTCTTCAAAGTGAACGTGATCAAAGGATTATCTTTTTATAGAAATAACTGTTTTCTCGCAGTTCATTGGATATCTTATCAATTACGTTAGGGCAAAGAAACATGTTTTTACACTTTTTATTTTTTATTGTTTGATTAGAAGATGTAAAACATGTGTACAAGTTTAGCTGAATTAATGACTTTTTGCAGGTCAGAGCATTTTATATGATAAGGTTACAGTGAATTAGTAGTGATGTGAATTTTTAATTCGTTTAATTCAACAGTAGCTTTTAAATTTTTATATCTACATCATTTTTAAATCACAACCGGTGAAATCGAAATTTCGAACATTATACATGAAGTCAATACACGTATGAATACTCCTTTCTGCAACTGTGACATACAAAACATGCCACCATATAATTGCATTGCTATGGCTTGCAGCTATGATTTGCAGCTATGACAAGTAATACAAATGTCATAGAATCAGGATTAAAAATAGTGAAAATTAATTAAAAAAAAAAAAAAAAACCGTCATGAAATTGAATAAAATTCAATTAACCTCTACAGGTATTTTATAAGGAATTACCATTAACAAGATGAGTAAGTTTGTCCTGTGATAGTTTATTCTGTGTTGGTCATTTTCAGACCTGGCGTCAATATTTTGTTTTTTAAATATAATTAATCACATTACCATTACATTAATTTTGAAATATATAAATTACATTACAGTTGCAATGTCGATTTAATTAATAACATTTGAATTTTTTGTCATAAGACCTATATCATATAGGATAAAAATGCGAAACAACTAGTACATATATGCAACACTTATACATGTACTGTTTGACTTTGAACCGTTTGTATGCATTGTTTACATTTTGAAATTTTATATTTCATTGTAACATTCATTCATCAATAGATATATACGTTGCAATGGCATCTGTTGTCTCACATCAGATTAGTTATATTTCATTTCTTTCTAAAAATATATTTTTTTTTTTACTCTATCATAATCTATCAAAACAATCTGTATGTTACATTATAATAAGGCTGCGTAATAAACTACCTGTATTTTACATTATAATGAGGCTGCGTAATAAATCTATCTGACTAGTTTGCATCAAATACATAACTATCAATTTGCAAGTTCATTAATAAGTTTGAATGACTAACCCTATATTCCATTTTTCTTAATAATAAAGGAGCATTCGTGTCATTTATTAAAAATAAGACCAGTGAAAGCGTGTATCATGAGGCTTAGCTTATCGTAAATTGTTAAAATTGGTATTGATTTTTTACCTTCATGTTTGTAAATGTGGAGAAATTAATCAATAAATGAAATTAAAACCAAAATTTTATTGCATGTTATAAAAATACGCAATATTAATAAAATGATAATTGTTAAATTCCTCTAACATGATAAATGTTTTCTATCCAAGAAAAAGAAAGAAATTCAAAGTACCAACTGCATACTATATAAATGGAAAATACAATTGATACAAACTCATCATAAACACCAGGATTGAAATTAAGTACGTCAGACGTTTCGTCTACAAAAGACTCATCAGTGACGCGCCATTAGAACGAGTTAAAAAGGCCAAAAACTAAACGAAGTTGAAGAGCATATGTGAGTGTTTCAGAGAAACAAGAAATATTTTGAAATGTCCACCAAAAATGCAATGTTATTAAAATTAATTGACAAAAAAAAAAGCTTCTTGGCAAAAGTAGGTCATTGCTTTCAATTACATGACATTGCAAATATGAAAAATTACATGACATTGAAAATATGCAAAATTACATGACATTGAAAATATGCAGAATTACATGACATTGAAAATATGCTCAATTACATGACATTGAAAATATGTTAATTCACACTTTACATTTCATCTCTAGTTGATTATAATATTTTTAAAAACCCCGGGTCTGATGATTGCACCCTGTTCGATTCTTCTCATCGATACATTTAATGGTGCTCCATATCAACATTTTGAATAACCTTTATCATTAATTTTGAAAAAAAGTTGCTACCATAATTATTTGAAAATTTATACAATGCGATATAATATTACAGTTCTGCAGTGTGTTGTAAATTTAATATCTTACAAAGGAAGCATAATTTTAAAGCACTCAACTTCATATAATTGTTATAGAGTCATGCATAATATACAAATCTCACTTTAATGAAAGTTAATCTGTATAACATCGTGGAAGCTACAATATAATGAAATAACATTTCAGGGAACAAAGGTTGCATTTCTTCACCATGACTTAATTTAGTGTCAGAATCTTTAGACGTTATTCACCTATCACTATGTATTCGTAGTTTTTAAAGTGTTCAAAAGTTTGTGAATATAACTTAAAGACATTTACATTGAAATATCTAATGACAAGATAAGATTACGATAGAACAGCTGTAGCGGAAAGATGGGAGTCTTTGAGTATTGATAAGAACAAGTTTGGTTAACTTTTGAAGCTGTATAGCAACATATTCCCTATTCTTCATTTTTATCTGAGTAAATATTTTGAGAAAAAAAAGAACACTCTTGAAAACAAATGCGGCGATTCCTCATCTTTCAACTACAATTAGTGTGCTGTATAGTGAGTTTTCAGAGGTGTGTACTATTGATCTTGATTTAGATCATTGCATAACATTTGATAGTAATGAATAATAGTAGTAAACATGTATTCTTTAACAATATTTAATCATAGCAGATAAATATCTTAATTTTTCATGTGGTAAGCCTTCTTTGTATGGTAAAAGTCCCTGTGGTTCCTTTAAATGAGGAGCTGTTGTTATATCATTTGAAACATCCATCAATTATGTGTTTTGTTTTTCGAATGATATGTTTTACATTTGATGAACTGTCTAGATTTTTTAATAGTATAAAGATGACAAAACTGTTAAATTCTCTTCGGAGAAAAGTTGTCCCTAACTCTGTGTTCGAAATCACTCAATAAGAGCGCAAATTATTGATTATTCTTTATCTCCTGATTTCTGTCAGGATATCAATTTTAAGACTTGATTCAAAAGATCAAGGAAAATAAAACTAATGTCTCTATGCAGTGGTGAAGCTATGCCAATATGTTACTGATTTAGTTAAGTTTATATGTTTCCACAATATTATGTCTGCTTGATTAGGTATAATCTGTAATAAATGTATTAGATGAGTTTTTGGTCAACCACTGATATTTCATGCATAAACAAGTATTGGTTCGTATTTATAGTTTATACGAT
The DNA here is from genome assembly GCA_017311375.1 of Mytilus coruscus. NCBI lineage: Eukaryota > Metazoa > Mollusca > Bivalvia > Mytilida > Mytilidae > Mytilus > Mytilus coruscus. The sequence continues at coordinate 32,439,264 of CM029600.1, forward strand.
GACTGTTTAATATACACTCCTAACTTTTATAAAAACAGTCACTTTTATAAAAAGAGTCTAAAAGCTTTGTTAATTGCAATCAAAGAGTATCTGCAAAACGTTCAGTGGGAGAGGCCGTATGTTCTGTAGGCGCAAAACAGTTAACCTTATATTAATTTGCGTATTTGTTATGTCCTTATTTTCATATAGGATGTAACATTTCTACGTATTTATATAACCCATGCTTTCACATGTTTATGTTTGGACGTTTCTGATAAAAGTCAATTCAGAAAGGCGCTCCGGTCGCAAAAACTGTTTAAAGTGTTATTCTCATTTGCAGTATTTTTATACATTTAAAAGATGTTTTATGAAGAGTTATACCGGCTACACATAGTCAATAAATTAAACAGATTATGTGGTATCACTCTAATATTTTCTGTTCTAAACCTCTTAGTTAGATTACCTACGCATCGTATTATCAAAGTTCTACACAGTATGTACACTCACAAAATCTTTAGCTTGATTCCGATGATGCAATTTTAAGAGACACGAAAGGATTTATTTAGCTTAAGTAATAACTGATGTTGGTACAATTAAATATAGATGTTCATCAATCAACAAAATGACGCATCGACAAGTTATCTCATTTCTATTATATTCTATAAATTGAGAATCAATACTGTAATATTCGTAAAACAGATTGCATTATGTAATAAAATTACTGGTTAATCAACTCGCATTGTATTTATTATAAAAGTGATTTTTCATGTCTATCCAAGTACTATATAGTGTAAGCTTTTGGTACTACACATTATATGCTTTATATTAAAGGACTTTCATTGTCAGGTTATTTTATGTTCATTGATTTGTCACAATTACTTACTAACTTAGGGGGGATTTATTTAGTTGTTGCTTGTGTGGTTTTTTTTTTTTTTTTTTTTTTTTTAATTTTGTCCTTGTCTTTCCCGTTTAGGCTTTATTTTTGTTTTGTTAATGTTTTTCTTTGCAATTCACTCATCATGAATACCAGGATACAAATTTTGAACGCCAGACTAGGCGTCGTCTACGAAATACTCATCAATGATGCTGGAATTAAAAAAATAGTTAAAAAGGGCCAAACGTAGTACGAAGTTCAAGAGCACTGAGGACCCAAAATTCCTAAAAGTTTTGCCAAATACAGCTTAGGTAATCTATTCCTGGGGTAGAACATCCTTCGTATTTCGAACAATTCAAAGTTATGTAAACAGTTAGGTTGTACATATGACCGTATGAATGATATGGCATGTCAACACAGAATGGTGAAATGACAATTAGGTCAAAACTCCGCTTTTTGGTTGACTTATTTCGACGTACGTCATTTATATATACTAAGTTTTATTAAAACGATTGTTCTGTTATGATTATATATGCCAATAACATGCTTAGTTAAGATGCAATCATACTATATTCTACATGAAACTGTACTGTTCTTTGTTTTCAACATATCATAAAATATACAATTTTAACAAGTATGTATAACATACGTACTAATTCAAGCAATGTAAACAGATCATGTCAAGAGGTAGTGCCAAATATCAAAAGAAGGAAAGTCTTATTATATTTTATCACAATATGTTGTATTAGTTTAGGTACGTGTATAATGCTTCAGGTTTACATAAATATAATGGGGAGGAGCCATTTCAGTTGATATCAGAAAGCTTTCACTGTAACCGTTTTAACTGTTGCTAATATGACCTGTACACTGTCAATAACAATAGTAGTTATTCATAAATTGTAACTACATCGAATATAGAGCAATTTTAGAAGTTTTAGAAGAATCTAGATCAAATCGGATATTTGATCCTTTTTATTCATTGAGCTTGTCAATTAGTTAAACTTAATCAAAACGGGAATTATACAGAAATCATAGTACAAGCATTATTGATACAAGTGTTTACTTTTTTAAAAAGTTTTTAAATAATTAAAAGGCATGGATTATTAAATACACATACCAAACTTATACAATCTAACGTTATACTTTATCAACCAACGGAACGAATGGAAAACAACAGTCATATTTATGGTATGATACAGGTATTAAAAAAATGCCCATTAAACCTGGTTTTATAGATAGCTAGCCTCCCACGTGTATGATAGTTGTTTATAGATCCGGTATATTGACAAAATTAGGTGCGTCCGAAGCACGTCTCCAGCTTCTTTTGAGCAGCTCAATCCTTCTATGGTCTGAGATTGTTGGAACCTTAGTTTTTAAATAATTTCTAAAATCTTATTTTGTTTCAAATCATGACAGTACCGACGCACTGATTATATAACTTATGATGCCCTTGGGAGATATAGCAGTCCAACAGCAACGTTATCGGCCAAGTGTAAGAAAAGGAATATACCTACTTATGAATTTGTTGCGTCTGAATCGATTTCCTGGATATTTAATACTGTCATCAAGAATACGTAAACCCAACCATTTGAAGTCCTAAAAACGTAAAGAGCTACATGACCTGAAAAGAATAGTCAACTCTATCTCAACTCAACTTTACCAGAGGGAGTTGAAGCTGTAGTTTCGTTCCTTGATTATCTCTTAATTTATCAACTGGGAATTTAAGAAATTTATGTTATAATTCAGGTCAGTACCAAATCACTGACTACTGAGCTGATGATACCATCGGGGACTAAAAGCCCACCACAGCATCGGTATCAACCAAGTGCTTGAAAGTGAAAAGTCTACGGAATGAATCTGATTCACACAGGATCGTAATTTTTATTTCCTAACAATACTCCTACACAGAAAGAGACAAAAGGCCGATTACCCCTAAACTGGGAAAATTACATGTTACTTAATTATTCTTTTTATGACAATTCTGTGTTCACAAAAGGAGGTAAATGTGAAGAAATATCATCTTGTATCAATTTATCATATGCCTTTGCATTGTCTAGACCGATAATGACGCACAATTAATAAAAATGGAAGTAAAGCGTTGGATTGAATATAACGGCTACCACAAATGTAAATGGGTAAATCCAGCTAACATGCAAGCAGCAGTTCAGTACCACATCAACATTAATAAATAATATACAGTATATGTGTTACACTATAGATATTTCTTATCTGACAAGTTTTTGTAACAATTTATTGAAGATGCACATTCATGGTGATGAACATGAAAATAATCTTTTGTCTGCAGACACTAGATTTGCTACGGACAGACAGTTAATACTTTTTATCAATATGTCCCTGAAATAACGAATTTTACATTAATATATAGATAATATTTCGTAAAGAAAAATAAACAAACTAAAATGAGAAGAAACTAAATCTTCATGTTAACAAAACTTGACAATTCAAAACATATTGAATTCAGATATTGGCTTTCGATTCCTGTAGCAAGGTCGTGACAATCATCCACACTCGGAAAGAACAATGAAAGACTAATATGCAATTGATTGCCTACATTTTTTATATCATTATTCTTCTGGAGAAACACGATGGGATGATGTTCTAAATACTTTATTGCTAATTAGTAAGTCCCGACGAAAGAAATGTAGGTGTTTAGTGGACAGATAAAAGCAAACTAATAAAACAACATAAGAATAGAGGCGGAAGTTGCCAAGGGGACATTTAAAACAAATAAGTGGAGGAGCTTGCGTTTCCTATCATGATTTCCTTGATAGAGGGTCGCTGCTCACAATGAAGACATGGAACAAAGAGCTGCCATGGCGTTGTCAGTTTTCCATCAACTTTGATATCTCTTCTTGTCTTCGCCTCTTTTTTTTTTTTTTTTTTTTAATTAAATTAATGACCTTCTTGCAATCAGTACATCAGTTTACAGAAATATAGTCGAATTTATACAAAATAATGCGAGAAAACATCAACTGCATGCAACCAACTTCCATAGGCCTCCTATATGTCATACATATATATAGCAAGAGCTAAACATATGAACATATACATTAGGACAGAACAAGACTGAAGGCAACAACAACAACAAGGTGGCAGCTGTAATTAGCTACCAAGAGCTGCCATAACATAGAAAAATAAAGACTGAGTAACACGAACCCCATCTAAAATCGGGGGTGATCTCGGATGCCCCGGAAAGGTACGCATTTCCTGATTCCATATGTGGCACCCGTCGTGTTGCTCATATAAATACAACCCCGGTGATGTCTAATTCGGTAGGTCAATTTCGGGGAAAAGAAGACAGGATTGTGTTAACGACAATTGGAACATATCGGTCGACATCTGTGAAACAGATATTCCATAACGGTCAACCAACTCGTGATGGTGTCCGTAAAATTTTCGAAAGAATGATTTTAACTTCACCACTTTAAACTCTTGGTTTAATAGCTTCCTTGTGAGCAGCAACCTTCTATCAAGGAAAACATTATAAGAATGTTCAAAAACCTCGCCCGTAGTTATAAATTATGTAATTCATTGACCGCTCCCGACATGTGTAACTTCAAGACACATTTTAGTGGTGATCGAAGGCTTTCAAAATTACTTTATTTTTATCAATAGTACCGCTTAAGTCGACGCTAGGGGCCGTCTTGACCTTGTTGTAGGGTATGAATGATTTGTTCATTGTTGAAGACCCTACATCAACTGTCAAGATGAAGAACAGGAATAAAAGCCCTGTTTATTGATAATTTTCTATGTTTTCTATGTATTGTGTGCGATTTTGTCCCATGTACATTTACTCCATATCCTTTCATTTTCTATTGATTCTAGAGTTTGTCTCTAGTGCTGTGTGGAGGCAGTAGAACGTTTCCCCGTGCTTGAGGTGTATGCTCTTATAATATTTACAGTTATGATGTGCTTGTTCATGTGAGAATTTCTCATATAAATACACCGTCAAAATTTCATGTTTGGTTAAATTTCTTCAAAATACTGGTCTGGTCATCTGTTTTGTATATTGCCCTTTCATACTATTTTAAACTGCTAGGTTTTCTTACAAATATTTCGATGTGCCCCGTGCTGTCTATCATTTGATGTTTAGTTTTATATGTATTGTCTATCATTTGTTGTTTCGAAATTATTGGTCTTTTGTTGGGCAATGTATGACAAATATATGTTCAAAACCTCGCCCGTAATTATAAATTATGTAATTCATTGACCGCTCCCGACATGTGTAACTTCAAGGCATATTTTAGCGGCGATCGATGTCTTTCAAAATTACTTTATTTTATCAATAGTACCGCTTAAGTCGACGCTAGGGGCCGTTTTGACCTTGTTGTAGGGTATGAATGATTTGTTCATTGTTGAAGACCCTACATCAACTATCAAGATGAAGAACAGGAATAAAAGCCCTGTTCATTGATAATTTTCTATGTTTTCTATGTATTGTGTGCGATTTTGTCCCATGTACATTAATTTACTCCATATCCTTTCATTTTCTAAGAATTGGAATATCGTATCAAACTGGAGATATATACTCCATATGCAGGTGTTACTAGAATGTTGCTACATAGAAATGTAACTTGTGTACTTTCCTTTGTTGAATGATCTACTTTTTAATGCTATGAAAAGAAGCATTTTAAGGTAACTAGGATGCAACAGGCATTGGGCAAGTCTATATGAACATTGGAGAAAATTTGCGTCAAGAGACTGTATATATAGTATGCAGTTCAGATAGACAGAAAAGTCTAGTTTCTGACGCACGCAATCAATAAAGTATTATTTTCATTTCTAGAAAATTTTCATTTAATGTGAAACGGTCCTTGAATATTGTAATCTTCCTTATAAAACGTGAATGTGTTAGGATGACAGTGGGTATGGTGTAATGGTGTGTGGGTGTGCGTGCTCTTTAAAATTTAGTTCGTTTCATAAAACATGTATTGAATCTTGCAAGTTCCTCAAATGCGTTACACTGTGGATATTTTAAATGCAGCGAATGGTGTATGATTTAAATTGGAAAGAGGAAAGGAGAGTAGTTTATGGTGTATTGGGAACATTGTATGGTTGAATGTTGAATTGTGCATTGTATAATTATGATTACGGTGCATTATTTAATGGTGGATTGTGCGTTTTGTAATGGCGCATTGGTTAATAGTGTATGGTATAGGTAGGAAGTTTACACCATTCAAGGACATTATATATTATAACAACTTGAAGTGAGATGCCATTGAAGTGGACCAACTTCATAAACGTTTGAATTTAGCGTTACAGCTTTCAAAATATGGTTAGCACTAGCAGTAATCTGCTGGTCACCTTTTCTCTGTGTGTATGCGTTAAAGAATCAATCTGTCGTATTTAGAAAGGCACATGCATTATATTCATTCAAATATTCTAAATGAATAATATAGTAAATAAAATCTAGTCGTATTTGTCGACTTATTTTTCTAATTTTTTTTTTTTTTTTTTTTGTTGTTATTATTGTTGTAAAAATGCATTTTCAGTGTTATTGCATAAATCAATTGTATGATAAAATTTATGCATTTTCAGTGTTAACCATAATTTATAAGAGACGGTTCCTACTTTGTGTAATCACCTCATACATTCAAATATCGTTATATATCATTCTCCATTGTTTATCTATTTTAGTATTTGATCTACTTTTTCTCATATATATTCTTCATTCTTCTGTTCTTTGTCACCTGTTTTATATGAAGAACATTTTCATATTTTGGTATTGCGATAAAGCTATATTACGTTGATTTAGATATATAATTATACTAATGGTTCTTTGTTTTGCTCTGGAACTTGGCTTTTCAAAGAGTTAAGCATTTGTTTTACTTATTTGTCAGCAACCGTGATCAAGTAATATATCAACGAACCATAATGTAATGTTAAGTGAGGTAACAGCGCGCAAGATTGATCCCTAGATATGTCATACGTTTGTAGAGGAAAGTAATTAATACATTTGAATATCTATAGTCATGGATCGTGAATATCATATAGTTAACCCACAACTTACCATGGCCAGAGCAAACTTTTTATTGAAATTATATTACTTCATCATGTTGGTCGTCATGATAAATGGTTTGGTTGTTCCAGTGTGCCAATATCTCACCTCAATAACGATAAAACTCTTTATATATCTCGCATGCCTACTATAGACACGGACATGATTTCCTGTTGTGTAAAGTTGCTAGATTTGACTGCAAGACGAGTAATGGATGCATAAGAAAATAAATTAACCTGCTACACACCAGGTGTATCTTGTTCGGAATTCACATTCGATTTTATTTGTCGCCACTTCTGTTTGTTATCTCTCTTTCAACCAGGTCTTATCAAATCTTGACTAACTATAGGTATATGTGCTTTCAAAGAAGCCAAAATTTATCTTGTTGTTTATACTTTGATACAAAACATTCGCGGATCAACGCCCTTATTACATTACCAATTTAATACTGTAAATATGGATAAACAATTGTTTTATCTTATTTATTTTCTACAAATATTCATTATTGAAACGCAGTTCTACCTTATACTGAATTAAGATTAGACAAAAGAAATAAATTAAAATTTATGTTTTTGATCCAGGTGAAGGTAAATCTTATGTATTAGAAATATATTATACAACATGAAGTGTTTTTTTTTTTTTTTTTTCTATTCATAACTCAATGTCATTCCAATATTTATTATGAATATGTCAATGTTTATTGGCAATTTATTTGAATAATATGACAAAATGATCTGTAGATGCTTCGCCTGAGTGATTGATGAGAATCTAAATCTATATTGAGTCAGTTATTACTTAAGCTAATGAATCTTTTCGTTTACAAAATACGATGCATGAGCGCTAGATTACCAATATGGGAGTTGTCTTTCTTTCTTAAACAGCGAGCTGCAAACACTACATTCAAGTACATTGTATAATTATCAATAAAGAAGATAAAAATTGGACAATCAAAACCTATTTCGAAGATAATTAGATAACAGCTTGTTCCAAATAACAAAATACGAAACAACACACTCCACAAATCACAAGATTCAGCTATTCAGTGATGAACCCAGGTGATCTCGAACGTTACATAATATAAAATATCCTGTTCCGTCTTGTTGCGCATGACAAGTGCAATACGACAAATAGTCACATTCTGTACGAATACGGGGATGGGATGGTGGCAACGGCATACTGTACACATATATATATATATATATATATTTAACTCAAAGTTTAGTCATCTCTAAATCTCTGTCATATGCAGTTTGTCATATACTCCACATGCACGTGCTACTGGAACGTTGCTACACATTAATGGAAGGTAAAATTTACGATAGTATATTTGGAAACAATTTTTGAAAATGTCCCTTTTGTGAAATAAATTCAAGAAAAGTTGGTCCTACCTATCTACTTACGTTTGCTTGATTAGAGGTCAATCTAGGCATTTCTAAAATAGGGTAAGACATTCATTTTAAATTTTCTGTTTGTTTCCTAAACGCACATGTTCAAAGTTTGCAAACACAGCGAATGCGAACTTAATATATCACTAAGTCTTTTAATAATTACTTTCTTAAGAAAAAACAGAACTCAATATTTTCAGGTAGTAGCGCATTTATAAGGTTTGTACGTACATGAGCAACACGACGGGTGACATAAGTGGAGCAGGATTTGTTTACCTTTCCGGAGCACCTGAGATCGCTCCCGTTTTATTGAAGAGTTTGTGTTGATCAGTCTTTAGTTTCCTTGTTTTGTTTTGTATACTGTTGAATATCTTTTGATCTTTTCTCGTTTATGCCATATCTTTCGCCTCTCTTTTATCATTTGCATTTTTGCACCGTTTTTGTCATGATGTTGTGAAGTTCCTCTCGATTTTTGAATGTCCCATTGGTATCTCCCGCCTCTTTTTGAACCAACAATCATCAATTACATTCGTAGTCTAAATGACAAAGATGACAGTATAAAATGTATGGAACGCCACAGCTGTCTTATGTGGAACTCTGATATAACTTTATGTTGTTTTATTATTACTTGATGATATTTTGTCTTTACTTAATATGGTTTTGACATTACGTAATGATGTTTGATATAACTCAATATGGAATAGTCATTACTTAATGATATTTCGATATTACACGATATGGTTTCGTATTGACTTGATATAGTTTTGTCATTACTCAATATGGTTTTATCATTACTCGATGTGGTTTCACCATTATTTAATGTGGTTGTGTCGTTAGTCAATGTGGTTTTAACATTACTTGATGTGCATGTGACTTAACGTTATGTAGTTGTTTCATTACATGATGTGGTTTTGTTATTTTGTAATGATGATTTGCCTATTCTTTATATGGTTTTAACATTACGTAATGATGTTTCAAAATTTGACGATTTTACACTACATGATGTGTTTGTTTCATTATTTGATGTAGTCCTGTCATTCTTTGATGTGGTTATCCCATTACTTGATGAGGTAAAATCACGTGACCAATTCGGAAAAACCTGTTCTATTTTTAGATAGATTTCCATGTTGTATGTGCCTTGGATGAGTGTGGCCATCCATCGAATTAGAGTTCAAATTAAAGTTAGGGTTACTGTTTGAGTAGAACTTTGAGTAAGTCTCCGATTCCGAATTCAAGTCATTATTAGAATTAAAGTTTTAGTTAGCATTGAGTTTCGAGTTGGACTTCAAGTTTGAGTCACATTTAAAGGTAGAGTTCTAGTTACACCATTAAATTTGAGTCACTTTTGAGTTTGAGTAAGATTTGAATTTAAGTCTCATTTAGATTAATTAAGATTTTGAGTTGAAATTCGTGCTATCTTATATGAGTTCGTAATTAAATTTTCTATCGCGGAACAAGGACTTTTGCTCAGGATTCCGAAAAGAGGGCTCCGGGTATGCGTACAAAGATAAACAATGTTACAGTATACAAAACGCAACATGGAAGTTGAAATAAAGTTAGATGTGGTGTGATTGACAATGAGACAACTATCCACCAGAGTTTAAATGCAGTGGATGTAAGAAATCATATATAGGCAACCGTACAGCCTTCAACACACCATATAGTCAGCTATAAAGGCCACCATGCACCATGTGAAAAAATTCAAACGAAAAACAAACGGTCTTATTTATATTTAAACAATCTACAAAAAAATGACACACATTTATACAACGACAACAATTGAACTTCGTGCTCCTGACTTGGGGCAGGTACATAAAGAAAGTGCACGTGGCGGAGTTTAACATGTATGTGAGCGCTAAATCCTAACCTTACATCGGACTGTTACACTTGTATAACAGCACAACACGAGAAAAAATATAAACTAGACAAAGTGATGCCCTGCACTCAACTCATTTAACCGCTTATACCCCAAAATGACAAAAAAAGTTCAATTATCTCCTAAAAGAGCAAAAGATAATAAAAATAAAACCAACACCACATGCACACCTTCAATATATGTACATACAGACAGTAAAGAAAACTTCCTAGGATTCAAACTGTAGGAGGAGTTATGCGGAATAACTATATACCCATAATGGGACGGACAGACGGACGGACGGACGGACAGGGATAAAACAATATCCCCCCCAACTTCCAGTTGCGGTGGCATACAAAACAGTTTCATTTGGCTGACTCAATAGATCGGTATGACTGGGTAATATAAATCCATCGGGTTGATCTCGGATGCTCCAGAAAGGCACCCGCCGTGTTATTCGAGAAAGTACAAACCCAGTGATTTGGTTTTATTTGGTAGCTCACATTCAAGAAAAAAGATGACGGTATTATGGTTACGACCACTGGAACATGTCCGTCGTCACATGTGAAACAGATATTCCAAAAGTTTATTTTTCAATTAGTGCGAGGTAGATCAGGAATTCAATTGATTACAAATAAAGATTGATATTTGTATAAGTTCAAATGATCATTTATGCTAAAAAAAATCGGAGAATTCTTATTTTATAGTATTGATGCTTTGTCGCTAAGTCCGAGCCCCCGTTTCCTGTAACTTTAGTGTGAGTTGATTTGAAGTGCTTCATTTGTTAACATTAAAGTTCAAGTCGTTTGATTTGTGTCGAGCCTGCGACATCAATGTTGCGGCAGTGAGACCCAACAAACCTATATTTCGTCGTCGATAGTGGCGTCGGCGTCTCCATCTCTATTTTTTTTTTTTTTTTATTTCTATTGAGTTTAACCTTTCATTATACATGTTACTAAAGACGTATGCCATTATAATTCTGTACTTTTAGAATATCATACTGTATTTGTTTACCTCAACTATTGTTTCTCTGTAAACTTGTAATTAGTTTTAGAGAATAAAGTATGTATCTATCTATCTTATCTTATCTTATCTATCTATCTATCTATCTATCTATCTATCTATCTATCCTATCTATCCTATCTATCTATCTATCTATCTATCTATCTATCTATCTATCTATCTATCTATCTATCTAATTTTGTTTTACCGATAAATGTATAGATAAATGTACAGCCGATCAACATGACGCTTTTACACTTACAGCAGCAATATCAGGCGAGACATAGGGTTCCGTGGAATATTTTACAAATTTATTACAAAAATACTGCTTCCATTTGAGAACTTAGGATAAAAACAACAAGACAAAGTGGTTTGGGGATATCCCAATTATGTAAGAAATACTGTAAACTTTTTAATACTTTTTTTCTTATTATTGTCTGCCGGTTACCTTTTTCATGCTAAATTACTCTGAACAACCACTCGAACTTTAACTCAATGGATAGCGATACCCATCCAAAGCACATTAAACAAATGATATATTGAAATCTGTTTAAAAATAGAACATATTTTTTTCCGAATTGGTCACGTGGTTTTACCTCATCAAGTAATGGGATAACCACATCAAAGAATGACAGGACCACATCAAATAATGAAACAAACACATCATGTAGTGTAAAATCGTCAAATTTTAAAACATCATTACGTAATGTTAAAACCATATAAAGAATAGGCAAATCATCATTACAAAATAACAAAACCACATCATGTAATGAAACAACTACATAACGTTAAGTCACATTCACATCAAGTAATGTTAAAACCACATTGACTAATGACACAACCACATTAAATAATGATGAAACCACATTGAGTAATGACAAAACCATATTGAGTAATGACAAAACTATATCAAGTCAATACGAAACCATATCGTGTAATATCGAAACATCATTAAGTAATGACTATTCCATATTGAATTATATCAAAACATCATTACGTAATGTCAAAACCATATTAAGTAAAGACAAAATATCACCAAGTAATAATAAAACAACATAAAGTAATATCAGAGTTCCACATAAGACAGCTGAGGCGTTCCATAAAATGGGTTTTACGTAAATTATTTTACAGTAACGTTATTCCCTTATGTAGTCTAGCACAAAAATGTATTATGAAAAATTGATAAAACACTTCTTTGCAGTCAGTTTGACAGCAATAATAAATCGTGTTTGAAAACTGACTACAAAAACTTGCATAAATACTCTAAAGGATGACATACATATTAGTCAGACCATGGAAGTATATGTCAATATAATACTTCCATGGTCAGACTATCTATAAGTGAACAAAACAGTACTTCACTACTGGTTACCCAATTTTATTTTAATATTAATCAAATAGGCGCAGTTTGTATTCTTATTTCAAATTTTGTCGAAACGAGTATTGATACAATTTTAACATTCATTTGGCATTTCTGAATTCGAATATCGGATAAAAAAACTATTGATCTAATCTCGAACAAACACATGTCTCGTATTAAACTATGAGTGATCAAAATGTAATAAGTCATAATTTCAAGATTCATTTGAAATGAAAACTTTAGCATTTGAAGTACAAATTGTGATATTTATTAATAGACCTTTTCAGCAATTGGGAATAGAAATATGGTCAATTAGTGTTTCTTCTGACCGGCAGTAAAACCCTTGTCAAAGAGGGGCGTTCATTTGGCTGTGAGGGATGTACACGTTCGCAGCCACGTCGGCCGGTCGGAATGGGGATGTAAAATCCGATATCGTCTCGTGACTCTTTGAGAGGTCAGTAGGTGTCCTGCTGCCAGGCAAAAGTTCTGTCCTTATCCAATAAACACTCATTTGATCAGTGGCAGTCCAAATTTCCTGATTCATCTCGGACGGCCCTATTACAGGACCTACATATTGTATTTATTGTTAATATGTTCTCGTCCTGAACATGCATGAAATAATTGCCACTGGACGTTAAACAACAAGCAATAGTTCAATCAATCAACAATTTTCTTCACCGACAGTTGAGAACGATTACGACAGGTAAGATATGAGCAATTATTTTTCACCCACCTTGCTTTGGTTGTTATGTATTTGCTTATTCAAATGAAATTGAATCTTTTTAATTTATCAACTTGATGTTCAACTTGAATTTTGTCTTCAGCGACAATACGATTAAATTTTCTGAGGTGGGATAAATAAGAGAGTTACTTAAGGGTGACGATTTGAGTATGCATGTAGTTTGTTCCAAAAGAGATCATAGTCTTCTAGAAAATATAGCGGACGATCTCTTCCAAAATGCTGCATCAACGTTAACTGAATCTGATGACCCGGAAACCCACACTCTACGTCGCAATTATACCCCGATGACCGGAATAAAAAAATTTCCGTGGCTCGATTTGAGGACAATAAATTATTTTCCGTCAATAGCTCCAATGGCGTCAATAAGTTTAGGTAATGTATCCCGTTTGTCTCTCCATGCATTTATTGAAGGCCACTGAAATTTTCTCAAGTCCTGCTAAATATGGGAATACACTTGTTAACCTCATTGTGAATTGCTTGTAAACTTACATTTAATATCAAAGAAGGGCTGTGGTATGATGGGGATGATCTGAGCCACATCATGTGCAACATAACTCTCATTACATGAGATAGCCTGTAATTTCGTCCGGTATCATTTAGAAACGCGTTGTTCTTGGACCTCGCTAAGTTCGGAAGGCTTCTTGGGTTTATCTTGTAATAAGATTAAAAGAAAATCTATGAGAAGAAAAAGCAGCAAACACTTCCTTTCCGTCCTAAGTTACTATCTGTCCATTAAAAATTCTGTGAAAAATATCAAGTTATGGATCAGGTGGAGGTAGGATCACTGCTAATAAAATTTGAAGTAGTTTCTGCAAGTAGCTATATGCTGCGGCGTCAGGTGGAAACTTAGTCAAGGCTAGCAAAATGCCAACAATCCATTTCTTTTGTATCATCATCCATCGCAAATTGAAATGAATAAATACAATAATAATAATAAATAAACAAAATAAATTAAATAAATATACATAACAGACAAATAACGGAAAACAAAATTGTATAAATATGAAGATTGCTTTTTTTATCAGCACATTTAATTAAATTCTCATATTGCCCGTTCCAAATTATTTAAATCAACTCGAACACAGTAAAAAAGGGGGAGGGTGATTTCCATTTTTTTATTATGTTGAGTCGAGCACACCTTGCTAGATTTTGATTTTTTCAGTACAAATGGATTGTATTCATCAAAATGTCAGACGCTAACGATGCTAGTGATCATGTTTATACGTTCAAAATACATAGAATTTTATGTTTCATAAATATTTATTTTCATAAAATCCGAATGGTCTAAACATATGTTTCTACATTGGCGAATAAGGGTAAATTTGAATGTTATAACCCAATTATTTCTTGAATTTTACTTTGAAACCACTTGAAAATTGTTATATATGCGATTGAAGTCCCATGTTTGTAAATAAATCAAAACGGCACCTCTCTAGTTAAAAAATATCTGCACTAGCCACTTCGGTTTTTAATCGGGGACGGGTGTGGTTGGGGAGGGGTGACTTGTTTAAATAAATGAATAATAATATGTACATATATATAAGTAAATGCATTCATTAGCTCTAAAATTCTTCCTTCTCAGATTGGCGTCTTCTAGGCAGGATTGTTTTTTATAGTATCGATGACTTAGTGAGATTTAGAGAAAAACAGACAAATGCAACTTGTGCTCTAGCAATCGAATAAACTTTCCTCTTTAATTTTTCATGTTTGTTTTCAAATTTATTTCATTTCATTTATTTTTCAAATGATTGTACTTTGACATATTTTTAAACTGTGTGTTTTTTTTTTTTTTTTTTGCAGCACCTACCATTCTTATGAAAAAGAAGAAAAGTGGGTTTCTTGTCGGAAAAAGAAGTGCTTAAATAACCACCAACGCAAGTTATATTACTTCATCTTGATGAAACAAAGAAATACAAAAATTTAAGCATATGCTTGATCAGTCTAAGTAATGTCTTTTCTTCAGTTGTCTGTCCGTATTGGTTATTTCCACTTTATTTATTTATTAAGTCTCCCAAACAAAGTTTGGAGACTTATTGGTTTTGCTCAGTTATTATTATTATTATTATTATTATTATTATTATTATTCCCTCTCCTTCTTCCGCCGCTTTTTCAAATTTGAACTTGTCCGCAGCAGTTCTCCAAAACCGCTTGTCAGATTTACAGGGTTCTACAAAGTGTTAGACTGACATAGATATAAGAAGATGTGGTATGAGTGCCAATGAGAAAACTCTCCATCCAAGTCAAAATTTATAAAAGTAAACCATTATAGGTCAAAGTACGGTCTTCAACACGGAGCCTTGGCTCACACCGAACAGCAAGCTATAAAGGGCCCCAAAAATTACTTGTGTAAAACCATTCAAACGGGAAAACCAACGGTCTAATCTATATAAAAAACGAGAAACGAGAAACACTTATGAACCACATCAACAAACGACAACTACTGAACATCAGATTCCTGACTTTGTATCATAGGTCAAATTTATTTGTTCAGTGTATGTTCAATGGTGTTAATATGTCCTTTGATTGAGTTAAGCTATTTCAGTTGATATTTTATTATAGTGTGTTTTCTATGTTGTGATGTTACACTATTGTTTCAGAAAAAGGGTGAAGGTTTGGTACCATTAAAACGTTTAAACCCACTGCATTTGTTTGCACCTGTCCTAAGTCAGGAATCTGATGTTCAGTAGTTGTCGTTTGTTGATGTGGTTCATAAGTGTTTCTCGTTTCTCGTTTTATATAGATTAGACCGTTGGTTTTCCCGTTTGAATGGTTTTACTAGTAGGGGCCCTTTACAGTTCGGTGTGAGCCTAGGCTCCGTGTTGAAGACAACCTATAATGCATTTATAAATTTTGACTTGGGAGAGTTGTCTCATTGGCACTCAAACGTCTTCATATCTAATTAGGACAGGTGCAAACAATTGCAGCGGGTTTAAACGTTTCAATGGTACCAAACCTTCACCCTTATCTGAAACAATAGTGTAACATCACAACATAGAAATGTCTAGTGGTGCCATCATTTTTTTTTGTGCACTGGGGTTTATAAAGGGGTACTTTGAGGGGCCAACAGAAGGAGGGTTTACTATAGAACTCTATGGGATTTTGATGTTTTTTGTTTTCAAATGATTATAACAGTTAGTGTTAGACACATGGGGTCTTCAGTAATGACCATGGGAACATATGGCCTACTTCAGGTCAAAAGGTCAATTGTCAATTACGACCTTGACCGTTGCCCTTGAACAGATTTTATTCAATTTTTACAAAAATTATCAAAAGACTGGAAATTCTTATGAATTGAATAAATGATAGGGAGAGTCTTTATGGGTTTATACTTATGTGGAATTTGTTTGTGATGGTTCAGCTACTACAGATGGTTGCTGGGAAGCTGCTTCAGCTACTACTATACAGTTAAGCTGCTACGGCAGCTGGATGGTTACGCGTAAGCCCCGACTGTTCCTTATCAGATGACAAACCATTAACAATGTTTTCTCGTATGTCGTTTTCTGCTACGGGAGTCTTGTGTTTTTTGTTTTTTTGTTTTTTTGTTTTTTTTTTCTTTTAGTTTTTCACCCAGCAACCAACGGTAGTAGCTGAACCAGCTTCCCAGAAACTAGCTGCCGTATCTGGGCCTGCCCTCCAGTAACTATATGCCGTCGCTGGAACTGCTCTCCAATAACTAGATGCGTTGACCAGATAGAGGATGAAGCTGATGAATTGCCTCGCCCTAGTTTGTACGGTCAGAAAAACTTAAAGCGAAAAAGCTCAATAATGGACCTGGACCTTATTTGCGAGAAACAGCTGGAATACGATAAATTATTTATACAAAAGATGCCAAAACTTTTAAAGGTGTCTTATGATTCAGATTCAAATTAAGATCTAAAACATATTTTTGTCGTTCTCTTACTATTTTTGTAGTTTCCTCAATAGGAACAAAATCATACAATGCAACACATAAAACAGAGATTCAGAGTTACCGCACGATCTGCATTTTGGTTAGAGACCCTCATAACATGATTAAAGCAGCGAGTTCTGATAGACTAAAAAGAATCAAATATGAGGGCCAAGAGTGATATCAAAATATCAAAATTTTTCATTTAATATTCGACCGTGACAAAGGCGCACAAAACATGCGGCAGCGTTTTATTAGTCTACTTATATCAAAACCTCCCTTTGTATGGTCATAGATGAAATTTAAAAACAATCATAAGTACCCATAGAAAAAATGAAAGAGTGGAAAACTAAAGCTTTGTCCAGAAAAAGGGGAGTAAAGAAGCAAATCCTGACACGGGAACAACAAAATAAAACAATAACAATTCTATATAGAAAACCAAAGATATATGATAAACACTGACCCTGTTAAACTAGGATGAACTCAAGTGCTCCGAAAGAGTACGCAGTTAGTGCTTCTTGCAAGACACCCGAAGGTCATTTTCGGCAACGGGAGAAGTGATCTACGATTAATGGATATGGGGACACGGACAACCTATAACGACCAATCAGTTCGTAATTACGACCATACAACTTAATAAGGGATAACCCATCGTTCGATAACAAACCCCTGTTTGAGTTAGATGGTTGACACTGTCCAAAAAGACTCTGCAATGACATCAAGCTCCATAGTAACTACATATGTAACAAGTTAAAATATAAATTCCATACGCAGGTACTGCTGGAATATTGTTACATAGGAACGGGAAGTTGATTACAATTGTATCCTTGATAGAGGGTTGCTGTTCACAAGGAAGCTATTAAACAAGAGTTCCAAGTGGTGAAGTTGAAATCATTCCTTCGTTAATTTTACGGACGCCATCACGAGTTGGTTGACCGTTATGGAATATCTGTTTCACAGATGACGACGGATATGTTCCAATTGTCCAAACTACAATCCCATCCCCTTTTCCCCGAATGTGACCTACCGAATTAGACTTATCACCGGGTTTGTACTTACACGAGCAACACGACGGGTGCCACATGTAGAGCAGGATCTGTTTACTTTTCCAGAGCACCTAAGATCACCCCCAGTTTTTGGTGGAGTTCGTGTTGCTTAGTCTTTATTTTTCTATGTTGTGTTTTGTGTACTGTTGTTTGTCTGTTTGTCTGTTGGTCTTTTTCTTTTTTAGCTATGGCGTTGTCAGTTTATTTTCGACTTTTGAGTTTGAATGTCCCTTTGATATCTTCCGCCTCTCTTTTATTGCAAGGTTTCTTCACACTCTCTTTACACGAGGCATTGGACTTAACGTATCTGCGTACTTTTACATCCCGCTCAGCCAAACGGACGCCCCACTTTGGCAAACATTTCGGTAGCTATTTAAATCTCGAGCAAACTGTTTGTAAAGCACAATTTCAGATTTTTGTTCGTTCATTCCTCCATTACTTTAATTAAGCTTCGATCCTACATAAGTGTTATGATCATCACAGTTTAGCTGACCGATACAATTAGTTTAAACATATTTTATTTGCTAAATATCAGCAAAATGGATGAGACACAAGTAAATCATACTTATGAAGTCCTCTCCATATTACAATACAAGTATATATACAATAATAACATTATGAGCATGCATGTAAGGCGAACAAATTCATTAAACATTATACGAACTATAAATAAAAAGAAGAAAAGAACAAGAAGAATGGAAAAGGAGGAAAAAAAGAAGCAAATCATATTTTCTGTGATGATGACTTAGGTTTGATGGTGATGATCATCCGTGCCGGTAGCAATAATATTTTATGAAGGTACTAGAAATCTGTTAGACCTTTTAATAAAATCTTGAACATGTTTGAAAATTAGGAGATTTTGTTCATTCGAAAGTTCAAGGTCTCCGCAAGTTAATAGTTTAGTATCAATAATAAAGTTTTCAGTAAGCCAATTAAGATTGTTAAGTAAAATTTCTCTATATGTAGTGTATTTTGGGCAAACTAAAAGAAAATGATGAACATCCTCAATATCAGACCCACACTGACACGAAAGATCCAGTATAATGTTAGCTTTGAAAAGGTCAGAGTTTAAAATGAAGCGGAACATCGCAATTGAGTTAAAATAATATTCAGTTTTCTCGGACCGTACATATAATACGGCGCAACTCTGCTCTGAACACTTTCATTTTCAATTCTCTCTTAAATTTAGATATAGAGTCGGTGTTTCGAATTTTTAAGTCAAGCTTATTCCATTCTCGTATTGTGGATGGAATAAAAGATTCAGTGGTAAGGAAAACAATGATATTTTGACCGTTTCGCAACGGATAGTTGGTTGTACTTTGTATACATGGGGGTGGGGGAGAGAAGATTACACAGGTACTCAGGTGCATGTTTTTATTTATATTATAAAACATCTGTAATTTTCTTCTTCTTCGTCTTTCATATAAAGATTCCCAGCCAACCTCAGAGTATCAGTTTTAGTGAAGATTGGTAGACCTGTTACAATTCTTGCGGCTTCCAATTGCAAGTTTTCTAATTTATTTGAATAACATATCCCACAATTATCCCAGACTTCGTGGTATATTCAAAATGGGTCTAATAAAACTAGATAAAGTTTTCTAAATTATTACGAGACAGTCGATATTTAAGTTTACGCAGAACATTAAGGTGTTTCTTTACACTTGTAATTATACTTTCAATATGATTGTTCCATTTTGCGTCACAACTAAAGGTAACTCCCAGGTGCTTATGCGATGTATTTATATGGGATAGTTTTATCATTTAGGAAAAGTTGAGATCTGGTATCTCAATATTTGAAAATATCATAATTTCTGTTTTATCAGGATTAAATGACATAAGCCATTTAGTCGACCAAACATCCAGCTCTTTCAGGTCGCGGTCGATCACAGATTTAACCTGTTCACCATCGCTACCGGAATAACTGAATGAAGTGTCGTCTGCAAATAGCCTACACAGCGATGTAAGCTTATCAGCAATATCATTAATATATAAAACAAAGAGAGAGGGCCCAAAACAGATCCCTGGGGTACACCTGCTGACACATTACAAAAGGAGGACGACGAATTATGCAGTACTACTCTTTGTTTCCTGTCATGCAGATAATCTTCAAACCACTGTAATAAGGTTCCATCAATACCATAGGCTTTCAGTTTGTGAATAAGACCTCTATGCCAAACTTTGTCAAACGCTTTAGAGAAATCACAGAATACAAAGCAGTTTATTTCTTTTTTCCAAAGAGTTTAAGATGCAGTTGTATATTTCTAAAAGTTGATGGACAGTTGAATTTTGGGAAGAAATCCGGATTGATATTCATAAATTAATTTGTTAGAGTGCAGATGGTTATACAAGTGCTTAAAAACAACTCTTTCCATTACTTTTCCAACACAACTAATAAGAGAAATTGGTCTGTAATTTGAAGGCAAGGATGAATCCCCCTTTTTGAAAATAGGTATTAAATTAGCTATCTTCCAACTGGTTGGATATTTGCCTTCTCGTAAAGATTTATTGAATATAATGTTGAGCGGAACTGCAACCCTTTCCGGACACAACTTAAGCATTTTATGGCTGATCACATCAGGGCCTGATGCCTTGTTTTGATCTAATATCTGGATAATATCTACGATTTCTTGTGTATTTATTTTGATTTCCGAAAATTTACTATCAGTTTTGTTTTAAATTCAGGTAAATTTACATGTTCTTCATCAAGTTTTGAAATCATACTAAAATATTTGTTTAATAAGCTGCATTTTCCTCATCTTCATATCGACATCATTTAGTCCATTATCATTTATAATATTATTTTGGAGGGGGTATGTTTTCCGAATTTTTATTTGATTTAATCAACATTTTCATAAGTTTCCAATACGTTTTTGAGTTCGGGGAGTTTTCTAGTATAATACTGTCCAAATTTGTTTCAAACTTTTCTTTGGCTATTTTTTTCATATTATTTATTTTATTTCTCTGTTGCTTGTACCTCAAAATATCATTTTCAATCTTGGATTTAACTGCCTTTTTTCTTAATCGGTCTCGAATTCGAATTTCTCGTCTTATGTCGTTATTGAACCAGTGTTTGTCGTTATGTCTTACAGTTATTAGTTTAGTAGGGATACACTCTTTGGCTATTTTCAGAAATTCTATTGTAAATATTTCACACAACTCGTTGGTGTTTTAGTGTCCGGAAGCACTGTGTTCCAGTCTATTTCATCTAAATTCTCCGCAAATTTTGATTTATCAGCCCTATCATAAAGCCATATTTCTCTTTTAAAAGATTTAAAATCGGACATTGGACATTCGAGAAATGCAATAGGTGCATCATGATCACTAATATCGGATGGGGTTTTTAGAACATTAGAAAAGGAACATGTCATAGAGTCACTTATTATAATCGGATCTAGCAGAGTGCTACTATGGTCCGTTATTCTAGTAGGTAACTTAATTACATTGGTTAGATTGAACAAATTTAATGTATCAATCAGTTTGTTGTTGTGCGCTGTAAGTAAGTCAGAGTTCAAATCGCCCGTAATAACCATCCTCTCATTGACCTGTAATCCCATTCCGATTGCATGATTTAAACGTGTCCAGTAGTTATTTTCTGAATTAGGCGATCGATAAGTGTGACATAATAAAATGTTTGGCCTTTAACATGGATATTTACAAAAGGATTCATCGTCTATTGTTTCGAGTGCATTAATGCGTTTAAGTCCAATACCATCTTTAACATAGATAAGTAAACCACCACCAAAGCTATTTCTATCTTTTCTTACGATATTTGAAGAGAAAGAGTCTAGTTGTATGTTGTCATCAGCGATGTTCGGATCTAAGTGCGTTTCTGTCAATGTTACAATATCAAATTCGTCACAAAAATTATTTAGAAATGCTAGTTTATTTCTGACGGATCTAATGTTCAGACTACAAATGGAAATAAAATTGTCTGGTGTATTTGTGTCGTTAAATGACGGTGTATTCGATTCGTTACGAAGATTTGGACCTGGGTTTGTTTCAACATTTCCAATTATGAGGATAAAATGAAGTACATACAACAGAAAAATAATGTCTGATCTTGGACTTGCTGTTTGTAAAACCGAGAGATTGAAGACGAGGAAACTGCAGCGTAAGTTAGTAAAAAGTATATCTGAATAGGAATCCATTTTTATACGTGCTAAAGGTTCACAGTATTTTCTTCGGTTATTAAATATACCTACAGCAGCCCTGTAATCTTGAACGCTGTTACCCATTGACTGAAACAGCCGTAACAGGAGATAAGAAAGGACTGCTGTAGGGAAGCATTACCAAACCGGCACACAAATCATCATCATCATCATCATCATCATCATCATCATCATCACAGGAAAACACAACAAAATAAAAAAAACAAAAGGATACAAAAAATAATTTGAACAGTATAAAAGCATGAGAAGTGAGTCTGACATATATGGAAGTCATGATCGTTGAATGAAAATGGGATTCTGTAATATTGAAAAAAATTAATATTATACTTACAGGGAAAAACTAGACAAAAAAATAAATTGGAACTGTATTGATATTAAATAAGGCACTAAGTATGAATGCCAATGAGAAAACTATACACGATAAAGTTCAAACTATTAGACCTGGAAGTAGACAAGTTTTGAATTACAAGTTTGGTAGCCAGAACACATATTTAATTAGCCAGAGGGATGGAATATAGACGTTTCTTTAAAATCTATCATTATTTTTGTAGTTTTGTAGCTATCATTGTTGTTATCAGTATTAACTCAAACTTCCATATGTGCTATTGGTTTTACATCTAAATCAAACATTAAAAAATAGCAAAGACAATAAATATTAAAGTACAAATTACCACAGCATACACAATAAACATATACATTGACAATACAATACAAAAGGTCAAGGCAAGTGGCTCATATAATTATGGACAAATTGTTATGCTTGAGAGAATAACAAGTTTCATCTTGCATTACAGCTATTCTTTACGTTTTGTTTTTTTATTCATTCTCAAATTATGCATTTATTAAATACTGATACACTGCTTTGGTGAGCTATATATAATATAGGTATTTAAATTAATCATTTGTGTAGAGTTCGGTAAGATTATTTACTGGATTTCAGCAGTGTACACCAATATATTACATGTTGTTGACTATTGTACTGGTTGTATATGAACTATATATAAAAGAATATTGGACGGAAAAATAATAGAAAATAAGGAGTTAACATTGACAAGATTCGATTTTGTCCTGTACTTATTACTGATTTGGTAATTTTAATAAATGTACTAGTTACGTACATAAATGTTTGATTTAATTTTTATATATAAAACTGTGTACTGCGAGCCATCGCCATACTATTAGCGTGAATTTTACCATACTAAGATAGCCATTAATAATACAAATGAGAAACTTGAATACCATGTTGAAAGTCAAAATAAGTGATAACTGATCTAATTTCATAAGGTTATTAAACAGGACAATAACCCTGTTAGCAGTTTTAACGAATGTGTTATGCGTATAAAGAAAGAAAATGACGAGGATGAAGTTGAAGGAAAATTTGCATGTTTAGCAGAAAAACAAAACAAGAAAGAAATGGGCTTCAAACTATACACGCATATTAAGATATGCTTCGTCCGACTTATTACTGCTTATTAAAATTCAATTACATAAGTGTACCAGCTGCTGATTATTAAATAGAAGAGTTAACATAGGCCTTCTTCATAATTAAGAGTGAATAAGTGTCAATTTTCATGGTAGAGGAAAACGCTAATTTACTTTATTCATAGAGATGTGTTATATAGTGTGATAGACCGATACAATGTGTCTTAACTCACAACAGACATGTTTTTGTGGTCTTACGTCTTTAGATACTTGATAGTCGTATGATCTGTACATTTACAGATTGTGCCCAATTCCATATGTTACATTTTGACTGAGTGTGGATTCGCATGGCGAGTTATGCATGCATAACAGGAGACGCTTACCCGGTCCTCTCTCCATTTGGAGTGGGTGCACTTGACTACTAGTGTTTGATTTTATTCTGGTGGTTTGTATATTTTGATTTACGAGATTTGAACATCAGTAAACCACTGTTACGTTTTATTTATCAAGAAACATATTGTTGACAGAATCACATAACAGCTTACAATTCAGTTATTGTACGTTCTGAATTAAATGGATGCATTTGATATTGTTAACCTTCGAAAACCGACGTCATTGTGATACGAATTAATACTGGCTGATTGACTGGTGTTTGCTCAAAGTCAAGTGGCTTCATACACTGAATGTTACTGGCGAAGAAGTGATAGAACAATTAATAGATTTCTGAAACATAAAGTATGTAAAATAAATATAAATAAGAGAAGACATTGTGTAAACGTCAATGAGCCAGCAACCAACAACAAAAACATACAAGATATCTAGAGGGCAGTTTACGGTCTTCTACAAGAGCGCGCGGTGAAAATTTGTAAACTATTTATAGAATTGAATAAAAATACAAAACTGTAAATCTGATTAAAACAGATTAAAACAGATTCTGCGTCCAAGTTTCGCTAAACATGATCTTATAACGCTCCGTTCTACTTTCTGTTCTGATAATTATGACGCCAATCTATACAATGTCAGCCTCTATTTTTGAAGTTAATTTCATTACGACAAAACTCAAGAATCCCGAAAGGTCTCATTTACAGAAAGTTAATAAGTGGAGTCAAGTCCTAGTAAGCAAACTTCAAACGTGTACATAGGATCTGTATTTTAATCAGATTGCAAAAATGATTGTATAAGATATAAAAAAAATATATATATAAATTATATGTCCGAAGCGCGTTTCTGCATTTCTCCTCATGAAGAACTGGCACAGCGATTTTAAAACCCAAATATGTATAAGTATCGAAACACGCGAATAGCTATACGACTTAAAGGGACCTAAAAATAAT
Organism: Mytilus coruscus; assembly: GCA_017311375.1. Classification (NCBI taxonomy): domain Eukaryota; kingdom Metazoa; phylum Mollusca; class Bivalvia; order Mytilida; family Mytilidae; genus Mytilus; species Mytilus coruscus. Next base: position 32,464,337 of record CM029600.1, read on the forward strand.
TGCCAAATCCATCTAATGTCTAATTTGCCTAAGGGTGTTGGAACCTAAGTTTCTTAAAAATTACTTTAAATTGATAGACAATTAAAGAAAGGAATGTCAGTACCGAAACACTGACTACTGAGCTGATGATAAATGTCAATGCGTAAAAATGATATTTGACTGAAATAGTATGGTTTCATGAGAATGTTATATAAACAACAATGAGGAGTCAGGCTTGAGAGTATTACAATGCTGTTACTTCCTTACCATTTGTGATCACGCTAGTTTTGATTGCCAATTAGACAAAGTGATGTGAATTCAATGACGTGTTGATTCATCGTGTGATTGATTTATTAACATTTTAACTTGCACATAATAGTTTTTATTCGATGCAATAGATCCTTTTATTTCTCTAAAGCCTGATACATTGCAATCAAAGGGAAGATGTAGTTATTAGTGAAATGCATTTAAATTTTCTGTATAAAACTAGCAGTGTGACAGCAACATGCTCGTGAAGAAAAAGTGAAATAATAACAGCATCTTAAGACTTCTTAATTTGTTTCATTTTAGTTTTATCCAAAATGGTTCAGCTTTTTAAGTTTTAAGAGCATTTGTAGGCTTATGTTTTAGATATTTTTGTGAGCTTATGCAAGAATATCTCAGGCTCAACATTTAAACAATATGGCAATGCAACGGCCTTAGTTAATTTGTCAATACAATAAGTAAAATAATTCATCAACATATCGATTATAGTTTAAATATCAAAAGTAAAGGTATAAACATAGAGTAGTATACATGTACATAGCAGTCACAAACATTGAACTTGAAACAAACCGAGACCAGGTGCACGTACAGGGTAAGTATCAGTATCATTGATAAATCTAGAGATTGACATATTGTGCATAGATGTATTTTGCTTTTTACATCGTAAGGTTGCTGTCTCATTGTAAATACATGTACCATGTCTCCTTATATAAATAAGAAGATGTGGTATGAGTTCCAATGAGACAACTCTCCATCAAGTCACAATGTATAAAAAGTTAACAATTATAGGTCAAAGTACGGCCTTCAACACGGAGCCTTGACTCACACTGAACAGCAAGCTATAAAGGGTCCGAAAATGACTTAAGTGTAAAACAATTCAAACAGGAAAACCAACGGTCTAATCTATATAAAAAAAGAGAAACACCTATGAACCACACCAACAAACGACAACCACTGAACAACAGGATCCTGACTAAGGACAGGTGCATAAAAATGCAGCTGGTTTAAACGTTTTACAGGCGCCAACCTTCACCCTAACCTGAGACAATAGTGTAACATTACAAAAGAAAAAGACACACTGTAAAATATCAATCGAAATGGCTTAACTCGATCAAAAAGACATTTAAACAAAAACAACTAAACATACACTGAACGAATAAGTTTGATCTATGACACAATATAAATACAATATTAAAACGTAGGTGCATATATAACATAGACGTTACAGGTATTTAAAAAAGATGTAGTAAGAGTGTCAATAAACCAACCCTAACCTAGGACAAAATGGCGTTAAATAAAACAACGTACACAGGTAAATTTAAATATAATAAGTTTGTTGTTAGGAGTACGGAATTGTTTTACAAAATTAATAAATTTGTTGTTCAGAGTACGAGTACGGAAGTGAAAATTTATCGTCATACTAAATACTTATCGAAGGTGGTACATATTAAAAATAGTGAGACGAGATATAACACAAAATAAGTAAACATGTCAACTTAACACGCAGTTACTGAAAGCTAGTTAAAGCCAAAAATAATTAACAATAAAGAATTCATGCATCAGAGACTAAAATCAATTAAATCACATCCCAGGGATTTAGTGTTTTTTAACACCAAAGACAGTCAAAGAAGACATGACTTGTGCAATGCCAAAATAAAAGTATCGACAAGCAGTAGGATCATTAGGATATAACCTTATAATTAATATGTATCCTAATGTTCACATTTAAACAAAACACTAATATTACCTACATGTTATCATTTAGTTGTAAATTGCCACTATACGTACCCAGTAAGTACTTTCTAAAACGGTACCATGTCAAGATGCACTAAAACCCATCATGAGTTTAATAAAATTGATCAATCTGGCATTAGAAACGAAACAAAATCAATATAAAGCTAAGATACAGTAAACCGTTGTAAGTGTAGTTTTGGAAAATATGATATAATCAATAAAAAATATCTTTTGGCCATATTATACTTCATAAATACTCTCATCCATGTAACAATATCCGTCTGCCTGAATGTTTGGCTTTGGTAATGTTTTAGACTTTCACCACTGTATGAATCATCATAGTATCTTAACAGGAGTTAAACGATGAGATTCATTAGAATGGCAGTAACTGCTGACCCCTCTAGAGCATCAGAGTTTGGTACCCACTAGAGGGGCAGTAACTGTTGAACCCTTTAGAGCATCAGAGTTTGGTACCCACTAAAGGGACAGCAACTGCTGACCCCTCTAGAGCATCAGAGTTTGGTACCCACTAAAGGGGCAGTAACTGCTGACCCCTCCAGAGCCTCAGAGTTTGTTACCCACTAGAGTGACAGTAACTGCTGACCCCTCCAGAGCATCAGCGTTTGGTACCTTGATCTACCTGTAAGGCAAAAGGTCATATCCTTGTTTAGTCCTAAAAACTTATTTTGTACTTAAACAACAGTATACAAAACACAACATAGAAAAATAATGACTGAGAAACTCGAACCCCTCCAAAAACCTGGGATGATATCAGGTGCTCCAGAATGGTAAGCAGATCCTGCTCCACATGTGGCATCAACTCCTCATTTTTCAAAACTGTTACTTTATTCGGCCTTCGTAAAGGGACAACAAGACGTTAGTATTATTATTCCACTTAAAAGTTCCGCTTTCAAGGTGATGCGCTTTTACTGAATAAAAATGTTGGCGAGTTTATTGTAAACATTTATCCCACTGAACTTGAAATAAATAATAAGGCAAATACAGCTACAAATTGGATGTTACTACTCAAAAAGTTGAAATTGACAATAGAAATTCATTTTTTTTTTTATTAAATTGACGCTGATTTACAATCCTTTCTGATGATATATCTTACTTCTTTTACATGCTTACTTATTGTACATATGTTTTAAACCGTCTTACAAAATAAAAGGATTCACTTTACTTTGAAAACGTGTCCTTTCTTTCTTTTTCTATTTTTTTCTTTTCCTCTAGTTTTAAAACATCCATTGGCAAAGACTTCTGCATATTCAAGATGAGAAAAAATTTACACGTGCAGAAACCGTAACACTTTACCAATTTCGTACGGATGTGGCAATGTATTTATACATCCTCCAAAAAATACAAATATACTGAGTTTTCTGCGTTCAATACGCTATCTGTTTTTTCTAATTAATAACTTTCAACAAGGACACGTGAAGCCAAATGTATGGACAAGCGGTAATAAAATTGAGAATGGAAATGGAGAATATGTCAAAGAGACAACAACCCGACCAAAGAGCAAACAACAGCCTAAGGCCACCAATGGGTCTTCAACGCAGAGAGAAAATCCCGCACCCGGAGGTGGTCAGCTGGCCCTAAATAAAATTGTGTACTAGTTCAGTGAAAATGAACATAACACTAAACTCCAAAACATATAAATGAACTAAAATTAAAAAAAACCATAGATGAATGGATAGAATTGCCGAAATGCCTCTACAAAGACAAAGATAAAGTCGAACTGAAAAGTAGGGACACTATTTTATGTGAAGTACAATCTATCCATTGCTATTTGTTTAAATCGAGTCAGTGCAAACGTTTAATCCCTGAGTATAGGACCTCTAATACAATTTACCCACGACAGCAAATATATCACTATACATATCTAGTGGTTAAACTACATTTGCAAAAGCAGTTGTTTAAATACTATATTACCCTTGAAATAATTCAAAAAAAAAAAAATGCATCTTTAATGAATACAATATCTGTCTCATAAGTAACATATCAACAATTCCCTCAAACTAAACAGGAACTCGACAACGCAAATATAATTAAAACACATTTTGCTATCAAAATAGGTTTTATATCATGATTAATCATAATAAACATACGTATATAACAAACACAAAATCAAAAAGGGATAATATTTCAAGGTGATTTGAGTTTTCCTCTTTGTAAGAGCTTCATATTTCCTAAGCAAAGTTTAAAATTAAACACGTAATGCAAGAATCTTTGTAAACTTATTTCACTGAAAGATGATAAACATCATAGAAGAATTCGTGTCATACAAAATATACAGCAGTCATACAACTATTTCTCTTCAAATTACAATTATTCATCTAAACAATTTAGTAAACATGTTTTTTTTTTTCTATTTCCGTAGAATGTCAACAATTGCCTCGAAATTGGTTGGTTTTGCGTTGTGTATTCCTTTGACAATACGGAGAAAGCAAAAGTTGTAATAAGCGATAACAAAAGTAATACATATTCGTTAACTGAGTTTCCCGGTGCGATTTACAAACGGGAAGCAATCAAAGAAAATATTATTCCGTAAAGAGATAATTTTGTGACGAATTGATTTTCCCGGGCAATTACAGAACTGTTGTCTTGTTCCATTTGAATTGTAATAGATTGTTTTCAAGTATGTTACTTTTAACTAGGATCAAATTCAAAAGCCACGGATACTAAAGATAATTAAGAAAACGATATGTTTGAAAACCGGTATCTCAATGAAAAAACAAATTAACATTTATTCAAGTTTACAAAAGAAAGAGACATTTTGATGAGGTTGCGGCAGAACTGCCACGATGGATAAGCTCTAAGCCACATTACAAGCCCTGGATCATATACACGAATTGTGGAAAATTCAACTTAGATGACCAAAACTATGACATCAACATTTTATTTGATAGAACCTGTGACAATCCCTGATGAAATGCTTAAATGGGGACCGATACATAACCTAACAGCGGATTTCAACTTATTTTTCTCCTAGTATGAGGATCAGTGTTGGAATATAAAGATATTGTGCAACAAATCAAACCTAAAAAAGATCTTTTATATCAGTAATGTCGACATTGAAGAACACAACATATAGTAGCCTAGTACATGAAATGAATTATTAATATATTAATAAATCATTTCAAAGCACTCATCCGTTTGTTGTGATATCAGATATAAAAACAAACAGAAAAACAATTACAATTTTCATATCGGATCCATACAAATTAAACCGAAATATTAAAAACGAATATTTCATTTGTATATGTGATACGTCATGTACGTTGTCCGAATACAAAATTTGTAACGATGAAATAGCAAATAATTACATGTAACAACTACAATGAACCTTTTTTTCAATCAAATTGATTAAAAAAAACATCTAACGGACATATTTAACTTTCTTTGTTTTGATTCAGAAATTATCGGATATAAAATTTATACTAACGGAAGTTTTCCGGCCACCATCATGAGTCGGTTGACTGTATGGAATATCTGTCTCAGAGTTGACAACGGATTTGTTATCATTGAATTTGTACTTGCCATGAACAACACGATGAGTGTCCCATCTGGAGACCGATATGCCTAACTTATGGAGCACCTGATATCACCTATCGTGTTGGATGGGGTTCTTACTGCTACGTGTCTAGTTCTTTGTGTTGTGTTTTGAGCATAGACTGATGTTTGTCTTTTCGTCATTTTTGCATTTTTTTTTTTTTTTTTTTTTTTGGTAATGATATTATTGGTCTCTGTTTCGACTTGATTTTATTCGCCTTTTGGTATCTTTCGCCTCTTTTTGACAGGATCCTGACACGGAACAGGCACATTCAGACTGTTGCAGAGTTATTTTATAAAAAAACATTATGATATTGTTAAAAATAAATGAATGTGACGGAGTTAAACTTGTTAATGAACCTTCCCTGGAACAGTTATTTAACAGCGCAACACAAGAAAAAACTGTAAAAATTAGCTGGAAAGAACTTGACTCATCAGATAGGCACGGTCTACAAATAAAATACAACTAACAAAAAGAAAACAAACAAAAATAACTGATTTAGGTTAATGTAAGATAATTCATAGTCAATAACAACTAATAGCTAAACCATGTCTTCGCAGACCAACACTAACACAATTCAATTAAATCTATAAAACAGTATCTTTCCTTGAGACGTCTTTTCGTTGTGACATCTTTGGTACGCCTTATATCTATGGCCTGAAATAACCCTTAGCTATCTGTGATGCTGCATTGACAATGACCAATAAATTATAGAAGTATACAAATAGTAGATTCATGTCATGAAAATATGTGTTAACAAAATTGAACGAAATTGCATGATCTCTTGGTATACTGTACACAAAAGTATGATTCAAAAATGAATCCTTAACTTGTATAGTGAGGTATGTTTGCACTCATTTAAAAAAAAACAAGTATAAACAAAAAGTTCCCGTCAATCGGAATGTACGAAAGACTGGTAGGAACATTCTGTCATTTACAATAATGTAACAGAAGTCCATGTTTTTGGTTAGTGTTTTAACAAAAAATAAAATATATTGACTCTGATGGCAAATTTTACGGATGCTAAATTGGATCTATTATGTTACTTTAAAACACCTGGTACATGTATCACTCCCAGTTTCCTGTGGATGATGAAATGTCGACATGTTTCCGTTGTCAGAACTATCTTTGTTTTTATATGCGCCTAGTATGTGTAATTTATCATTTAGTTTGTACATTTCGGGGATAGTTTATCTGACAAATTCTCTACATATTTATATAAAAATGAGGAGATGTGGTACGATTTCCAATGAGACAACTATCCACTAAAGTTAAAATGAAGTGGATGTAAGCAATTATAGGCAACCGTACGGCCTTCAATAATGAAAAAACCCATAACGTATAGTCGGCTATAAAAGGCCCCGGCATGAAAAATAGGAAACAATTCATAAACAATTTCATTGTAGCCTCAAATAATAAATTTCATGTGGTTACATCATTTGTCTTTCGTGTAAAGAAAGATAACTCTATATAGATATAAGTAGATGAGGTATGAGTTCCAATGAGACAACTCTCCATCCGAGTCACAATTTGTAAAAGTAAAGCATTATAGGTCAAAGTACGGCCTTCAACATGGAGCCTTGGCTCACACCGAACAGCAAGCTATAAAGGGCCCCAAAATTGACTAGTGTTAAATTATTCAAACAGGAAAACCAACGGTCTAATCTATATAAAAAACTAGAAACACTTATGAACCACATCAACAAACGACAACCACCGAACATCATGTTCCTAACTTAGGACAGGTGCAAACAAATGCAGCGGGTTAAAACGTTTTAATAGGCGCCAACCTTCACCCTACCTGAAACAATAGTGTAACATCACAACGTAGAAAAAGACACACTATAAAATATCAATTGAAATTGCTTAACTCAATCTAATCAACATTATGATGATCATCTAATTTAAATGACATCCCAAATTGTGGGAATATAAACAAATGTGAGATGTGCCTGATGCTGACTAGAATGGGTAAAGGGTTTTAAATTGTAATAAATCTTTAAGTTATTACTTTACAAAATTATTCATAATTTAGTCAGTTAATATAAGGTAAGCAGATGTGGTATGATTGCAAATGAGACAACTATTAATCAGAGACCAAATGACATAGGCCTGGTGTAGACAACTATAGGTCAGTGAACGTCCTTCAACAATGATAACAAAAAAATACCTCATAGCAAGATATAAAAAGCTCTGACAGGACAAAATATTACACAATTCAAACGAGAAACACAACAGCCTGATTTATGTACAAAACAATTATAAACAAAACACAAATTTGATATTCAGTGACCAACGGAAACCACTGATTTACAGGCTCCTTCCTGTCTTGAATTGGGATAGGAACATAAATAATTTGAGGGGTTTAACATGTTTGCGAGCTCTCAACTAACCTAAGACAGTGGTGCAACAACACAGTATAAGAATAGTATATTAACAATTTGCTTTGACTTGATGATATTTCCACGAACAAGTGAAGCCACAAATTCGCTCTATTTGCAGCTTTCTATAAAAATTAGTTTTACAATTATACCAAAAAACTTGTCAACACATACCGTTGCTTTTTCATATGAGCGATGACTTCACTGCCTCGTTGAATTGTGTGTTTTCTTTCAAAATTATGGCTTATTTAAACTCTATAATCATTTTTCGGAACATCATGCTTTCGTTTGGTTTTTTTTTTTACACAACGTAGGCCTGTAGCCTGTTCTGTATAACTTTGTAGTGTTACTATAAATACGTTCGTCGTAGTTTCTAAAGTAACTCTGACTATAAAACCGTAATTGCAGACGACAAAATTGACTATATGACTATCAGGGGTAGCTATGTTTAGGGAGTAGTAACATGCAATGTGATTAAGCTGTAATTAAACTGACAATGCCGTGGCACGAAAAGACAAACAACAATACACAAAACACAACATAGAAAACTAAATAAAATTGAGAATGGAAATGGGGAATGTGTCAAAGAGACAACAACCCGACCACAGAACAGACAACAACAGAAGGTCACCAATAGGTCTTCAATACAGCGAGAAATCGCACCCGGAGGCATCCTTAAGCTGGCCCTAAACAAATATATAAGTTCAGTGATAATGGACGTCATACTAAACTCAAATTATACACAAGAAACTAAAAGTAAATAATACAAGACTAACAAAGGCCAGAGGCTCCTGACTTGGGACAGGCGCAAAAGCGGCACAAACATGTTTATGAGATCTCAACCTCCCCTATACCTCTAGCCAATGTAGAAAAGTAAAGATAACAATACGCACATTAAAGACTGAATAACAGGAACCTCACCAAAAACCGGGGGTGATTTCAGGTGCTCCGGAATAAGATAAGATAAGAAAAATTTATTTTGATTCGGCATAAGTTAAAATACAAACACAAGCTCTAAGGAGCTTTTGACCGAATATAAAAACATATACATAACATGAAAACAGTCTAATTAAACATATAAACCAACCTGTAATACAGAGTTTAATTTTACATATTTAGAATAAAGTAAAACATTTTTACCTACATTGAAGTTTAACATTTAGATTAAAAACATGATCAAATATGGTAACTATTTAAATAAACAGATTACTTTTAAAAATCAAATAAAAGTTTAGAACTATAGTACATGCTTTGAGATCTAGAAATTTCAAAGAACAGAATATTTTCTACATGAATTGATTATCCAATTTCTTGGAATATGTGTCAGAAATTAAAATTTAAATATAGAAAAATTCGTGACGAAATACATCAATACTAGTCCAAAGCAACAAAAAGCAACATAAATAATGAACAGCTCAAGAGTTATCTGCAAGCAGAACAGCGACATTCCAAACCGTTCCAGGACAAAACAAGACTTTTAAAATGTGAAAAACTATTTTCAGTCCTGAAATTGTTTGGAAGGCTGTTCCATAAAGTTGCGGCAGCAAATTTGAAAGATTTTTTACCGTAACGGGTTGATTTTACCTGTGGAACATCCAGAATATTTACATACCTGAAAGAATACTTAGATTTTTTGACACTCACCAAATTTTGTAAGCACACAGGAGCTATAATGTTTATAATCTTGAAAGTTTCTAGAGCCATTGTTCTTATCCGTCTGATCTGCAAGGAGGGCACCTTAGCTTTAAGTAAGAGGTCCTCGTAGGAGCTGTTAAAATCCTCGTATACAAAACGGAGTGCTCTTTCCTGTACCTTTTCTAGTTTTTTTGAATTTTTCTCAGTACAAAAATGCCATGCCAAAGGGCAAAAATTAAAATTACTAAGAATAAAAGTATGAAAAATAGTAAGTTTACTAAGTCTATCCAAAACTGTGCCCAAACGTTTTAAAACATTTAGTTGCTGTGAGGCCCTCCTACAGATTGAGCTGATATGAACATCAAAATTTAACTGATAGTCAATTTCAATGCCTAGTAATTTTATTGTTTTTCACATGTAAGGTTCGAATTTTGAATATGTATAGATGTTTTTTTTTCAAAGGTCTTTTGCCAACAGCCAAAACTTGAAACTTGTCGGGATTTGCTTGCATTTTATTCACCCGGAACCACTCAATAAGTATTATTGACTCAGATTCCAAAGTCAACATCTGGAGTACAGAAAGACAAAGTATTGTCATCTGCATAGTTATATAAACTACCATTTTTAACAAAAAGAAAAATATCATTTATAAATACGTTAAACAACAATGGCCCTAGAATAGAACCCTGTGGTACGCAAAAATACGCAGCCACGTCCGGTCGAAATAGGGGCGTTAAAGCAGATGCCTCATGCATGTAGAAATTGCCTTAAACTCAGCATTTTGAATAAATCTTTCTACAACGCTTCGATTGGTTGGTAGCTGTGCTGTTGATAGGCAGAATTACTGCCCCTATCCAATATTCACTCGTTTCCCAGTGGAAGTTGAAATGTTCACCCTTTCTCTCTACATACGTATGTATAACAGAATCTACGTATTGTATTAGTTTTTAATTAGTTCTCGTCCTGAAAATTCACGAAGTTATTGCCACTGGAAATTAAACAATTAACTTAATGTATTATGTTATAAGCATTTTGCTAAACTTGTCCTTGGAAAATTATATTTAAAAAAGTGCCCGAAAAAATAAAAAGCCCTTTTATTAGAGTTTATGCTTAACTTATCATTTCAACATTCGATATTATAAAACGGACACAAGTAAAAATTAAAAAAAAAGAAGAAAAATGAAAGCCACATACGCAGGAATTGAATATGAGAATATGTTAATCATATACATTAACTCACATGCAATTCATTTTGAAAAATCATTGTATATCTGTTATGGGAATACATATTTATGAGAGAGCATGTTTAACGCGAACTTTATTTTGTATTGCACAGATACGATCCAGGTATGATAATTTTTAAAGTGTCACTATTTAGATCAACAGTTATATCTACTTTGTAAGCATGGGCCATATCACCGGTTTCGTTTAAAGTACCTTGCTCAATGAACATGTTTAATGCATCAAGAAAACTAATCGGACTTGCTTTGTTTGTCTTCAGATTTCTCTCTTTGTTTGATTTCCTTTCGTTACTGTCACTATTGATAAATTCGCACGATATATCACTTACAGTTTTCCGCCTTTGACCTATAGCTGCACGAGGTCTGTTTTTCGGATTCCTTGTATTATCATCATACTTTGTCTTGATAGCAGTTGAAGGTTTTCTTTTTATACTTTCCGTTCCCTCCTCCAAGTCAATCTCTATATCAGTTGACACTGCTGTTTTAGGACGCCTTCGTTGTTTATGAGGTTTCTGTTTTTCTTCTGCAATTCTTGCTACTAGATCATCTGCCTTTCCGATATTGATTATTCTATCATAGTTGAATACAGCACCCGGAATAAAAATGTTTCTGAGAGAATCTTGTTTCATGTCATCTTCATCGTTTTCAAAATTAGATTTGGGGTCTAAATCTGTGTCAATACCATCCAAAATAAACACATTTTCATTATTTCTCTTATCTTCAAAGCAGTTCTGATAAGAAAACATTTGTTCTTGGTGTCCTATGTCTTTGTTTTCTTTATTTTGTTGTTCAAAGCTTTTATATCCTTTATCACAACGTATATTTCCATTTTCAAATAAATGCATATTGTTGTCACTAATTTTCCTTTGTGACACGATTTTGTTGGAAGTATTCCTCTCGGTCACAATTTCTGGTGATCTGTAGCCACTATCGGTCGACACAGGACGTAGATTTTTTGTCTTTGTTTCATTGACATTCCTTCCATTTTGTTTGCTTTGTTTATTACTTGAGACTGCACTACCCATTTCATATTATCATATGACAATTAAAAATGTACCCGACGAAAATATCGACTTTCTGATGTTGACCTGAACTTGTATTTGTGTTAGAAAACCATTAGCCAATTATAGGATTATATTTTCATAAGTCAACATTCGCTATGGTCTTTTATTTATATGCAAACAATAGATATCAAAAACACGGAAAGGTAACAAAGTGGACCGGATTGATTGAAATTGCCTAAGAAGTTCCGTGTTATAATATTTTCCTTGTCTGATCACAATATGCGTGTTTGCTATTTGCTCGTCATGATATAATAGACAAGTATGATGCTTATGTTCAAAGACTGAGCAACAACATGTATTTGTAATTTGCAAAATATATATGAAAAAGAAAATATGGTATGATTGCCAATGAGGCAACTATCCACCAGAGACTAAATGACTTTATGCAACTGTCACCGTACGGTCTTCAATAGTGAGCAAAATCCATAAAGTATAGTAAGGGACATTGCAAAATGTTAAATAATTCAAACATGAAAACTAATTTAAACGGTCAAATTAATGACAAAACGATAAACAAAAATGTGTATGATAGACAGCAAATAAACGAAAATCAAACAATAATCTTAAAATAACATGGCCTGATGTACAAAAGTATATTAAAAGTAGAAAAAGATATATCATAATTTATACAGAAAAGTTCAAACAAAACGATAAAAGGACACCCATTCATGCCAATGTGGGACAATATTTTTATGGGTCCTTCAGCCAGAGAGTCAACCATGCTAACGATCTATAATATTATAGTTAAGCTTTCATTGTTTTCAGAATACCTGTTTTTTTTTTTTTTTTTTTTTTTTTTTTCGATAGAAATCCGTTCAGAGCTTGGTAAATACAAATAAACATATCGAGTATATTTCAAGGCTTACAACTTCCAACGATAAAAAGGCGTTGCGCTGTCAGATTATGAAATATGTAATTGTCCGTTTTAAAGAACTAAGAGTCCCTGAAAGGCACCTACGAAATCTTATGAAATAGATATAGGAAGATGTGGTATGAGTGCCAATGAGACAAGGTGACATTTAATTCGCTTAAATGGTATGTTGAATATTGCAAATGAACGTTTACCATTATTGTATATCTACCATGCACTGACGAAATAAAGTAAATAAAGAGATTAGGCTGAAAGTTTAAAACAAATATTTAAAAATTTCACAATATTTGTTTTGGTCACAACCAGGATTTGAATAAAATACATTTTCATGAATGCATATGCAAATATGAAGAAACATTTTTTTAAATAACCAATTGAATTAAAACACAGAATTAAAAGCAATTATTGTAATAAATGAACGAAAATAATATGTAAAATAATACCTTTGACATTATTCTAGTTAATAATTATCTTTACTGTGTAAAAGAACATTTGGATTACCTCTCTTTTTACAAAAACACAATATCTTTACATATACATTACTTAAAATGCTATCAATACTTTTGACACTGGTCATCTAACAGGCCATTATTTTATACCGTGTTTATTGTTATGATTTAAAAGTTATGGTTATCGTAAAGACTTGGATCTTGGCATGTTGTATATATTTAAAACAATTTTTCATTTTTAGATTTTTTTAAATTGTTGTTTTACCGTCTCGTTATCATAAGCCTCAAAATCTATAGAAATGGTCAATCTAAAGACGATCCTGTAGAGTTATTGCATAAATATTGGTGAATATTCATCCGAGTATATTTTATATTGCACTAGTTTGTGAGTGCCAAATATATTCGACAAAGGATGATCAACACAAATATTCTTACAGAAACCATTTTACTGTATATCAAAATTTGGTGTTGCATACATAATTTTGTCACTGATGACGTCACTAACTTGCAGCTTTATTTGCCCAAGTGTTATACGATATATTGCACTTTTTAAAAAGATTGGAGTTTTTATGAAATATGGTGTTGCGTAAACGTTTATGAAACAGCAACCAAGAATCATAAATTACAATAAATACAATCTGGAGAGTACCTAAGTTGATATGTAGCTTTATCAATCACTTAATGCCTAGCATTCTAGACTCATAACATTCAAGCACTTAAAATACAACTTTTGAAAATCTTGTAACATTTTTGCCAATAATATTTCTGTCGTTTTGATGTATTCTCCAACTGCTATTTAAAAAAACGGCCGGGAACAGTCTGTAACAGCTCGAAAAATATCAGCAGCCTAGAACGATTAAAGAAAATATCGGATGCAGCTTGGAGCAATTAGATAAATATCGAGAGCAGTTTGGAGCAAATAGATAAATATCGAGAGCAGCTTGGAGCAACTGGAAACATATCAGGAGCAGCTTAGAGCAAATAAAAATGTCGGAAACAGCCTGCATCCCATCAATTTATTTTGTGCATTGCATTCTTTAAGGTCACCCTTTTTCTTGGCGTTTTATTTTTATTTACATTAAACCCGAGTTGGACTGATTCATATTGCAGTATAAGAAAACGCCATCATTTTTTGTTGAATTTAAAAAGATCCTTTTATAGCATGAAAATTCAATACTTTTTTTATCTCTTATTTTGATTGTCATAAGCACCAATCTGATGTATTGAGTTTTTTTCTCAATTGACGTGCTTCTATTAACTTGCTTTGCGTTTAATTTACTGTTCCAGGTTTAAGAAGGGTTGGTGATTTACAAAATGTGTCTTAAAATATTGATATCATAACTGTCTTGAGATCGACTTTGTTCTGGATTTTTGACAGAGGGTCACCGGAATTAAGAAATATGACTATTTTTACTTTTCTCGTCTGGAATTAAGACATATTGACAGGACATCCGTTTTACAGTGCGGATTGCATGATCTGACCGGAATGGTGATTTTAATTCGATAACCCATATGGGACGGTTGCAAGATCTTTTTACGTTTATCGGTCTTTGACTATTATTTTAAGATTGTAGAATATATATTTTGTTTTCTGTCTAAATGATATAACATTTTAAATCGTTGTCTGGTTGTTTATCATTTCCATAACTTATAAGTTTTATGTGTACAAGCTGTAATGAATGACCAGGGATAAAGTCTGAAGATTTAGTTTCCATCAGACATGAACGAAAAAGAAGTTTCGGTCGATTACTTTAATATATTAAACGCTCCTTTAATATATTGTATTGCAGAAAAATTAGAGTAATTTCGAATCAAATGTCTCCATCGAAATGTACTAGTATTCTTACTTCAGAAAAAAGTATTAGTTTGAAAACAGCCGGCAGAAAGCAATTTTTTGTATAAGTATTTTTTTAACGTATATCGAGGAATTTCAAAGATATGTAAATTTTTGATGAACCTTATTAAATATTTTAAATTTTGTTTAAATGGCGAGTTTATTGATGATGCTGCATCATAATAAAATAACTAAGGATGTCAATGTTGTCAAACGTAAAACTTAGTACTCAAATAGTCGCAAACGTGGACGACATGTACTCGAGTATTGAGGTTCACTTGGAAGCAGTTAATAGACAGCAAGTCAGCTTGCATGAAATACATGCCTAACAATATAAATTAATAATTAACCTTCCCGTGTTGAAAAATTAATATTGCATATTCCAAGTACTATACATTTTATAGGTCTAAAATGTTTTGAAACGTAAAAAATATATAACAAAAATAACAAAAACAAACATTACATGATCTCTATTAGTGGGGCGGCTTAGTACCGAAATTTGACACAATCATGCAAATGGTGATACAAGCATAGGACTTAGCACATGCGTTCTATAGGGTGTACTTTATCATATAAGAGGGGTAGCCAACATATTTTTTCATTTTTTTTCACGGGGGCCATCTTGAATTTAAAAATGACATCATGTTGCTCAATAGTGGAGATTGAAAACAGATCCACACATTTTTTAAAAGTAATATAGGTGATGAAAATTATTTGAAATACAACAAAATCACCTGAAAATATGTTAAACAGACAGGAATTGTAAAAGTAATTACCACTTCCGGTTAGAGTGGTAAAAGTTCATACAATCGAGTGAAATAATGGGAGTAAGGATATGCGATAGAAATGTCCGTTTAATATATAGGTTATTATTTAAGATATGCAGGAAAGTCGGATGATGTATTATTCTGCGATATTTCCAATGTTTTTTGTTCTAACACCTACAAGAGTACAAATTTGTACAGATCAAACCAGCTTTATAACACTTGCATCGACCAGAACATGTTTTCGTGCATCCACATTTGTGTAACTCCTGGCACCATGCTGCAATGACTGCTAATTGTGTCGAATAAGGAATCCACAACCCATCTGTTGTATCCCTAACCCATCCCCAATCGCTCGGACTAGGTAGATGTTGTTCATATGTGACTGTCTGTCTCCATACATGACCACCTTGACACATGTATGCATCTCGTATGGTGTGCTCAAGCAGTGCAGCTCTGGTGGGCGTAATTGTGTCATACCGTTTTATTTGCGTGCAAATAATTCAAGCTTTGATTCATTGATGTCAAATTATGTTGTAGTTCTGTCGTACATAACTACAACAAATGCCTCTATCAAGTCCATATCAGCTTCACTGACCATAGCAGGTTTCTTACTCAATTGCCCAAACACCTCGGTTACGTTATCAAGTATTTCCTACGACTTCTTTCCCTTTCCATGAAAAATGAAGACAGTGTCAAATCCGATGAAAGCATGAAAAAATAGCAAAGCCACTGATTTAGAACCAAGAGCATGATCAATTTCGTGAATCGGAAGCCATCGCAGGTTTTTGCCTTTTCCAAATCCAACCTAAAGTTTTTGTCTACTTGTAGTGTCGTGAATAGATACACTGTCATAACCACTACATCAGTGTCTGAGCTGATTATCAGTGTCGACTTACATCCCCTTTCAGCTGCACTTTTAATATGAACAAATGTTCTTGTGTCTGCTTCCCTGTGATTACACGGACTGAAGTCATTATGGTCATCATAAAAAATTGTCATAACATCTTCGCCTTTAAAAAAAAATCATTTTGTCAGATTGAATCCAGCAAATTTTTTATGTGCGTACTCATCAAAAGTGTATGTTCCACGCTGTGGTCTCCAATTACCCATAGCAGCCAGACAAGAAGGGTGATACTTCAATTCTTGTGCTATGACATCACCACTACTTAATTTTGCCAACAACTGTTAATGCTGTAGCACTATTGCACACTCCACTAATCGTTGGTTCAGTTTCATTGTCATTGTCTCTCTTAAAGGCAACTCCTTATCCCAATGAAACATTTATGCACAATTTCAACGAGATCTGGTTGTTGGTATTTCGAACGAGGAGTATTTCTAAAACATTTCGGGGACTTGCATTCACTCGAACTTCCAAATGGCACTGGTGACATATGGCGTGTCTGGGCTCTCTCAAGTTTTATATTGTTAAACTTTATTCTGCATAAATTAAGGTACTTAGCATTTATTTTTTGTTTAACAACATTTTGTCTGATCAGTTTCCCAACTATCTGTTGCACAAGCGAATTATTTTGTTCCTTTTAAAAAATCAACTATTATATAAACAAGCATTCTGAGAGTATTGTATGGCAATACATAGTCCCCTACCGGTTAAAAATTCATTGATCTGGAACAAAATGCTGACTTGATTTATAACTTGTCATCGTGTAAACTTTATATATATAACAAATATCAAGTCAATATATTCAAGCATGACGAAAAAAAGTGTGGAAAACTGATTATTTAAGTGAATTTTCTAAGTCCAAGGACCATAACTCTGCACAAAATCATCAGACCGGAACAAAATTCGAACTTGATCTGTAACTTGTCATGATTAAACTGTATACCAATTATCAAATCAATATCTTCAAGCATGACGAAACAAGGTGTCGAAAACTGATTATTTGAGTGAAATTTCTAAGTCCAAGGACAATAACTCTGCATAAAATCATCAGACCAGAACAAAATTCAAACTTGATCTATAACTTGTCATGATAAAACTATATACCTATTATCAAATCAATATCTTCAAGCACGAAGAAAAAGTGTGTAAAACTGATTTGCCGGACTGACGGATGGACAGACAGACAGACGGACGGACAGAGTGCAAACCTAAAGTCACCTCCGACTTCGTCGGTAGGGGGCTAATAAACTTAAGTGATCAACAATGTTACAATAGAACAATAACGCAAAAATTGTCCGCGTAAAATATCTGAACACTTCTGATATTCAGGCAGAGGGATTATCCTTTTACCACCTGTATAGCACTTTGTTGTGTGGGATTCATCTGAATTCAATTAACCTAATTAAAAGTTTGCCTACATTCAGCCTGATCGTTCATCCACTATCATTTAACTACCGTGCGATCTGTAAACCACCCAGAGGAATAAGTCCCTTCTCCTTGGCTCGGCTCTCATGCATTACGTAGACACATTCTGTCGATTCAGGTACGACTCCATGACTTAATAATTGGAGCAATCGTGATGGAGTATTTAGGAGCACTTCAATCTTATAAAACTGATAATAGACCCCACGCCAAGGTTATTGGCAGTGCTTTATACCAGTGTACCTTTGTAGTGCAAATAAATCATTCCCTTAAAGACTTCTAGTGATAGTGATGAACATTAAGTAATGACTGGTAATGAACGACATTTGACAAAGTCAAGCAACATCACAATGGACAGATGCCAAAGAATGGTTAAGGGCAGACGCAAGAAAAGACTATACATTAACAAATTAATTATAAATAAGATCCGAAATAAGCCCCAAAATATTCTTCAAATTAATAACTATCAAAGTACTTTGATTTGAACATTAGCGTGTGGTAGAACGGGTCAAATGCAAGATATTTATAAAACCGGAAGTGAGTTAACGACTGATATTTGTCAGGAAGTGATGTTTTATTACTACAACCAGACAAATAAACCGTCATTCACTTAACCTAGTAACATTTTGTATAAAATACAAGCAATAGGTATGCAAAAGGGAACATACATTTGATTTGTTTTACCTGGATTGTCGCCATTTTGAAAATCAAAGTTGGCCGCCATGATCTAATGAAATTTTTTTTTTTTTTGTGGCTACCCCCTAATATGATTGAATACGCCTAAAGACATGTTCTTACAAAGTTTCATGCTTGTATCAACATTTGCATGATTTTTGTGGTAAGCTGCTCAACTATATATCTTAAACTACACGATAACAAATGAATTAGTAAGTGAGGTTAGGCGAGCTTTTTTTAAAATACGAAGATGTGGTATGGTTGCCAATTAGACAACTCTCTACAAGAGTCAAAAATGACACAGAAAGTACCTTCACCAATTAACAGAGCCCATACCGCATAGTCAGCTATAAAAGGCCCCGAAATAACAAATGTAAAACAATTCAAACGAGAAAACTAACGGACTAATTTATGTACAAAATAATGAACGAAAAACAAATATGTTACAAAGCAACAAACCAATAAATTACAGGCTCCTGAATTGGGACAGGCACATATACAGAATGCCTATATTTGTAGATTTTCGAGTCTATAACAGAAAAAAACTGATGAAAAGAAGTAAGTCAGACATTGATGTTAATATAATTATCTTGTAATTGTAAATACACAGAGCTCGACATATTGTTTACACAGCTGTCCATTGTTAAGGCCGTATGTTGATCTATGGTCTCTTTTACTTTGTGATTCTTTCTGCTGTGTTCTCCTTGACGTATAAGCCATGATTCTTTTGTTCATGCAAGATATCTAAATCAATTATGTAATTGTGACAGCTGCGAGACAAGCTTTTATAGACTATTGTCACTGCAGCCTATTTACACTCCCATTTGTGTGAAAACTATACTAGTGTTGATCGCCTGTCTGCTTTTGTTTGCTTAAAATATAACACCTACTTCCTTCCTGAAATAGAAGTTAAAGAACGGAGAAGATGCCTAGATGATACTATGCACCATTGGTAACAGAACGGATAACACAATGACCAAAAGAAAAACAAAATGAACCAAACAACTCTTTAGATTGTTTTGGTTTGTTTTTGTTTTTTTTTAATATAAAGGTGCACATCGGACGCAAAAATTGATAGGTTATCATTGTCTACCTCTGGGTCGATACAGCTAGTTGTTGTACAGGTCGGTGTTGCTGTCTATCATATATTTTTTCGTTTGCAGTTTTGTACAGAAAACAGGCCGTCGGTTTTCCCGTTTGAGTTATTTTACATTTTGCCATGTCGGAACTTTTGTAGCTTACTATACGGTATGGGTTTTGCTATTTGTTGAAGGTAGTACGGAGACCTATTCTAGTTGCCTATGTCAACGTCATTTTGGTCTCTGTTTGATATTTATCTAATTTTGACAATCGGACTACATCTTATTTTTATAAGGTTCCTACTCCTTCAGTTGAATATGACCTTAGTTGAATTTGCCCAATTCTTTGTATGTCCGTTTTGGTCATATAGCTCCTAAGTAATCAGATATTTATACACCATTTGATCTAAAATTTTGGGGTTTGAGCGTTCCAGCTGGTTGCGGTAAATCCAAAAGACCTTCGGATTCTGCAAATTTATAATTCTTATTCCATGTTGGTTGTACCTGCGTCGCATTAGGTGAAAGCATGTCTAGTAACCTTTTGACTCCGTCCGTCCGTCCGTCCGTCCGTCCATCCGTCCGGCCTAAAGACCTTAGGTAGAAAACTGTCGTCAAACTTTTCTTGGCTTTTATCAAAAAGTGATTGATTTTATATTTTGATTGCAGCTTGATAATGTTGATTTGTACCAGGTAAGCAATTTTTACATCTGCCACGCAGCAACTTCTTGTTTGCAGACAGTTTACAAAACCCATGTACAAGTAAATATACGTCATTTGTTCTTGGCTTCTATGGACGGGAAGGGAATGATTTTATATGTGTTCTGCAGCTTGAAAATGTTGAGTTGTACCATGTAAGCAATTTCAACATCTGCCCTGCAGCCACTTCCTGTAGCTGAAAGGTTTGAAATTTTACAACATTTATTGTACATGGAAAATATGTTGTCAAAGCTTTCTTGGCTTCAATGAAAGGGAATGATCGGTTATGCTTCAGTATAGATGTTACGTCAATCAATTGCAATTACACAAGGATATGGTTGTTTTCTAAAGAATGCTTTGAAGACAATTTCTCTATGTTTTTTGTTGTTGCTATTTTGAGGAAATATGACATCATGTGGAAGTGACTACTGTGTATTGTTAAAGTACAGCGTATTTGGTTATTTTTATAATCAAATAGGATGTTTCATATTATAAAATATAAATATAAATGTACATGAGGACAAAAGTCAATTTTTATCCTCCTCTTTCCCCGGTTCCCGCCCCCTGACTCTCAACTCCCTCCCCCTTTACTTTACTACCCTCATTATGATGTTCCTTTACCCCTGTCCATCCTTTCTGTAAGAGTTAATTCTCGTTTTTCTCGAATATAAACCATTGCGTATATCACAATTTTCTCTTTATAATTTATAGATTTTTAACAATAAAATGCAATCTAAGGTGTACTTTTAAAAACAATATGTCTCAATATACAAAAACAAACAAACTCTCCAATTATATGTAAAAATATAAAATATATAACTCCGGATAGCTACAAAAGGACATTATATTAATAGCTAAGAAGGAAATAGACCAGATTGTTATCCTGGGAAAACATTGTCAACCGATGTGAAGCATAGCACTAGCTAATATATAGATACAAATGGCATCAAACGGAATATATTGAAACATTTTGTCTTCCATGTTTACGGAGGATTCAAAGTGCAAAAGAGAGGCGAAAGATACAAATGGGATATTCAAACTTATAAGTAAAAAAAAAACAAAAAAAACTGACATGCCAAAAACAATAAAAAAGACCAGAAAAGCAAACAACAGTACACAAGACACAACATAGACAACTAATGACTGTGCAACGGAACCCCACCAAAACCGCATTCTGGTACAGGATTGTGTAAATGTTCGCCAACGTCGCCAACATTTACAAAATCATTACTGTTCGCCAACGTCGCCAACATTTAGGAAATCATTACTGTTCGCCAACGTCGCCAACGTCGCCAACATTTATGAAATCATTACTGTTCACCAACGTCGCCAACATGTATGAAATCATTACTGTTCGCCGACGTCGCCAACATTTACGGAATCATTACTAATCGCCAACGTCGCCATTCTTTACGAAATCAGTACTGTTTGCCAACGTAGCCAACATTTACTGTTCGCCAAGTTAGCTAACTTTTCAAACATTTACTAAATCATTACTGTTTGCCAACTTCTCCAACATTTACGAAATCATTACTGTTCACCAAGTTCGCCATTGTTCGCCAACATTTATGAAATAATTACAGTTGGCCAACTTCGTCAACCTTTACAAAATCATTACTGTTCGACAACTTTGCCAACTTCGCCAACATTTACAAATTATTAATGTTTGCCAACCTTTAAGAAATCAATATTGTTCACCAA
This sequence comes from Mytilus coruscus, assembly GCA_017311375.1. Taxonomy (NCBI): domain Eukaryota; kingdom Metazoa; phylum Mollusca; class Bivalvia; order Mytilida; family Mytilidae; genus Mytilus; species Mytilus coruscus. The sequence continues at coordinate 32,486,583 of CM029600.1, forward strand.
GTTCGGCAACATTATTTTTTATGTAATGGTCGCAAATTAGTAAAGTTCGCCAACATTTATTTTTTTTATGTTCTATTCACCAAAAAAATTATTATAACAATTTAATGGATTTTTTTTTAATCATGGGTATTTTGAAATGGGGGAGTGAGTTGAAATAAAGTCCACCTTAACCCCCCGTAAAAGCAACAAAAAAATGTTCCTCTTATGTGACGTTATTGGGCAAGGCAAATTTTTTTAACTTCACAACAGGATGTCCAGTTAAACAGACATGAAGGGTCTTTTATTTGCAGTAAAAAGAATGGACCACGACGTTGTCAACACGTTATGGCGGTCACTGTCTGACGCTCAGGTTTGAATTTTGACTTGGCAATCACACTTGGATGTATTAACTGTATACTACAAAACTTAAAAGGTACACGCTTATATATAGCTAATATTAATTCAAATAAGTGTGCTTTCAAAGAATTACTTTAAAAGGCAAAAATAAAGTGTAAAATTTTTTTTAAACATCATTATTCCCGGTGGTGAATAATTAAATTCGGATTTCAGCCTTATGTATCCGCCCTTGTCTCCGGAAATACACAAGTTGTCAACATCCATTTTCAAACTCTCCCTGGAAGTCTATTGACCGCTAATTTTTCAGAACGAGGCACAGCTGACATCTTGTGTTTTTCGAGCAGAGGAAAAATTTGGAACAAATTTGTGAATAAGTGTAGCAAATCATAGCAAAACCCACTAAAAACCATGCAATAACACTCCCACAGTCGTTGGAAAACAAATACCTACAAACTTTTCGACGCCCTAACATGGAAAACCATACAAAATAGCTGAACATTTCTGGCCGTTGAACCCACGTGGGTCTCAACCCCGAACCCTAAGTTTTTGTACTCTCGACCGTATCCCATCATATATTTGGTGTATTTGTTAAATTCACGGTGATAAATATAGGCTAGTCGCGAACCACCATTATCCGTGTATTGTACATTTCACTGTTTTCGCAAGTCTTGGCTGTCTTGTCCCCACCCCTCCCCCCATTTCCTATTGACAACACCAAATAGTGGGTCAACTGATATGTCCACTAAGAAGCTAAATGACTATTTCAAAAAACCTGACCCACCAATAAAGGGAGGTAAAACTCTGACACCTGTTTTATTCAGCGACAGTAAAGGAAACTACCTAGAGAGACAAATAGACCAGGAATCAGCAGGAAAATCAAATTTTGGAGCGAGAAAGGCAGGACAACAAAGAAAGGAGTTCAGTGGCTAAGGGACAACATAGCCACTAAGATAGGCCAACTTGACAACATTTACATATATGTATCGCTTGGTACATGTGACCTGACATGCTACAATTACAAGAATTAATACATAGAACTACACCCTGATCCATATGAAGCCACAAAAGACACAGTGGATAACCTAAATGAAATTGTTAAAATAGTACAAAATTATCCTGGATGCAAAGTGACGCTCCTAGAAGTACCCTCCATTTCAACCTACCACTGGAACAAAAGCCGAGACCACCCGGACACTAACCAGTATATTAACCCGGATTGCCTATTGGTAAAACACATTCTGGAATTAAACAGCAAAATACGTGAAATAAACAAACAGATACAGGTCTTTCCACCCACACTTTCAGTCGACATCAGCCATAACCAGCAAAAGAGCTAAAAAACAGACACAAAAGGGTAGCTGATAGGTATAACTTCAACCTATACATAGACGGAATACATTCTTCAGTGCTACTGGCCACAGTGAGGCTGAAGAAGATTGGAAGGTTAGCTCAGGGTCACTGTTACCAACAGTAGGGTGAAGTTTGCAGTGGATTGGTGATTAGCAGTCGACAGTGGGATTATCCACGACGTACCTACTGACTGATTGACAGCAGACTTAGAACTTACAACTGACTTGCCAAAACATATCTACACTGATTGGGAAATACGTCCACTAAGACAAGAGGAATACGTTCAAGAAGGTAGCTGTGTGTTTATACCGTTTCTACCATTAGGTCTGCATTTTGCCTAATAAGTATATTAACTTATTAAGCTTAACTATAAAGCTTTTATACAGCTTCTATAAGAAGACTATACATATATATACAGATTTTTGTTATTAACTAAATAACAGTACTATAAACAGAAAATAAAGGGAAAGGGGAACGTCACCAGGAATATATACTTACAGCATAAATAAAATATAGCCCGTTTACGTCAAGGCCTGTACACAGTCAGTGGAAAGCTGTCGACCGTGGGATTATCCACTACGTACCTCTCCACTGATTGTATACATCCGATAATATGGGGGACAATCAGCAAGTCAGCAGAGTTGGAAGCAGCTTACCAAACAAGAGACAGATCACCAAAGACTTTAACCTTACCATCCAGAGAGCACTAATGAATAAGCTCGAGGCAACTAAAAGAGAGGCCCACTTTGAATTTAAAACCACAGGAGGTGGTCTAGTCATAACTGCCGATGCTGCTACTTTCGAGCTCATAAGACAAGCATCTGCAATCTACTACACCAGAATGACAGAAGAAAATATCCTAATCCAAGAAGAGAAAGATAAATCAAACAACATAATTGTACAACACAGCTATTAGTACAGCAACAATGATTATTGTTATACTGTTAATTTCTACAATACCAAGAGCAAGATATTGGTAAACGGAAAAGACCAAAACCGTTTTGTTGATGTGGTCCTTATAGAAATAAAACAGATAGCACAAAATGCTAAATGTGGAAATTCCAAGGTCAACTTAGCCCACTTAAACAACCTCATGAGAGAACGACTGGAACAGTCAGTTGGAGCCAAAACCACATCAGCCAAATGCGATAGAACCGTAAACCCTGGCATTGAATGCATAAAATGCAAATAGAATTGTAGAACGCGTGGCGCTTATTGTACAACAGGAAAGCACTGGGTCCATTACACATGCCAAAAGATGACATCCCAGGATATAGTGGAGATAGAATTAGAGGAGGAGAAAGTTGACAACTATACATGCAAGTTATGCAATGAAAATAGAGCTATTAAGGGAGAAGCAAACAACACTCAAACCGTCCAAACATCAAGACCAACTGACGGCCATTATGAGCAGCTCGCTCTACCAACCTGTAGTAACAACGCCTTAACTATACTGGCAGACGCAGGTGCTGTAAGAGAGGAAGAGGTATATGAAGCCGAAACATGTGGAATATGTGAAAATACAATAGAAGATACTGCTAACTCCTGTGAGATCTGCCAAAACATAGCCCATTAATTCTGTTTAGTATGTAGCGATGGTCAAACAATCTACTTCCCATGTATAGATACCATTAAACGAACCAGCATAACCCAGGTTAACAACAATATAGATGAACATCAAACTTATGTCAAATTGGGAGAAACACTTAAGGAACAGCAGACGAATATAACTGTAAAGCCACAATCCGAGCCAACAAATCATCAGCAGGCTAACCCAAAGGCAACGTCGAATCCAGCAGATGTACACATAGATGCTCCTGCTGCAAAAGCCCCAAAAAGTAAACAAGACCAAACAGATACATAAACGAAAGACATGAGAGAAGAGAGCTCAAACTAAGAAAAGCTGAAAGCAACTCAAAATCAGGGAAAAAACTCTAACAGAAGATCAGGCAAAAGCGATACAGCTTGAAACAAGAGTCCAATACTTGGAAGCCCGCAACTTCGAACTTGAATCGTTGGTAACAACAATGAGACGACGCCTGGAGGAATTGTAGGGAAATGGTAGCACAACTGACCATAAGCAGCAACCTAGAGAAGAACAAACTGGAATCTTTGAACAAATGCAGAAGAAGCTGAATAACAGAATGATGACTATACAAGAAAAACTAGCATCAATGGTGATGGACCAGGTAGAAAAGCAGATTGACGCTGTAGCAACGGGCATATTGAGCACTGATAACACCACTACAAATGCAAAACAGTATGAGAAAGCAAGCGACGGCGATATCAGTTATTACCACCATCACAACAACAATCATGGGAATCCTAAAGACGAGACAGCATCCAACTCATACGCAACGAACCTCGACATGAAAGACCACAGCATGGATGAAATATATATACTAGTACTATGTTAACCGGAATGCCATTAATATGTAACACCGTACAGCAGAGTGCTCCACTAGCAAACACCATCCCACTTAGAGTCTCACACCCAAACAATAGAAGACAAGTAAGACAAGTTGCCACCCTACCACCCAGAGCAACACACACACATGATCGAAGACACGTAACAGTTAAAGGAACGCTGGACACCACGTCCACAAACACAACAACAACCCAAACAACAACCAGGGTATACATGATAGCTACAATAGTACCAGACAGACTACAACGAGCTATAATCAAGAGCCCCTCAACAAAACCAGAACCCACAACGAGGATTTTTTATGCCAACCAAGCCTCCAAAAATTCAGAAGATAGCAAAAACAGCAGGAAAAGAAGGCGTACCAGTTCTGAAAATCATATCATTCAACTGTAAAAACGCAAAATCAGACATATACGCCTTGCACGACCTAATCAAAAATAACGACATACTTTTGCTTCAAGAACACTGGCTGTTTCATGCACAATTACATTATCTACAAGAAATCGGCAAATGTGCCAACTATGCTGCAAAAGGTTGTGATGAATATGACTCAATACAACCAATATTTCTACCCAGGGGATATGGAGGGGTTGCAGTAATATGGAAAAACGAAATAGACAGTAGAGTCAGACCACTGGACGACGGTAGAGAGAGGATCCAATGTGTTGAAATATCAGTAAAGGATCAAAAACTACTCTTAGTATCAGCGTACTTACCTTCAACAGGAGGGCGAAACAGTATAGATCAATATATGGACACCATTGACCAACTAAATGAGATCATAATAAAATACCAAGATACGCATGAAATCGTTATTGGCGGAGACCTCAACGAAGATTTGGGAAATGAAGAAAGACAAAACAAGCCGAAAAAGTACTTACAACAACTCATCGCAGACTCTAGTCTAGGCTATGAGAATACCAGGATGACCTTTATTAAGACAAATGGCGAAGAATGTTCCGAACTCGACTACTTCCTACATAAGTCTAGACATATGCAGGTTGCGGAGAAAGAGGTCTTGAAGGATGCCATTAGTAACCACTCCGACCATAACCTGTTAGATGTGAACTTAAAATAGGGATACCAAAAATTAGTACAAACCAAACCAACAATTTACAGCAAATTCAACCAACTATAAAATGGGACAAAGTAGACCAGGATTTATATTTGGCAATTATAAACGAGCAGGTGGAAACGATAGCAGAAAGCCAAGCTGAGACAGCAGAGGACGCCAATCTTCTAATCAGTAAGATGCACCAAATGCTAACAAAAGCAGCAATTGAGAGCTCATCGAAGAAATCAAGATATAAGGCAAAGCCAAAACTGAAAGTATGGACGCCAATCATCAACACTAGTCTGAAAGAGATGAAAAAATGCTATGATGTATGGAATAGAAATGGAAAACCCACCAACCCAGCTGACAAGTCATATCAAGACAGAATTAACACCAGAAAGGAATTTAAAAAGCAGGTGAAAGTTGAGCAGGCTAGAGAGCGAGACAGGGAAAAACAAGAGATATTGGAGGCAAGAACAAGAGACAGTAAGCTGTACCACAAACTCGTAAAAAGAGTAGGAACAGAAACAGGGCCGGTATAATGGATCTACATGTAAATGACAAATGTTACTCTGGTGACCAAGTAATCAAAGACTTTACTGAACATTTTGGAAATCAAGCATCAGCAGAAAAATCTGAAGAACCATCACTATCACAAACTGGTAGAATATGAAATCGAATTAATCAACGACATGGTAAAAAGTAAGAAAACACCTTTGGCAAACCACAAAGAGCTTAAGAAGGCCATAAAGTCACTAAACAAAGGTAAATCTGCAGACATATATGGCATCACAGTTGAGCACCTCATCTATGCAGGAGAAAAACTAGAGCAACTACTTTTACGGCTCATCAACCTAGTATTTAAACATGGCTGTATTCCAGACATACTTAAGAAAGGACTACTTACTCCTGTCTTCAAAAACAAGGGGGACCGATGTCATGCTGCCAACTACAGAGGTATAACAGTACTGCCAGTCGTTTATAAGACAGTAAAGGCAATAATCAGAGACAGAATACAACCAAGAGTCCTTCAAGATCAAAATCCCACCCCACGAGGCTTCACAGCAAAATCATCGCCACTAAACACAGCTCTGGTTGTGGAAGAAGTTTATCGTGAGAATGTAGACAGCAACCAAGAATTTGAGCTGGTTCTACTACACGTAAAGTCGGCATTTGATGTAGTGGTACACAGTCACCTCATGCGACGACTCTTTCATTGCGGTATTGACGACACTCTCTGGAGGATAATACAGAGTATGCACTGGCAATCAACTGGTGCCATCAAATGAGAATGAATGATTGCTGACGAGTTCTCCGTAAGCCAAGGTGTACACCAAGGAGGAATCCTCAGCACTGATTTATATAAGGTCTATGTAAACCCGCTCCTAAATAAATTACAGCTATCAGGCCTTGGATGCAAAATTTGGAATGTCCTATGCAATACCACAGCATGCGCAGACGACATAGCATTATTGGGAAAAAGACCACCTGATATGCAGGTACAAATAAATATATCTGCCGACTACGCTTGAATGGAAGGCTATAAGCTCCAACCCCAGAAGAGTGTGGCAATACACATCCAACCTAAACCAACCAAGAACAGTTGTGAACCAGAACAATACCAGCCAGGAAAAGATCCAATGCCAAACGTCACAAAATCAACCCATCTTGGTATAATAAGAACACCATCAATGAGACAAAACATCGAATCCAATGTTGAAGAAAATGTCAAGAAAGCAAGAAGAAGTGCCTATGCCCTGTTCGGTAGTGGATTCCATGGAGAAAACGGACAAGATCCTGAAAGCTTAATCCATTTATTTAAGACTTACATATCTCCAGTACTACTCAACCGGATGGAGCTTTTGACACCAGAGTCAGCACACTTGGAAACCCCAGAGAAGTTCCAGAAAAAGATGCTAAAACAAATTCTCTCAGTCCCCATGAGTACTCCTGATCCAGCAGTCTACATCCTAACAGGCATTCTACTAGTCGAAGCACAAATCCATGCCAAAATGATGACATTCTTCTGTAGCATATGTCAGCAAGCAGACAACAGTGTTGAAAAGACAACTCACTGTAAAATCATCAGGAAGCCACAGCTGATATATATTGAAGTACAGAGGGTCATGTTCAAATACAACCTCGGCAGGGCCCTGGACATGCTAGATAATGCAGATGTGACTAAAACCACTATCAATCAAATAAAAAGACAAATTGCTAACTACTGGGTCAATGAAATATCGGTTATTGCCAACCTGTACCAAGGGTTAAAATACCTTCAGACAGACAACTTCATGGCGAGTAGAATCCACAACATATTGAAGATAAAAAGCTACACCAACAAAGACCGTTTTAGAATTCCAATCCAACTAAAAATCCTGACAGGAACCTACGCATTGCAGCCCCTGAGATATAAAATCTACAAGGAGGGAAACCAGGAGATATGTAACGCCTGCAGCCAGAAAGAGGAAACTGTTGAACATCTGTTGATTGAATGTAAAGCTTGGGATAACATCAGAAGGCCTGTAATAAATGATATAGAGAGTCTACTGACAAACCACAGCAATATAGAATGGTTGTCCCTAAGTGAAGGGATCAAAATACAGATATTGATGGACATAACCATGGTACAACGACAACTTCGACTAAACAGTGAAGAAGTCTCAAAGATAGAACACCAAGCAAGACGTCTCATATTCCTTATACACAGTGCCAGATGTAAACTCTTACTACAACCATAGCTGAATGGAAGATGTCTTGGTCATGTTCTATGGGAGGATGGGGTCTGGGGGTGTAGGGCAGCCAACTCCAAATAGGTCGAACACATAGTATAACATCATAAATGTCAACTGCTTCCTGAGAGTATTATGCCCATACGTGCAAAGAACATTATGCATATTGCTTCAATTAATACATAATATGGGCGTGCCGGTGCCAATACAGACGTGAGATGATATCTTTTACCTTTTAAAGTCATTTTTTTAGAACTATGTAACTAGACATATGACAATTGGCATTACATATACAGTGCGTGTTTAGATCGTAAACGGTGTTAGTCCGATTGTAATGAAACTGTGCACGAAGTGCTAATATAGATAAGGTGAATATTTAAATTTTATTAGATTTTATGATGTGAAAAGACAAGCTCAATGCGCGGAGTACAAGTGATTTAAGTTTTTAGACAATATGAACGTTCTATTAGATTTTACGATGTGAATACAAATACAATAAGCTCAATGCGCCGAGGAATACTAAAAAATAGAAAACAAGCTGTTTTTAGTTTTTAGATTCTTAGTCCATTGTGAAAGGATTACCCGTATACTGGACGGTAATAAGACCGATATGAAAGGCGAGCTATTTTAGTTTTTACTACTGTAAGTTTTTTTTTTTTTTTTACCGAGTGCGAACCTGGCTGATGTAATTATTTTACAACATTTTTTATGTATGAACTATTTTACCACGTAAACATATATAATCCCCCTGCATATATGTCCGGTAACTAGCCTAAGAATTTTAAATGCAACTAAGAGTACATACAACAAGTTATGCGAGCAACTACAAAAATGATCCTGTATATATTGGTGGAGGATAGTATTATTCAAAATATAGTGTACATGTATTCGTTCATTCATGGTGGTGGGTTTTGTTCTACATGCCGAACAGATAGTGTAGCGCTGTGGTTGTCCTACAAAGTATGTGAAGATTTGAAAAGAAAGAAAGAAAGCTAACCTTTTACTGATCTTTTCTGAGTCCTACTTGGTACTGAGATTATAGAACATTATAATGCAGTGACTAAATAGTATACAGTATGTCCCTAATTTTGGTAAGTCCCAAACATTAAATACCGACCAAAATGAATCAAATTTCAGGGCAAGAGTGATCACATGTATTTTTTATTCAAATGTCCATGACCATGTTACGGCATGTATCAACTTATAGAACCACTATCAGACCACTCACGGCAGATTCAGCCATTTTTAAAAGGGGAATCCCAACCCAGGAAAAAAGAGGGGAGGGTCCAACTATATGTCCCCATTCAAATGCATTGTTTGTAAAAACAAAAAGGTTTTGCAACCCCCAAGAAACCCCACTCCCCTTGACAGTAAACTGGTCAATATAAATTAATGTTTTTGTCCTAAAATTATTAAAAACTTCCATAAAGGCCATAGAGAAATTGAATTAAAAAGTAAACTTAAATTATATAAAAAAAAAAAAACAAATGGAAAGTAATACGTGTATTCAGCGTCCTTGGGGGACTAATAAAGGATGAAATCGTTTCTAAAATCTAATTTTACTGCTCTCAATATAACTTTAAAGCATAATCATCGATTTTAATTGAAAGATTTTTTATCATGTTTATCGCTTTTTGTTTTTATATATATTGTGGAAATTAACTCATTTTAACAGCATATTTTAGGGAAGAAAAAGAAAACTTTTATTCTAACGTAAGGGTACCCAAATTGCATCTATTTTGACAATTTTTTTCACCTACGTTTATTTATGATGCAGACAAAAGTTACCATTCTGTGTTTATTTTGTAGATGTATCATTATTCACTATATGGTTCCACCAATTTAATTTTGAATCTGTACTGAATCATAAAAAAATGGGTGTGAACAGACCTCCTAACAATCCATGGTTCTGTAATGAGGAGTACCCAAATTGCATCCATTCTTAAATTCACATTCTTAAAAATCGAATTAAGGATGATTTGTTTTATTTCTTCAAATATTTAGAACAATTTGACATTTTTCAATGCTTACTATTCATTTTTTAAGAAATGGAGTCTTGTAACATATATTTTTTGCTCATTTTTAAAAGATGACTTTTTTTGTGTACGTCGCATGGCGACGTTTCCGTACATTTGACTTTTTCCATTTATACTTCATCTGTTGATATATACTGTGAACGTTTTGTGCATATTTATATATATTTACTTATGCAAAAAGACTTGCATAATGTCGAATAATCAAAATACAAGTTGTTTAGTCTGTAAGAAAACATGTAAAATTTCTGCTACTACTTTGCTAAATAGGTGCAATTTGGGTACTCGCTGCAATTTGGGTACCGTGACGTTAATTTTTTTTTAATTTTTGTCACCAAATTTCACTGTTTTTCAATTTAAAACATAGTATCTTAATGAGAACTATTGATTTTTTTTAATGTGTATACAATTATTTGCTAAGAGATTGTTTCAAATATGTTATTTTTTCTTTCGTAATTTTTGTATAACAGATTTCATTTACCAGTAAGAAATTTTTAGAAATTTCTAATTTGTGGGCCTAAAGAGAACCATTTTGATAATTTAAGGGTACAGCATATTCCTTTTCTTATTTTGCTAGTATCTACAATTTAATGGCTTATTATAAATTTTGCCTTGTCACGTGAGGTTTTATTTTTAACCTTTACACAATTATTTATAAATTTCCTTTATTTTATTGAACAGAAAATTATTTTTTAAATGAACTCTCCAGCAAAGTTTGTATTAAGATCAGTTATGATTGTGGACAGGTGTTAATGTAGTGACTGAAAGTGTCAGATCGTACTAAGTATAACAACTGTATTATTAGGATTAAGACTAAAATGGGAAAAACAGTTGACGAATTGTGATATATTACTCCTTTCAAGGGTAATGATATTTACTCTAAAACTTTTATTTATTGGGGGTAAAAATTAAGGTTTTGAAGGAATGGAACCTAGAGACCCTATAATGAAGGCATAGAGAAACATAAGTGGTGTTTATAATCTTAAACTCATCTATTGTATCATATTCTGGTGTTTTAATGGAGATGAAATTATAACAAATATTTAATTACATGTGTATTTATTGGTCCACACTATATTTTAATTTTTATCAATGTTACGGGCATGATTTGGATTTGCCTTAGAAATTTTGCTCAAATCACTGTAGACAATGGTAGATGTTATCATACATGTACATTATACTAAATTTATATTAAACTTTTGAACTGATCAAATAATAAAACATGACAAGTTGACAGTTATGCTTTGAATAAACAGTATTTCACAGAAAAATAATCACATTAAGTTTATTAAATAAAAAAGGTTTTATTTATATTACCATCAAATTATAGTAGAATGCACAAAATAAGGGTGAAGATTTGGTACCATTAAAACGTTTAAACCCGCTGCAATTGTTTCCACCTGTCCTAAGTCAGGAATCTGATGTTCTGTAGTTGTCGTTTGTTGATGTGGTTCATAAGTGTTTCTCGTTTTTTATATAGATTAGACCGTTGGTTTTCCCGTTTGAATGGTTTTACACTAGTAATTTTTGGGGCCCTTTATAGCTTGCTGTTCGGTGTGATCCAAGACTCCGTGTTGAAGACTGTACTTTGATCTATAATGGTTTACTTTTATACATTTTGACTTGGATGGAGAGTTGTTTCATTTGCAATCATACCACATCTTCTTATATCTATGACATCCGGTTTCATATAAAACATGTAAAAAAAAAGGGTAGAAAAAAAAATGTTTTCTTGAATTTGACGGTTATATGAAGCTAACCTTGCATTTCATTGAAGAAAGTTTTTTAGTCGTAAACATATCTCTTGGGAGTTTCAAAGCACCGTTTTATTTATTTAGTCTTTTGATAAAATGTTTTTGAAATTTGAGGTTACATGGTTAAATTACTTTTAAAAGCTTGTAAACAGGAAAAAAAAGTGTTGAAAATTTGACTTGTTAACTTTCACTCTTCCATCATTTGTCCAGTGATGGTCATTTTTATTTTATATGCAATGAAATGGTATGTGAAATTTTGTCTGATGTACTGGACAGGATAAAACTTTACTCATATCATGTATTTTTTTATTTGAACATGTTGACACAAATAAATTCTGCACACTTTAAAAAAAAGTCAAATTTAACAAAGACTAATATCATGAATATAGGAAAACAATGGTGGTATTAATCCTAGTAATAATACAATAGTAAAGTTATAGGTTGCACTTTGTAAATACAGCTGTTTCACAGGCCACGCCTATTTTGGGGAGAAATATAATATTCATATATATGTTAATTTGTTAACATACTGGTTCCCAGATATGATCTCTGTGTTTCATCTCATAGAGACATAACTTGAAAATGTTACCAGTATGGAAAAAAAGGGAAGCGCCTTAAATTTAGTTCCTAGGAGGTCAAAAAGTGGAGGTAGGGGTAGTATAGAAATTTAGTATAAGTTTAAACTCTTAAAAGTTCAGGGCATATCTATAATACTAAAATAACGAGGTCCAATTTGTTAGCCGGCATGACGTAAAAACGACGATTTAAAGAATTCGACCTTAATTATATATAACTAATATAGGACAATGGTGTTGATTAAAAATGACACCATTACAGGACCTTTTGTTTTCCACATAATTAATATTACCAATAATCAACAAGTTCCGGATTGAATCCGATACCGATACCAATTGTATATGTCACCTGTTACCTAATCTGTACGTTCCGCCTCTATCAGGTACACCACCAGACGGTGTATTTGGGGTTTGCCATATACACGGGTTATAATCACACCCCTTTGTCATTATATAGGTATTGACACTACTATTTATAAATACTAAATTCAATCATTGCCACATGTACGTACTTATTAGTTTCCGGTTGTAGTAAAAAATAAACAGGACGGGTTTAAACAGAAATAATTTGAAAGCAGGGGAAACTGTGCACCATATAATTAGCATGACTTTATCAGATGACAATACGAATACTAAAAATCCTGGCTTAAAATAAGGCGTGAGCACTTTCCAATTTGTTAGCCAGCATGACTTTAACACGACGAATCAAAGAATTCAACTTTATTTATAACTAATATTAGACAATAATGCATGTTGATTAACTACATAATTAATATTACCAATAATTAACAAGTTCCGGGTCGACGGGTTGGAAAAAAAAAAGATTTTGAAAGCAGAGAAAACTGTGCACCTTATAATCAGCATGACATTATTAGATGACAATACGAAAACTTGAAATCCAAGCTAAAAATAAGGCGTAGGTACTTTGATTCAGTCACGACACCGCGATGTCGCGGATGTTTTCTAGCAAATGTTGAAAATATGCCGCAAAGCCCTATATTTTGACCTTTGAATAAAAGATTAGTGCATATCAACTTTCCGTTCTGGAATATAATTTTTCACGAAATTTCCTAGTACAAGTGGCACAGCTTTAGCCGCAAAGGGAGTTCCTATTGGAAATTGCAACCTATATATATACATTGAGAAATTTTGACAATTCTCTTTTTTGCCTTTAATCATTTATAGTTCTTTATAGATTGGAAATTTGCACTTTATGTTGTTTTTATGCAATTACTAATGAACTGTTTAGCCAATGCTCTTTATCATGTTTATAAATTTTGATATGCTCTTACCATGGTTACTGCATTACAAAATGGTGATTAATTTAAATATTTGTAATATTTATTTTTTTGTTTGGGAGTTATGTACTATATCGATCACGTTACCGTTTTATCAAATGAGGTGGAACCTGGTGCAGATCAGTTTTGCGCCCCGTGTATGATTGGCTGTCTGTGTTTTTCATTTAGAAAGTAAAGAAAAATGTCGAGACAAGCAAAACGGATATAAAACATTATTCTAATGATAGTAAGTTTTGTTGTATTGTTAATTCTCAAGATATCATTTCAAATCAAAGTTATGTTGTAAATATTATTATTAAATCAATTATTTAAACACAGTTTTAAGCACAATTACCAAACACTTGACAGTGGCGGATCCAGGGAGCGTAGATAGTGAACGTCCCCCTATTTGATCATAAAATACAAATCTCATGTTTTTAACGATTCATATGAATTTAAGAATAAAATTGTCTAAAAATGGTTTTGTCTGCTCGGTGGTATATATTCCTTTAACTGGAGTGAGCGCCCCCTCCTCCCCTCCCCCTCCCTCAACTTTTAAATGAAATTAAATAGAATTTTTGCAAAGGAACAATTTTGCAATTTTGTATTTATTATTTTCAGAACTGAAAGAAGAAACTTTAAGTATTTTTTTTTTCAAGCTTTAGGAACTCGTAAAGTTCCTATTTAACTTGAAATAAGGTATCTTTACTAAAAGTTGAGTCTGTTGTGTTTATAAATGATTTATTGATTTATGTTATAAAGTAAAAATAAATAAATGTTCATGACCGTTGAAATATATCAGAGGCGGATATCTTTCAAAAAATGGTGCGGAGCTTCAACCATGGAATAACATGAAAATGAATATGTTGTACCATAGCTAAGCTCCGCCTTCTTTCCTTTAGATTCTAGTTGAGCTGCATATCTAATTATTAAATTATGGTACAACATCAAATTGCAGATAATATACCATGGTTTTCCCTCAACACACTTTTTAAGCAAATTATTTCATTAAAACATCAAAAGAAAAAATACAATTTTTATTTTAAGGTCCTTTATAAATTTGAAAATAGGCATAGAATGTTGAAGGTTAAAAACGCCTGAAAACGCGATTTAAGAAATATAAAACCCAATTTAATGTTGATTGAATTTTACAGCTTATTCCTTGTTGCCTTTGAATGTATTATATTAAAATTTGTCATAAATGTACAACATGTAGAATAGATAAAAACTTTAATAAAGAAAAGTGATGTGCAGGACAAGTTTAAAATAATTCAAATATCATAAAGATTGCTGAAATTTTCTGTCAACTTTTTATAGGAATATTGCCATGATGATTTTTCCCATATATATCCATTTTTGTGGAAAACTTTAGGGGATTAAAAAAAATGTAAACAGCAAAAATTATCAGCAAGACAATTAAAAATAATTTTTATGCTCCATTTAAGGGCATTATGTTTTCTGGACTGTGCGTCCGTTTGTTCGTTCGTCTGTCCGTTCGTCTGTCCCACTTCAGGTTAAAGTTTTTGGTCAAGGTAGTTTTTGATGAAGGTGAAGTCCAATCAACTTGAAACTTAGGACACATGTTCCCTATGATATGATCTTTCTAATTTTGATGCCAAATTAGAGTTTTTATCCCAATTTCACGGTCCACTGAACATAGAAATTGATAGTGCGAGTGGGGCATCCGTGTACTATGGACACATTCTTGTTTAATCTTGAATTACATTTTAGATTTATACTACGTAATGAATATTGGAGAGTGGACATTTATTTGCCTTTGTTGAAGGTGCAAATTTATGAATTGAGGTGTGTGACACAGGCTGTTAAGAGCTCCTAATCAATCCTCCCACGAAGTGGGAGGGGACTTGAGGTTTGCACTCCGTCTGTATGTTTGTCCATCCACCAGTTATGCAAATCAGTTTTCCACACTTTTTTTGTCATTCTTAAAGATATTGATTTGATATTTGGTTTTTTATTTTATCATGGCAAGTTGCAAATCAAGTTCGAATTTTGTTCCGGTCTTATGATTTTGTGCAGAGTCATTGTCCTTTGACTTTGAAAATTCACTAAAATAATCAGTTTTCCTCACTTTTTATTGTCATTCTTGCAGATTTGGATTTGATAATTAATATATAGCTTTATCATGACAAGTAACAGTTCAAGTTTGAATTTTGTTCTGGTCTGATAATTTTGTGCAGAGTTATGGTCCTTGGGCTTAGAAAATTCACTAAAATAATCAGTTTTCAACACTTTTTTTTTGTCATGCTTGAACACATTGACTTGATATTTGTTACATAGTTTACAATGACAAGTTATAGATCAAGTTGGAATTTTGTTCCAATACAATGATTTTTTTTAACCGGTAGGGGACTATGTATTGCCATGCAATACTCACAGAATGCTTGTTTTTTTAAAAGTCGCAGAATTACGTACATAGAGATTTCAATCTGGGGTCAGCGATGACATAAACTGTATAAAACATTTTTAGATCACCTGGCCCAAATGGCCTGGTGAGTTTTTTTCATGACTTGGCGTCTGTCTTTGTCATCGTCTGTCGTTGTTAACTTTTACAAAAATCTTCTCCTGAAACTGCTAGGACAAATTTAACTAAACTTGACTAAAATCATTATTGGGGTATAAAGTTTAAGAAATGTGTCTGATAACCCCACCTGCCAACCAAGATGGCCAACTTGGCTAAAAATAGAACATAGGGGTATATTTTAAGGTTTGTCTATGATTTCGAAAACCGCTATAAATAGAGAAAATCTGACAGGACAAAAATGTTTAGTATGTCGAGCTCTACTATTTGTTCTATATGTCAAAACCATCATAAGACTTATGGGAGTTATTGCCCTTAAATGAAAAAAAAACAAAACCTTTTTTTCTCAATTTTGCTTATTATCTTGAAAACTATAACATGTATAATAGATAGAGAAAAACCTTAAAATACCAGAATGATCAGGAAGACAAGTTCTCCAAATAAGTCTAATGGTCGAAATCATTAGTCAATCCTTATTAGAGTATTTTATTGCCTTTTAATTACTATTTTTACCAATTTTTTTGAAAAAAAAAAATCTGGCCTCTATTTTGACAAAAAAAAAAAAATAATAATCTGGCCTATTCAGTTGCTAAAAAAAATATTCTGGCTTCATCTTCAGCAAGTATGACATGTATGATGTTGAAAAAAAAAAAATTCTTGCTTTGGATTGACTGAAAAAAAATATTCTTGCTCGGTTTGTATGATAAAAAAAAAAAATCTGGCTTGATATTAAAACCCAGCCCCCTCCCCCTTTCCCCCCACCCAGAAAGTCAAATAGTCCATGCCTTAGAGCTTATAGTTTTTTAGAAGTTAAAGAACTGGATGCTTTTTACATTCTATTTCTATGCAGATATATAATGTTACGAAGTTATGTCTGTCATATGTACATGTCCTTTACCTGATTTTCACTGTTGAGTTACTGCTTAGAAATTTTTTGAGAGTTTTTTTTGTTAGGATTTTCATTAATTAAGTGTAAATAATGATTGAAAGCTGTACACGTTGGCTAGCAAGGTTTATCTGATTTTGGACTCATTATTATGGTTCATTGGTTAATGTTTGGCTGTTTTAATTAGGTTTATGTATCATTTGCTACAAGCAATAGGATTACTATATTTGGTGAATCGCAGGATTGCAATGTGAACATGTCATATTTGTGTTACGTTTATTTTTATATTCTTTTTATTTTAAAAGTCTTGTTACATTTTATAATGATGTTTGAAATGGCTGTTACTAGGCTGTTAAGTTTTTTTGAGGATTTTTGTATTCCTTTTTGGAAACTATTTATGGGCTATAGCTATTTTATTATCAAAATGTAGCACTATTTAGTTTCTGGATAGGTTGCAATTGTTCAACTGGATTAAGCTATTACTTTTAGAGATGGTATTAAATTTGCATGATTTTTTTATTCCACAAAAGACGGGCAAGTATATCCCTTAATTATTCGTTTTGATTGTAATTATTTGTTTTTTATTTATTTTTATTTTTAAATGTTTTTTTTTATGATTTAAATGTTGGCGATTTAGGCAAACAGGTGGTACTTGTTTGAAAGATTCCTAAACAGTAGAACAGGTGTACTTGTTAAAGTCATTCAGAAGTTGTGGAAGTTGGCGAACAGGATTATGGGTTTATATCTATATATCCCTTCTGAATAAGTTTGTTTAAAGGTTTGGTTAGCTTTGAGGTGAATGACAACATTTTTGTGTTTTGCATAGAATATTACCATAAAAGATTGGATGTGAAATACCTCATGTACCTAAACATGACATATAAGATGTCTGCATGTTGATTTATATTTATGAATTAGGTCTTTGTATCAATGATAAAATTTAGTCAATGTTTTGACTACATGTAGTTTGTGATAATGAAAACCATGGTGTAATAATTTTTCAGTAATACAGAGATTTTCAAATGCGTTGTTACAAAAAACAAGCGAAACGAAGAAGTTAGTATCTATAAATACCATCAAACATATTTAAAGTTGGCGAACATGCGTTATGTTTAGAAATTAAGCGAACAGTGGCACTGTTTAGAATGTTTCCAAAGTTGAATAATTTGAATAACAGGGGTACTATTTAGAATGTTTTAAGAAGGTTGTGGACATGGGCACTGTTTAGAATGTTGGCGAACATGGATACTGTTCAGAACGTTGACGACGTTGGTGAACAGGGGTACTGTTCAGAATGTTGGCAAAGATGGCGATGTTGGCGAACAGGGTTACCGTTTCAGAATGTTGGCGATGTTGGCGAACAGGGGTGCTGTTAAGAATGTTGGCGACGTTGGCGAACAGGGTTACTGTTCCGAAAGTTGGTGACGTTAGTGAACAGTGTTTCTGTTAAGCACGTTGGCAAACAGGGGTACTGTTCAGAATGTTGTTGACGTTGGCGACTTTGGTGAACAGGGGTACTGTTCAGAATGTTGACGACGTTGGTGAACAGGGGTACTCTTCAGAATGTTGGCAAAGATGGAAATGTGGGCGAACAGGGTTACCGTTTCAGAATGTTGGCGATGTTGGCGAACAGGGATACTGTTAAGAATGTTGGCGACGTTGGCGAACAGGGTTACTGTTCCGAAAGTTGGTGACGTTAGTGAACAGTGTTTCTGTTAAGGACGTTGGCAAACAGGGGTACTGTTCAGAATGTTGGCGACGTTGACGACGTTGGCGAACAGGGGTACTGTTCAGAATGTTGGCGACGTTGGCGAACAGGGATACTGTTCAGAATGTTGGCGACGTTGGCGAACAGGGTTACTGTTCCGAAAGTTGGTGACGTTAGTGAACAGTGTTTCTGTTAAGGACGTTGGCAAACAGGGGTACTGTTCAGAATGTTGTTGACGTTGGCGACGTTGGTGAACAGGGGTACTGTTCAGAATGTTGACGACGTTGGTGAACAGGGTACTGTTCAGAATGTTGGGAAAAATGACGATGTTGGCGAACAGGGTTACCGTTTCAGAATGTTGGCGATGTTGGCGAACAGGGATACTGTTAAGAATGTTGGCGACGTTGGCGAACAGGGTTACTGTTCCGAAAGTTGGTGACGTTAGTGAACAGGGTTTCTGTTAAGGACGTTGGCA
Organism: Mytilus coruscus; assembly: GCA_017311375.1. Classification (NCBI taxonomy): domain Eukaryota; kingdom Metazoa; phylum Mollusca; class Bivalvia; order Mytilida; family Mytilidae; genus Mytilus; species Mytilus coruscus. Next base: position 32,505,730 of record CM029600.1, read on the forward strand.
AACAGGGTACTGTTCAGAATGTTGTTGACGTTGGCGACGTTGGTGAACAGGGTACTGTTCA